>JARFJB010001349.1:917500-1660000 GCA_036346205.1 Vesta saturnalis | reverse complement strand
TTTTAAATATGCATTTTGAATTTTATAAAAAACACACACATATATATATATATATATATATATATATATATTATTTAATTTTTCTTCTAAACTAAAAATTTTATATTAAAATCGAGCAATAAAATGCTTGCTTGCATCCATAACATTAAAATATGTTCTCAAATACAGGGTAAGTCCCACAACAGAAACATATATTTTTTAATGGAAATATGTATTCAGATTTGAATTTTTTTTTCATTACCTAAACAAAAAGCATCTTATACTGAGTGCTTTCAAAGATAAACAATTTGTTTGTCTGAATAATTTGATCACTGTGTATCTTTCGGAACAAATGAAATTAATTTTTTATAGTATATTTTATTAATATGGTTTATTTTTTTTTATACAGATGTCATATGGAAAACGTATCTTTTTCTGCATGGTATATTATTTGCTCTCTATCAATTTTATTAAATTAAAATTATTTTTGGTTAAATTTTCTTTATACGAAACTGCCCGTTATTAATCAAAATAGGGTAAAATTATATCTTTCAAGAACACCTGTATATTTTATTCCTATTGGGTGCTGAATAAAGTAAACAATATTTTTTTTGATCTTTCAAAGTTTAGAGATATTCTAAAAGCTGTTATTAGAAAAAACTTATGAATAGTTTTAAAAATTATTATTACAGGGTAATCCGAAAACAGTTTGCAGGGCAGTGTCTTGGAATTTGTTATAAGTACTGCCTTAGACCCCTATAGCCGGTTTTTTTACGAAAAAGTACCTTGTAATCCGCAGATCAAATAAGATTTAATGTTATATATATATATATATATATATATATATATATATATATATATATATATATATATATATATATATATATATATATATATATTATATTGAAGTTTTTTATGTATGTCAAATTTATAAATTAAACAACACAATAGAATTTTTTATAAAATTAACGTTAGTAATGTTTAACTCACAAAAATAACAATAACTTTACATTTAAAATTTGTAAAAAATTAATACTAAAATAATAAAATTATAGTCAATCGATTTAACACATGAAAATATTCATCAATTTTTTTTTGTTTAACGTTGTTGAAACGCGAGATTAAAGCTTTGTCCCTCAGTCTTCTTAAAAGTAGAAGTTCGTTGTAGGATGCACCATTTGCTTCAGCCCATTGCAAACCCAGCTCAAAGGCGTTAATCGCGTCTTCTGCTGTCACTTGTGGAGTAGTTGCAATTACTTCGTCGTCATCTTCCTCATTTATTGTTTTATAACTAGAAATCTCTTTTATAATCTCTTCGTCAGACATTTCATGAAAAATATTTTCCTCTTTATCCATTCCACGGCACCAGGTTTCCAAATCATTTGGACTTATCTGTGTTCCAGCAGCAATTTGCTCTATTACTTCCAAGGTACACTGATTTGTGGATCGTTGGTAGGAGTGGTGACTATATCTGGCCATAACTTTTCCAAGACGATGTAATAGTTGATGAAGGTAATGCATTCCACGATTGACAAAGAGCAAAAACCAAGTCCTTCATATTAAATTCTTTTAATGTTTTTTCTATTGGCTGGTCTTTTGATACGGCTTTCAGAAGTAGGTTTCTCTTATAATCTTGCTTTACAAACTGAATGATATGCTGATCCATGGGTTGAATCAGTGCAGTGCAGTTTGGCGGAAGAAACATCGCAGTGATGCATTTATCCTCAGTTGTCAGTTCTTCTTCAGACGGATGACCAGGAGCGTTATCAAGAAGCAATAACGCTTTTTGAAGAAAATTATGTTCTTTTAGCCATTTTCTAACTTCTGGTACGAAGCATTCATCAAACCACTTTTTGAAAAGATCTCTTGTGATCCACGCACTTTTTTGTCCATAATAGTGTACAGGTAAATCAATGTTTTTGAATGCACGTGGTTTATTAGATTTTCCAACGACCACCATCTTTAGCGTGTGTGTACCCGAAGCGTTAGCGCATGGTAGTATGGTTACACGTTCTTTACTTACTTTTCGTCCAGGTACGGATTTTTCGTTATAGGAAACAAAAGTTTTGTTAGGCAACACACGCCAAAAAAGCCCTGATTCGTCTGCATTATACACCTGTGACGGGTTAAGATTTAAATCTTTCACCCTTTGCAAAAATCTTAATTTAAATGGCTCTATGCAGGTGGCATCATTAGAAAGTTTCTCTCCTGTAATAGTCATTAAACGTATGCCATGACGACTTTTGAAACGTTCTAGCCATCCCTTGCTAGCCACAAAATCATCTTTTTTCATTATTTCCTTATAAAAATATTTAGCTTTCATGGCCAACATGGGTCCCGAAATGGGCGTATGCCTATTTCTTTCCTGAAGAAACCACATGTATAAGGCTTCTTCCACTACTGGTTGTTCAGATTTCTTGAGTGTCTGTCTCTTGCCTGGCCCACAGTCCGTAGTTGACACGAACTGTTTAATCTTCTCGTGTTTTTTTTTTAATGTCATAAATTGTAGATCGGCCTACGCCGTATTCATTTGCTAAACTATTAAAAGATTCGTTACGATTTAGGCGGTCTAAAATATCACATTTTTCTTTAATTTTCAGTGTTTTGTGCTTTCGCTTCTGAGCTTGTGACGACATTACTAGGTACGAATACGTAATACACAATGAATAAACACTAAACAATGAACACACGCTAGACCGCACCGCTATCTTCATCACATGTAGTCAAATTCAAACTAAGCAATCAGAATCAAAACAATACTCTACGCGTCGAGCACAATCGTGGTGGTGCGTACAAGTTATAACTTGTTCAAACATGCATTAGCATCCGACCATGTCGGATTACAGGGGTTGCCGGATAGGCCAGGGGCCGGATTATCGGGGTCCACTATAATTGTATTCAATACATAAATAAACAGTTTACCTCGAGTAAGATTTGAACCTACGACCTGTACTTTGCTAGAGTACCGATCTAACCTGAGCTGTCGAGGTACCAGCCCCAATCGACGTAAATTTTGTCTTTATGTATGTATAACTGATGTAAATTCTAAATATAATGTTAATGAGATTACTGTAATTACATATTCCTTTTCTTTGATTTTCGTTCTTTCCATGTTTGTCATATACGATTGATCCAGTACGAACAAAACGGTCCATTAATGTTTCAAACGCTTTTGTTTTTGGGCGGCTCCGTTCAGAATATCGCTATTGATACATTCTGCGTGCAAGTAGACAATTTCTCGTACTTTCTCCTAATACCCAAATCATATCTGTTAGTTCTCCTACAGAAAAATCAATTTTTAAAGATTATACAAACGCGCTGATTAAGAAGGTAATAACACGACAACTATCATTTTTTCAAAGCCTACCTGTTCTGTTTTCTTAAAGATACTTTGGTCAAATTATTGTTGAAATAATATCGATCTAGAAATTGCCTACCTTCATTGCATATTGTTACAGTATATATTATGTTTTAATTGTTTATTGTATAAAAATAACTTTGTTACATTATGATCCAAGATTAAATTATTTTTAGTCGCACAAATTTAAGGTATTCCTAAAATTTTAAGAAAATTAAAACTTTCTTGGAAAGTCACGAATTTAGGTATAGGGAATACTTCATAAATAAACCTTTTGAGAAAATAAAATATAGGGTTGCATTAAAAAAAAAGCGTAATTTTCTTTTTTGACTCACCCTGTAGACATTCGTCGATCACTTTTGGTACAGTTAGTTTTAATACTGAAACGTATTGTTTACTTTACGTAAAATAAACATTTATTTATTACTTCTCAGTATATCTGCATAATGTTTATTTCATAGCGATTTCGATATAAAAATGGTCATAACTATAAATACTCTGTATGGTTATGCACAACCTCATATTGGAAGAACAGGGATTATAAGAGGAATCTAAAAATGAAGAAATATATACCGTGTCCCATTTCAAAAATTGCATATTTGCGTTACCACGTAGTTATGAATCACCCTGTAGAGATCGGCACATTTTCCACATAACGAGCATATCGTTGCCTACAACAATTTTCGTAAATAAATTTGTTTTATCAGAACAGTAATCGACCAATCCCGTACTAAGCACTCACCCAGTATATATATATATATATATATATATATATATATATATATATATATATATATATATATATATATATATATACACACACATATATATATATATATATATATATATATATATATATATATATATATATATTATTATTATTATTTAAGTTTCTACGATTGTTCATAGTAAAATTAAACTTATTTCGGTTTAACTCGTGTTGGTTATAGTCTATTCGACGTTTCAGCTTATTTGCTTTATTTTTCAAAAGGTTGGCAAAAGTTAAACTAAATTCAAATTAATTTATGACATAACTATTGTCATCTAAGCACTATCACTAGATTTTAATTTGTTTCTGCGTGTTACTGGGCACAAGTTCATCCTACATTAATGGGAATGCTTCAACTTCCCACAGGGCCCAGTAACACACAGAAAACTAATATCTAGATAGTGCTAGTGATAGATTGTCAAGTGTCATAAATTAATTGAATTTATGCCAGCTGAAAAAGAAGCTTTGAAATGAATAGACTATAACAACACAGTTAAACTGAAATACATATATATATATATATATATATATATATATATATATATATATATATATATATATATATATATATGTATGTATATATACAGGGTGACATAGAAAAAGTGCCATTCATAGTGCCACGCGATAGAGGACACTAAAATAAGAAAAAGTTCCTATGAACTTAGGTCCGCAACGCCTTCGTTTAAAAGATATAAGGTGTTTAATGATTTTTTGGTTTTTTTCTTAATATCTTCTTAGAATGATGTAATAAGCGGCGAAATTTTGTATACAGAGGCTTTTTATCACGCAGAATTCATATATGACCTTAGTTCTTTTATTACTGATAGAGGCGCCACATACAGGTTTCCATCTTGTTTGAATCGGTCCTAACTTTTTGCCTTGCACTGTATGTCATTTTCGACTGGAAAAATTTGTTTTCCATCATTTTGCTTCAGAAAGGTATACCTTATTGAAGTCACTAGGATGTATGCACTTTTCTGTCACCCTGTATACACACACACACACACACACACACACACACACACACACTAATATATATATATATATATATATATATATATATATATATATATATATATATATATATATATATATATACAGGTGGCGCATTAGTGTGAAAAAGTCCCATATCTCCTTTATTTAAAGAGATAAAAAAAAAATTAAATACAAAAGTTGTAAGATATGTTCTGGTGCATATTCCAAAAATATTTTTAATTATACAGAGTAGATCATAAAAGCTTAGAAGTAATTTTAATTTTTTTTAATAGAAAACCCTATATATTATTACATATTTAGATTCTACATACAATTTTAGACACATTTTATGTATAATGTCCTATACCTAAGTCTAACCGTTTTTGACAAATTTCAAATTTTTTGTCAAAAATGACGTTTGCAGGCTAAAACATAGGTGGAAATCTTTTCTAAACGAAGCCTTTATCAATTAGTTATGGTTGGTTTCCTTGGAAATGGGGACCTACTGTAATGGGCTGTATTGATATTTTTGTAATACATTCATACAGGGTGATCAAAAATGGACAATAAAAAGTAGATTCAAAAAAACCTATAAAGTCATTTTTTTTTTAATGAAAACCCCCTATTTTTTTAATTATATCTTACTTAGCATTCAAAATAAGGGGGATTTTGTATAAGAGTGTATATTCCAAAAAATTGTAGTTTTTGAAATAATGACAATTTAACATTTTTTTATTGTAAAAAGGCTATACGGCTTCCAAGTTTTGTTATTAGTTGCCGTGACGGCGAGGCGTGGCATATAAAAATAATAGAGATCATTAGAAACGTCATTATTTGTCAGTTGATAATTTGTGTGACGCATTAATGTATTTTATAGCAAATTGATTTAAAACTTGAATTAAAATTGTAAATAATGAATTTTCCGCAAGCCGAGATGGTTGATATGATTTTTGTTTTGGGAGCTAGTGATAAGAATACTCTCTTAGCAAGAAGACTGTCTCTCCTTGTTGTTCACGTTTAAAAAATTTAAAATGTTCAAAAACCAGATTTAATGTGGGACTCCAGTATTGGTCGAATTTGGTTAGAATAACGCCTATTCTATTATTATTAAAAGGGGCGTATCATATATTTAAATTATGTATTTAAATATATTAGTATTATTGTAAATTATTATTAGTAAGGGAGTCAAGAGTGGAAGGTGTAACCATATGAACGGCCGCGTCACACTGTAGTGTAAAATAGCGAATTTTAGATGTTAAAAAAATCAAGTGAAAAATCTGATGTGTTAGATAGGAAAATTAAAATCGAGTGAAAAAACCACCAAAATAAAGGAGAAAAAGTTCACATTTCGGAGTGGCAGGTGACACCATTAAGGTGAAAAACGCAGAATGCCGGTGATAAGAATTATTGCCGAGTCGTAGATAGGCAAGCGGAAAATATACACACGGGATTGGAACATTTAAAAGTGCGCGAATGCTGAGCAGTTGCGTGCAAGTAAGAATACCGTGCAGTGGCGTGCAAGTAGGAAGGAGTAGGGGTCAAAATTCGGGGCGTATAAACGTAAAAGCGGGCCGCCGTAGGTGCGTACATAGCGAAAAGCAGAAAACGATGAGCAAAGTAAACATAAAAATAAAATAAAACGGCAGATGAGCAGGAAGGAAAGAATAGATAAAACAAGAGCAAACAGCGTAACAAACATCAAAGATTTTATAAAGCATAAAAGAGAAACAGAAAATCCACAGGATTTTGTGAAGTGGTAGCAGGAGCGAATAAAAGCCTTCGGCAAAAACGCGAAAGTAGGGAGAAGCCCTCAGAAACAAATAAGCAGTGCAGCGAAGACAACAGTAAAAAAAAAGGAAAAGGGAGACATAAAAGGGATGGAAGCAATCTTAAAGAGACTAGAGGAAGTAAAGGACGAGTAAAAGAGTGAACTCAATAAAAGCAGAATTCGCAGAAGTGAAGGAAGAACTGAAAAGAGTAAAAAAGGGATGGGAGGTAAAAGCAGAAGTATGGCAGAAGGAAAGAAGTGAACTGGAAAATAGGATAAACAGCCTTTAGAATAAGCTAGAGAAACAAGAGAAAGAGAAACGAAGAAACACTGTAATAACAAAAGGAATGGATTTTGGCGAAAATCTAGAAGGGGACCAGAGCTTAACCCTTATCCGGGCAAGGGGGGCCTCTTAGGCCCGAACAAGAATTAAAACTTTAATATTTGTATTAATAACTGTAATTTGAGTTAGTGCAGTTTAGAATTCCTCCAGAATGGTATTTACTAATTACCCATCAACAGGTAATGGAATTTATTTTCTGCATATTAATTTTATCAGCATTTTTCGATTAAAGCCTCATTACCGGGCAAGCGGGCCTAATGAGCCCTTCATTCTTTAACAAAATATCATTGCTTTCAAAGATTATGTTTATCTAATGAGGTATCTAGATAATGACTTCGTTGTTTGTATAAAGGTATTTAGTGAAAGTTTTGGTTTTTACAATAAAACAAAACTTTCCCAAGTCTTGAAGGGGTAGCAGATATATAGATATGCATATTAGCTTGAAGTTTTAGTTTGTATGCAATTGTGAGTCTGATTGGGCTGCATGAAAATGAACCGAAAGTTAACTCAAAGAGAACTCGAGAAGATAGTAGGAAATCTGTGGAATGACGACGACGACGACATTAATTATGTAGCTGATCCATCAAGTGACTGCGAAGAAGAAGATCATCTTTCAGCTGCTAGTGAAACGGATGACATTCAAGAACTAAGTGAAGAGGAAGACTCGCCAAATTCAAAGATTGCCAATACATCCCAATTCACTTTTAAAGACGGTACAGAGTGGATTAGCCAACCTCCTCCTTCAGGTCGGTCTCGTTCTTGCAACATAATAAAATCAAAATTACATAAAGTCATAATACAGCTGGGAAAAATTATTGACGAGCCCCTTGATGCTTTCTGTTTATTTATGGACGATGATATAGTCTCTGAAATTGTTTTACAGACAAACAATGAAGCCAACAGGGTGTTGAAGAGTGTATTTTGAAGGTCATGTGATAGTATTGAAATTCGTGATTTTTTCGGTTTGTTACTAACTGCCGGTGATCTGAGTGCAAATGATACTAGTTATGACGTGTTGTGGAGTGCTTTATACGTTCCGCCAATTTTTCGAGGAACGATGGGACTAAAAAGATTTAAAAATTTGTTGCGTTTTATACGCTTTGATAACAAAGAAACGCGCAACCAATGGAGAAAAGATGATAAACTTGCACTTATACGAAAAATTTGGGAAATGGTCAATAATAATTTCAAAAAGCATTACTTACTTGGAGATAATGTAACAGTGGATGAACAACTTGTACCTTTTCGTGGACGATGGTGGGCATGCGATTCTCAAACGTATTATCCCCAAAATGGTATTCCCTACATTGGAAAAGAAGGTAATTAAGTTGCGAAGGGCCTCGCAAGTGAAGTGGTTGAGCAGCTGCTAGAGCCGTTTTATAATACAAAGAGAAACGTGACTTATGATAATTATTTCACAGATTATTTATTATCTAAAAGATTATTGAAGAATGGATTGACGTGCGTAAGAACTAGGAAAAAACAACCGTTTTGTACCCCAAGAATTTTTGCCTAACAAGAAACGGGATGAAGAGACCTCAATTTTTGGTTTCACATCACATGCATCCTATGTATCAAAAAAGAACAAAAGTGTGATAATAGACTCAATGGCGATTATAAGAACAAACCGGAAATGGTAATGCATTACAACCAAACTAAGTGTGGAGTGGATACATTACATAAACACATGTCTAAATGTAAAACAAATCGTTGGCCATTTGCATTTTTTATGAATCTGTTAGACGTGAGTGGTGTGGTTGCATATATTGTTTGGACCAATCTAAAACCAGATTGGAACAAAAAAAAACACGAAAAGAGA
This sequence comes from Vesta saturnalis, assembly GCA_036346205.1. Taxonomy (NCBI): domain Eukaryota; kingdom Metazoa; phylum Arthropoda; class Insecta; order Coleoptera; family Lampyridae; genus Vesta; species Vesta saturnalis. The sequence goes on along the minus strand of JARFJB010001349.1, from coordinate 1,650,989 downwards.
CGTTTATTTCTGGTATCCCTATCTGAAAGTTTAGTACTTTCGCATATCAAAAGAAGGCAATCGAGAGGATTACAGCATACTATGCAGCACTGTATGAAGGAGTTTGTCGATCAACCAACTTCTTCAAAAAAATTAAAACTTGAACCTCAAGTAAGTGTCAGATGAAGATATTACTTGTGTCTCAAAGCGAAGAATCGAAAACAAAAACAATATTGTAGCGAATGTAAACAAAATATGTGTAAAGAACATTCAAAGTTATTGTGTAATAATTGTTGTAAATAGCTTATAATGTAGTGATTTTTCTGTTTATAATAAATAATCTTTTAAAGGAAATTGTTTGCATATATAAAAACTTAACGCACAAATAATATATATAGGTACGACGGGCCTCACAGGCCCGAACTACCGGTAACGTTTGAAAATTACCTTGCCCGGATGAGGGTTAAAACAGAAAGTTAGGGAGTTTATCAAAAGAGATGGGGATAGAAGTTAAAGTACTAGAAACTTACAAAGTGGGTAAAACGGAAGCGAAGGTTACAGTTGTGACATGTGAAAATTTTGAATAAAAGGTAGAAATCATTAAACAGAACTAGAAACTGCTAAGGAATGTTTACATAGATAGTGACCTAACATCAGAAGAGTACAACTTGAAATAAGAAAAGCAGCCCACGAAGAAAAACAGAGGAAAGGGAGTAAGTTTCCGAAAATTAAAAGCTGAAGGAATCAAATGTGAGCGGTCGGATACAGAAGAAGGCTAATAAAGTCGGACATATCAAAAAACTAGCAGAAATGACAAAGGGCATATCCGCCGGATGACGGAAACAGGAGCGAAAATGGAGAAAGTAATAAGGGAAAATAAAACAGGAACACAAACAAAAATTAAGACAGGAAAAAAAACGTAAAGGGAGTTTACAGAGCTGAAAAGTTAAAACAGTTAAGTAAAGAAACGGAAAGAAATAATGTTGACATATTGGCCATCCAAGAACTGAAACTGAAAGGAGAACACTGCCAGAACATTCACAAATACATTTTATTAAGGAAAGGGGGAAAGGAAAATAAACTAGGAACAGGGTTTTTAATAGCAGAAAAGTACAAAGATCAAATAATCAATTTTAATGGGATAAATGAGATAATTAGTTACCTAAGAATGAGAGAGCAACACAGCAAGCTCAGTATAATAAATGCGCATGCACTAACAGAAGTGGCAGATGAAGAGAGTAAAGAGCATTTTTATGACAAGTTAAAGGAGGTTTTCAAAGACGTGTCAAGAGAAGATATTAAAATAATTGTGGGAGACTTTAACGCAAAGCTAGGAAAAAATACATCTACCACCCAGCCTTAGGAAAAGAAATAAATGAAAATGGGAAAACGATGCCAAACTGTGCTTTAGAAAGAAGAATGCAAGTGAAGGGAACCTTTCTACAACAAAAGAAAGAAAGAATCAAAATGAATAAAAGATGGAATACTGGAGAGTTTCAAAATGAAGAAAAAGCAGCAAAATATAGTGAACATGTGTACATTTTAAAGAGTGGCGTAAAAATTCAAGCGCAAGAAAATAAGAATCACTGTTCTAGAGTTTAATGGTGAGCAGCTAAGGATGAAATTAGCAGAGCTAAATAAAAAAGTAAAAAAATATGCAGACAAAAGAAGAGAGGACATTTAGAGAAGAAAGTACATGATATACAAGAACAGTACAATAAAAATGAAGTAAGAAAACTTTATGTAGGGATAATAAGTAGCAAAGGGGAATACAGGCAGATATCAACATTAATGAAAAATAAAAAAGGAGAAGTAATAGGCAGCGAAGAAGAAATAATGAAAGAGATCATCAAGGAAACAATATCTGAGGAGCAAATACAACAACAAAAGAACGAGGTAAAGGCAACGGACGAAAAAGAATCAGAACCAACAATTGAAGAATTAAAAGAGGTTATCAAAAGAATTAAAAACAATAAAAGCTCAGGAAGCCATGGGATCCCGATAGAAACAATAAAAGTCGGAGGAAACAACCTGCTTAGTAAAATACATGAGCTAATGACTAGAGCGTGGGAAGAAGAAGAAATTCCAAACAATGGAATGAAGCTATGGTATGCCCAATTTGCAAAAAAGGACAGAAGCAAAAATGAACAATCGACCCATATCAGTGCTAAACGTAACCTATAAAATTTTCGTACAGCTAATTAATAATAGACTAAAAGAGAAAGCAGAAAAGATTTTCGATAATTATCCAAGCGGTTTCAGAGATCAACACTGACCACATTTTCCAGCTAAAGATAAATGCCTAGACAAAACAGTGACAATGCGTAGGTATATTGTTTGTGGATTTCAAATAGACATACGACAAAATAAAAAAAGATCTTGTAATAGAGGCCATGGAGAAGATGGGATTCAATTAAAAACTGATTAACCTAACAAGCATTACTTTAGCAGCAACGAAGAACAGAATGAAACTACGGAGAAACGTAGGAGAATTGTTCGAATCAAACAATGGGCTCACACTAGAACAAGTGATAAGGAACACCAATATAGACACGAGAACATTGATAATTAATAGGGCCCACCAAATTGTAGCTTTTACAGATGCTATAGCATTATTGGCAAGGACAAGAGAAGAATTAAAACAGATAACAAAAGGACTTATAAGAGACGCAAGAAAGTGGGGCTTAGAAGTAAACGAGGAAAAGTCAAAGTACATGGAAGTAACCAGAAAATAGGAAGTGCAATTTAGAAATAACGTTGAATAATAAGTTATTTAGTTTTGAAAACACATACAAATTTATATACCTAGGTATGCAAATAACAAATAAGGGCAATAGTGAAGAAGAAATCGAGAGAAGAATAGCGTTGAGTGCAAGAGCAACGGGAATGTACCAAGCAATCCTGCGAAGCAAAAACATCACACGGAGATTAAAATTGCGGGTTTACGAGACAATCATAAAACCAATAATTTCCTTTGGGAGCGAGGTATGGATGTTATGGAAAAGTGATATAAATAAACTGTTAGTGTGGGAAAGAGTAGTGTTAAGAGCGATTTTTTGAAGTGTAAAAATAAATAATCAGTGGAAAAAAAGAAGTAACAAATAAATTAATGAGATATACAAAAAACGGAGCATAGTGACGGAAATCAAAAAAAGGAGGTTGAGATGGATAGGGCACATTGTAAGAACAAAAGAAGAAAGAAATATTAAGCCAATATTGAACTTAGAAGCGACAGGAAAGAAAAAACGAGGAAGGCCAAAAAGGAAATGGATGGATTGTGTGGAAGTGGATATGGAGAAATTGGAAATAGATAACTGGAGATAAGTTGCCCTGGATAGGAATAATTAGTAAGTCTGACAAATGCGCACCATTATGGGCGCACAGTGGTGTTCAGTCATGTCTGCAACATCTGTGTTGGAGTCCTGTATATCAGAAACGAAGCGTGTCATGTAATCTTTTTAGTCCATCTTTCGTTTCATAAAAAAGTATCACAGGAACGCGAAAACAGCAACTTCGTTTCACAAGCCGTTCTTGGAAAACCATCGAAATCGAGACGCGCGGTACGGAGGGTAACAAGCACCTTCTGACTTGATTTGAAAAAAGTTTATTTTCAATCCTGTGCTTAAAATGTACTAATTAGTTTGAAACTACATTGGTTAACAAATGCTAGTGTTCGAACAGATCAAAATCCTAATGAAGGTAACAATAATTTGATTATTGTTGCACCATTACTTACTACACACTATAAATAAATGCAGTAATTATATTACTGTTATATATATAACAACAAAATTAAATTAATTGCGCTGTACAATTCAAGGACGCACCAAATATACATAATATAACGCAATGATTCGTTATTACGGCAATCATTGATATATCAAATAATCATGTTCACGATCTGCTACATAACTTTTCTATATCTCCCTAAATTTCTAAATCAAACTGATTGAAGTACTCATCTCTTACATTTCAATCTAATCTTCTTTAAAGGTAATATTTAAAAAGCCATAAAACACCGAGAAGAGGTCATAAAACCAAGCTAGAAGTTTTTTATGTCAGTAAATGTAGGTGTTTTGAGTAGGTGTTCTTGTAGAAACCGATTTAAATAAAATATGAAAAGGGAGGAACAAGTATACTGGATAACAACTATAAGAGGAAACTGGATATTTTTTAATCGAGACATGTGTGATAATTCTACTTTTCCAACTACACATTTAACCAAGGCCTTCAGTAAATTAAATATTAATGTTTATAATTAAAATTATCATTCATAGAAACTTAAATGGATAATTTTTATTTTTCAAGATCGGGAAGTTCGATTTGGCTGATTATTCATTTTTTGAATACCAATAATTTGTTGTGTTATACTTATGGGACATTTATCTATGCATACGTCCATTTTAAAACTTAAATTTCATTTTTGTTTTCGTTAAAGCTAATTAACGTTTACAATCGTATTATAACAGAGAAATTGTAAACTATGTATAATTTATTTTGTTTAACCAAGGACAATATTATTAATAAGGGAAAAGAAGCACACATGTGGATAATATTGGTCAGTTAATATCAATGAATACAGCAAGAATAAATTGAATTTTACTGTAATTCGTTTTTACAAAGTACACCCACGGTGTTTGTAACTTCATCATTTTCGCAAGTTTATCAAGTTAGCATTCAATTTGTGACTCTGGGTTACGATAATTAAAGTCTTAGTACGTTAAACGCCTTTATATTAGGGTTATGATAATAATTTCTTTTGTCATTTAAAGAAAAATTGTGTGCATTTTTGTGATTGTGGAAAATAGTTTAAAGAAATGTCGGTAAACTAGCAAAAAGGTAGTAAAAATATGAAAATCTTACATGTTGTAATAATTTTACTTATAAAATTACAAAACGTAAAAGCATATCTTGACACTGTCAGTAATTTATGCTACGGTTAATAGAACAAGTAAAATTTTTGAGAGAAATTTTCTAACAAATACTTCGTAAACGTGGTTAAAGTTTTCAAATTAAAAAGTTACAGGAGAATACTAAATTATAAAATCAAAATGTGCTTAAAGAGACTTCGAAAGCTTAAAAATATAATTTGTAGAGGAAGTAGAAAGAAGCTGCTTTATCTAATTCATTTTCTGGAAACACAAGTTAATGTTAAGAACGACAACTAACGTAATTGTTTGAATTTCTGAGAACGTTGTTGCATCTGTTGCGGTGGGGTAACGGATCAAAATCCCTTTCCACAATAGAGAGGGATATTTCATCCCTAGTTCTAAGATTCCTGAATAGCAAATTAAATCTGTTGGTTTATACCCTGTTATCTCCAAACCAGAACACACAACTGTTAAAAGGTTAACAGGACAAATAGCGTTAAATTCACAAATTCAACTGAATTAATTTTATCCTGTCTACATTTCCGTTAGTTAACACAAATTTTTTGATTTCACAATCCCATCTGTAAATTGAGTAGAGCTTTTAGGAATAAGTGATAAAAGTATTTTTATTTGATATTTTTCTCAAGTGATATCGTAGTCTTTAGTATTCTGTTAGCATCTAAAGTAACAAGGAAACCAATAGAATCCTATCAAACAGACGTCTAAACGAGCGATTCTAGAATCAAGAGAGCATAATATATAGAGTTTGGATGTTTGACGTGCATTTTTCGTAGCATGTTATCCTCAACCTTTTGTGTAAAATCTGACTTCGAGAGGGATAAAAGAGAAAATGTGGTGGCATCAACGACGACGGCGCATACGACGGTTCGTTAACCGCGACTGATTTTTGAGACTACCGATCAATCATACAAACTTGGTACTTTGTTACAATGTATTCATTCATGTGATTATTATTTGAAATGAATGTAATTTAAACCTTACATACCTCAAACCCACACAAGTCTGGCAATTCTATACATTCCTATCATGTTCAAGTATTTATGAAGAATTTCATTATCACTGATATTTTGTATAGCTGCTTTATACATTTTTTTTTCTTGCAAAACAAAATGTAATCTTGTACGATAACAAACGATATGTACGCTTCGAATGTGTTGGGCACGTTGCGTCAACTTAATGTTACATTGCATAATATAATTTATTCCTTATTGTAGGATGTGCTTATACTCTTCAATAACATTTTTCTTAAAGGTTTTGAATGATATGCTAAATGAATAATGAATAATGCTTATTAAACTGATTTAGTATATGATAGACGTAGATGATGAATTAATAGTAAAGTCACGAATGGATCAAACCTTCAATTTTACAAAAGTTCCCTAGAAAAACTTTACTCTTGCCAGCTCCAGATAGAAAGGTTTCTCTAGAATTATCAAATATTAAAATAAACTTCGCGAATCCCTACTGTAAACGAAAAGAAAAGAACATTTCCTTTAACCAGAATTTTAACATTACAGAAGGACTACGATTATTGGAAAAACAAGGGATATTCTGCATATGGAGAAATATTAAAAAACAATATTCACTTATAGCATCTATAAAATATATCTCTAAACACAATTCCGTTTTTTTATTAGTCTCACTGGAATCTTTCTTTGAATAATTGTCGTTCTTTTACCTACGGTGACCTGCTAACGACAATATACATTCTGTGTTTTCACATTTGAATAGTTTCATTTATTGCTAAAATATTATGCAATAAGTAGTTTCTCGTTGGAGTACGATAAACACCAGGCTGCAATACCTTTAACTTATTCATTCTCATTTCTCTATGTACTGATATCTCTCTTGATGTGTGCTTTAGGTAATTCGGTTGTTTAAAAAGTGCATTACTTTTTTTTATGTGTTTTTCTTTGCATACAGTAGGATCCTGGCCGAATCATCATATAGTGTTATTATAAAGTTGTGTATTTAGAGGGTTATATTTCAGCCGGTTTATCTAAGGGAAATATTAATTTAGTTTTACCTATATTTAATTATACTAATTATTAGCGCCTACACGATTATTACCCCTGCCTACTTCTATTGACCACACGCTGAATACGTCTGCATATTCGCAACGTGAGTGACACAAGAAACAAGAACTCCTTTACATTGAAGGAAAGGAAAACAACGTGTTCCATTCTCTCCCCGAAGGAGAGGGCGGGCTCCTCGAGCTTTTCACGCTCCTTCACCCACAGCGATGGTTTCCTAGCATCCATAACACATTACGTATATATGAATGGGGATTAAGGTTGGATGTGCTCAGGACAGGATCGGAATGTATGGAGTTAGAGTTTTGAGGGGGAGATACTACCCCAGCATTCGCCTAATTAGCCGCACGTGATCTGCGTATACGCAGTAATTTGCCGCTATATATGTATGTGGCAAACACCTCATATAAGGTAGACGGTAACGGGGATTGAACGTATTACCTCCCGCATGCTGAGCAGACTGTTACCACAGATCCAACTAACTCGGTTTGCTTACATCATATATATGTTATATATATATATATATATATATATATATATATATATATATATATATATATATATACATATATATATATATATATACAGGGTCAGGCAAAATAACCGGAACACCTAATTTATGGCTTAATTATGACTTGTACGAAAATTTGACCAAAATAAAATTTTTTGTATATTTTTTGTACTATTTGGTGCTGTTTGTCGTTTTTCAGTTTATCTCATATTTTTAAGATATGACGTCATCGGATAATTTTTAAATGTATCACCCTGTATTCATATTTTTTTTAGTAGATACGATTTTTCTGAATTCAAAATACCAGGTTTAGTTGGTCCATGACTTACGGATCTATACAAAAAAAAATAAAATGTAATAGTAAACATTAATTTTAATATCCTAAGTTATTATCGCCGTATGCCAAAAACTGAGTATTTGACAGTAATATCAAATCAAATTAAATTGTAATTTCCATAATCGTAAACCAGTAAATTCCAAAAACACAAATCACCCTGTATTCATATTTTTTTTAGTAGATACGATTTTTCTGAATTCAAAATACCAGGTTTAGTTGGTCCATGACTTACGGATCTATACAAAAAAAAATAAAATGTAATAGTAAACATTAATTTTAATATCCTAAGTTATTATCGCCGTATGCCAAAAACTGAGTATTTGACAGTAATATCAAATCAAATTAAATTGTAATTTCCATAATCGTAAACCAGTAAATTCCAAAAACACAAATCACCCTGTATTCATATCTTTTTTAGTAGATACGATTTTCTGAATTCAAAATACCAGGTTTAGTTGGTCCATGACTTACGGATCTATAAAAAAAATAAAATGTAATAGTAAACATTAATTTTAATATCCTAAGTTATTATCGCGTATGCCAAAACTGAGTATTTGACAGTAATATCAAATCAAATTAAATTGTAATTTCCATAATCGTAAACCAGTAAATTCCAAAAACACAAATCACCCTGTATTCATATCTTTTTTAGTAGATACGATTTTTCTGAATTCAAAATACCAGGTTTAGTTGGTCCATGACTTACGGATCTATACAAAAAAAAATAAAATGTAATAGTAAACATTAATTTTAATATCCTAAGTTATTATCGCCGTATGCCAAAAACTGAGTATTTGACAGTAATATCAAATCAAATTAAATTGTAATTTCCATAATCGTAAACCAGTAAATTCCAAAAACACAATTAGATAATTTTCATTTGTTTTAGTTGTTTTGTGACATTAATTTGTAGTATTTACAAATTATTTGAAATTAATAGGTATTGTGTCTGAAGTAAGTGAACGTAAAAGAATAACCCTATTGATGATTATTGGTTTTGGAGGTAGAAAGAGATCTTTACAATAAGCCACCGATTTGTTTAATGCTACATTTCCAGACAGAATTTCTCAAATTTCGAAGTCAACAGTCTCTCGAAATTTACGCAAATTTAATGAAACAGGCAGTGTAAAAAATATGTACGGTTGTGGACGAAAGAGGACTGCTACAAACGAAGATAATGAACTTAATGTAATTCTAAGTGTACATGAGGAACCTAAAACATCAATATCAACACTTGCATTAAATAGCGATATTAGTGAGAGATATGTAATGAGGTTACTGAAAAGAAATCCTTATGTAGTGCAATTACACCAAGAGTTAAATGAAGATGATCCTGATAAACGAATGCAATTTTGCGAAGAAATGATGAATGCCTTAATGTGAATAATATGTTTATGATCAACATTGTGTTTTCCGATAAATCAGCATTTTGCCTAAACGATTTTGTAAATCGGCATAATTGCCGGTATTGATGAGATACTAATCCTCACTGGATGGTCACACACAATATCCACAAAAGCTGAACGTTTGTTGTAGAATAGTTATAGGAAAATAATTGGACCTTTTTTTATAAGAGAAACGTTAAATGTAATCGATATTTACAACTTTTACGAAATCAGATAGTTCCAGAATTAATCCATTGGTGTCCCAATCGTGCTAATCAATTACAATTATCAGAAGAAATTTGGTTCCAGCAAGATGGTGCTTCACCTCATTATGATGCTAGGGTTAGGGAATACCTGAACACAGAATTTCCGCAGAGATGGGTAGGCCGAAGAGGATACATTGAGTGGCCGGTGAGGTCACCGGAATTATCTCCACTGGATTTTTTCTTTGGGGTCATTTAAAGTCAGTAGCTTATAAGGATCTACCTCAATCTCTACAAGAATTAGAAGATCGAATCAGATCGGCGGTTCAAAATATAACGCCTGAAACTACAAAATTCGCTAAGGTCATTTGTTGATAGATTAGGATAGGCATCCGAAGGCTTTCAATTTGAACACCTACTTTAACTAAATGTGTAATTTTCAATTATCTTTAACTTTGCTTTAAATAAAAATTAAACATCAAATTTCATTTTTTTCTTTAGAATCGTGAGTCATGGACCCACTAAACCTGGAATTATTGTATTCAGAAAAATCGTATCTACTAAAAAAAAATATAAATACAGGGTGATGCGTTTAAAATATTATTCGATGACGTCATGTCTTAAAAATATGTGATAAACTGAAAAACGACAAACATCACCAAATAGTATAAAAAAATATACAAAAAGATTTTATTTGAGTCAAATTTTCGTACAAGTCATAACTAAGCCATAAATCACGTGTTCCGCTCATTTTGCCCGACCCTGTATGTTTCTATTTAGATTTTCACAAGTATTAATGTTTAAATAAGACATTTTTTCTTGGAAACTTGTGTAAATAAACGTACAAATTAATTCAACGTTTCGGGAACGTCCTGTGTTCCCTTTGTCAAGAATTTATTTTAACAATTACAATTTATGTAATGGTCAAAATAAATTCAGGCAGGCTGTATCCGGAGTACCTCGCTAATTGCCTTGGCTCTCGTGAAGTCGATCCGTTGTCTGTCCAATTCGCGAGAGAAAGCAACCCAGTTCTCCCTCTGACGAAGGATTACCGGAGGTACTTTCTCCCTGGCGATCGGCGTCGTTGTCTGTTTCACGGCTGCTGGGCTATCGGTGTATTCCTCCAGTGCGTGAAAAGTGTTGTCCGCCGGGGACGGTATGGCGAGCGGACGGTCGGGGTCTTCTTAGGCCTCTTCTTCTGCTTGACGAAGTCATCGGGGCTGGCTGATCCGGGGCGGACATCTTCCTCGCTTCTTACTTGAGCGGTGTCGGTGGCGGCTGCGGAGTCGTTGGTGGCGATGGACGTCGACGGTATCGGTAGTTAGGCCTCCACTAGCGGGGCGACATCTTCTGGCGTTACTACTTTCATCTTCTTAGGCCGCCTCCTCTTCTGTGCGGTGGTGGCCGGTGGTGCGTCACTGCTTGCTCGGTGAAACGGCAGGTCGGGCAGCGACGCTAACGCTTCAGGCGATGCTGGCGACGATGGCGGGTCCGGGTGTTTCTTCATCCATCTGTTGTAAGCGTGCAACCACTCCACCCGGTCCTACAGTTCACCCATCTTAAAAACGACCTTAACGCTTTTTTTGTAATTGACAAGTCTATAACTCTTTGAGTTGTTCTCTGTTTGAGATGCTAACCTCGAGTGTCGCTTACATCGTTTTACTTTTGCTTATATACTTCGTTAAACTATTAGAATACAATAACTATCCCCCTCGCTGCTAAAGATTCTTTACTGCCAGAGATGTTAACAAAATTTCTCAACCTAACACTTCTTAACACTACATTTACAATTTTTTCAAAAATATGTTAGTTCAACATTTATTGGTTGCTCATACATACATGGTGCCTGTAAAATTCACTGCCAGTCAATCAAGAGCTTGTTTCGGCTCAGATTTTACACTGCTATAAATAACCCTTTAATTAGTGTAATTAATGATTTTGCAGACTCAAACATTTATACTCAAAATGAACCGTCTCTATCTAAAAGTGTCGAAAGTCATGAACAGTTTGAAATAAAACACAACAAACACGCTGATTAAGTAACTACAAACTGCGCCTAATAAGTTACACTCATATGTCGGCCCTAATGAGTAATATATAAAACCAAAATAGATATGGTTAGAACATTCTTTCTTAAATAATATTACACACAAAGATAAGTAAAAATCAACTAATTTGTTCAATTAAGGTGTTTATGGTCGTAATAACATTGAGCATGGACCCGATAACCCTATGCGTATGAAATTAAAACTTAGTGAGTGTAATAGAAAGGGTTAAGTTGTCGATATGATAATAGTTGCAACACCAATAAATACTTTCTTTAGGTGAGAATTATAATTAGGGTTCAAATATCTTTAACAATACTTTTAATAATAGACGCAAATTCAATTTCAGTTTGATACAAAAGTATGTTTCACTAAGATAAGGCCACATCTCCGGCAGCATAATATGATTTTGCGTAGAACATAATTAAATCTACTCCTCAATTAATTAAATGATGTATCAAATATCCTCAATGAATAATTTGTTCCAAATCCAAGCTGATAATTTAGTTAAAATAATTTTAAATAGTCAATAGTAATGCATTTCATAAATGTGCACAAACACGATAAAGGTAAATAAATCGCTAGACATACGCTAAATAAACCAACACCGTAACTCTAATCTAATGTAATTATATTTTACAATTAATTTTTATAGCACGATGAAATAAAATTGGGAAAATAGTGTGTAGAAATTATTATTGGCTGAAACCACAAGCCATCGTTATCTATTTCAATACATTTAAAATTTGCATCGATTAAGTTAACCCATGCAGTACCCAGCCCTCACAATTTGAGAAATCTAGATTGTTTAGTTTAATCGTGCCTTTGTCAAAGTAATTAATTTTTTGTGTTAAAAGTGTATTGTTTTTGTATTAACCGTCTCACCCTCAGATAATGGTTTGTATCATAAAACACCGTTAACTACCTGACTTTTAATTAAAACGCGGTATAACGTTCCTGACTAAGCCGTTAGTTTAAGGGGCTTTTCTGACCCCTCCTCCCATTGAATACCAAAGCTATTTCGATAGGTTACATCTAACGCCGTGACCTTATTGCGTTTAAACATGCATACGCAACATATTGCGAAGGTACAAATGATTGTAAAGTTAATAGTTTTTTGATTGAACTCAATGAGTATAAAAAATTTTGCGGCTACTCTATAAACGACAAGCAGCACCGTAGTGTTTTAGTTTTATATAAACACCAATGTTTATTTTAGAAACCAAGAGCGGGTATTTGTACCATACTTTTTTCATTACTAATCTATACCGTTGATAATACGTGTTGGGCAAACGAATGTGACCTTTGTGTCATCCTATACCGTCTCTCGTCCAAATTAATTTTAGTTTTAGGGATTTGTACCATACTTTTTTCATTACTAATTATACCGTTGATAATCCGTGTTGGGCAAACGAGTGTGATCTTTGTGTCATCCTATACCGTCTCTCGTCCAAATTAATTTTAGTTTTAGGGATTTGTACCATACTTTTTTCATTACTAATCTATACCGTTGATAATCCGTGTTGGGCAAACGAGTGTGACCTTTGTGCCATCCTATACCGTCTCTCGTCCAAATTAATTTTAGTTTTAGGGATTTGTACCATACTTTTTTCATTACTAATCTATACCGTTGATAATCCGTGTTGGGCAAACGAGTGTGACCTTTGTGTCATCCTATACCATCTCTCGTCCGAATTAATTTTAGTTTTAGGGTCATCTCCAACTCCGTCCATTCTGAGCTCTGGAAACATCCCCCAGTGGAGTTGCGCAGGGTCGCGTTCGTAGGCAGCAGGTCTAATGCTGGCTAGAAGGCACCCTTAGACGTGAACCTCTACCGAACCTCTAGTGTTGTTCGAGAACCGTAGCAGCGCCAAAATGCCACCGTCAAGTAAAAATCCATAACATACAATGTTATTTATAAAATTGTAATTTTCGGACGTGCTTTTCAATTTTTATTGCGTACGAGGCAGATTGACGACACTTCAAGTTGAATGTGCACTAACTGTTATAAGCTTGCTCAGTTGCAGGATATGCTGCAATTAGAGAGAGAGAGAGAGAGGAAGAGCACGCTATTACAATAAATTCGCACTTTTTGAATTATTTGTATATGCTTTGTTTTATTCACTACTATAGGGTGTTAGTTAATGCAGCAGACGTTCCATCGAGTTTCTGTAAGTTACTGTTTGTAGCAACCATTTATTCTTTAACTATGACACAGTTATATTGTTCAGGACACAAAGTCTCTATTTAGATGTCAAGTGAATGCAAAGCTTCGCGAGATAAATTAACAGTCTTCTTAGCGAATTCTTTTGATGCCAAATATCACTATTAACCTCGCTTTGTCGGCCCACCCGTGTTATTACTTGTAAACTGCTTAATATACAAATGCTTATTTGCATACTTGTTACACACAGCACGAAAGGTTAATATTACATTTTATATGTTATCACACTTCATCACAAACTCAAATTATTGCTTCAATTTTGTTAAAATAGAGCGATTGTTCGTACGTTGCTCCCCTACTACATCGTTTCTACAAGTATCTTTTCTAGTTCAGACCCTGACTATATATCAAGGTGTTATGTGAAAAATCGATTTAAAAATTAACCTAAGGCCTTGAGACTTCGTGCACTATTCAAACACGTTTTCGTTTAAACTCGAGAGTTTATTAGATCATATGCTGATTATTTTGGAAAATAAAAATTTGGATCACGATATTGAAAATCTTTATACGCCGATTTTGTTGGGGAAAACGGTCATATTCTAGTAATACGAAAAGACTAATTTCATCTTACATCGAAAATGGTCAAAATGTACAAAATATAAATGTTGAAATTCTCAAAAATATTAAAATGTTGAAAGAAGTCGCAAATCACAAGAATTACTAAAATACTCAAAATGTTGAAGATATGTATCAAAAGTTACCAAAATATTGAAAATGTTGAAATTGTCGAAAATGGACATGTCGATAATGTCCAAATTCTCGAGATGCTCAAAAGTCGTAAAAACTCACAAATGGCATAAAATAATAAAATAACTATACAGGCCAAAATAACAAACACAACTAAAATAGCGCAAATGAAAATGTCATAGATGAAAATGTCACTAATTTTATCAATAGTGTTTACAATGTCCCACCCATCGACAATTCCGTAAATATCGAAAATTTAGGAAACGTCTAAAATTCGAAAAGTCAAAAACATTATACTTAGATCGGTAAACATCAAAATTTACGCCGCTGCAGTACTTCAGTACTTTCGGTGACTTTTTGTTATGAACAAAGTGTAACAAGATATTTTGAGAATTATAAAGTATCTTTCACGTTAGCTGGCTTAAAGAACTGACAAAAATTGACATTTTACTTCAGTTAAACACTACTAATGTTTTGTACATGATGTGTCAAGACATCTAATATATCGTAGTGTTGTGAAGGTGTGAAACAGCACACCATAACCAAGAAACAAAGGAATGTATAGACTTTCTTCTTTGCGGCTTCATTTAATGTCGGTTGGTCTAGATACTATCGTACTGAACATAACAAGACATGAAAAATACAACAGCGACACATTTTTTCGCAATTAATTTACGTATAAATAAAGGCAAATCATGGGTACTATCACAATATCATGTGCTAATAACAAGGCGAATGCGAAATTTAATTCGTAACCCTTTTAGTAACACCTTTAAGAAAAGGTTGATATCAAATGATGTAAGTAACAATGTAAACAGTGGTTAAAAGCAAGATAATTACTTCTCCGCCTGTGCGAAGATTTAAACAAAAATGCGTTTCGGATACTCCTTGAAGTTATAAATCGCGTTTACATACAATCCCACCCACGTAAATAACATTTTATTCCTGCATACACAAAAAAATAAGTTAACTGTGTTCATAGAAGCAGTATAGCAAAGTTATAATTTTATCAGTCACTTCAAGTTATTACTTAAATGTACATATTAAAGAACAAAGCAAAACTTTGTGACGTACGTAATATTACTTAATGTATTTTACTCCACATTCATGATTTCATTGTAAAGCTTTGTGTAAGTAAACATACAAATTAAGCCACTGTTCACAGTCTTCGAAATTAGTATAATTTCTACCTCAAATATTATTATTCATAATTAACATCGTTGTATGGTGTTACTATTTAACGGTACAAGTAGAACTGTGAATTTACTTTTGACAATTTAAATTTTTGCAATAATCCAGAAAGCACATTTTCCCTAATTCATCGTGTAAAATAATTTTGTTTGTTTTATTAATCAAACCTAACCATTCATTGTTAGATATATAATCTAAGGCACCATTTATTGCATGAGCTTAGTTCGGATATAGAATTTTAAAAAACTTAACAGTTATGAAATACTAGTGATTGCATTTGTTCAAATACAATTCAACGTTATACACTTAATTTGTTGCAGGACTTCCTATATCTGAATTTTTATATACCGTATATAATATTAACTCTACCGATGGTTTGACGATCTCTTCTGTGAACAAATTCTACCTACAAGGTTTACTGAAATCATGTGGTTAGATTATACGATTACTTCCGATTAATGGTACTAACGATCCCGTGCTATATCCGCATATCATTACGAGCAAATTATGATTATTTACACCTTTCTATCGCTTACCCTTCCGTAGGGATATGTTAAATCCAAAAGGTTAGTAATGCTTGCATTTATTGCACTCATCAAATTAATTGGGCTATATTAGCTAGTTATATAACATTAAACTATTGTCCTTTTATCAGTGAAAATGTGAAAATCAAATATTATATATTCTTATTTTCTTTGAACTATTTGGTATTGTTCGTGCAGATTGCACGTTATCTAAAATATTGAAATTTGGTTAAACATTCCTACTTTACACTCAACTCTACTTACGTATTCTACATTCATATATCATGTATTTGGCTTATATTTAGTAGTTGGAAACCAATACGTACTTGTTTTGTTAAAGCTGTCATTTGTGTTGACAAATTGCAATTGTCTCATGCATTTAAATCCTTTAATATATATATATATATATATATATATATATATATATATATATATATATATATATATATGTATATATATGTATGTATATATCTATTGAATATTAACTTTCATTTAGGTAGAAAGTTGATGTCATGAGATTGCACGTATTTATATTGCTTAACATTATTAAATACACTGGAAATCTCGTACATAGATTTTGACTACTATCGAACTATTATTATTTCCTTTCTACATAGATCTGTTTGGAACTTGACCGGAAACTTTATAAGATCGCTTGCGTCTCATTCCCACAAGACAAGGCTATCAACTGCTTCACTTTTATATTAATGTACTTTGATGAATTATTATAATATATGTGAAATTTGGTTATACACTAGACTTATTTTGGGGTTTATTTAACATCAAAATTTACTTTGCATTCATAGTATATGTACAGAATAAACCAATCGTTTGGATTATATTCCCAGTTGCTTCGTTAATTGCTGGATTATACTTACGAGATTATGCTGGGTTAAAGCCTCCCAGTCACAATCGTTCTGCAGGATTACAATACTCGTTATATCTTCAACTAAATGTATCTGATTTACTGCTTACCTCAAGGAAAGATGAGTTACGTTGAGGATGTGCAAGAAAAATAGTTATAATATTATAACCTCAAAAACTGCACCTAAACAGAACACCCCTTCGTACTTCGTTCCTCCATTCCAGATTTGTTAATTCAACTTCAACAAGGATTATCAGGTATAAACCTATTCGACAGTACAAAAACCGGTACTAATAACAATTAACAATTTAATGCTCAACACTAATGGCACAGTAGTGGATAATCTCCATGCAATGATGTCAAAGAAATTTAATTGAATTTTTTACATCAAAATATATCATCAAGGTCACGGTCAAAGAGACATTTCTCTCAGTACGCATTACACAGTATTATTTAAGAATCTGTATGATCAAGTCCAAATAAAACATCTAACAAAACAAATCCAAAGCTTCCAGAAGACGGATACCAGGATACAACATCTAATCACACGGTTATTTATTGATTTAACACAAAACACTATGTGTATTCTTATTCGGTAAAGATGGTGTATGTGGGGTGTAAATACCGAGACAAGGGGTTGAACAAACACGTTGCGGAACATAACATCTATCATGCTTAACGCATAATCTCAATGTGCTCAAAATGATTTCAAAGTAAAAATATTGCTGTCAGATAATCAGAAGCAACGTCTCTCCCAGCATAAATATACTTTAAGGCACTAATTAATAGATAAAGGCAGATATATAAAAAAAGAAGCAGTTCTGGTGCGGTGTTTCTCCCACTAGGACCGTTAATTGGGAGCGACTTTAATAGATGTGGAGCATGCAAGAAAATGATGATACAACGTCTGCATACACCGTATGTTCCACAAAATATTTTTTTTCACTTGTGTTTGTGAAAGAGAACCTTCGCATATCAACCTCAATGTGTAAAACGTAAAGTTTAATACCGATGCGTGAAATGCATTACAATTATTATGAAATTTACTTCAAGCATTGAGACCATAAACCGTATACAATTTTCAACAATGGTATCGTTATTATTAATAGAGTGCTATGACTGGTTTTGTTATAAAACTATAAATCTTAGTTTAAGTTTGCACATGGTTAGTAGCCACTCGTCCAAAAAAGTCTTCTTCGCGCACTGTTACACAATATACAGTTAGATAGTGAAGAAAAATGAAGTTTTAATAAAAACCGTAAAAGGTGGAAGGAGATTAGAATATGGTAGTAAAACGGCATTGGCGATGAAAAAGGTTGAAAAAAAACGTACCGATGTACCAAAAGGGCTTTGGGGTGAAATATGAATTGGAAATTCAGTGGTGAAATCATTTTTCTACCGAAGCCAGTGTTTTGTAGTTTATTAACTAGTTCTAAAGAATCATAATAGAATTATTTAAATTGTTAGTTATGGATTATGTGGTTCAGTTTATTTGCTGTGAGATATGAAAAAGGACAACAGTTTAACAACACATTTTCCAATTGCTTTCTAAAATCAGTTAAGAATATAATTAATAAAAATAATTTAATTTCTGTTAAAGCAGGCAAAGGTAACACTTTAGTAATTATTACAGTAAAGATAGTTATATGCAGAAAAGTAACATGACCATTATACCAGTCCAGTAGTTTGTCACATCCTTAGCCAATAAACTAATTCACATAATAACTAACAATTTAAAGTACAAATCAAAACATTCTATTAAAAACTCTTTAGAACCAATTAATAAACTACAAAACATAAAATTACCACTACATAACAAACTTGTAGGTTTTGGTGTTACTAGTATGTGATCTAAAATATCTCATTAAGAATGTATTTGTCTATTAAATAATTGTTTATGAAATAATAATGTATTAGTTACAAGAATGGAGGTAATTCTATTATTTGATCTATGCGTTAATCAAAATTATATCACATTCGATAATAAAATGTATTTACAAAAAAATGGTTTATTCATGAGCAGTCCAATTTCGCCAATTTTAGCTAATACTTTTATGGATAATTTAGAATCTATTTTTTTGTATTTGATTTCGTTATGTTGATCATGTTTTAGCATGTTTTGATAGTTCATCAGATTTTATTGATGAGTCCTTAATTAACATTAACAATTTACCCATACATACAGATATAATAATTCCAAACGATTCATGTCACCATAAAACACAGAAATTAGCTGCATACAGAGCAATGGCATTGCAATTACACAAAAAAAAAATGGAATATCAATTATAAAATAAATAGCACAAGCAAGTGGTTACGTTTCAAATATAATGGACAACTTTATTTAAAAAACAAGGGTACAAATTATCTAAAGTAGCTGACATATGACAAAAGAACAAGAGTACAGAGTACAGTTTACAACTAATACTAATGTTCTTAAATTTTTATATAATGCCAAAGATCCAACTAACACTATTTTTAAGTCGGGTGTTTATATATTAAACGACACGTCCTGTAATTCTGTTTACATTGGGCAAACACTTAGGAAACTACATACGAAGAACACATTGGATGTTACAAATATAAAGACTCAAGTCAATGTATGCCAATCACCGTATTACTTCACAAAACAACATTAAATTTTTACATTTTTGTAATAAAAGACAAATTAAATGTTTTAAAAACATTCGAAATTTCTGAACATAAAACATGCACCTTTAATGAACAAACAGATAAATCTTATAGAGTCGCCATTAACAGACATCTTAAATATAGAATTATAAGTTATATCAATTTTGCTTATTATCTCAAATGATTTGTGACCATAACTAATTGTTACTTATATATTTTCTCTTGATAATGATAAATGATGTATTAAAATGCGTTGACAAATAAATACTAAAAATAAAACTGTGCAGTTACATCGTTTGTGAATTATTTGTCCTTTCAGATATGCAATTCCATCCAGTAGGGTTGAAGAAAGTAAATTTGGGTAATAGTCATTTCTAATATAATCATATCAGTTGGATTACAAAACGTTTTGGGCGGCAGTTTGACGGCAGTTTTTATAAAATTTTGGGTCTTTAAACAAAGAGTTTGGATTTTATATACGTTACTTTAAGGTTCATTATCGCAAGAATTTCGTTATCTAGACCTATCATATTCTACCAGGTACCTTTGGGAACACAATTTGGATGGATGATGCAATTCTTTTCCGATTTAGTTCCGAGTTTAGTTCGTTTTTGGCGTAATTTAAAGTTTATGGAATAAATTGTTATTATTGGTTAATGAAATGGTAGGAAGATGGCTAAAACTGAAGGATATTGAAGTCAGTCTGTTCCAAGGCATACGTTGTTCGGTTTTCGGTTTCGCATTGTACGCGGAAGGGGTTGAAATTAGTTATATATCGAACCGAGGGTGCATCGATCATTACCGTAGGAAAATTTTCCGCTTCCATTTATATGGGATATTTTAAAGTTTCACACGCCCCGGAATATTATATCGTTTGGTTTGTCTATAATGACCATTTTCGGATAAAAAAATCTGGTATGAGTGTTTTAAGTGCTGAGCCTACATTCTGTTGAACTGTTTTATCGCATTTTGTTTATGTGGATTAGTTTATAACGAGTTCCTGGTTAAATGATAGCTTTCGCGTATACTGCCGACTTCGAACAAATAATATAAACTGCTGTAAATATCATGCTTAAGAAGTTTCATGTAAATATGGTTTAGTTTTAATAGATAAAGATCGATTTAACGTAGTTTGTGTTATGAAAGTCAAGTACGATTTGCTAAAGTTTATGTAAACATAAATTTACGAATTAAGACGCTGCTGGTTTCCATTAATCATATACCGAGGGGAGTTTCTCCTATATCGTTGTGAGTACGAAAAGTCTCGATTGACCATCCTGTGTGTGGTGAAGGTAACTATTGTATTTTGAGTTTACTTTCGTAAATTTAATAAGTGTCTACTTGTACATATTTGGACGAATCAATATGCCTGTTGGCTTAAGTTTAATTAATGAACGCTTAGATAGCAATTCAATACATAAACTATTTCGGACTGTACTTTGATTGTTTCATTCTGTTGATGTTATACAAAATTACGTACTGCTAGATTGGTAAAATTTACATGTTTGACGCTTTTCTTATTCTTTTGATACTAATTAATCAATATTTAGGATATATAAAATAGATAAATTTGGGGTTGTTGGAATCCTGCAGGATTCAGACCATAGAAATTTTATTTAAGAGTTACATTTCTTGTGTTTAAATATTTCGTTGACTGTTTATTCTTCCATGATTATGGTTATTCTAAATATAGATGTATACTGTACAGTACGCTAATATTTTTAGGTTTATTCAAAATTTAGAAGTGTAGTTATTTTGGATTACATTCAAAGTTTATTAATTTATTGATTTGTGGTAATTCTTAATTTGACAACTTTGCAGTGGCACTTCCTTGAAGTGTTTGAATATGTGTGGTAAGCTTGAACGTAATGGATTATGAGAATTTCTATACTAGAGTATTTGCTATTTTAATTTTGGCGACAAGTTCATTTTGAAAGACGCTTTGAATGATAACTCAACGTAGATTATAAAGTGAATAAGTCGTTAACCGATCAAGCGTTTAGTTTTGTACGTGACAGTTTTGCGAGTAGTCGCACATTTTTATAGAAATCCATTTATCGGCACCGTAATACCTGGATTTGCCAAAAGCTAAGCAGTTTGTTTATTTGTTTGGATATGAGCTGTGTACTTTTCGAATTTAGGAATTATAACCCCGATTTCGTCGTTTATTAAATTTTAGAACGTTTTAAATTTTAGATCGCGTTTAGTTTTGTTTTGGCGTATTTTTCGTTTGAAATTGAGTAGTTAATTACCGTATTGATCAATTGAGCCAATAATTTTGATGTTGAAGTTGATCGAAATATTTAATGAGTTTTAGTTTGATTATCGCAATTATGCAGCTTTTATCTGAAGCTTAAGATTTTAGGTGAACTTTGCGTAAATATTTTTGGAGTAGAATTTTTGGGGAGGAGGGTATTTTATTTTTTAATGAACATTATGGTTTCCTGTTAGACCATTATTAAAGTCTAGTTCATGACGTTTTTCCGCTACAAATGTATTTAACAAGTGGCGCCTTTTTGATATTTTATCCGATTTTGACGTTTTTGGAGTTATGACGAGTGCCCTTTTGCAACATTAAGTGAGAACCCCGCCCATACCACTTAGCTATTCCGTCCGCACAAATTGCGGGCTGATGCTCTAATCAGTATCTGACCTGTACGAACACCACGTGTGATGAGATCCAATCAAAATATACCTGTAAACTTTTTGAAAGGTAGTTTAAATCTTGCCAGAGGTTTTAGAATTCATTTAGTTATAAAAAATTGAACTTATCATGAATATACTGACGTCCAACGGAAAAACTTGCATATTATATAGAATAAAAGCCGTAAGTGTCAATATATCACGTATGTACCAGTGCTATTTTCAAATTGCAAAGCAAAAGTACCGTATGTTTAATGAATTTCGTAACAAACGTCGTTTATTACTAGTAAACACTGCCGCTTTATACCGCGTTTACATATTTTATCGTATATTTTAACGTACGGTGTTCTTGCCTAGTAAAAAAATACTATGAAATTTGCTCCCTAACGTATGTTTTAACATGCGGTATTCTTGCTTAGTAATGGATAATAATTAATAATTGTTTTACCTCGGCGCGCATAAGTTTGCTACATACGGCGTTCAAGCCTAGTAGTTACTAATAAAGAAGCACATATCAGCCTTCTGTTCAGTTGCGTTTAAGTAGTCGGCAAGTTAGTGTACGAATTCATTTGATTAGTTTTGTTTTTGTGCCTTTTGTGGTGTTTTTATAAACCTTCGACGTGAATTTACGAATTGCAAATAGGTTTTATTGTCGAGAGCTAGACTTGAATTGGATACCTCCTTGGTTATTAAATTTAGTAATTCTCAAATTTAGAACATAAATTTCTTTGCAAATTTTCAGTAAGAATGAAAACCGATTACCTCACGGGTCAGTGATATGAATTGATAATCCATCAATGTGTTATCTTGATATAGATGAAAATGCAGCCATTGATTAACTACAGAGTTTTATTGATTGGAAAATTCTGTTGACATTAGTTCGGAGGAATTTATGTTAATAAACTCAATGTTATTGATGCTTTCTAAAAACAGTTGATGAAGTTTCGTAAGATATTAACAATCTTTTTATTTTAGAAAATTATAACATAATAAGAGTTTTTATTTGTCAGAACTGCAAGTTTTCTACTTAGCGTTTGATGTCTATCAAATTTAATATGTTGATGTTGTAGGGACTAGGAAATAAGTGACACTGTCGAAACCACAGGTACCTGTCAAATTAACAGTTATTCTTGACTTTTCGAAGTGATTTAATCGACCGACCTTTTAGCATTCTTGGAAGTTATAAATTAATGGAGACGCCATGCATATACGTCACGAAAACTGATAAATGTTATGGATGTACAACAAGGTGTTTTTAGCAAACAATCTAGAATGATTCGAAAATGTTATGGACTGTACAAGTTAATATTTTTCGTGTTTTACAAGATGAATTACATTGTTAAAAACTTGATTTGTGCTAATGTCATTTTTCTATATTCTTAGCATTTTGGAGTGTGAAAATTTACCAAAGGCTCACATAGATGAAAATATCACTGTAGTCAGAAGAACGTACTGTTTTGTCGTTTAATACGTTGTTTCGATTTCATTTTCACTTTTTTATATTTTAGACATTGTGTGATAAAATGTTTAACACTACAGAGCAGCTATACGTAAGGCGCAAAATACGTAAGGTCTAAAAAACATTACCGGAGCGTAATTTAGGATATCGATTCAATATGAGACAAAATATCTTGAGCTTTGGTTTTATTTTTTCTGTGAAATTAGTTCGGACATAGACAAACTCAGTTAAGTCTAAAAAATGATGAAGGTTAGAAACTAAAATAAGTATGTGGTATCGAGAAAGGATTATGTAAGTGCGCTTTTTTATTTTTGAAAATAGAGTAAAATCACCATGGAGTGGACTAAACATCCATGCAGGTACGTGTATAATTAACGTTTCGTTACTTCCAAATTTGGAGACCTAGGCATTCTTGAAGAAATTAATAGAGACACATACTGGAAAAACGCATTTACAGAGTACAAAAGGTTTTCTAGGACATTTATATAGACGATACCACTGTCAAACTGAGACGTCCAAGAAGCTATTCTTTACAAATGACTACTATAAACAAGTTTTGCAAAGTACATTTTTCCTCATAAAGGAAGACAGTGAACATTTGGAGTTAGAAAAGGTCTTCTTAAAGTACAGATGATATCACGGAACAACGATTCTATGTTACTAAATTTTTCCAGTCTTCACCTTTTAATTGACAGTGGATCAAAATTTACATACAAGTAACATACGAAGGTGGACAAACGAAGTTAAACATTACCGGTAATTTAGGATATCGATCAATTGAGACAAAATATCTTGACCTTTGGTTTTATTTTTCGGAAATTATATGGCGTCAACATCGTTACCAATAATGGAGTTACACAAAAGTGATGTTATCGAGTAAGGATAGGAGGATGCTTTTCGATTTTAAAATGTTATCCAGAAATCACCAAGTTTCTATTAATTATGCATGCAGTACGTGTATTAAACGACATGAATCGATCTCAAATTACTAGAGTGGGTCATGAAGAATGCGAAAAATTTGTGAGGCGTTTCTGTTGCTTGAAAATGTTCATACTAAACAGAATGCCAACCAGAATACTTTCAGTGGCTTGAACATATAAAAAGGGCAGAAATGTCCAAGAAGAAAATTGACGATAATGAGTCACTAATTTATTCTACTGACGTGCAAAAGGTAATAATGTTGCCCACAATCGACATGTACAAACAAGTCATCTTTACACCAAGAATCATCGTTTTCAATCGGTCGTTTGTTCCTTTGGGCTCTATATAACACAAAAAAATAAAGCGTAGCTATTCTTTGGTATGAAAGCATATCAGGCCAGAAAAAAGAAGACATAATAAGTGCCTATAATGGTTTTTTGACCAGTTATGCCAGAGATAAAAAATGTGTTTGTTTGTGGGCTGATAACTGCAGCGCTCAAAATGAAAACTGGTCCTTTTTGAGGTACATAATTTACATAGTTAATTCTGATCACATTGCTGTCGAAACACACAATTAAAAATTTTGAAACAGGCACACGTTTCTGTCGGCTGACGGTTTTCACGATTTGGTTGAAAAGAGTCTGAGAGAAAATCCTAAAAGGATTTTTCAAATACCGTACAAAACAGCACAAGAAATAGCTATGTAAAAGAAATGAAGTTTTCTGATTTTAAGTATTGGCCTAATCTGACAATCAACTATCAATTACAAAAGCTTAATAAAAGTCGACCTCTTTTAAAAGATATCTCAGTTTTAGAAGCTTCAAATGTCTGTGTTTTAAGTCGTTATTTAATGATGATGAATATCAAGAATTAAATATATTTTCAAAGAAAAACAGTTCTTTGAAGAACCTTGAAAACCATACCTCCGATCGTGGAATTTCTGCTGATAGAAAAAATCAAATTTTCGCCCAGTTGTCATCTATAATACCAAAACATAAAATATCATTCTGGCAGAACCTTGCTGAAAGTAATTCTCAAAATCTAATTAGCACGATTGAAGTTGATTAAACGGCCAGTTACGACGTTATTAATAAAATTTGTTTCTTTGTCTGAACCTTTTTATGTTTGATGCAATATTTTATTTTGTGCATTTAGTGAAGTAATTATAATAAAAAACTTATGTTCCAATTCTAAAAATATATTTTTTTATTTTTGATGCAATATTTTATTTTGTGCATTTAGTGAAATAATTATAATAAAAAACTTAAGTTCTAAATTCTATTTCTATCTGAAACACAAGTCTCCTCTGAAAGCTCCGAGTCACCCGACTTGCAATTTCCTCAATACCACCTTCACTCCAACTTTCGATATAAAGGAGGCGTATGTGCCTACATCAAGGACGGAATTGTTTGCAAGAGGGTTTCTTCCTTAGAAAATAAAATTTTTGACGTGATTTGGTTTAAACATTCTGGTCCTTTGTGAAATTCTACTGTTGCATTTATAGGTCTCCTAATGACAGTAACTTTCAAGACTTCTTCGGTTACCTTAGTATGAAAGTTGACTATCTCCTGTATCAGTTTCCATCTTGCGATATCTCAATTGTAGGCGATTTCAA
The DNA here is from genome assembly GCA_036346205.1 of Vesta saturnalis. NCBI lineage: Eukaryota > Metazoa > Arthropoda > Insecta > Coleoptera > Lampyridae > Vesta > Vesta saturnalis. The sequence continues at coordinate 1,624,844 of JARFJB010001349.1, read as the reverse complement.
TGTTAATAACTCTAATTGGCTTCAGTTTTCATCTACTATAAATCCTGCTGGTGATAGTGCAGAAACATTTGCTATTTCATGTGATCTCACACAAATGATTTATGAACCCACAAGAATCCCTGATAACCCTAACCATACTCCACATCTTCTAGATCTCTTTCTTACATCAAACGCTCTTGTTTATAAAACTTCCGTTCTTTCGCCTTTAGGTCTTTCCGACCATTGTGTAATAGAAATCATTTCTACTGTACCTAATTCCACTGTTGTTCGCAAAACCGATAGAACCTTGTGGTGTTTTAAGTCAGCTCGATGGAGTAATTTACGGGATTTCTTTGCAACATTTCCATGGCGTGATATTATTTTAAGTCGCCCTCATCTTCGGACATCGTTATTTCAGTATCCTCATGGGAATGGAGTTATAAATTCCCAAAAAACAGTACCGTATAGGTCATTCACGTTCCCAACCCTGGTTCAAAAAGGCTTGTGCTGATGCAATATCTTTAAAAAGTAAATATTACATTAAATGGAAATCTAATAAATCGGTCATCAGTCATGTAGAATACGTTGGTGCTCGAAATATCTGCAAAAGTGTCATCACTAAAACTAAAAAGTTGTTCGAACAACGAAAATGCAATGAACTAGCTACATCTCCTTTAGGCAGTCGTAAATTTTGGTCTTTAGCTAAAGCCATTAGTAAAAACTTTGGAACATCTTCATCCCCCCCGACATCTATTGACGGACCGGTAGTTGCTGATTCTGTAGACAAAGCCAATCTTTTTGTGGATTTGTTTGCATCAAACTCGTGTCTCAATGATTCTGAAAAAGATATGCCCCTAGTCAACTCTTCTTCATATGCTATGAAACCAATTCATTTTCGGTACAAGCTCTTGGAATCGATCATCAGTAGGCTTGATCTCAATAAGCTATTGTCTTAAAGAAATGTTCCCCCGAACTAGTACCAGTCCTATCTAAGCTCTATACGATCTCTATATCTTCTGGGGAATTCCCTTCATCATAGAAATTAGCAAATGTTCAACCTATTCCCAACAAAGGCGATAAGACCGATCCCTCAAACTATCGACCAATTGCCATCACTTCCATTTTGTCTAAAATCATGGAAAAAGCTTTCAATCGGCAAATGCTCACGTTCCTTGAAACTAACAAACTCCTTAGCGACCACCAATATGGGTTTAGGCAAAGTCTCTGTTCAACAAGTGATCTTCTTTCATATGTGACCCAAGTTTGGAACAATACAGTAGAGCAGTCCGGTGAAACAGTTGTCGCTTTAGATATCTTAAAGGCATTTGACCAAGTTTGGCATGTGTTTACTTGCCAAACTCACCTGGTTTGGGTTAAATGATACGCTCACTAGTTTCCTTCATAAAAGACGAATACGTGTCGTAGTTGATGGCTTTTCTTCAAAAGAAGTTAGCATTAACGCGGGCGTACCACAGGGATCCGTTATAGCGCCTACACTTTTTCTGTTCTACATAAATGTCCTTATTTCTCCAACAACTAACTACATCCATTGCTTTGCTGACGATAGCACTCTTCACTGTAGTTCATCTCAGTCTACTCATAGTGATAATTCACTTTCTATGTCAAATCAAGAAATTAAAGCTGAAACGGCAAATTCAATCAACAAATACATTCAACGTATTCTCGAATGGGGAAGCAATACTCTAGTTAAATTTAATGCTAACAAAACTCAGTGTTGCTTGTGTCCGCCAAAAAGATCGATATTTCCTGTTGTAAGTATGAATGGCTCAGTTCTTAAGTTTTCAGACTCTATTACTCTGTTGGGTATGACTGTATCTTCAAATCTCTCATGGGTTGACCATCTTCTGTCAGCTACCAAAACAGCTGCTCGTAAAATAGGATTTTTGTACATATCTAAGCAGTACTTTACTTCTCGACAACTCCTTCTGCTGTATAAGGCCTCATCTGGAATATAATTCTCACCTCTGGGTTAGTGCTCCCCAATACGCTCTCGATATCGTTGATCGTATTCAAAAGAGAGCGATTAGGCTTATAAATGACCCGCCCTTAACTTCTCACATACAGTCCCTTGAGCATAGAAGGATGGTTTCAGTTCTTTCTTTGTATTATGGTTTTTACAAGGGCTATTGTGCTGCTGAATTATATTCCTTGATACCATATCGGGCTATCTTTGCGAGAAACACTCGGTTCGCTCATTCACATCATCAGTATGCAGTACAAATTTCCACTTGTCGTATCAAACGGGTGCAATCCACATTTTTCTACACGGCTTCTAAGCTCTGGAATGATCTCCCTAGTTCCTGCTTTCCTCTCACTTATGATATGAGAAAATTTAAGGTAACTGTTCATAGGGATCTATTGGCAATTCATTATCCCTCTATCCATCCTCCTAAGTGTTCCTGAGTGCTTTAGCACCATAGGCCAATTTTAGCCTGTTCAGGTCCACAATCATAAAAAAAAAAATTCTAAAATGTTCCTTTTGTTTGTAACTTTTCTATGTTTTCGATGCCATATCTTATTTTGTGCAATTTGTGAAATAATAAATTATAATAAAAAACTCTTGTTCTAAATTTTAAAATGTTGTAATTGTTAATAAAATGTTCTCAAATTATCTTCTAACATACGGTGTTTATGACTAGTATTTAAACTCTATTTTGAATATCGGATTATCGTAAGTCTATAATTGTTCACTTACGGTATTAATGCTTAGGAACGAAAGCATTTTTGTTAATAAATAGTAATATATGTTTCAAAAAAATCTATTTTTGTTTAAACTTAAATAAATTTAATAAAAATTAGTAATCACTTAACTAATTTCATATCTTAGTCGTATAATCCACATAATATTTGTAAAAAAAATATGCTTCTTATTGAAATTATCGGCGTCTTAATCCAATTCAATTCAGTCAAATTTTTAAACGTAGTATCCTCAAAAGTTGGAAATCATAAAATACGGTGTTTCTCTGTTGGACGGTCTATTGTTTGTCTATCCTCTGAGGTTTTTCATTCGTTGTGCTCTTTCTTGTTCTACATAATTTCGTTTCGCTCGTAATCCGTGCCCATACTATTATAATTTTTACTCATAAGGTGGTATTTATTCATCGAATGGCTAGCACAACTTAGCGTAAACAGAACAACTTGATTTAATTCCTGTAAATTGACATTAAATTTTATGCGATGTAATTGATTTCATTTAGACTTAGTATTAAATTTAGGGCACTGAAATGCTGCTTTAAAAATAAAGATAGTGTTTTTAACCTATTTACAAAAGAAGAACGACTGAGTTAATTTATCCTAAAAATCATTATTTTTCTTATTGTGCATAGTAACAAGCATTTGGTTTAATCGTTTAAACATGAACAATGAAAAATTCTGAGCAAAAATGATAAAAAATACAAAAACTCGCTTTGAAGTTAAAGCGACAATTTGTACTATATTTATTTTTTCAGAATCGTTGTAAAAAAGTTCAATTTATTTGATACATTATGTAGAAGTGAGTAATAGTTAATCTTAAATGAAGTGAAAGGTGCCCTACCAAAATGTATAAGTGTGATCATTTAATTAATGCATCAAAACTTACATCGACAATCTGATTCAATCTTTCTTTTACTTATTGACTCTATATTACTATGTAAAAGTACCTATCTATCAGTGTAATAAATGAATTTCCTTGAAGCTCATATCGTATAAAGCTGCAGATAGCTTCTGGAAGGTTATTAAGGTCATTATTTTAAATTACTTTTCTGTCACTTTAAAGAAACTCAATTAATGTTATCATTTTCTTCTACTCATACTACTAAAACTATAGTGCAGTTTAAAAATTCAAAACGAAAATAGAATCGTTTGAATAAATTGGTAAACTTTATTCGGAATGAATATTTTACACTCAAGTCAATGCATATTTGTTATTAAAAATTCTACTTAATATAACTTGCAGATGTAATTGAATGACGCGTATTTATTTACAAATATACATGCAATATATTTTTGTTTAATCTTTAGTAGCTCTTTTCTACAGTTAGAAATATATTTTCCAATTTTGCAAAATTTATGGGACCTCAGACTGATTTAATTAAATTAAAGTATTCTTTCTCTCTAATTTATGGGACTCTTGTATACAAACCTTTGTGATTAACAATTTTACACTCACTGGTAATGTAATCAAAGTTTCCTTTGAATGGTTTTTATGACTATTTTATCAAACGTCTTTCGGTTTTTTATTCATTAGATTTCTTATAGTTTTGGAGTACTAACGTACCATTTGCACCTGCGGCTTATTCTATAATATATAAACAACTAATAAGTTTATTCCTTCGTCTGATAATTTCCAGACTGTTATTATTAATAATAACAACAATAGTAATAATTTATTAATCCCGATATGATCTTTCGTAGATATTAATGTCAATGCAAGTGGATGAATTGTTAATTTTTTTTTAATCTCGATTTGATGTTAACTTCGGTACACCACACATTGCTCAAACAATTTTTTTGCAGTAAAAATAGAATTTGAGCTACAGTAGCGCTTCCCCAACAAATTAGACCATACAGCCTGGACTGCACGTTGTCATAGAGTTTTGATTACATCAACTGTGACATACTGTTGGGACGTAATAATTGTGTATCACCAATAGTTTATAGACCTAGAAGTTTCTTGGCAGTGCTTGATCCAGCTTCCTTTGGAATCTAGATAATTTCCCAAAAATCTCGTTAATGAGCACGATTTGTCAAGGTTAAAGTTAATATACTTGTCAGATAAGCTTTTATTAACAGCGTACAGTAGTACTTTTGTTTTTGCATTACCTAACACTAAATTATTGCCGTTGACGCATTGGGTTATTTCGGTTCTACAACATCAAAGTACATTTTTCTGCCATACTGTTGTTTTTTATGATGCATGAAATATCATCTGCATATAGAATTATTGTACTCCTGTTATATCAGATAATAATGAGGATAAGTTATCAATGTATAATATAAATAGGACTGGTCCCAATAAACTACCAAGGGGCACACTGTATTTAGTTGTAGCTGACGATATCTTTTTCCAGCAAACTTTTTGAGATCTACGTCTAATCAAATTAAGCGCTACATTACCTATCCCATACCTTTCGAGCTTTTGTAACAAAAGGTTATTGTGAACGATATCAAGCGCTTTCGAGTCATAATAAACACCACAAACCTTTTCTTTATTTACAATTCTATTAATATTTCACGGCTGTCTGTATTGAATCGTTGATCTTTTACTGCGGAATCCTGACTAAGCGTTGTGTAGAAGACGTTAGTCTCATAATAAAGTATGATTTCTCGTATATTTTTGAAAATACTGATACAAAGAAATCAGTCTATAGTTTTTAATTAATGTAGAATCGTTACTTTTCGGTATAGGAATAATTTTGGCAGATTGTCTGAGGCCTCATATTATAAATTGATTAAACACCAAATCGGAAAAGTAATATATTTGACCACTGGATTTAAAATATTACATGGAATGTCATCTAAACCACTTGAACTTTTATTTTTTATACCGTATATAATATTTTTGACTTCATTAACCGATAAAGGATCCAAGAACACTGAATACTTATTTAATTCAATTTTAGAGCAATCATTGTTCACGTGTAAATTTTTGCATAAATTATTTACATTCTAAAGAAAGTAAATGCTAAAAATATTCGCTATTTCACCATTGTTATTAAGTATAAGACTCTTACAGTCCTTCAGTTCTGAAGGGAGAACAATTTTGTTATTGCCGTTAACATATTTTACTATTTTCCATGCCGATTTACGTTTATTCGCTGCGTTAACTATTGTGTTATTATTATATTCTAGTGTTGCTTGGCTTATATTGTAATTATACTTATGTTTCAAAAAATTGGAAGTATTTTTAAGATTAATGTTGAGATTGCGCTTTTACGAATTTATACAAGATGTCCCTGAAAATCACGGACATACTTCTATAGTGAGTTCCCAGGATCAAATTAGGACAGTTTTCCTTCTTTAAATTTTATCCCAAAATGCGCTCCTAAAAAGTTATATGCTCTCAAAGTTCAATTTAAAATCTAGAAAAATCACTTTATGTCCGTAAGTTATGAAATTTTTTTACCGATTTTTATACAATCGGTCTATCTTATACAAATCAAAATTTGATAGAAATTTCAAAGAAATCGCATCACTAAAAACACCCGTTCAGCACTCGCGTCAACCTTCGACCATGAGTATACAGGGTGGGTCTACTGCGTGAACGGAGGATTGCTCCTTAACTATTAGAGATATCAAAACCAATTTTGGTGTGGTAATACAAGATCATTGACCATACATTCCAAAAATATTTAGGTATATACAGGGCGATTGACAAAATATGCCAACCCAAACCTGTGTTTTTAAATGGAACACCCTGTATATTTTTTACATTTTTGGATTCACTGTTACATTTAGAATAAAAGTATAGAAGTTTTTATCTGTATCACTAACCGTTCTGCAGATATCGTCACTTTAGTACCAAAATAGAGTTAACTTTGGAACCACGATGCGAGCGTTGTCACCACGATTTTGTAAATCTGCTTATACCGCCGACTATTAATAATAGTCTACTACCTAACAAAATTTTTCGAAAACATGTAAAACTATACAGAATGATTAACTTACGCGAAATGTAATTTTGCTCAATTTTTTCATATGTTACTATTTCACATTTCGATTCCCCGTGGAAAGTACATACTAATTGATAATAGGTTTCATAGCCATAAGACGGACCCTTCTTGAGATATTGACACTTTTATGTAAAAATATTCTAAAATACAAATTTACTATGACAATATAATTCAACAAAACAAATCAGGTAGGCTATCCGCTCGTAATAAAGAGGAACAATTGCATCTATTGTTTTGACGTTTGTATAATCATTAAAATATTGTTCCATTAGTTTGTATGTTTTCAGATTGTCGTTTTGTCAATTTTTGTATAAAATTTTTCCAAAGAAAAAATGGTCGATATGTTCTTTATATACGGCGAAGCTCAAAGAAATGCTTTGCTGGCTACCCGTTTGTACTGCGAACGATACCCAGATAGAAGACAGCCGTGGAAAGAATCGTTTATCAATGTAGCTGAGAGATTTATAAATTCTGGAAGTGTGTGTTATCCCAAGCGCGCAAAAACAAGCCCAAATGAAGAAATTGAGTTTCAAGTTGTGGCATCTCCTTTAGAAAATCCGCAAATTAATACCAAAGAGCTAAATACACACCTAGAAGTAAATAGAAATATAGTTCGCAGCTTTAAAAAAACAAATTGCATCCTTATCATCAAGCTTTAAGTGAAATAGATTTTCAAAATCGTGAATCTTTCTGCCAATGGGTAACTACTAAAGTCAATGGAGAACCCAATTTTGTTAATAACATTCTATTTACGGATGAGGCAACTTTTCACAGTAATGGCAATATTAATACACATAACTATCATCTCTATTCAGATACTAATCCATACATCTTAAGAGTTGTTGATCACCAGCATCGATGGTTAGTTAATGTGTGGGGTGGTATAATCAATTTTAATGTGGTTGGTCCTTTTTCTTTGATGAGAGTCTTACTGGAGAAAGATTTACAGTTTTGGAAAATATCGAGGTAGATAATATTCGTGCGATGTGGTTTGAACTGATGGCGCCCTCAGATGAGGATGTGATGGATAGGACGAGGTGGTGTGCAAAATGGTCAGCCAGATCACCGGATCTTACGCCCTTGATCAAAAATAAATGCGTATTCCAGAACTACAGATGGTCCAACTCCATAACTAGCATACTGAACGCTAATATTTGTAGCTGCACCTTGGTAGGCCTCGAACCAATTAACATAGCCCAATCGTGTTGCCCCTACCCACAATTCATAGCCATATCGAATAGGCTTCCCATAAATAAATTGTTTGCAACCATGGCGACCAAAGTATGGAACCATGGCTTCATCAACGCAATGCATTTCCTCGCATTTACTATATTCTAAGAATTTTTTATTTAGGTGTATAAATAAAGGCCTAACTTTAGCATATTTGTCAGTCGCATCTATTGTATTATTATCTGCTATATGAAGATGAGATAGAATAAATTCGAATTTGTTTCTCGATATTGCCTCGGATACCAATACTCTCTCTCGTATTCCCAAAACATTCGTCGCCTAGGTATCTGTATATACCCACTCAGTAATAATACGCCAATGAACGCTTTCAATTCCGACTTTTCTATCAACACATTCTGGTTTCTTTGTTGTGCATACCGATTCGTTTCTGTTACAATTGTCTCTAATATTTCTTCGTCAAAAAATTTAAAAAATAAATCCGCAGGGTTTTCGAGATTCGCTTTTGCTATATCTGTATCATCAAAAATATTGTTGTCAAGTGGAAAGTCATTGTCTTCCCATTTATAAATTCTTTTTATTTTTTTGGGTTTAGTTACTTTAGTTCGTAATCGACATTTCAAAACTGAAAGATGCATTTCATCTTCAGATGAGAAGCTAGAGTCACTCAAATTGTTTTCATTGTCTGATATATTCCGTAAATTAATTTCTACCGGTGCTCGAAGTTGCGACCCAGGTAAATTATTTAGATTGACAAAATCTTCCGCGCCAGAATCTTCGTCGGTTTCATTTCCACAAGCATTTCTGGCGGAAAAAGGGTTATGCAATCCACATTCTCTACTACATCTTCATCGTCTTCCAACATTACTAATGCTAAAACAATAATGAAGTGACTGTATAAGTGCCCACCGTACTACCTATAGTACATTAAAATATAAAGGTTATAAAAGTTACTCTAAAATAATTTTGTGAAATTTTTTTTTTGATTACGCGAATCTTACACGTTTTGTATATATTATATGATAATATATAACTAAAATTTTAATTAATTTAAAATTAGCAAAAAAACCTTACCTTGAAAAACGTATTCCATAATCTGCCATTGTCACAGTTTAACAAATTTCAGCCGCTAATAATAATCACTATGCAGTTACAAACGATAACTTTTACATCCACTCACATGCACTGCAGCTTACTAAATAACCTCAAGCAGTATAGAACGTATTGGGTTGCAGGTTTAAACAGGATTGAACAAGTTGTAAGTGTACTACATGTAGTACGGTGGGCATATCTGGGTTAATTCAATTTTAGAGCAATCATTGTTCATGTGTAAATTTTTGCATAAATTATTTACATTCTAAAGAAAGTAAATGCTAAAAATATTCGCTATTTCACCATTGTTATTAAGTATAAGACTCTTACAGTCCTTCAGTTCTGAAGGCAGAACAATTTTGTTATTGCCGTTAGCATATTTTACTACTTTTCATGCCGATTTTCGTTTATTCGCTGCGTTAACTATTGTGTTATTATTATATTCTAGTGCTGCTTGCCTAATTATACTTATGTTTAAAAAAATTGTAAGTATTTTTAAATATTGAGATTGCGCTTTTACGAATTTATACAAGATGTCCCTGAAAATCACCGACAAACTTCTATAGTGAGTTCCCAGGACCAAATTAGGACAGTTTTCCTTCTTTAAATTTTATCACAAAATGCGCTCCTAAAAAGTTATACGCTCTTAAAGTTCAATTTAAAATCTAGAAAAATCACTTTATGTCCGTAAGTTATGAAATCTTTTTATCGATTTTATACAGTCAGCCTATCTTATACAAATAAAAATTTGATAGAAATTTCAAAAAAATCGCATCACTAAAAATACCTGTTGAGCAGTCGCATCAACCTTCGACCATTGAGTATACAGGGTGGGTCTACTGCGTAGACGGAGGATTGCTCTTTAACTATTAGAGATATCAAAACCAATTTTGGTGTGGTAATACAGATCATTGGAAAAAAAAAAAAAAAAAAAAAAAAAAAAAAAAAAAAAAAAAAAAAAAAAAAAAAAAAAAAAAAAAAAAAAAAAAAAAAAAAAAAAAAAAAAAAAAAAAAAAAAAAAAAAAAAAAAAAAAAAAAAAAAAAAAAAAAAAAAAAAAAAAAAAAAAAAAAAAAAAAAAAAAAAAAAAAACGATACCCAGATAGAAGACAGCCGTGGAAAGAATCGTTTATCAATGTAGCTGAGAGATTTATAAATTCTGGAAGTGTGTGTTATCCCAAGCGCGCAAAAACAAGCCCAAATGAAGAAATTGAGTTTCAAGTTGTGGCATCTCTTTAGAAAATCCGCAAATTAATACCAAAGAGCTAAATACACACCTAGAAGTAAATAGAAATATAGTTCGCAGCTTTAAAAAACAAATTGCATCCTTATCATCAAGCTTTAAGTGAAATAGATTTTCAAAATCGTGAATCTTTCTGCCAATGGGTAACTACTAAAGTCAATGGAGAACCCAATTTTGTTAATAACATTCTATTTACGGATGAGGCAACTTTTCACAGTAATGGCAATATTAATACACATAACTATCATCTCTATTCAGATACTAATCCATACATCTTAAGAGTTGTTGATCACCAGCATCGATGGTTAGTTAATGTGTGGGGTGGTATAATCAATTTTAATGTGGTTGGTCCTTTTTTCTTTGATGAGAGTCTTACTGGAGAAAGATTTACAGTTTGTGGAAAATATCGAGGTAGATAATATTCGTGCGATGTGGTTTGAACTAGATGGCGCCCCTCCAGATGAGGATGTGATGGATAGGACGAGGTGGTGTGCGAAATTGGTCAGCCAGATCACCGGATCTTACGCCCCTTGATTTCTTCGTTTGGGGCTACGTTAAAGAAAAAGTTTACCAACATCCTCTCACCACATGCGAAGATATGAAAAATAGAATTAGAGCTGCGTTTCAATTCATTCCGCCTCTAATGTTGTTGCGAGTGAATCTTTCGTTTACTGAGCGAATTGCAAAGTGTTTAGCTAGGCGTGGTCAGTATTTTGAACATTTAATTTGAATTTATGGTTTACTTTATGTTTTAGGTGTACAGAATTATTTTATTGTTTAGTTATTAAGTTTTCCTATCAGTTAAAGAATTTATTTTCCATTCGTATTTTCTTATTTGCTCTGGCTTTTGTTTTATTTGTTCTTCTGTATGTCAATATTTTCAAATAAAGTGTCAATATCTCAAGAAGGGTCCGTCTTATGGCTGTGAAACCTATTATCAATTAGTATCTACTGTTCACGGGGAATCGAAATCTGAAAAAAGATAGAGTGTTGCATTTAAAAAAATTGAGAAAAATTACATTTCGCGTAAGTTAACCATTCTGTATAGTTTTACATGTTTATGGAAAAATGTCCGTTTGTTTGTTAGTAGACTATTATTGATAGTCGGTGGTATAGACAGATTTACAAAATCGTAGTGGCAACACTCGCATCGTGGTTCCAAAGTTAACTCTATTTTGGTACTAAAGTGAAGATATCTGCAGAATGGTTAGTGCTACAGATACAGTTTCTGAACTGTTATTCTAAATGTAATAGTGAATCCAAAAATGCAAAAATATACAGGGCGTTCCATTAAAAAAAACACAGGTTTGGGTTGGAATATTTGTGCCAATCACCCTGTATATACCTAAATACTTTTAGAATGTAGGTCCAATGATCATGTATTACCACACCAAAATTGATTTTGATATCTCTAATAGTTAAGGAGAAACCTTCCGTCCACGCAATAGACACCCACCCTGTATAATAATGCTTCGATTTTTAAATATCTAAAATGGCTCATTTTTTAATGCAATTTACGTTTTGTATTATTATAGTTAATATATATTAAATTTTAAAATTATCAAGATTTAGAAAAACCTTACCTTGAAAAACGTATTCCATAATCTGCCATTGTCACAGTTTAACAAATTTCAGCGTAATAATAATCACTATGCAGTTACAAACGATAACTTTTACATCCTACATGCATTCAGTAACAATCTCAGGATCTTCAATGAAATTGTTCATCAACCATGAATTGCAGGTTTAAAGGATTCGTTGTAAAGTACTACATTTGTATTGGTTAATTCAATAACAATTGTTCAGTAAAGTGTTTCGGTGAACAGCATTTTTGAAACATTCTATTAAGAAGCGCGCGTTAAGTACCTATGATTATCCTCAATAATTTCCTGTATGTGCTCTTCTACCTGAACAGTTCTAATGGAGAACTGACGTTCAGATTTTGGCTTAGCTGATTAGATTATGTTAAATCCATCGGCAGTAGTTATTATGGACAGTTTTGGTTTTATAATATTTATAAAACGCTGCTATTTCAAATATAAAAATTAGTATTTTAAATATTGTAGATTATTAGTCTTCAATGTTTATATGCCTGAATTTACGGAAACATAGTGAGTTCCCAGGACTTAATGTACAGTTTTCTTTTAAATTTTATCAAAATGCGCTCCTAAAAGTTATGTCTTAAAGTTCAATTTAAAATCTAGAAAACAACTTTATGTCCGTAAGTTATGAAATCTTTATCGATTTTATACAGTCAGCCTATCTTATACAAATAAAAATTTGATAGAAATTTCAAAAAATCGCATCACTTAATCCTGTTGAGCAGTCGCATCAACCTTCGACCATTGATATAAAGGGTGGGTCATCTGAACGGAGGATTTTCTTTAACTATTAGAGATATCAAAACCAATTTTGGTGTGGTAATACACGATCATTGGACCTACATTCCAAATATATTTAGGTATATACAGGGTGATTGACAAAAATATTCCAACCCAAACCTGTGTTTTTTAAATGGAACATCCTGTATATTTTTTACATTTTTGGATTCACTGTTACATTTAGAACAAAAGCATAGAAATTTTTATCTGTATCACTAACCGTTCTGTAGATATCGTCACTTTAGTACCAAAATATGGTTAACTTTGGAACCACGATGCGAGCGTTTCAACACGATTTTGTAAATCTGTTTATACCGCCGACTATTAATAATAGTTTACTAACTAACAAACTGGGACATTTTTCGAAAACATGTAAAACTATACAGAATGATTAACTTACGCGAAAAGTAATTTTTCTCAATTTTTTTCATATGTTATTTTTTCACATTACGATTCCCCGTAAAAAGTAGATACTAATTGATAATAGGTTTCATAGCCATAAGACGGACCCTTCTTGAGATATTGACGCTTTTATGTAAAAATATTCTAAAATACAAATTTACTATGACAATAGAATTCAACAAAACAAATCAGGCAGGCTATCCGCTCGTAATAAAGAGGAACAATTACATCTATTGTTTTGACGTTTGTATAATCATTAAAATATTGTTCCATTAGTTTGTGTGTTTTCAGGTTGTCGTTTTGTCAATTTTTGTATAAAACTTTTCCAAAAAATAAATGGTCGATATTTACGGCGAAGCTCAAAGAAATGTTTTGCTGGCTACCCGTTTGTACTGTGAACGATACCCAGTGAGAAGACAGCCGTGAAAAGAATCGTTTATGAATGTAGCTGAAAGATTTATAAATTCTGGAAGTATGTGTTATCCCAAGCGCGCAAAAACAAGCCCAAATGAAGAAATTGAGTTTCAAGTTGTGGCATCTCCTATAGAAAATCCGCAATTTAGTACCAGAGAGCTAAATACATACCTAGACCTAAATAGAAATACAGTTCGCAGCTTTATTTAAAAAAAACAAATTGCATCTGTTGATGTTCTTTCCATAGGGTAATAAAAAAATACGGTTTGTTACTACTAAATTTTAATGTAAAACTTGTTATATTGCATTGCATCTAAAATGGTTCGACCGATGACATTAGACCCCTATTTCAGACTGCCTTTCACCCTTAACGTTTACAATAACCAACCTTGAAGCATGCGCTGTACAATTTCAAATTTTCAACATACACCCCCCTTGAAATAGTAATTTTCAAATGCCCGATAATATTTTGAAAGTACACTAATCATACATTTGTAAACTGCTTAAAATTAACGAACCCTATATTTAGCTTGAAGCAATGTAAACGACAGTAATATAAATACATAATCGATAGAAGTATACATTACGATCATAAACCCTTAACAATATTAAACCTCTATCACTAATTTGTTAAATCACTAGGCACCGGTGCATAACGCTCACCAACCCACTAAACACGCGTATTTATCAACATACCATAATAGCATTATTCTGTAGGCAGACACACTTTGGTCACCGCACGTTTTTGTACACCAGATGCGGTCCTAATTGTTGCTACTCTGGCAATATCGTCCTCACCCGGTGTAACTCAATACGCGCCCTAACGGCCATAGTAACGGTGGAGTATTTTCATTTTAACAATACCATTGCCCCAATCTTCAATTCTGCATCCTTACACCATTTCTTCCGTGTCTGTAACGTGTGAATGTATTCGCGCGACCATCTCCTCAAAAATGTTGCGTAATTTGCGTTATTTGCTTATGATACGTGAGGCGATTTTTGGCACGCTTGTTTCATCTTCTTGCGGCGCACAGTTCAGCACATCCCCAATCAAAAATGTCCCGGAGTTAGGGCTAATAAATCATTCGGATCTTCGGATAAAGGGATAGAGGGCGGGAGTTCAGGACTGCTTCTATTTGTACAAGTGCAGTACTTAATTCCTCATACGTTAAGGTTAAATTTGACTACCCTTTTAATATAGATTTAGCCGATTTTACGCAGCTTCATATAGGCCACCGAAATGGGGTGATCTAGCGGTATAAATCGCCATTCGATTGACAATGGCTTAAAATGTTCCCCAAATTTCGTGTCTGCTAATAAATCAATCACCTGTTTTAGTTCTCTATTAGCACCAACAAAGTTTGTGCCATTGTCTGAATATAGAGTTTTGCATCCACGTCTACCAATAAATCGTTTAAACGCATTCAGGAAGGTGGCAGTCGACAGATCACTTGCCAGTTCTAGGTGAATTGCTTTACTGACTAAGCATACGAACACGCATAAATAACTCTTAATTAATGCTCTATTTCGTAATTTATTCCTTTATCAAGATTGCCTACACAGTTTTAGTTATCTGTTTATAATTAATTCATTTTATTAATACAAAACGTATGAAACGTAAAAGATAATTTTATAAAACCAGTGAGTTAATAATTACAGTATTACAGCTGTGTATGTATGTACTTTGTAATATTGACCACCCAAACAGTTTTTACTGTCTGGAGGCTATATACCTCCATCTAAGAAGTACAATGTGTGTAACCATTGCCAGAGACTTCAAAGGATCTGTTGATGTATTCGTTTGTGTAAACTAAAATAAAACACACTTTTGTTGAATCTGGGTGTCAGTTATTTTATGCACTGATACAGTTCATCTTCTATAGCTTCTCTATTGAAAAACGATTTGTAATTCTTAAATATGAGGTATATATTCTTCTTTGGGAAAAATTAATGGTGTATACATTGGATAAAAATAGAAAATTGTTTAAAAAACATTAAGTAAAATTATCAAATGAAATATAAAATTTAAAAATGGCGTGACATTTGCAATCTGACGTTTTTCCTCGCGCTATTAAGCAAATTTCGTTTTATATACCAACATATTAGACGTGGAATTTATTAGAAATGTATTATTCAAGCCGAATCACAAATGAAGGTAATTATTCATTCTTAAAATGTTAAATTAAAATTACCTACTCTAGTGCTGGATATTTTCGATAAATTTTAAGTATGAACATAATGTTACATTGCTGCTAAACTAATTCAAGTTTTTAACACCACTTTTTAACTATCACTGTTCTTTAGAACAATGATTAGAATTCGGTACATACTTTTAAACCCATTAAACTTGGTTGATCCATCAAAATTCTATCGTTAAACTTTACCATATAATCCATACGACGCAATTTTCTGTAAACACACAATTTATGCGTCTGTAATAGGTTTAAAACTATTCTGTTGCACCTTTAATAAACGCGATATTCACGAAAGAAACATGCGTTCGTATGTATCATACTTCTAAGGATAAAATCGAATAAAAATTGTAAAATCTGATATGCTTGTAATACCTTTTGCTTGAGTTACTATCAAAGTAAAAGGTTAGTCACCTGACAAATGTAGAGAATTTGTATAATCAGATCAAATAATAGTAGAAGGGTTTGGCACCTTTTTGAACATATTATTTGTTTGTTAACTATCATCACCATTTAGTTAATTTCACATACTAGTTTCATTCAAATAAATGTCTTGAAAGTTTTCGTCCTTTAATCTGGTGTTATCTCTTTCCGTCCGATTTCATAAAGTTGCCCTACTGGTTAAGTTTTATATGGAATTCTAGGTTATTTAATGGGTTCATGGATGTTGCCATTCCAGTTCGTTGTGGAGTTGTTTATTTACAAAACGCCATTCATTACAATCGGCTAAAATGTTTACCAAATTTCGTCCTATAAACAATGACGTTAGATTTTTAAGACAAAAATTTTGCCTTGCGAAAATTTGATGATTAACGGTACCAATAACTGTTAAGCATTCGGAAGTTTGTTACAGTACTTCCATTATAGGTGTTGTTATACTAGGATTAACTGGTTTAAATGAGCCTGATTACCTAATGTAAAATTTTGTACACTAGGATTATGCCCGTCAACACTTTTAAACATGGCCTGATGATTAACGTTTTATGGATCTTCATTAGATTTGCTTTCTAATTACATTCTTTAACTCTTGCATTAATGGCTAAATTCATGTAGAAGATCTAAAGAGGTAGATCAATTCTGGTTCCGCTGTTAATTGGTTTTAAGATGGGTTCTAATAGCGGTTTTAAGATAAACGTATTTAGAATTCGGCAATTAGCGAAAACTTCTTTGACCTTAATGATACCTATTTTAACCTCGCGCGGCTGTCTGAATTTTTATAACCTTTCATTAATTCTACAATGCGTTGAATTGGTTACAATAATGTTCGTTTATACCCAAATTGAGATTTGGGAATTAATCCGTTCTGTTAATTTTGTAATCGCTAATTATTTTAAAACAACTTTGAATGGCCGTTATAGACTAATCTGAAATATCCATTCATTTTTTAATTTTCCGCTTTCTAAATTATGATTCAGTTCTTCTATTGTTGCAAATCTAATCAACCTGAGGCATGAATTATAAAATTTGGTATATGCCAACGCCTTTCTTTGAAAGTTAGAGATAAATTGGTTATCTATCATTCTTGATAATTCATTTCATTCCTGGGTAATTCCATGTGTATTCATCTTGACAAAGATCTCATCTTGTTGTGCCATAGACCTGATCTTAAAGTTCATAAGTGCTGATGTATTTTCATGGATTCTATTTAGTAGAATTGGCTTTTGATTCGATGACTTAAGTTATTGAATAAATTTTGATTACCTTATTTCTGGTTCGTTGCTTATTCCTTGATGACTTTTTTTTATAAGTCATTATATACAGTGGCATCTTCGAGTTTACACGTATGATTTTTATAATGGTGATCGTTTGATCTTCAATACACAACCTTAGCTTAGTGATTAAACGATTTTCCTTTGAGATAGATGGGGTAAATAAAATATAGGACTCTTTGGCCTTCCAGTCGTGTTTATTTGAGTCATGCCTAGTTCTCGTATTCATTTATAAATTCTGAATATCCTTGTTTAAACTGTGATCGCGTTTAAAACGTTTGTCTAATGAATTGAATCTACCAATGGCAATATTTAATGAATCTTTAAAATGTGCGTTAGGTTGCCGCATCGGTAATTTGACAACAAACCTGCCGTTTACATCGCGTTTAACATTTTGTATGAAATGTTGCTCACAAAACAATTCTTCCTTTGTATATTTACGTTCACTGTCATCACAATTTTCGACTTTCCAAAAATGTTCCAATTGATTCTGAATATTGATTAGTTTGGTAGTATGTAACGTTTTTATTATCGTATTTGGTTGCGGCAGCGAGCCTGTAACTATCCACCCTAGCTTAGTTTTTTGAATTGCAACTCCGTTTCCTATTCGTAATTGACCGACGCATCGAAGGACCAAAATGTTGATGTTCTTTCCATAGGGTAATAAAAAATACGGTTTGTTACTACTAAATTTTAATGTAAAACTTGTTATATTGCCTTGCATCTAAAATGGTTCGACCGATGACATTAGACCCCTATTTCAGACTGCCTTTTACCCTTAACGTTTACAATAACCAGCCTTGAACCGTGCGCTGTACAATTTCAAATTTTCAACAGCATCCTTATCATATCGACCAACATCAAGCTTTAAGTGAAATAGATTTTCAAAATCGTGAATCTTTCTGCCAATGGGTAACTACTGAAGTCACTGGAGAACCCAATTTTGTTAATAACATTCTATTTACGGATGAGGCAACTTTTCACATTAATGGCAATATTAATACACATAACTATCATTACTATTCAGATATTAATCCACACATCTTAAGAGTTGTTGATCACCAGAATCGATGGTCATTTAATGTGTGGGGTGGTATAATCAATTTTAATGTGGTTGGTCCATTTTTCTTTGATGGGGGTCTTACTGGAGAAAGATATTTACAGTTTTTGGAAGATGATTTACCCGAGCTTTTGGAAAATATCGAGGTAGATAATATTCGTACGATGTGGTTTGAAGTGGATGGCGCCTCTTCACATGAGGATGAGATGGATAGGACGAGGTGGTGTGCGAAACTGGCCAGCCAGATCACCGGATCCTACGCCCCTTGAATTCTCCCTTTGGGGCTACGTTAAAGAAAAAGTTTACCAACATCCTCCCACCACATGCGAATATATGAAAAATAGAATTAGAGCTGCGTTTCAATCCATTCCCCCTCTAATGTTGTGGCTAGTGAATCTTTCGTTTACTGAGCGAATTGCAAAGTGTTTAGCTAGGCGTGATCAGTATTTTGAACGTTTAATTTGAATTTATGGTTTTATTTGTTTATGTTTACTTTTATGTTTTAGGTGTACGGAATTATTTTATTGTTTAGTTATTAATTAAGTTTTCCTATCAGTTAAATAATTTATTTGCCATTCCTATTTTCTTAATTGCTCTGGATTTTGTTTTATTTGTTCTTCTGTATGTCAATATTTCCAAATAAAGTGTCAATATCTCAAGAAGGGTCCGTCTTATGGCTATGAAACCTATTATCAATTAGTATTTACTTTTCACGGGGAATCGAAATGTGCAAAAAGATACAGAGTGTTGCATTTGAAAAAATTGAGTAAAATTACATTTCACGTAAGTTAATCATTCTGTATAGTTTTACATGTTTCCGGAAAAATTTCGGTTTGTTTATTAGTAGACTACTATTGATAGTCGGTGGTATAGACAGATTTACAAAATCGTAGTGGCAACGCTCGCATCGTGGTTCCAAAGCTAACTCTATTTTGGTACTAAAGTGACGATATCTGCAGAATGGTTAGTGATACAGATACAAATTTCTGAACCGTTATTCTAAATATAACAGTGAATCCAAAAATGCAAAAACATACAGGGCGTTCCATTAAAAAAACATAGGTTTGGGTTTGAATATTTGTGCCAATCACCCTGTATATACCTAAATATTTTTAGAATGTAGGTCCAATGATCGTGTATTACCACACCAAAATTGATTTTGATGTCTGTAATAGTTAAGGAGAAACCTTCCGTCCACACAGTAGACACCAACCCTGTATATACTCAATGCTTCGACCCTTAAAAAAATTATTTTTGCAAATAAGTTAAAATGTTTCTGCTTTATTTTGGTAATGCATTTTAAAATAAAGGAATTTTGTCTCCTAACTTTTTCTACTAAAAACGACGGTTCTTGAGAACATTTGAAAATTAAGTTTATATTTAGCAACTAACTGATCTGAGCTTATTTGATAATTGCTTTATTTTAATAACACATTTTAAAATAAAAAAAAATGAAAATATTAAGATAAAACACTCTTTTTATAATAATTGCTCAAAGTGGCCTCCATTTACTTGAATGCAAGCATTCGCTCGATATATTATTCGCGTTAATCGAAATATCCCTGGATTCTTCAACAATTACTGCCCAGGCATTTATTTATATTTGTGTTGGAAGCGACGAACTTGAATTACATTAGGATGCTCGTCTGGTTAATTGTGGAAATTATGGGAATTAAAGGTACCACCTCTAGTAAAACCGGATTCGCCTGTAAAATGAATTCGAGTAACAATCTCAGGATCTTCAATGAAATTGTTCATCAACCATAGACAATGTTCTCGTCTAAGTAATAGATCTGTCGGTAAAAGTACTCGCACTTCTTGTATGTGGTACGGTTATAACAATTGTTCAGTAAGTGTTCGGTGAACAGCATTTTTAGAAACATTCTATTGAGAAGCGCCGCGTTTAGTACCTGTAGTTGGATTATCGTCAATAATTTCCTATGTGCTCTTCTACCTGAACAGTCCTAATGTGAAGCTGACGTTCAGATTTTGGCTTCGAGCTGATTAGATTATGGGGAAATCCATCGACGGCGAGTGAGGGTTATTATGGACAGTTTTCGGTTTTTATCAAATATTTATAAAACAGCTGCATATTTCAAAGATATAAAAATACCTAGATAGAGACCTTAATACGTATCGATTAATTATGTTCTATGCAATGTTTTGATATGGCGTGTAATTTAGCGGCAACAAAATTCCTAAGGTAGAATTTAAGTGTTAGTTAAAATTTTTCAATATCTGAATAACGATTAATTTTATAAGAAAAAGTGTAGACATATTTTTAAATAAAATTTAACTTTACATAACTTCCCTTTATAAACTTTTTCAATATAACGCAAGGTAAGTCTAAAAATTAATTAAATATGAATGAAAATGGTTAAACTGTATTATTGATATCTTATAGAAACGGGCGGCTTTGGAATGTAACATGTATATATTAATCTCTATCTGATGTAAAGTTTTAAACGTCATTCTGACATAGATTATTTTTTTTTTTACAATGTTGCCTGTTTTCGTTATGAACATATAAAAAGAGGTTGCATAATTATCTTAAAAAATTGTAATTAAGGCATCAAAGGTGTTACGGGTATAATAATGTCCTGAGGTCAAAAGTGTCTTTTAGTGTGTTATTTAATTAAAAAAAGATATTGAATTTTATTTTTGACATTTACATGCGTATTTTTAGTAATAAACAAAGTGAGTTTGACTTTTATTTTAGCAAAAAATATAATCGAGTTTGTTCAATTCTTGATTTCGTAACTATGAAATCTGTTTAATTCCATAATGCCTTACGGCATTATTTCGCTTCTAACGTGTTTAAAAATAGGTGCATTATTGGAAAATAACACACTATAAAAACATTAATGTTATTAAAATTATTTCATTTCTTTTAACTTCCATTTTGTAGGTTGGAAGGTCGTGTGGTGTTCCACGCCAGATATTTTTAATTTTATTACTATTTAGTACCTTTTTATTATTGTAAAATAATTAGTGTTTAGTTCTAAGGTACATAAATATTATGTTTATGTTTCTACGCTTTATGAAACAAAATGTTTTATCCTTTTAAAACAAAATTTTAGATTATGAAAGCTGTAAATGTTCCCACAAGTCTGTTTTTCATTAAAATAAATCTGTGCATATTTTGTACGCGTCTGATAAGTTTAAAGTCTTTAAGTGGAAAAATCAATAATTAAATATTATGCGTATACATGTGACTTCACTCAAACCTCTGGGTACTACCAACTGAAACATAACGTAAAATTACACATACAGCCATTGTATCTTGAAAATTAAGACGCCATTTACAAATTCTTCCACATATTTTCTCTGATTCAATTTAATATTTCACAGTCAATTTCGCTCACTAAAGAGCATATCAACACCAATAGAATTTTATTTTGAACCATGCATTGTAGTATTACCATAAAATAGTATACGTTAATAACGATCATTCTCAAAGGAAATGTTTTCACGCCTCTTCTGTGGATTATGTCTGAGTTTATTACTAGGATTACTAGAATTACATGTAACAAAACAAAACCCTACACAGTTTTAGTTATCTGTTTATAACTAATTCATTTTATTATTACAAAACGTATAAAACATAAAAGATAATTTTATAAAACCAGTGAGTTAATAATTACAGTATTACAGCTGTGTATGTATGTACTTTGTAATATTGACCACCCAAACAGTTTTTACTGTCTGGAGGCTATATACCTCCATCTAAGAAGTACAATGTGTGTAACCATTGCCAGAGACTTCAAAGGATCTGTTGATGTATTCGTTTGTGTAAACTAAAATAAAACACACTTTTGTTGAATCTGGGTGTCAGTTATTTTATGCACTGATACAGTTCATCTTCTACAGCTTCTCTATTGAAAAACGGTTTGTAATTCTTAAATATGAGGTATATATTCTTCTTTGGGAAAAATTAATGGTGTATACATTGGATAAAAATAGAAAATTGTTTAAGAAACATTAAGAAAAATTATCAAATGAAATATAAAATTTAAAAATGGCGTGACATTTGCAATCTGACGTTTTTCCTCGCGGCTATTAAGCAAGAATTTCGTTTTATATACCAACATATTAGACGTGGAATTTATTAGAAATGTCAGTTACTGTCAAGCCGAATAACACAATGTGAAGGTAATTATTTCATTCTTAAAATGTTAAACTGAAAATTACCTACTCTAGTGCTGGATATTTTCAATAAATTTTAAGTATGAACAGAATGTTACACTTGCTGTCTAAACTAATTCAAGTTTTTTAACACCACTTCTTTGTAATATCACTGTTCTTTTAGAACAATGATTAGAATTCGGTACATACTTTTAAACTCCATTAAACTTGGTTGATCCATCAAAATTCTATCGTTCGAAACGCTTTACCATATAATCCATACGAACGCAATTTTCTGCTAAACACACAATTTATGCTGATCTGTAAGTAGGTGTAAAACTATTCATTGTTGCACACTTTTGCATAATAGCTGAAATATTCACGAAAGAAACATGCGTTCGTATGTATCATACTGTCTAAGGATAAAATCGAATAAAAATTGTAAAATCT
This sequence comes from Vesta saturnalis, assembly GCA_036346205.1. Classification (NCBI taxonomy): domain Eukaryota; kingdom Metazoa; phylum Arthropoda; class Insecta; order Coleoptera; family Lampyridae; genus Vesta; species Vesta saturnalis. The sequence continues at coordinate 1,601,937 of JARFJB010001349.1, read as the reverse complement.
GATATGTGCTTGTAATACCTTTTGCTTGCAGTTACTATCAAAGTAAAAAGGTTAGTCACCTGACTTGGTAGAGATCTTAAGTATAATCAGATCAAATAATAGTAGAAAGGTAAATAGCCCCTAATTGAACATATTATTTGTTTGCTTAACTATCATCACCATTTAGTTAATTCTCATCACTACTAGTTTCATTCAAATAAATGTCTTGCGGGAATTTTCGTTCTTTTTAATCTGGTGTGTATCTCTTTCCGTCCGATTTCATAAAAGGTTGCACCCGTGTACTGGTTAAGTTTTATATGGAAGTTCTAGGTTAGTTTCTTAATGGGTTCATGGATGGTTGCCATTCCCAGTTCGTTGTGGAGTTGTTTATTTGTAACAAACCAAGCTGCACTCACTACCGTTCGGAGTGATGTCTTATCCCAAATTGTACACCCATATAACACCAATGGACGTATCAGCAATTTTGTAAAGTAATATGACACACTGCTTGCAGAGACAACTTTTTGATGATTAACGGGTAGAGTTTTACTAATCTGGTGTAGCATTCGTCTAACTTTTTGTTAACATGGTACTTCCATCTTAATCGGGTGTCTAGATAAATACCTAGGTATTTAACTGGTTTAAATGGTAGCGACTGATTTGCCTAAGAGTAAAGATTTTGGTAACACACTAGGCGTGATTAATTGCCAGGTTCCAATTTTTAAACCACCTAGCGATTGTATTCACAACGTTTTGTAGTTGGGTGACTGCTTCAATTAGATTTACATGCTTGTCAGTAGTACAGTGTCGTCAACATACAGTGCTAGGTCTGCAATGGCGTTGAGAATATCATGTAGATAGATACTAAAGAAGGTAGGATCCAGCATGCTACCCTGCGGTACCGCTGCTTAATTGGTCGTATTGAAGATAGGGCTGTGAATGAGCGGTTTTCAAGATACGAGAACAGTATTTCTTTTAGATATTCCGACAAGTGTAGTCGACAAATTTTGTATTTTAGACCTTCACTCCATACCTTATCAAAACCTGGACTGCGGCTGTATACAGCTTGTTTTCATAACCATTCTCTATTAATTCTACAATGCGTTGCAATTGGTGACAGGTGGAGTGTCCCTGTTTATACCCAAATTGAGATTTGGGAATAAGATCCTGTCTGTTAATTTTGTCATTCAGTCTTATGCTAATTACTTTTTTAAACACCTTTGAGATGGCCGTAAATAGACTAATCGGTCGATATCCATTCATTTCTTTATTATTTTTCGCTGATTTCTAAACCTCTGTATGATTCCGTGCTTCTATTTGTTACGAAAATAACCAATCCTGAGGCATGAATTATAAAATATGGATAGATATGCCAACGCCTTTCTGATGAAAGTATTAGAGTATAAAGTTGGTTATCTCATCCTCTTCGTCTGTACATAACATTTCATTCCTCGTATGTATAGGTGGTATTCCATGCGGCTGACGAAAGATCTTCCTTCTTGTTGTCCACAAACCTGGATCGCCATGTTCATAAGTACTGATGTATTTTCTATATGATTCTATTTAGTAGTGATCGGGCTCTTTTTTGATTCGATGACTTAAGTTATTGAGTAAATTTTTGTTACATTGTTTCTGGTTCGTTGCTATTCCCTTGACTTTTTGTTTTATGAAGACTATTATATACAGTGGAGGCATCTTCGAGTTTGCACGTATGATTTTTCTTGATAATGGTGATCGTTTGTATACTTTCCATTATATATGTTTTAACGTGTATGTGAACGTAATTTGATATTGTTTTGTTACATTTAGCTAAGTACTATAGCGAAATATATTCGAGAAAACACCACTCCTCGCGCAAGACCAACCTTTATGAATTAATAGTTAAAACATTATTTTTAGGTATATGCCAAAGTGCCAAAGTACACCTTTGCTTAGAGGTTGACGCTGATTTCATCACTTTTATTATTTAAAAACCGTGTAAACCGTTTTATAGGATGCTGTACATTAAAACCAATAAATACGAAAAGATGGACATTTTCATTTGTATCGTTTCTAACTAAGGGATAGAATTAAATTTTGCGAGAACAAGAATAATATCTGTACGCAGAGGTAACATGGGAACAGATTGCAACGCGCGACCTTGTGTCGCTTCTACTAGAAATCGCAATTTATATAGTGCGGCAAAATGGTTCCATGTATTATTTCTAAGTAGGAACATAATATTAAAATTGCAATAAAAGCCGAAATTTCTAGATCTCGCAAACTATTTTTTCAAATTACATAATTAATACATTTATATACAATTATTGCTATCTTCTTTGCCATCGTCCTCGATGTCCTGAAAATCGTTATCATCATCGTCATTGTCGTTGCTTAAATTTATAACTAACGGTTCTATGCCGACGTCTACTAAATTTTCCTTTTCTGTGTACATATTTTCAACTGTCTTCGCATGACCGACACAATTACTCCAAGCGATACTTGGCACAGTTTGTAATGTTAACTTGCAAAGTTCCAAAACGTTGTTTTCTTTTGCAACCCTATTTTTGACACAAGGCCATATCAATTAAATTGGGGTAAATTCACAGTGAGCTTCTGGAAGCTATATCATTTTAATACTGTCCTTGATCAATTTTCCAAGCAAAAGTTGTTTTTTTTATAATTGTACATACGAGATTATTCGTCATTTCGTTAAATGAATTGAATTGCTCTGGTAATGGAACTTTTCGTTTGTTCAACCATTCAAATATATTTTGTTTTCTCCAGGCGGTTTTGGGTTTCTATAATCTGGATCTATCATTATGTGGTATCTAGCACAATCACCGATTCATCGGGATCACACCCAACTCATATCGTAACCATTCTTCATAATGCTGTTTATTCATTTCGTCATGGTAATCAGCCTAACATTGTTTTCCAACGAAGCATTTGGCACAACCTGGTAAAAAGCTGTTTTCGTTGCTAATATCCAATATAATCACTCTTAGTCTAGATCCAGAAGGCCGCTTGATTCCCCCTCTGAATCCGTTTATTTCTTGAATTGTCCCTCGGTATTGATCAAAACTCGCGCAGTTTTCTGTGGCTACAAATTCCACCCAACCAAATTTTCTTGAATGGTTTCGCTGCACCATGTTTAGTTAGTAAAAAATATTCCACCCCGATTCTCTGTACCTTTTAATCGAATGTAAATATTCCGCTGTTTTAGCAGCTATTGTAGTAGCTTCCATCAAGATTGGCCTGTTCTCTAATATTTATAAGTAAAATTTATTTCTTTTAGCTATCTTTTTAATGTGGTGGTACATACTTGTGGAAAATCCGGACACTGGTCTTGTCAATCTTTGATGTAGCTCGGCTATGGTTGAAATTTTTTTCCATATAAAAATTTAATATTTGTCTTCATATAACGCTCTTTAGAAAAGCATCGATATCCTACTTCCGGTCTACCAGGCCTTGCCCATGACACTGTGCGAGTACTACTTGCCTCTTCTTCAGTTGATACCGTTACAACACTTCTTTCACTAATCCCCAAGCATTCCGCAATACGCTTTGTAACCTTATTAAGAATAATTGCGATTACGTCATTTTTTCCGTTTCGAAGAAAACTTTTACCTTTAGAACAATGCTTAGGCATTTTTCTTTTGGTAAGAAGACGTATATACTCGTGTATATATATATATATATATATATATATATATATAATATATATATATATATATATATATATATACAAATAATACATTGACTTAAATTGAAGGTACAAACATGTGTATAAACGGTTGCGATTTCCCATCAATAACAGAACATTTTTCAAAACCCATAATCGTATAATCACGAGTATATTTTAAGGCAATATTTTTACATTTATGTTGTTTAGGCAATTCCTTAATGTTATGACAAAAAAAGTTTACTTACTTCACGTAGAGAGAATTGATAAATATTTGCCTGTTTGGGCTATTTACAAGCAAATCAAAACAATTTGGTACAATCTCGTTTTGGTAATAGGTTCAAAAAGAATCTACCTACCTAATTCTCGAACTTTATTGATTTGCGTTGGAAAATAAAATATTTATGAAGGTTGAAAGTCGGGCGTGTTAAAAATGATACGATTTATAGTTCCCCTTATTGTAAATAAAATTCAACTACGCCAATTAAACACTTGAATTTACTTATTTTAACAACAATATATCAATTTGTTAAATAGCAAAAATTTTAGGCAAATCAACCAATTTTGTAAAGTAAGCCTTCAAAGTAAAGTAACTAAACTTTTTACTTTGATAGTAGTAACATTTATAAAAGTTACAATATACACGTAATATTACTCTAAACACTGGATTTATTAAGAATCATTCTGGCATTAAAAAATTCAAACGCTCTGTTTAAATTAAAAATATTAAAAGATTTGGATGTTTTTCTTTCCGTAGTAAATATTAAAATAAATATTAGAATAGGAACCTTCACGAGTTATGAAATCCCAAAGAATAATCTTGTAACGGGTTGTTAGAATCCCGCAGTACGATTGTGGCTGGGAGGTTTTAGCCCAGCACAATCTAGCAAGTATAACCTAGCAGTTAGCGAAGGTAATTAGAGCACTTTCGATACGTGGCCAGAAGATTTAGTACTTGCACTAGACTAGTACAAATGTTGGTAAGTATAAACCCTTTTAGCAGTCATGGTAGACGCCATGGTAACTGCTAAAATAAACCATAAAAATTCAAAAAGGGGATAACGAGAAATAAAAAGTGAAAGAGGAAATCTTAAAAAGCACATATACAAAGACACAAATCAAAACAAGAAATTAAGTATCCAGTAAAAGCAATTCGTTTATTTAGTAAATAAAATAGAATTCAAGCAGTTGGTGCCTCGTTACCATGAGTAATAGAGTGAACCCCTAAAATTTGATTAAAGTAGTTTAATGAATTCACACCAAAATAGATAATTTCAGGTCACATGCCAAGAAACAGTATATAGCTAAAATAGTAAATAAGTTTTTTCGAGTAATAGTTGACAGAACTACTGCCGAATTCTAGAGGTCCGGAAAATCGTATATGATATCGCGACCTAAATAATGCTATACGTTTTATTTTGAAGTAATCCGAACATTAAGTACGAGGCTCTTGTGTGTTAATGGTTAAAGAAAACAAAAAAAATATACATTCACGGTACAGAGTTTCTGCACTAAATGAAAGTTAAATAGTTACACAGATACGGCACGATTACTGTGGTTGAGTTACCGAAAACAATTTAGCGATACCTGAGCCACAGAGATACGTTGTCAATACAAGCTGACCAACTGTGTATGTAGTATAGATTCGTTTAATCAAATTTAAAATCAAATATTTCAGATCACGTGAAACTGGCATGAACAACACCAAATAGTTCAAAGGAAAATGCTATATTCAATATATGATCTACAAAATTTCCAGTAGTGCAAACCGGCAGTAGTTTGATATTATGATATTGGCTAACACAACCTTGAGGACTAAATAAACATCCGATGGAGTAATGTAAGCTTTTAGAATGACTCCGGAAAATAGGTGACAACTAAATATACATGGTTATTGAGTATATTCGGACCAATTGCTGAGTTAAATTAGGAAAGTTAGAGGGCTTTTTCTGAAAATGGTACTTCTAAAATAAGATACCATCACGTTCAAAAATTATAATATATACTAATTTTTTTTAATGGCACTATATTTTATTAGAAATTTGGATCCTACACAAAATTGTAAACAAGTTTCATGTAATATTTTGTACTTATATCCAACGTTACAGAGCTATCGACCTTATGTTTTTAATTGAATTTATAGCTACTAATTATGTGCAGTCAAATAATCATACTATATAAATTCAAGGAAAAGCTTAAGCTAACTTGCTTTCCATATAAAGGTAACCGCTCATATGTGTAGGGTGTATAAATGTCTTACAGGTGAAAATTTTTAATGTCAATAACACAGACACTGTGTGCGAGCGCGCGTGAGTGAGTGAGTGAGTGAGTGAGTGAGTGAATGAGCGTGCGTGTGTGTGTGTGTGGATGTGGGTGCACGCGTGCGTGCGTGCGTGTGCACGCGTGTGGGCCCGTGAGCAGCGTGTGGGCGCGTGTGTGGGTGTAGGTATGGGTGTGCATGTGTGTGCGTGCGTGAGTAAGTGAGTGGGTGAGTTCGTACATGCGTGAGTATGTGCGTGAATGTGCGCGTAGGGATAAGTATGGGTGTATGTGTGAGTGGATGTGTGTGTCTGTGTATCTGTGAGTATGGGAGTGTGTATGGCTGCGGATGTGCGTGTGCGTGTGTGGGTATGTAGGGATGGGTGTGTGCACAACCTGATAAGCTTTTGAGCTCACTAATGCTCATAGTTGACTTCTGTAAGAAATTGTTTTTTTAAGAAAGGTTGTAGTAGTATAGCTTGTTACTAGAGAATAACGACAATTGTTGAATATTTATTTGTACCTCTAGGTCAGAAACTATAGTTTTGCGAGTATGAGCAGAATTGCGGACCGAAGTGTCAGGATAGCTCTGCTATTGCTAATACCCATAAAATAGTCTCTGGGTATGTGATGCACAAAATGTTTGTACTAATTATTAATTCATTAAAATATTTTAAACAACCATCATAATTTAGGTTACGTTGTCAGCGATGAACGTCAATGTGTCAAACGGTTCTTATATGTATGACAGCTGTCAGTAAATGTTCATTTTTTATCCTGATCTAAATATTTTAATGTTTTGTCGGGTTAAGGTTAAGGTTAAATCATGCATTTAAGTATTGTCGGACGGAACCGGCCAATCTCTCCACCTTTTAGCAATTAAGCGTGGAGATGCGACACGGTAACTAACTGAAACATTATACATGTCCCCTTAAGAATATACCCAAGAATTTGATTGCCTATGTTTATTAGTTTGATTTATGTAGATACACTAACATAGCCTTAATTTGCTATCCAAAGTCATGAACTTTAATTTCTGTAATAAAAAGGTTGAAAGGCGTCAATCATATTCTTTATAATTTACCATGTTTGTATGTAATTTATTTACGTCCTACATATGTAATTAAAATAATTATATCACCAATAGACTACAAGTTAAAATTGAAATTACGACTTTCAAATGAATTTCAAGTCAATAATTTAGATACTGTTGCAACTTAAGTTTAAAAAGATATGCGAATCTGGATACAGTACATGCATGGTTGTAAGAAAATCTATACAACGTTGTCAAATGGAACATAGAAGTTTGGCGTGTACGACAAACATTGAGAACAAATAAAATTTTATAGTGCAAATGAATATTTCGAAAATTTTGTTTTGTAATTAAGCTTACATTATTTAAATAATATCTGTAGGAAATGTGTGATAGGATAGATAAATACTTGTTGTCATTTCTTTGATTCTAGCAAAATACTCGTTAACATTTCTTTTGTGGTGTTCGTAAGTTTTCAACCATTTGACCGAAATATACACAGAAACTCTCGCCATCTCGGAGGAGATTTTTCTATTAAAAATTATGGTATTGTGCTCTAAGATTCAATAATTTGTAGGCGCAATAAGTACTTTTGATTATTTTTTTTTATGATTGTGGACCTGAACAGGTTAAATTTGGCATATCGTGTTAAAGCACTCAGGAACACTTAGGAGGATGGATAGTGGGATAATGAATTGCCAATAGATGCCTATGAACAGCTACCTAAAATTTTCTCACATCATAAGTGACAGGAAAACAGGAACTAGGGACATCATTCCACTGTTTAGAAGCCGTGTAGAAAAATGTGGATTGCGCCCGTTTGGTACGACAAGTTGAGATTTATACAGCATGCTGATGATGTGAATGAGCGAACCGAGTGTTTCTCGCAAAGATAGCCCGAGATGGTATCAAAGAATATAATTCAAGCACAATAGCCGTTGTAATAACAACAATACAAAGAAAGATCTGAAACCATCCTTCTATGCTCAAGGGACTGTATGTGAGAAGTTAAGGACGGGTCATTTATAAGCCTAATTGCTACCTTTTGAACACGATCAACGATATCGAGACCGTATTGGGGAGCACTAACCCAGAGGTGAGAATTATCCTCCAGATGAGGACGAATTTGGGCCTTGTACAGCAGAAGGAGTTGTCGAAAGGTAAAGTGCTGCTTAGATATGTACAAAAAGCCTATTTTACGAGCAGCTGTTTTGGTAGCTGACAGAAGATGGTCAACCATGAGAGATTTGAAGATATAGTCATACCCAACAGAGTAATAGAGTCTGAAAACTTAAGAACTGAGCCATTCATACTTACAACAGGAAATGATCGATCTTTTTTGGCGGACACAAGGCAACACTGAGTTTTGTTAGCATTAAATTTAACTAGATTATTGCTTCCCCATTCGAGAATACGTTGAATGTCTTTGTTGATTGAATTTGTCATTTCAGCTTTAATTTCTTGATTTGACATAGAAGGTGGATTATCACTATGAGTAGACTGAGATGAACTACAGTGAAGAGTGCTATCGTCAGCAAAGCAATGGATGGGGTTAGTTGTTGAAGAAATAAGGTCATTTATGTACAGCAGAAAAAGTGTAGGCGCTATAACAGATCCCTGTGATACGCCCCGTTAATGTTAACTTCTTTTGAAAAAAAGCCATCATTCGTCTTTTATCAAGGAAACTAGAAACCCACTTGATCAGCGTATCATTTAACCCAAATGAGGTGAGTTTGGCAAGTAAACACTTATGCCAAACTTGGTCAAATGCCTTTGAGATATCTAAAGCGACTACAACTGTTTCACCGGACTGCTCTACTGTATTGTTCCAAACTTGGGTCACATATGAAAGAAGATCACCTGTTGAATGACTTTGCCTAAACCCATATTGGTGGTCACTAAGGAGTTTGTTAGTTTCAAGGAACGTGAGCAGTTGCTGATTGATTGATTTCCACCATTTTAGACAAAATGGAAGTGATGGCAATTGGTCGATAGTTTGAGGTATCAGTCTTATCGCCTTTTTTGGGGATAGGTTGAACATTTGCTAACTTCCATGATGAAGGGAATTCCCCAGAAGACATAGAGATCGTATAGAGCTTAGATAGGACTGGTACTAGTTCGGGGGAACATTTCTTTAAGACAATAGCTGGGATACCGTCTGGGCCAGTCGCTTTATTGAGATCAAGCCTACTGATGATCGATTCCAAGAGCTTGTACCGAAAATGAATTGGTTTCATAACGTATGAAGAAGAGTTGACTAGGGGCACATCTTTTCCAGAATCATTGAGACACGAGTTTGATGCAAACAAATCCACAAAAACATTGGCTTTGTCTACAGAATCAGCAACTACCGATCCGTCAATAGATGTCAGGGGGGAGATGAAGATTTTGCAAAGTTTTTACTAATGGCTTTAACTAAAGACCAAAATTTACGACTGCCTAAAGGAGATGTAGCTAGTTCATTGCATTTTCGTTGTTCGAACAACTTTTTAGTTTTAGTGATGTCACTTTTGCAGATATTTCTAGCACCAACGTATTCTACATGACTGTCGACCGATTTATTAGATTTCCATTTAATGTAATATTTATTTTTTAAAGATATTGCATCAGCACAAGCCTTATTGAACCAGGGTTGGGAACGTGAATGACCTATACGGTACTGTTTTTTGGAATGTATAACTCCATTCCCATGAGGATGACTTCAGATACTGAAAGAGCGATGTCCGAAGAAGAGGACGACTTAAAACAATATTCACGCCATGGAAAGGTTGCAAAGAAATCCCGTAAATCACTCCATCGAGCTGACTTAAAACACCACAAGGTTCTATCGGTTTTGCGAACAACAGTGGAATTAGGTACAGTAGAAATGATTTCTATTAGACAATGGTCGGAAAGACCTAAAGGCGAAAGAACGGAAGTTTTATAAACAAGAGGGTTTGATGTAAGAAAGAGATCTAGAAGATGTGGGGTATGGTTAGTGTTATCAGGGATTCTTGTGGGTTCAGAAATCATTTGTGTGAGATCACATGAAATAGCAAATGTTTCTGCACTATCACCAGCATAGTAGATGAAAACTGAAGCCAATTAGAGTAATGAACATTGAAATCGCCTACAATTGAGATATCGCAAGATGGAAACTGATACAGGAGATAGTCAACTTTCATACTAAGGTAATCGAAGAAGTCTTGAAAGTTACTGTCATTAGGAGACATGTAAATGCAACAGTAGAATTTCACAACATTAGGACCAGAATGTTTAAACCAAATCACGTCAAAATTTTTATTTTCTAAGGAAGAAGCCCTCTTGCAAGCAATTCTGTCCTTGATGTAGGCACATGCGCCTCCTTTATATCGAAAGTTAGAGTGAAAGTGGTATTGAGGAAATTGCAAGTCGGGTGACTCGGAGCTCTCAGAGGAAACTTGTGTTTCAGATAGAAACAAAATATCGGGTTGTAATTGTTCAAGATGTTGGTGAATAGCTTGAAGATTAGACCTGATACCGCGGTTGTTGCAGTAGTGAATCAGAAAGTTGATACTTTCGATGACCGTGGTCGCTTGGGCCCTGCCCTCCCGGACATCCGAATGGAGCAGGATTTTACGTCCTAGATACCATAGCCATCTTATTTTTTAATCTGGGACTTTTAATCCGATAGGAAGACAGTGAGGGCGAGAAGGAAGAATAAGGATGAGAATATATTAAGGATGAAGGAAAAGGTAACCGTCAGCCCTTACCGAGCTCAGAAAATCGGAGACCCAATGTTAAGGAGCCCGTGGTAAGGCTGGCATGGAGTATACATGCCTACCACCTTTATTTTATTTCGATAATTCACGTATTCCTCTCCCTTCTGAAGTTAGCGAGTCGAACAATAACAGTCAGGAGTAGCATCATTGTATTAGAACCGAAAGGAGCACTGCGAATCACAAAACAAGCAAAGAAAATATACTTGGGCTTAGCGCTTATACTTACAGTGCAGAGCAAAGTATGTATTTGCCGTTCTAACGCATGTTATTTAAGCTAGAAAGTTGTAAGTATCCAGTTTTTGTTATCGCAAGTAGTGGCGCTCAAACTGCTGCATTTATTTTGCAAAGTATACAAATACATTTATAACATTATATTAAATGGTTTATAACTCTATCAAGTACATTATTACCTAACCAACTGCTTACGGTTACTTATATTCAACTCACTAAGTTATCATTTTCATATATAATACCATAAGTGAAAAAATTATTGGATAATTTAATGTCTAATCACGACTGCTTGATAAACTTGATTCACGCACGATTGCTTTTTGTGAGATTTATTAGGCGTAAGTCTTAGACATTTTTGAGAAATTATACAATAATGCCTTCGCACGAATGATTCAATTAGGAATTCGCTTTTCAAAAAACTATAAATTGTATATTCATAATTTGGAATTTAACTGGCAAAAAATTATGATTATCAATAGAAGGTAATTAAAGTTCTTAAATTAGAATTTTGCTAAAATTACATTTAGCTATGATCTTAAATAACGTAGTTTTAACGTTGTGTGAAGTTAATTAGTGGAAGAATACTATTTAATGTAATTTCTAGACGAATTGCATTCATATTAGTTGCGACTGTACGTTTGTGTTTTCAATTTCAAAATTCACAGAAAATTTTTAAACGAACGTTGCCAGGAGCGTGTATTTAACGTTTATTAATATTTCTGTCGAGAAAAAGATAATGTGAGACCATTTTGTACCGTTGACGCAGTTCAAGGAAGGACAGCCGAAGCTTTAAAGATCAGTGTGCTTACATTAAAGATCATCGTTACCTAAAATTATCCAGAAACCTCGTAAGAAGTTTAAAACAAATGATATACCTGAAGCTCTAAAACATATGTCAAAAGGAAGTGATTTCATTAGAAACAGTCAGGAAAACATTAGCAGAATAGAATTACTAGTAGCATCTCTGCCAACCTTCAGCAAGATATTGAATAATATTTTGTACAAATTTAAAAAAAATTGCAATCGGCGAGCGCTGTGCGAAGATTACAGTTTTTAAAAAAGTACGTCCATAATATGCAATCATCCTCTGCCAGTTTTATTTCTAGATGAAACATGCGTATTCTTTAGAAGATCACAGAATAGGTCTTGGCAAGACGATGCACAAAAAGTGTAAAAAATGCAAATTATTCTTTTAGTGGTAAAAGGTTCATCATATTACACGCCGGAAATCAAGATGGTTTTATTCAAAATAGCAATACAATTTCGCCGCGAACTCTAAATTGTTTGATTACCACGATAACATGGATGCAGTAAATTTTGAGAGATTGCTAGCTGATCAGCTATTACCTAATCTGCAAGAACCATCTTTAATTGTTGTGGACAACACATCATACCACTCACGTATTGTAAAAAAAATGCTATCTAGTTCATGGAAAAAGAAGTGTTGCAAAAGTGGTTAAAAATGAAAAATATTGCACATATCAATTAAAATAGATCTTTGACACAGCATAAATATAAAAAAAACAATACATCGTATACAACATCATTTGTGAACATGGGCATTTCATACTCAGATTACCGCCGTATGATAGTTCAATGCGATTGAAAATATTTGGGGAATTTGCAAGTCACACTATGATCAGCGGACAGGTAGAAATGGTTACTCCAATGACGCAATAATGGAAATGTGAGAAGTGTCGTAAAAAAATGTGATAGTGGGGTATGGAAAAAAAACTGTTTTGCATACTGAAAAGTAGTATCTGAGAGAACCATTAATAATGCCGGTAAATGATAGTGATTCAGAAGCTCAAAATTCAGTTTCTTGCGTTGGGCTCTTTACACGTTAAGACCAAAGTAATTTATGATATCTTCCAGAAAACAACCAAAATATTTACACAATCAATTTTGAATCTATCCACATTCAATATCTTAATTTATAGACGGATTTTCTTGGGGAAAGAGTGGTTATATTGTTATAACATTCAAAGATTAAGTTTAAAATTTTATGTTATTTACGTTATTAGACGCCATTTGATGTTTGCCATACTGAAAATATTTATAGAAAGATTTTATTGGAAAATCGAATGACGATATTGTTATGAAAAGCAAACAATAAATTATTATGTAAGACGTGTAAGTTGAGCTCAAGTTCTGCAGTCGAGGCGATGGCCGAGATTGTAAAATTGAGCGAAATATTGATTAACTTCATATCAAATGCAACATACTATTTTATTTTCAAGAGACTAATAAGTATCCTTCGGATTGATGACTGATGACAAGTGTGCATCATTCTGACAGATTTTTTTTCTGTCAAAATCACATTGTCCTAGCCCCATTATTAGTTTCAACTTCAATCTCATTATTAGGTTGTAATGAATAATGGCACAAGGTGAAGGCGTATGTGATTCGGATAATACACAAATAACGTCAAAAAGTTAGTGTGACTGAATCTTTAGTGGATCGAGCAAAACGAATTTGTGATTCTCAATTTTTGAAAGATGAACATAAATATTTAACAAAATGCTCACAAGCTAATGATATTAATAATGTTATTATACCTACTAGACATAACCGTAAATAAAAATCAGCGCTTAATATTAGTACTGATTTTCTTCTTTTTGTAACCAATGTTACAGAATTAAATAATGATAATAATTAATCATGGCGTTAGGACTGTTTTTAAACCTACAAGAACAATTAGAGAACATTTAATGTCACTTAAAGATGTTTTAAATAAATTATCTTCCGGAGTGTATAAGTTATCTTGTTTATGTGGAAAGTATACATTGAAACCACAAAACAACTTAGGCTTAAGTGAAGCTATTGAGATATATAAACATCCTAAAAACTTAAAAAAGTAAGAACAAGGTCTCCGTTTACATAGGTTTAGGCATCTTATAATTTAAAAAAAGGTACAATGATGCATCTTAATTTTAATTTTAACTTTTGGTATGTCTAGGTTTTTTGCTGTTTTTTCTTTGACCTTGAAGTAAATACTTTACCAATTATATGTTAAGTTACGACAGCATGTAAGTTAACATATATAGCATTAATATTAAAAAAAATATGAAACGTACTAAAGTGTGTTTTCACTGTAAAATAACACTTACAATTATTAACTATTTCTTTATTAGATTTGACTGGATTTTAATTGATGACAGGTTTCTATTTTCACTTACATTTACATTATAATTATAATTTGGTCTTTGATTATGATATTTTCACTATTAGCCTTAGTCCATTAGAGGGTATTCCATTTGTCATCTTCAAGGCAGTTTAACAATATTCATTTACTAAGGATCTAGTTATTCTTTATTAAAGTCGTGTTCCATGGTCGGCTTTATACGTTTAACAAACTGTTATACTAATAGCATGCGTATATTTGCGTTTTCACTTTTTCAAATTTCATAAGATTGTTTCAACATCTTAAAAAACGCTGAAAGGTTTTATTACTACTGAGGATGATAACTGTTATCGTAACGTTTAGATTTGTGTAAAACAGTAATATACACGAAAAAAGCTATGTATTTTAGTACATGTGTAATAATGGTGAAAGTTTACATTATCATAATACATCTTGAGTGCATGCTTAAGAAAGCATTAGTTTTTACTTGCCGTACAACCAATCCGAAAAGGCGCAGACACACGCACTCCCTCATATATAGTTACACACCCAAACCGACATTGTACATTCTGCAAAATTATGATTTGAAAATAATTCCGAAAACATAACAAAACTCAAATTGAAGCTCGTCATGGCTTAACATAAATCTACCTAACAGTTTTTCTTTTATAGCGCAACGTTTCGGAAGTAGACTCTGCTTCGGTCACCAGGTTTAGTCCTGAGAAGGATTATTTTCGCACTTGAGTCGAATCCATAGGTTATAATTCTTTCCCAAGTACTTGACTACTCTCAGATCCGTACTTTGGTACCGTTCACTTACAAGTCTGACACCTTTACCGCTGAGACACTGAGTAATCCGGATTACTTTGGTATCTTTCACTTACAAGTCTGACACCTTTACCGCTAAGCCACTGAGCAATTGATATTTGTGCACCTCTTAAAAACTGAAAGGTTTTATTACTACTGAGGATGAATAACTGTTATCGTAACGTTTAGATTTGTGTAAAAGTAATAGTACCAAAAGCTATGTATTAATACATGTGTAAGTGAAAAATGGTGAAATTACTTATCTAATACATCCTAGTGCAAGTCTAGAAAGCATTAGTTTTACTTCGAAACAATCCGAAAAGCAAACGACTTATAATATTACACAACGACATTGTACATTCTGAATTATGATTTGAAAATAATTCCAAACATAACAAAACTCAAATTGAAGCTCGTCATGGCTTAATAAATCTACCTAACATTTTATACGAACTTTAGTAACTCTTGTCAAGGTTTAGTCCTAGAAGGATTATTGTTCTGACGATCGAATCCATAGGATTAAATTTCCTAAGAATCTCAGTCCGTACTTTGGTACCTTCAACAAGTCTGACACCTTTACGCTGAGACACTGAGTAAATCCGGATTTACTTTGATGATCTGTCATTCAAGTCTGACACTAAACTAATCCATGACATTGGCATTTGGATTTCATTCAATACTCTTATCATTACCACTGAAAATCGGATTACTTAGTGGCTACACAATTAGTGAACTAATAGGTACCAAATTAACTTGTGGTCAGTGCTAAAAATCGAAATTAAATAAGTCCTCAGACTTAAGTCTGATGACCAATATTAATTCTTAAAAAACTGTGAAAATAGCGATGAACTGACTATATTGAACAAGTACAAAACATATGATACAGTGATAAATACCTATGTGAACATTTTACAACAAATCAAAATATCATTTCTTTTAATTGAAAAATTCAAATATTCCATAGAATGGACTTACGTTTCAGACATAAAAATCTTTTATTTGATGATCGGTCATTCACTATGAAAATAACTTATAGAACAAATGCACTATTAATTTTCCAACTATCTTTTCATTTAAATAAAATGATTTATTTACACAATTTTAACTAATGGCCTACTTCATGGTGGTAAAACCGAAATAAATATTCCCAACTTTAAGATCGACCATTAATTTTAATTTTGACAAAATTTGTATAGCATTAAAACATATTTAGACTTTCAAGAAAGACCTTGCTAATTAATAAACACGATAATTCCCCGTTTCTGATCCGCCATTTAGAATTTTTTAATTTTGACAAATGATTTATACTTAGCGATTTTAGAAACCCCCAATACCCGACTTTTAAAAAAATCCGTTGATAAATTAAATAAACACGATAATCCCCCATTTTTGATCCGCCATTTTGAATTTTTTAATTTTGACAAATTATTTATACTAGATTTTAAAACCCCAATCCGACTTTAAAAAATCGGTTGAATAATTAAATAAACACGATAATCTTCCATTTTTGATCCGCCATTTTGAATTTTTTAATTTTGACAAATGGCTTATACTTAACGATTTTAAAAAACCCCAATACCACGACTTTCAAACAAATTGGTTGATATATTAAAAATTGCACAATTTTGTACCCTAAAAATGGCGCGCCACTGGTTATATATGTTTTTATTTTGAAATTATCTAAAAAGTATTAGTTTGTTTTTTTAATTATGTAACTTTTTAAAATTTGAAGTAATGAATTTTTTAATTTTATAATCCCCTAAAAATGCCCCGCCCCACTGGTTGGATTTTGCTCATTAACGAACTTGACCTAGATTTTATGGCAAATAATTGTTGCACCTAATTTCATATCGATATCTTTTAATGGTCCAAAGACACATACACAGATAGACATAAAATTTTTTTCTAAAAACTTGTTCTTTATCGAGAGCTTAAATTTTTCAAAATATATTGTGCACACACACACACACACAGACAGGATATTTTCTTTTCTAAAAATTTGTTTTTCGTATTGTTTAGGCCACAAAACGTCGAGAAATGTAAAAAAGTGTTTGAAAATTTAAACCGTTTACATAGCTTTCTTTGTATACGTACGTATATGAGAAAGCAATAAGTACATATTTGACAAAATGAAATTGTGTCAGATCTTTTTAATCATCATTATTTTTAAACCTTGTGTATTCTCCTGTTCCGTCCCACAATTAAAATTGTTACTTCTTTAATAAAAGCTGTAAATTTGTATCCTTTAGAAAATATATTTACATAATACGTACTCGGTAACAAAAACTCGACGTCTGCAAAACGAATTCCAAATTTTCATATTCTTAGTATAATCTGATGTTTAAAATTCATTAAACAGGACTCCTGTAACTATGTTTGTTCTTCTGGCTTTAATTAAAATACGTACTATTTTTCTTCGCTTGTTTAGAATTTTAAACAAATTTTTTAGCGGTAAAATGTAAATAATACGTATTTCCTCCATATTCTTTGGTGCTTAAAATTGTTCCAAGCAAGATATAAAATTTCTAACGCATATATATTGTGAAAAATTACACGGAAAAAAGATGTTAATTTCTTTGGGAAGTTGCCGGTAATTTATCTCAACAAATATTTTTTTTTAATTACTGAAAGCTTTATCAAACAAAAATTAATTTGATTCATAATACAGAAACATGGGTGTATCAAAATATTAATCATTTCTTTTGTTTCAGGTAAGATGTTGTTCCATTTTCCGCATGCATCTTAGGCAAGGTAAGGTAATAACTATTATGTGCTATTTTCCAAAAATTAAATGCTAATTTGGATACCAATAGTGGGATAATATTAGTTATACAATGGCTTATCATAGTCATGAGAGTCACAATTTGTATTTAGGCAGATCGAATTTGTATAACTACGTCATTTTAACCGTGAAAATAAAAACTATTTTTAACAACTTCAGATTTAATTTGAGGAAAGGATGTTTTAGTTATCTTTAAGTGGATAAAACTGACTTATTTTTTGGCAATAGTACCCCCATAACATTTATTTTTCATTTTTGCATAATTTACTTAAGGCCTAGGGCTCTTGATGAAAACAAATGAATGTGGTTGAACTCAAATGTTCTTAGGTGTATAAATAATAGTTGTAATTTGGCGCTAAGAGTAATTAATAGAGAGATAATTTTAGGGGACGGCCTGATTGCTTACCCTTAGGGGAAAATGAGAAACATGCAATTTTCTGTAGAGATATTAAATTACTTGAAAATTACATTGTTTATTGACTTTAAAGGTTATAAATTCCATGCCGAAAAAGACTTATTTCTACATTATAATTGAATTGCCTTTTAATTAAAATTTTATATTCTGTTTAATGCCCTAAAAGTGTATTTTTCAATTTATTTTCTTTATAGAATACAGGGAAAACAAAGTTAAATTCTAATCACATGTTCCTTCTACAAATTTTAATGTTTTAAATCCGACAAGCAATTCTATTGTTTTTGATAATGTGGATTTTTATAAAATCAATCTTGTGCTTACCAATCCACATGTTTTATAATTTAATTATTCATTAACCTTTATTTTAATAATTCAACATAAGGCGCTTTCGATGTACTCTTTCATTGGTTTGTTCGTTTTACAAGTTAAGTGATTTTGAAGTGAATTAAGTGGTCAATTTTTTTAACTAAATCAGTTCAAATCAGTTCAGTATCACTTCTCTTACAACCCCGTCAATAATAATCTATGAATCTTTTAATAATTTAATGTGAAATGCTCACTTGGGGGTTGTAAATCTAAAGTTAGGATAATGTGTGTTATTCATACCTATAACTGAATAGGTGACAGTATGAGATGCTTATCACAAGAAATGATTAAATTTTAACACAACTTACATCTATGCACTGGATTTATTATTTAAACTCAGCTAATTAAATAAACAGAGAGAGAGAGAGAGAGAGAGAGAGAGATTTGAAACATTATCACCTAACGGGAAAATTGTTTTAATTATTTTGGATAAGTTTGCAATTCAGATTTTTAGAATTTGTCGTTCTTATTAAAATCTTCACATTTAAAGAAAGGCTTCAAAATAACAAGGGGGTGTTGAAACTAGCAATTACTAAAGCGCGTGCTTGTAATACATTACTATAAATAACATTCAATAACATTGTATTACAAGGTGGCCCGTTAAGAGTACAGAGCAGCCATGTCTCACTAACTATACATCCTAAAGACTGTGAAATTATTGTTATGAAATCGGCCTCGAGAAATTGACCGAAATAATTTATAAGCTTCAATAATTTCCGCTAGAGGGTGTAATTACAATGTTAATTCTAAAAATTTATTTTGTATTGTAATTAATTAAAGCAGCAGGAAATGCGAGGGTAGATCCCTATGCTCCACCCCTAACTTACTTCTAGTGGAGATACAAACCTCACACCACGGCATGTTCATTACTGATATGTACCTACAGCGCATACAAAATCAAGTCTATATATCTGTCACAGTAGTTGTTTGTTTCAAACAAAGTGTCATATTAGTGGAAAAGGGGCGTATCGAAGAAAGAGCGGGAGTTGAATACCTCTTGCAAAGGGTATGACTCTCACCGAAACTCCCGAAGATTTGGTAAACACTTTAGGAAAGTTGTTGCACTTGAAATAGACTTTCATTTTACCTCGGGCTAGCTCAATCGGTTCTTACTCTTACAATAAGGGGGTGGTGCGTTTTTATATCGGTCTGACCACTCTGTTAAATTAGCCCACAATGAACCATAGACTTCTAACGGTTTAAACGTATATTATCCTATTAGGTAATAATGCTAAATATTCAATCTTATACGTACATGATGAATTAAATAAATATGTTAATTTTACTTTTATTTAACACTTTATCTTACTTGTTTTCTGGATGTTCTGTGAAAATAGCGATAATAGTGGCGAGTATATTTGTAAATGGCCCAGTTTACGTCCTACTTTAATTGTAATTAAAATAAGTAATCAAAAGAAATAAATAAATATTTCGAACCGGTCTTGTTCTTGAAGTCGTAAAGATTGTTATGCCGTTATTAAATACTGGACAGCATGTGACGGGAGATAAGATACCGCCGGTCGTTCACTCTTTACACCTGCGAAGGCCTTTTAATATTTTTAAGAGACAAGTTTATATATGAACAAAAGTACGCGTTTTAGTTTGCTTTTATAAAATAAAAGCTTTTACGTCTTCTCATTTAATTATTTACACGAAGTTATTAATTAGGGTGCCTTAAGATTGACTGTAACAATCTTTAGCAATCCGAGAGAAATTATCTCAATATAGAATTTATATTTTAACCAAATTAAGATTTACTTTTTCGAAAAGAACGTTTTTACAGTCTTATTTCTATTTTGCGTATAACTTAATTTATTTGCACGAGATTTATAACTACGGTAACGGATCTATCATAATTGTTTAAAACCGACTACACTAATGTGCTGGACCTCTCCCTATGGGTGAGCGGTTAGGACGGCGGTTGTTTACGCATTCTAATAAATCGCGTTACTCACGCGTTTATACAATATTTATTTAATGGCTTTGTCCGGGGTATACGAATTTGTGTGTACTAGGTGTACGTGAAATATCATTTACAAGAATTTGGTACTAACCCGATACGCTGTGAAAATGATCTCCCTGAGGTTGACATAATTTAGGCAAGTACCTTTCTATTCAAAGAAGTAAATGAAAGATGACTACGGGCTTTCAGCCCGGCGTAACATCGTTCAATCGGCGTATGTGTAATGTTGTGTGCTTTGACAGCCACAGATTTCAGCAGCTCTAACCCATTGTACGTAAATGACATTATGGTGGCGGTGTCTTGTATAATAGCTATGACAAGCGGTTCGGCACGTACAGAGTTCAACAGGTCGGCGGAACGGATCGGCGCACGAGAGTATGTGAGTATCTAGTCGGAGGAACGATGCACGAGTAGAGTAGAGTAGAAATTCGGTCTCGCGGTTTTACAGAGAGCTCGAGGAAGGTGGAGACGGCTTCTGCGTAGGGGTCTTCAGGTCATGATTGGAGGAAAGTCCGGAGGGGACATAGAAATGCTTTAGATGTTTTTCAAATTAACGTCGGAGGGGATATAAATTCATTATTTGACAAAATCTGTGAATATTAATAACTAATGAACGCAGGACAAGCAAATAATTAATAATAATAGGAAAAGGTGGCAAAGAACGCTGGCTCGTTACAAAGTGTGCTGTTAATTACGATTTTCTGAAAGGGTGGTGCTGTGAATTTAAATGTTGCGAAAATGAACATGACGATGGGCCACCAATAACCGTTACAACTACAAAAAGCATCCAAAAAATCCATGATCTAGTACTGCAAGATAGTAGAGTCACTGTGCATAACATATTACGAGAACACTTGGACATGAAAAGTTTCCCACCAGCTGGGCCCCACGAATGTTAAGCGAAACTCAAAAACGATGCCGAGTTATGATCTGTAAACGACTTTTGACACAATATAAACAAAATCTGCAAAACTTTTTGGGTGGATTTGTAACTCGGTAATTTATGGTCATAGTATAGGTACAGTGCAAGTATTCGCAAAAGTGAATGTTAAAAAGGCACTGAAATACTTAGCAAATATAGTGTACGCACCAAAATTAAAAAATAATTTGTTTTTAGTGAGAACAGTTGTTGCTATAGGATTCAATGTGTTATTTGAAAATAAGTGCAGATATGTCAAAAATTCTAGTGGTATAGTACAGAGTAATCAATCTCAAGTGTATACCACGTGATCAAAATATTTAAGTTGGTACCACTGATAGGTTGGTAAGAAGCTGTATTGCTCTAGCTACTCTAGAGCATGGTTCGAGTAAAAACTACGATCAGTTTCAAATCTGTATTAAGGTCATTAACTTATACATATTATAAAATATTATCTTAATTTAAATAATGACTATTTTGTATTTGATTAGACTGCATCCCTATAAAATACAACAAAATAAATAAAATATTATTTAATGATTGGATTAAATCATTACAAAATAATGAATCTTAAGTATTTAAATGTTATAATTTCATTATAATTAAATAAAATTTACAGTACATGTTTATGGAATGACAATACCTTTTAAAAATTTTTTTTAACTCCTTAGGTACACATTAGTTATCACATAATAAAATACTTATCTTTGTTTTTAATGGTGTATTTAAATTATAAATCTAAAGTTGATAAATACAGTTATCTTCGTCAGTAGTAATATTTGTAAAAATTGTTAAAGATGTAAACAATTTTGTCAAAATTGTTTACAACATCTTTAACAATTTTTAACAAACATTACTACTGACGAAGATAACTGTAAGTATAAACGTTTAGATTGTATAATTAAATAACCATTAAACAAAAATAAGTATTTATATGATGTAATGTGAAAGTTTACATTTTCATATTAGTTATCACACTTTGCTTTACAGCATATGTTCAAAATGACCGCCTTTAAATTGTAAACATAATTTCACCCTACGTTGCATATTCGCAAATACGTTTTGTAACATTTCGGCACCAATATTATGAACTTCATAAGTTATAGCATCTCGCAATTTTTGAAGAGTATGCAATCTTTGGCTGAACACTGTTTTTTATATAACCAAAAAGAAAAAAGTCTAACGGTGTCAAGTCTGGTGAATTCGGTGACCAACGATTTACACTAATGATTCTATCTTCAAAGAAGTCTCGTAAATTATTAATTGTAGCCTGTGCAGTATGTGGGATAGCGGAGTCATGCTGGAAATACCCGTTTCGTAATTCACGATCATCCAAATTATTAATAAATGGTTCTAAAAGTATTTCCCTGTATCTTGCCGCAGTAATTGTGCCATCGAAAAATACTGATCCAAATATTCGTTGTCGCGACATTGCTATCCAGACACCGACCTTGATAGGGTGTAAGGTAGTTTCTCGAAATACATGTGGATTTTCTGCAGACCAAGTACGATAATTTTGGCTATTTATGTAACCGGACAGATGAAACCAAGCTTCATCAGAAAAAAAAAAAAGATACATCCAGTAAATCATTGTTCATCGTATTGTTGGACCATTGACAGTAGTTTACTCGAAGCTGAAAATCTCTATCTCGCAACTGTTGTAATAGCGACACCTTGTACGGGTACAAATGTAAATTCTTCTTTACTGCAGTGTGGACACTTCCATAGGATACATCTAAAAATTATTTATATAAAATTATGTTTGTATGGTAAAATTTTTCATACGTGTTTGTGCAGATAGTTTTCGCAAAGATCTATTGGAGCTTGCATTCATTCTTGCTTGGATATCTGCTAAGGTGTCCTCTGTTAAGACAGTAGCCGACGCTTCACGTTTGCGTTTTAAAACACTACCATTTTCCATGAATCGAGCTATCAATCGATTACGATGTTGACTAAATGTTTCGTAACTAATATTTTCATTTGGGTACTCAACAGTAAATTGATCGATGCATGATTGCAATGAATAATGCCATTGCTCATTACCATCTTGGAAGCCGTTACGAAAATGAGCCACAACAATGAATGTGTCGTGTTCGATTGAAAACGGCATGACGATTAAATTCGATATCACAATTTGTAATTCAGAATATATAATTTGTCTTGATATAGACAGTTTGTAAATAACTCAAGAAAATACAAAAGTGAAAAACGCAGGTATAATATGACATAAACTGACATAAACTAAAACGACTAAAGCCACACTAAAAATCCAAAGCAGCCAACTGCAAAACACAACTATATTAACAACTAGGGATTTTTGTCATACCACTACAGTACACTTGAGATTGATCACGTTGTAGTTTCAGATATTTAATCGCTGTTGTAAAATGCTTTTCGAGCAACATAATTGCATGAACTCATGGGCCACATGAAGCTACCCGGAGAACGCATTCATTCAGATGTTTGTTGGAAAATTGCACATCTCTTGGTGGAGCTAATTACATTGTTATTTTTAAAAGTGATAGCTCGTCGTATCACTTTGTTTGCTTTATGAAACACAAAAGCGACTTTTTTCAAAATTTCTCGAATTTAAACGTTTGATGGAACTTCAAAACAGGTAACCGAATTAAAGTGTTTAAAACGGATAATGGAACCGAGTATGTAAACCAAAACTTTAAAGATTATTTTAAACAGAAAGGAATTATTCATGAAACGTGTGCACCGTCTATGCCAGAACAGAATTGGAGAACAGAAGGTGATCCACAGCAGAAAGTGCGAGAACAATGTAGTGGTCGTAAACAGAAGCCGTAAATACAGCGGTTTATCTTTCAATAGGAGATTATCTAAACCGGATGAAAGTAACACTGCATATCAAAATTTTACAGGAAAGGGTTTAAAATTGAATCATTTACAAAAATTTGGAGCGTAAGCATATGTACTTGAATTTGAGAATAAAACCAATCGGATTTTAGTTGGTTATGATGGGAATAGTCCTAACTATAGGTTGTACTAAGCGAATATTAAGGAAGTTATTGCTGCAAGAAATGTTACATTTAATGAAGCAATCAGTTTAGTATGTATAACAAGAAGATGTTAATGACGCATCAAATTTGTTCTTGGATGTCGAACACACACAAGACCTCGGTTGTTTAATGTATACATGGATAAATGTATTAGGCAAGCATGTACCGATACAAATGGTGCAATGGTTGGTGACGTAAATATACGAGTTCTGGTGTATGCAGATGACACAGTCTTATTAAGTGACAGTGTGGATGAGCTACAAACTATTGTGAGGAAGTTTGATACAGTCTGTGAGAGCATGGACCTAAAGGTAAATGTGAACAAACTTAAGACGATGATGTTTAATCGGGAAGGTGAGAAGGAGGGTAGAGTATTTACTCTGCAAGATGAAATTGTGGAACAAGTGGACGACTTGGTATATCTGGGTAGAATGTTTACTGCAGATGGTACAATGGATGGCGAGATTGAACGAAGAGTCAGTGGTGGAAGGAAAGTGATTGGAATTATGTGGACGAGAATGGGAAACGAAAGCATCAGTCTAGCTATGAAACGAACAATTTATAATGGCTTGTTTGTCCCGTCAGTACTGTATGGAAGTGAGACATGAGTATGTCAAAAAAAAAGAACAAAAGAAAAATAAATGCGGTTGGTATGACATCCCTAAGAAGCGCATGTGGTAAAACGAGAAGGGATAAGATAAAGAATCGGTGTGACGAGGAAAAGACGATGATGGATAGATATAAAAGTAGTATACATTACGTGGATTTAGTTAGGTCACATTGAAAGAATGAACAACGCAAGATTAACGAAGCAAATATATGTAGGTGATTAGATACAGGCCGGACCTGGCAGACCGCGTAAAACTTGGCTGAATGTAGTGCAATGTATAATAAAAGAAAAAAAGGTATGGAGTTTTAAAAATAAAAGGACATGTAGGAGACAATGTATGAATCTTGCGGAAGCTAGGGAGGTATGCAGAGATAGGAAAGCATGGAGAAAGATTGCGAATGAAAAATAAATAAGAGCAGGCATTGTTTTGCCTACCCGCAAATGAATAGAAATGTAATAAATAAGTTGAAATTTTTTAAACGTGTTTTCGTTATATAATAATTATGTACATAACAGTGTAACGCTTATACATAATCTTACGTGATAGGTTATTTATATATAGTGTACTTAATTGAATTATGCTAGTTTTTTATCTGTTCTCGTTCATTTTCAGTTTCAAAGATATTTTTTACTATTCAATCTGCCAATTTAGATAACAATTATTTGAGCTATTCTTGAAGCCAACAGCACCGTATAAAAGAATAGTGAGATTTAAACTTCCCTAATGCTAAATGAATGCTAATGCTTTAAAAAAGTAACTATCCATTGTATTATCATGGCGAAACTTATTTTAGTGCATTTGAAATTATAGCAGTAATTACAAATGAATAGAAATATTTATTTTCACCAACATCGGCTACGTTGAAATATTAACGATGGTATAATCAAATGTCTCAATTCCAACATCTTATATTTCCCAATGTACATGACGACACGTTATACATAAATTAAAAAGCGTAGGTTTAATGTTATGATAGACCAATGAGGCTATAATTCTTTCATATCTAAATCTTTATTATGCATGAACGCTCCTGAAACATGCAGATATTTCACCACGAAATAATTAAAAAGATGAAGTATCCGTTTTCAAAAATTAAAAATAATTTGTTATTTTTTAAAAATGTACATTTACTTTCAAACATTTCTGGTACTTATATTTTAATTAAAATAACTTGATTGTTTTTTAAGCCACGCGTACAATCTAGACCAACGGCAATTAACAACAACCACTTAAAATATCAAGAATTTAAATAAATAACGAATTAAGGAATAAATTATTTAAGATTATTGAAGGGTTACCATATAATTTTGAGCCTTATATCTCGTAAGATGACTTTATTAATGTGGCCTATATTAAGTAATCTTATGCATTACAATATCGTAAAATTATAATACACTTTAAAATGAACCTGTTATTTTAACATGAAATTAATTTTGTTTTAGGTTAGCATATAATTAATTCCTAATTAATTAGGTCAAATCTATGGACATGATGTCAGTATTGAAACGATCCCATAATTTAACACACGTCGGTATTGAATTGTTAATAATTTCATGTTATGTTCAATCTGCTTTCAAGTAAGGTACCGGGTGGACCTATTTCGATGGGATTTCAGGATATCTCGGTAACTATTACTGTTAGAGCAAAACTGTTCACGTAGCATTAGGCCAACTTTTTGAGACAAATTAAACAGCGAAAACAAAAATTTGCTATCTTTTTTCATTTTTGATGCAGGGACCAAAATTGAATTTTTCCAAATTTCGATAGGGTTCCATATCTCATCTGTTGATAAAAATTCAGGAAAAAGTGTAAAGACATTTCTTGTGCAGTTTTTAGCGTAGAATCAAATGGAGTAGTCAATTTTTAAATTTGGTCATCAATAGTCGAGATGCCACATAAACTTAGTTTTTTTTTATGGAAACCATAGTTGGCTTTGACTTCATTAAAATCCTTATTTTATAAGCTTTTCAGCAATATATAGATTATAGAGGTTCTTTTAGAAAATTACGGAATTACAAGCGAATTTGTTAGTTTGCACTTTTGTAAGTAGGCGATGCAATAATTTAAAACAATGAAACACAGCAAATATGTCAAACAAAAGGTATACTTATTTAATTCTAAGAACAAGGTTACAAAAATAAACCAACTGTCAAACAAATGATAATATTACTTTTACATAAATTGTTCAAACTGGCTGCCATTTTGTCGCCCCAGATAAAAAGCAACTGCAGTGCGTTCGCTACGAATAGATTGGTGTGCCTACTACGCAGGCACCCACACACACACACACACACACCCCCCCGCACGCAAGTAAAAGATAGAGGGCGCCACCAACACCGTACTCATGTTTCTGGTTTCCGCTGTATTTTTTTTGTGGATAAAGATTTTGAAACATTTGGTTTGATTAGACTTGAATCTGAAGATGGATGCCCCTGATATCGAGTTATTCCTACGCCTTGTACCATATGCATTATTGTCCTTTGAATTTTTTGGGAGGTTCATAAAATTACTTGAGGCAATTATTTTTAGGATAATGTAGTTACCTCAGACTTCGTTACCTCCATTATAAATGTTTTGAACGAAACATTAGATTCTGTAAGAACGAACACTGACTGCTTCTTCAGTCTATTTGTTGCGGTACCTTCGATCACTTATACTAGTTGGACTGCTGAATTTACAACAATTTTTTCCTCGTTAAAATTTGCATTGAAAATTGTATCTCAGGTTCCTTTAATACTATTCTGTGACAGAAAGATCCGTGATGAAATATACTGAGATGCTTGAAGTTTCTTGCGCCACATCCCCCACCAATGTCTAGAACGAAGCATTAGATTTACGCACCTGTTCATTCACAAAAAAATTAATTTCGTTCAGGATAACTTTGGTACTAATCCCGTTTTGAAATTGCTTCCAATTTCTTTAATAATTGTCTCTGCCGCCCTAAAGTCAGTTCAATGCATGCTCTTTCTCCAGAGTATTTGTTACACATTTAGTGCGGTAGAGATTATTGGGATCGAAGGGAAATGATCCGCATCGCTTAAATCCATTTGCCATATTGCCATATTGGAAGATAGTAAAGCCTCATTGAAAAATGAGACAGAAATGTATTTTTGTAACAGGTTGGTTTAAATTTTTTGGCTTGCTCTTCTATTGGGCAACCGTATTTTGCTACCGCTGCTAAGTCGACGCACGCTTACATTAGCGGATTGAATCATGTGAGATGGAAGCGTAAGGTATAATTTTAAAATTGACTAAGTGGCAAACTCATATGAGACCCGTGTCGTCTACCAATAACAAGATAGATCTCTTCAATTTATTTTCATCGACCCACTTATTAAAGTCATTGGCAATATATTCAAAAACTACACCTGATCACATCCATCCGCGCTCAGGTTTTTTGAGTGCCCACAACAGCAGCATGTTTTCTACTATCGTCTTCAGCGATTTAACGTTCGGAAAAATTATTGGGGGGGAGGGGGGATTTTTCCATCAGCTACGAAAACTACGAATAACGTGACATTATTCTTATCAGAGCCGGTTTTTTATCTTATATAAATTTCTATACCCTCAAGGACCCGTTTTAAGGCACACTGATTTATCGCTGTTTCGAAGGGTCATCCAATACATCCATGCAATTATTCTGGGTTAAATATATTCTCAAGTTTCTGAACTATAGCTGTATTGATTCTTCGGTAATTAATGCCCTTGCTTTAGTAATGCTCTCTGCCTCCTCATAGATATTTCAGGATGCGCTTTACGAAATATAAGTACCATTTCCGTTCCGGTTTCCCGTCTTTAAATAAAATTTATTTTGCACAGTCTTTTAAAATCTTTTGTACAGTCGATATCAAATCAATTTTTCTTATGAGAAATCCACACTTAGGAATATTGATTAATCACTGGACAATCTCATTTTTCCCAGTCACTGTTAGGCGTGATGGCAGTCCCGTTTTCATTGGAATTTCGAGGACTTTTCCCTTTAACCTATCTTGCAAGGCTGTCTTGGGTACGACGAATTCCTCACAATTTCTCTGATGCTTATAACATTTTCCACATATCAATAAGCGCCCTTCTAAGATCATCTTGGGAGTATAAGCATGCTTGGTTTGGTTTTCTGTGTTTTTGTTAGCTTTTGACTTTGTTCCTTTTTGGACCGAGAAAGTTTAAATAAAATATGTCGAGAAATGGACCTATTGTCGTCCGCGTATTCCGCATATAATTAAAAAAGTAGCCGATAAGACAATTGATTTCTCGGCCATAACAATTCAAGTTGTATTTACTTTTCATTAAAAGGAGTTGGGCTGGCCGAAAACTGGAAAAGAAATTTAATATATCTTCCTAAAACAAATACGCATCGTTCCTAAGAAATAACCATTCATATCGGTGGAAAAGAATAGGGAAATATACTCACCCCGCCGGTTTTCGGATGTGTGACTGAAAAAAGGATTATATTATATATTATTTATTGTTATTTTCTTGCTTGGTAGCTTAGTATACAGTGCGGCTCTCAGAAGCCCCCCCTACAATATTTTCTGAACCGTTTAAGAAAAAAATTTGAAATTTTCCACACAAAAATTATACTAAAAATAGTATGTTTTGGTGAATTTGTCGTGCCAGTAAAGTCCAATATGGCGGCTGGGAGCCGTATTGAATTTTTTTAATGGAAATAGGGGTTGTGCGGTACATAAAATGAAAGCCCTTAACGAATACTAACTAATCCCCAAGTTTCACATTTTTAATATTGCCGAAAACAAAATGGCGGCGGATTAAAGTTTAAACGCTCGGTCCATGATTTTCTTGAATTTTTTTAAATTATTATTATTAATATTAAGTATTATTATATGGCGAATTCGAACATAAAAATAAGCCAATGGCAACACTCATAAAACACTAGTAATAGTAGGTATGGAAATTAACTTTCATTTTTTTTTAAGAGAAGTCAATGTTTCTTTCAATCACTCCAGGGAAAATTTCAAAAGTTCTAACCACAAATGTCACAAAACAAAGGTTTGATGCAAAACCTGTATTAAACGAAAAAAGACATTTGTGGACACTGATCTACTTTTTAATTTATGAGGTGTTCAAAGTGCCTCTACTAATAGGCAATGGTAAAGGCTAGCATTAATTTCTGCTCTCACATTATAGAACGTATCCAAGTTAATATTTTAGAAAATGTTGCTAATTCTTTCTCGTAATTCTGTGGAAAACACCTTTTGTTTTAGATAACCCCATAAGAAAAAGTCTAATGGTGATAAGTCGGGGGATCGAACAGGTCACTCGATTGGACTTCGGCGTCCTATCCAACGATCGTGGTACACTTGATCTAGATATTCCCTTACTGGTCTGCAATAGTGGGCAGGAGCACCATCTTGTTGAGAAACTACATTCATATCAAATTCATGAAGTTATCTTCTGCTATTTGAACAATCATTGGGTCGATCGTAGTTTCCAGCATATTTAAATAGAACTGTCTTATTAGATTTCCGTCAATAAGCAAGGGACCTACAATGTGATTTCCCAGTATTCCAGCCCAAACGTTTATTTTTTGGGAGTATTTGGTGTGAGTTTTCCGGAATACATGCGGATTCGTATCACTCCAATACCGAACGTTCTGTCTATGAACATTTCCATTCAAGAAAAAAGTACACTCGTCACTAAAACAAATATTCTGCAGATAAGTTGGGTGCCTTTCTAAGTTGGCGGTCATTATTACGTAAAATTGTACTTTTGATGCAACATTTGAATTTTATAAGGATGGAATTTATTTTTTCTCAATACCCTTTTCACTGTCGCTGAACATACACCAGACGTTTCTGCAAGAGTTCGCGTAGATGTTGTGGGATTTACAACCATATCGGCAATTATGTCAACTTGTGTATCTTAACACGTTGGCGACGGTGTGTACCACCGGTGGTACATGACGTATTTTAATTGTATCCGTCGTGTGCCACGGGTGGTACATTACTGCATATTGATTAAATACGCTTTGAAATCAACACATTTTTGTATAGAACTATAATATTACGTCTCCGACTCCAGAACATGTGGATATATGTTAGTGTATCATCGGTGAACTGAGAACAATAAATAATCAACATCAAAATTATCATACTATTTTATTTCTTGGCCTTCTAATGACAAAATAATAACAATTCTCAATAGAAAAAAGAGAAAAAAAAAGAAAGAAATGCAGGTAAAATGAGTTCAATAAGACAACATTTATTTATGTTACTCATTGAAACATTGCAAACATAACACCGGATTATTTGGACAGTCCTCACAGAATGTATTAACAGGCTTAGTTTTCTTTCTGGCTTCTGCTGTACCACTAACCTCTTGGATTTTTTTATAACAACCGCTACATTGTTCCGTGTGTCACGCGCCTTCCCGTGATATTTTGATAATTTATGTAAATTCATATTATTGGGTGGTTTCTTTCGTGTTCTATGGGTTCCTCTGCTTCTATAGTTCCCGGATTTCCCAAGAGTAATTCACGTACAACTATTTCTCGAAATTGCAATATTTGCAATTTCTTATTTGGGTCGAGTCATTATAAATCACCCATGCATTCACCATAGCTGTGCCTAATAGGATTTCAACAAGTACTTTCTTGTACCATTTTATACGTCTTCTTAGGCATGTATAATAAGAAGACATTTGGTCAGATACATCAACCCCCTTTTTGGTCTTATTATAGGCAATTACGGCAGGAGGTTTGCAAATATCTTCTCCTCTTCGATTTTGCTTACCAGTTGATTGTAGGGCACATGTGTGACTTGGGAAAGTAGTTATTATCAAAACGGCACGTTTTTCTACCCATTTAATGACTTGCACCCCGTTTTGATTTAGTTCTCCATAAAATTATCCTCTGCGTAATTTTTTATTAGCAAATGATTTGGGAACTCCTCGCCTATTTGACTTCAAGGTACCACAAACGTACGTTTTTGCTTCCAATAAGTGATTACATAACTGAACGCTGGTATAAAAATTATCAATATAAAGCGTTCTTCCTTCATTAAGTAACCCTTGTAACAAATCCATACAAATGTTGTACGTGTGTCCATAAGAAGAAGCAGGTGAATTAGGATTATTTTTTCCAGCATAAATCCTGAAGTCATAAACAGAGCCCTCCGTTGTACAAATTTTATATAGCTTCACACCATATTTGTGTGATTTTGCGGGCAAATATTGCCGGAAAGCCAACCTAGGCACCATTGTCTCGTCAATTACAATTTTGTCTCCTGGAGAAACAGCCGTTTTGAACTGATTGCAGATCATCTTTGCAATATTTTTGAATAATCGAGCAGTTCTCGTATCAGTATCTTCATTGTTGGCAAAATGTAAAAATTTCAATGATGTATCGAATCTATCTCTTGACATGGTTTTTTGTAGTATTCTATTTCCAAACATCTCATTGTTACTCCAGTATAAACGCATTTTCGGTAAATAACTAATACCCATAGCTATCATAATATCGATACATCGATCGAGGGCGCAGTACATGCGATCTCAAATATTGCTCTGCAAAACGATTAGTCTCTTCGACTATAACATCAAGAACTTCATCACTCACAAAATGTCTGAAAATATCACATGGTTTAGACAAATTTATATTGTTCACAATCACACCACTATTTCCAGTGAATTGAAACGGCACTAGAACGTCTTCACATGCCCTCCATATATCTCCTTCGATATTTTGAAGAATTGTTTCATTATCCGATTGAGAAGTGCCTACATCTTCTTCTACATCACTATTATCGTCACCTTCTTCGGTATCTGATTCATCTTGTTCACTGTCACTGGGAACGTAAAATTCTTCTGAGTCCGAAAAATGGCGAGATTCTTCCGACGATGACATAACGGGAGCATGATGTGAAGTTGAAGAAGACAATAAGGGCTCAATGTTGCATCGCAAAGTTGTTTGACGTTCAACATTTTCCAATGTACTTGTTTCATTATCTTCCAGTGCCCTTTCCTGGATTTCTTCATTAGAAAGGACCAACGAAAGTATCTTTTTACCTCTAGAGGTCATTTTTTATGTTATCCAGGAATAAAAAAACTATTTCAGATTTGTTGAAGAGATTAATTCTTTCGAGTAACCATGTACCACTGGTGGTACATGCCGGTTCTGGTAAAAAAATATTCACTACAACCGTCGTGTACCACCCGTGGTACATTTTTCAAAAGTTGTCAATTTCAAAAAAAAAATTTTATTATGTCTTTTGCACATTAACTTACTCCTCTATTACTGTTATACTGAAAATAAGAAAAAAATATTACATTGGACCGCAGTAATGATAGTGTTTAAAGGTGCCGTCGCCAACGTGGAATGCGCACATGGCCAAGCGGTTTTTCATTATTCATAGAGCCAGTCCTATAAAATTTATTTACCAATTCTCGCAGATACTTCCTACAGATAGGGCGATTAGGAAACCGTTCATTAAATACTCTGACTGCTTCATGATAATTTCGACTTGCACCATAAACTAGAATAGCCTCTACTTTTTCTTGCATAGGCCGAAAATTAACTATTTTCACTTTTCTGACTTGCCAAAAGCAGATATAAAACAAAATATTTTTTTAAATGTCACTAAAACAACTATTCTAAAAAACTGACGTCTGTACAATTTGTTTACAAGTTTTCTTTGGTTTAACACCAGGTGACTTGATTGAAAATTTAATTTTAATTACATTGATAATAGTTAAGAGCTGTTTTTTTGTTTACTGGTCGTTTAAACTTTAATCCGCCGCCATTTTGTTTTCGGCAATATTAAAAAAGTGAAACTTGGGGATTAGTTAGTATTCGTTAAGAGCGTTCATTTGATATACCGCACAACCCTATTTCCATTAAAAAAATGGATTCGCCATATTACGTCTGACATGACAACTTCACCAAAACATACTATTTTTAGTATAATTTCTGTGGGGTAAATTTAAAATTTTTTTCTTAAACGGTTCAGAAAATATCGAGGGGGGGGACTTCTGTGAGCCTCACAGTATACACTTCGCTGCCTAATCTCTCACTAAATATCACACACTTTCACCAGCAAACTGCATTTCACGCTCACTGTAGTTATTCTATGAGTCGTAAGATGTCGCAACTTGTCTTTTATCTTCCAAAAAGGTGACCGTAAACGGAATCGTATTTTTTAACCTGCTTTTAGCAAAAGTATCCTTATTTTCATCAATTTATTAAGGTTGTCGTTGAGAACAGGGCATAGCCGGC
Source organism: Vesta saturnalis (assembly GCA_036346205.1). NCBI lineage: Eukaryota > Metazoa > Arthropoda > Insecta > Coleoptera > Lampyridae > Vesta > Vesta saturnalis. The sequence goes on along the minus strand of JARFJB010001349.1, from coordinate 1,567,792 downwards.
TAACAGGCGCATTAATCCTACGCGGTGAGAGAATGCAAAAATATATTAATACATAAATTCACAAGGAGAATGAGATTTAAAATAAATCTGATAAAAGGAGTTAAAACAGTTGTTAATTTCAACGTCCAATAGTGTTAGTATCTATTTCAAAATAATGCACATATAAGTTGTGACGTGCGGCATAGCGCTACATTATGAAAATGTTGGTGCATTTTGTGACTAGGATCAAGCGCCAGCACCCTCAAATGATCCTAAGATACGCATGCTCCGTGTTCAGTTATTCACCTTTGGTTTGTTTGACAGACGTGCTTCATTAACCCCGTTAACCTATAAAATTACACTAATAACCAAAACAATAGTCATTTAAAATACCTGAAATATCTGACAATGGAAAGTAATAGAACAAACAATAAGATGGTTAGTTTGTCATGATTACGTTTTTCAACTACTGTATAACAATCTATGGATTTATTCTGCACACTATTTTGATTCCAGCATTATTGTATGAGTATTACTTTTATTAATTAAACATTCTGTAGTAGATCTTTAATCATGTTATTGTTACATCAATCGATCTAATTAATAATTTATTACAAGTTAAACAAACAATTAACAAATCACTGCAACATATTTGGCTAGTTTAAATTGTTCTAATAATTTAATTAACATGTTAAATAATTTTCTGTTTATTTTAAGGATGGCAGGTTCTCGTGCATTGGAAACGCAAATAAATTTATGTTATGTTACGAGGCTAATGATTCTAATTGGAAACGACACCATTCTGGGCATCATTAAAAATATATTCAGTATGAAATTTGTATACTAATTTGTTCGTATTTAAAATATATGCTAATATGTTAACCTATAATAATTACACTAATAACCAAAACAATATTCATTTTAAATACCTGAAATATCAGGCAATGGAAAGTAACAAAGCGAACAGTAAGTGAGTGTGAAAAACGTTCTACGACATATAGTAATTTACGAAAGCATACTCAAAAGTTTCATCCCCAACAAATCAACTATGTGGCTCCTTCAAAATGACCAAATGTTAATTACAACTTCTGTTGTCACTGCGGAAAAAACTACAGTTATAAGGCCCATTACAAGTTTCATTTGAAGATCCATGGGGAAGATTTAAATAATATCGAAAACATCAATGGCTCGCAGCACAACAAAAATAAAAAGTTCCCCTTGTGTTACTTCCAAAATTGCCAGCGGGAAATAATGTAACACTTCCAGCATGTAACACATTATGGTTTTAGTTTTAGATCATGGAATGGTATTGTAAGGAATAAATCAAAATTACTGCTAATGATAAAATGAACATCGAATTTTAGTATATAAGTTGCAAAAAATTATTGCAAACAACACAAACGCGTATTTAGAAAACCGGTTGCTTTATAAAACGAAAAGCCAGATTGTAACGCACATTTTACAACCTGGCTGCGTTTTACAAAACGCCAAGCTGTTTTATGAAAAGACAAATCATCTTGCACTATGGCGACGACGTATACAAATACATCAATAAAGTTTCACCAGAAAAACTACATTTATTAATTATTAATTTTCAAGCACAACACAAAACATAATTATTATTGCTTTTCATATTTCCTACATAAGTATATACAATCATATTCTACTACATCTCATGTCAACGCCAAGAAGAAAAATTTAATAAATTATACAAATAACAAAATAATAGACTATCTATTGATTATAAAAAAAACGTTTCTGATAATGTTGTTTCAGATTACGCTATTGAAGCGCTTTCTAAAGGAGGAAATTTTGCGATAACACCAAGAGTAATACCTTTTGAAGGTATAATTTCCAATATCGAAAACTCCATTAAATCATTACCTTTTGATGCTGCTAATGAAGTTAGATATAACACTGTTAACATATTACGTAAATCAAAACCTCCAAAGAGCAACTTATCCTTTCATCAATGACACACTTTACTTGCTCTTAAACGCAATGAAAGTATAATAATATCAAAATCAGATAAAGGTAATGCAACTGTTATATTAAACATGAGCGATTATAACATTAAAATAGAACAAATGTTGGAACCATAGATTTATCGTGAAATATCAAAAGATCCAACAAAAAAGCTTCTTCTAAAAACTAAAGAACTGATTAAATTATCATCTATTCCTGGAGAAACTAACTAACTCAGAAGTTATTTCAGCAAAACTATATGGTTTACCAAAAATTCATAAACCTAATATTTACATTTTTATTACAACCTCATATAGAAAAAACACCCCATTACGTTAAAAATTCTGCCGACTTTGCTGAAAAAATGTATAGTTTCAAAATTGAAGAGGGTGATATAATGGTCAGTTTTGATGTTGTTTCACTTTTTACAAAAGTGCCTCTAAAAGAAACTATTGAATACATTGCATCTTTTTCCAAAGGACATAGGCATTCTTTTTCAGCACTGTCTTACTACAACTTATTTTCAGTGGAATAGTAAATTTTATGAACAAATTTATATTGTAGCAATGGGTAGTCCCCTTAGTCCTGTTATAGCTAATTTTTACAAGGAAAGATTTGAAACATTAGCGTTACAAAATACACCTAAAAAACCTTCAGTTTGGTATAGATATGTACATGACACATTTGTTATTTGGAGACATGGGGAAGAGGCACTGCATGAGTTTTTGGTTTTTATAAATGGTATACATCCTAGTATTCAGTTTACCATGGAAAAAGAAACTAATCGAAGTTTACCATTTCTTGACATATTAATATCTAAAAATAATAACTCACTATCTTTTAAGGTTTACAGAAAGCCGACACACACTGATAGATACCTTCATAAATTATCCAACCTCATCCACGTCAAGAAATTGGTATAATTAAATCTTTAGTAGATCGAGCAAAACGAATTTGTGACCCTGAATTTTTGAAGGATGAATATAAATATTTAACAAAATCCTTACAAGGTAATGGATATTCACTTACAGATATTAATAATGGTATTACACCTTCTATACATAACCTTAAAGAAAAACCAGTTCTTAATGTTGCTACTGCTGTTTTTTCTTCGATAGCTAATGTTACCGATAGAATTGAAAAAATTCTAATTAAATATGGCATTAGGACTATTTTTAAACCTACAAGAAAAATTAAAAAAGATTTAAGATCACCTAAAGATGTGTCAAACCCATTATCATCTTCCGGAGGGTATAAGTTATCTTGTTCATGTGGAAAAGTATACATTGGAACCACAGAACGTAGCTTTGATACAAGACGTAAGAATATATGATATTTTGTAGATTAGGTCAACCAGAGAAGTCTGCGGTGGCTGACCATGCCTTGACATTCAATTTGACAATATGGAAATATTGTCAAGACAAACTCATTATTATGTGTCTTTACAACGTGAAGCTATTGCAATATATAAACACCCTAATAATTTTAATAGACAAGAAGAAAATCTCCGTTGAAATAGGTTTTGGTATCTTATAATTTAAAGAAAGGAATAATGATACATATTGATTTTGATTTTGACTTTTGGTATATCCAGGTTTTTTGCTGTGTTTTCCTAGATCTTGAAGCAAATGCTTTACCAATTATATGTTAAATTACCACGGCACTATAATTTAACATAAGTAGTTGAAATTAAGATTAAAATAAAAAAATTACAAAAAACGTTCTGCATTATGCTTTTCCTTGTTAATAACACTAGCACTTATTGACAAAGGTATCTCCTTGTTAGATTTAACTGGATTATTTTATTTGATGTCATGTTTATATTTGTGAATACTTCTATCATTTTGAAATTGAAGCTTTTCACAACTTTACACTTACATCATAACTTGATTAAATTTTGTTAAATGTGTTTTTTGGCTGGCATTTTTCATTGTTAGCTTTCGTCGTTATAGTGTTCTGATTTGTCAATACAGTTTAACAATATTTAATTTTTAATGACCTAGTTATTCTTTACTAAAATTTAATTCTATAGTTGGCTTTATACGTTTCTCAAACTGCAATATTAATAGCAGGCTGATGTTTATGTTTTTTTTCAACTTTTACAAAATTGTTTACAACATCTTTAACAATTTTATTAGATACTACTACTGACGAAGATAACTGTAAGTGTTATCGAAACGTTTAGATTGTATAATTTAAAATACACCATTAAAAACCCCAGAAAAGGTAAGTATTTTATTAAGCATAATAAGCTGTTAATTTTTGAGAATTAACTTTAATGCAATGCTCTCTGTTTGTTCTGGTGATGGCTTCTGCAATGTATTCAGTTTCTTCGACAAGGCTTTCTTCGTTTTAAAAACGTCTTTGTTTCTCGATGTTCTTGTTTGCGGGAATTGTCGAATTTTAAGGAATAAAGTTTGGACTTGAACTGGAACCACGAACGGCAACTAGTGTGGTCTATGGGTGCCATTCATTTTTCCAATGATTCAAATTCTGCCTTGCTACTTATGCCTTAATTATAATTTCTGTAAACTGTTCCATAAGTCGTTTTTTTTACTTCTACAGATTATTATTGGCCTTTTCGTTTCAGGATTTGAAACAGGGTTTCAGATTCCCCCTTGGCCTCATCAGTCAGCACTGTGTGCAGATTATCATCATCATATACAGTCCTAAACATGAAAAGGAAACTTTCATTATTATTTCTAATGTATGTGGACAATATCTGCAATAGCAATGGTAGTCACAAACAACTTAATTAAAAAAAAGCGAAATTCTACAGAACACGGCATCCAAATACCATAAATCAACGTACAGCAAGACTTAAAAGAATAAAAACCAAACGCCTTGCTAATCCACAACCATTTCAAATCTTATTAATTGCATAGTTTACCTAGTGATGTTTTCACATAACTTTTATAATGTCTGGTTATGAAATTCATAAATATGATTAAAGTTGGCAGGTAGGAATAATATAAATAAATGTGTCAGGGCCTCAAACGAGAACTTCACTCCCATGTATTCACATAGTGACACAAATGTCTCTATAACAATTAGTTAAGCCAGCGTGAGTGAGTAATTGGCATCCAAAAGTGATCACAGATTGTGTAAATATCAATGAAGGAGACAGTACAATGTCTTATAGAGAGGTTTAATAAAATTGTAAATCAAAGAATAGAATGTAGCCATATAAAGTTGAACAACCACATTGATATTCAAACAATTTGAAGTCACGTGTATAAATGGAACGAATAATACATACGTTATTTAAGTAGTTGACCTGTTCTTTGTTGATCTTCATTATTTTTTTAAGTGACTTTAATATCACGGCGTAATAAAAGCACATGTTTGCACATATTCCACTTTACAGAGGAATCTATACAAGAACAAGAGTAACCATGATGCATATAATTGCCTTATGCAGTCGTTTGACATTTTTACCTTGTAGATATACATACTTCAGAGTTCTGTGCATTCGTTCTAGATGCATATTGGTATTTAAACCAGTGTGAAGTCGACAGCAATATGCCCAACACCTAGTATTTTTTAAGTAATTTCCTTTAAAATATGAAGAATATTTCACAGTATCAAGATCATTTGCAGTTTGTTGAATAAATTCTTCAATCATAGTAGTGAAAGCTGAAAGATCTGTTTTTTGGATTAAGACCCTTAGCATTCTATAACCTCAGCCTGGAAAAAATTGTGTCATTGTTGGTAGAACCTGCAGCATCGGAACAAACCTGTTTATCTTTTGTGTTAGTTAGAGATAAAGTCTTGCGCCAGACTCGATCCAAGTGCCAACTACAACACAACCTATAAAAAAAATTGATTATCCAGCAATGACTATATCAATTAGAAAAATGTACATATTTTCTGCTTCATCCATCATTTGTAACCACGTATTGTAGTAGGACTCTTCGATATCTGACATGAAGGCTTGCGATTGAATACTCATCCCAATGACATTCTCAATAGCTTCAAAAAATACTATTAGAACTTTCTTCTGTTGGATATGAAGAAGGCACATGGAAACCCTTGTCTTAAATCGTCCAAGACCAGGAATGTACGAAGTTCAAAGTCATAAGCATTTAAACCATGTGTACCATCAACGCAAACACAGTCATTGCAAAATTTCCTCAGGACTTCTGCTTGGCCTTCATTCATTACATAGCACGAAGTCACTGGCTTTCAATTGGGGATATTCTTCTAGAACAATATCGTGTGGCTGATAGAACAAAACACAACTTTTACTTTCGACCATTTCCATTACCTAAGCTTTAACACTAACTGCATCATTGGAATGCCTTATTTTATTTATGTTTTTTTTTTATTAATGATTGAAGCCTGTTCAAGCTGTCACCTGCAAATAAATTATTTATAAAAACAGCCAGCCTTCACTATAAGGTAAACAGTAGTAAAAACATGTTATATTGAGTAAACTTAATTTCCATCAAGAAGTACACTTAAGATTCTTACTTGTATCGTTATCACGAATTTCATTGAACATGGTATTTTGAATGCAATTTTTGCAGAAATATCATTTCTCTCTAAGGTTGTGAGAAATGAATACCTAAGTCATTTGTATGTCCAATATGTGTTTGCGTAAAACTCACTTTACATTCACCATTATTATACACAAGCGCCTTAATTTCAGCTGGACAGAATGCGTCAAGTTTGTTAGTACCTTGCAGTTTTAAGTAGCGCACCCCCTTGCCCTTTCATATAGTATCCAGACCGATGACAAATATATACAGTTTTGTGTAACCACGAAATGCACTTTTTCTTCTTTTTTAACCTTCTCCTTCCAAGTGGTAGAGTCTTCAAATGTAGGAAATGCAATGTCTTGTGAAGCAAATTTAATATCGTGGACATGCTGGAAGGGGCACTTTATTTTTGTTATGCTGCGAGTCATTGATGTTTCCGATATTATTTAAATCCTCCCCACGGATCTTCAACTGAGACTTGTAATGGGCCTTATACAGGAAGTTTTTTCCGCGTGACAATAGAAGTTGTAATAAGAATTTGCTCGTTTTGAAGGACCCACATTGCTGATTTGTTGAGGATGAGACTTTTGGGTATGCTTTCGTAAATTACTATATGTCGTAAAACGTTGTTCACACTTACTACACTTATTGTTCATTATATTACTTTCCATTGCAGATATATCAGGTATTTAAAATGAATATTGTTTTGGTTATTAGTATAATTATTACAGGTTAAACACATCTGTCAAACCATAAAAGATGCTGTTTATGTGGCAAACAAATCAAAGGTGAATAATCGAACACGGAGCATGCGCATCTTAGGATAATTTATGAGGCATTTCTGGCGCTAGACCCAAGTCATTTTGAGTGCTTAATGTGTTTCTGCGTTTAGCATCAGCCTCAAAATTCTTCTAAACTGGTGCAAGATTCGTTATATCGAGTTGTAATATACCGTGTGTCTTGGGATTGAGTTTACAAGAGGAAAAACTTTTATTTCTCATTATTCAAAAAAAAACATTTTTTACAAAAACTTTTGCTTGCTTTGAAACCCCCAAAACACGCATCAGATTTTAACACACCCTTTCCATAGTCTAGTTATTGCGTTTTGTTTATGAGAAATATACTGTTAGTTTTTAATTTTAAACGGCAGTTATTTTAGCCGGCTAAATTTACAATTATTGTTAAATAAATACATAAAATAACACTTGAACAGAAAACCATAAATCATTAAATTAATTCCCCACCGTTTTCTACGAACAACTCTAGTCTTTTCGCAGTTCATTGAAGCTATTTCTAATTTCTTTAATTAATAACACAGCTTCCCTTATTCAAATTTTTAATTCTTCGGCACTGTTAGGAATATCTTGGCTGAAGTTATTACATTTTGTTTATAAGAAATAGACTAAATTTTTAATTTTGAACTTTTTTAGTAGGCTAATTTTACTCAACCGACATTTGATGTGTCAGTATTGATTACGACTAATTAGTTCAAATTATTACTCATTATTAATTGACCAAAGAGTATACCTATTTCAGTGCTATGGTTTGGGAGACTGAACTTATAGTAATGTTATTGAACCATTTCGCAGTAAATTTCCAGATGTTAATCTGTCTCATATGGGTGCACAGAAGGTGGTGCAACAATTTTTAAGAAGTGGTGCAATCTTAAATGAAAAGAAAAAGAAAGTTTTGCATGATGAAGATAAATCTATTGTGTACTCTGACGAAGCAACATTTACAACTAATGGAACTGTGTCATCCCAAAATATTAGATATTGGAGTGAATACAATCGCAATATTCCTCTAAAGCCAATGTTTGGTGCGCTGTGTCTTATCATGGCATAATTGGCCCATATTTCTTTGAGAATAACCTTAATTAGCACAATTACTTAGACATGCTACAAAATTTTCTTGTTGAAGAATTAGATAATTTACGTATGAATTATCCCCGTTCCATGTATTTTCAACAAGATGGATGTCCTGTTCATTATGAAAATATTGTTTGAACTGGTTAAACCAACAATTTGTAGATAACTGGATAGGAAGAAATGGCCCAATTTTATGGCCTCCAAGGAGTCCTGATTTAAGAATTTCCGTTTTTTATTTACGGGGACGTTTGAAACAAATTGTTTACAGCCAATATCTGCCTAACAATGCCGAAGAATTAAAAATTCGAATAAGGGAAGCTGTGGGGTCATTATCAATTGAATAAATTAGAAATAGCTTCAATTAAATGATTTATTATTTTCTGTTCAAGTGTTATTTTGTATTTATTTAACAATAATTCTAAATTAAGGCGGCCAAAATAACTGCCGTTAAAAATTACACATTTACAGTATATTTCTTACAAACAAAATGTACTAACTAGACTAATGAAAGGTAAAATCTGATGAGAGTTTTGGGGGTTTTAAAGAAAGCAAAAGTTTTTGTAAGGAATGTTTTTTTTTAGAAATGAGAAATAAAAAGTTTTTCCTCCTGTAAACTCAATGGGACACACGGTATATTCTAATAACTTTTGAACGGCATTTAATTGCAGTCTACTCCAAATGAATAGTGCATATGTTGTAAGATAAAGTGAATAAACATATGTCATTTTGAAAAATATGTTGGATTTCCTTAAAATTTGTTTGGAGTTATTTTATATAGTTTCTTAATAAAACTCTTTATAATCGATTTTACTTAAAAGTTTAATAGTTTTCTGGGAAAAATTCTCGACCTAAATAATTTTTCACAATTAAAAGTATGTTAAAGTTTCTTATCTATGAGCATTTAAATTTCTAAGGTACAAACATCCATTTAAGCTTCTTTTCGTTCCATTCGCCTATTCGGAGACTAAACGCACAGCCTAATAAAATTGTTCAAAATAACATGTTACGTATATGATACAATGCGTTAGATTGTCGTAATATAAAAAATAAACGTATATGGACAATTATTACAGTGGTTATCTAATGACTGTCGTAAAGTTTATTACCTACCTTTTACAATTGGTACACCAACGTACAGTTATTCCTATTACTGGTTCACCACGTGATCTAATTATGTGTGATATTCTCTGGTAACCGATTAGTTGTGAAAAACCATTACTTTTTAAGCACCAAGCAAATAGAGGTGTCTGTTTTTTAATTAATTAATTAAATTACACAAATGAGTTCAAAACGCGGTTTGGAAGAGGTTAATCTTTTACAACATATGTATTTAGTATTATTTAAACAGTATAATTTAGCTTCTGAGAATACATTCCATTATCATTTGGTATGAAACATTTTTTTTGTAGTCAAGTGAGGAACATTAGTGCTTTTTTTACCACAAAGGTATATGTAATTCAATAACTTACTCATTCATGTTAAATATAAAACCTTTTTTGCAACAAATCACTAACAAATATTAAAAACAGGTGTAAATAAAACTCTAAACACAACCTGTGCCAAGCTATTTCTTGTGAACCTTGGTCGATTGCGTAAACTTGACTATAAAGTATATAATATGAATTTCAATATCTACAATTTATTTCGAAAACGCAGTCCTTGCCCATATACCGAATGTTTATACCTGCATTTAATGTCCTTCTTATTTATTTTACATTAAAACTGTTTGGGATACACACAAAAATGTATTAATTAAATTACAGCTTATTTATTATACGTAGGTATGTTACGAAATTTTTATCCATTAATAGGTTATTGATTATGTGGGAAGACCTGTGTTAAAGATTGTATTGAAAAGGTATGTAATTAAAGTAAGAGCTTTAAGCCCACGTCTATGGGAATGCTTTATATGAATATTTTCAATACATTTTTATATTATGAGAAAATAAAATAATTTTTAAATATTCTTCCATTTATTTAATTATTTTGGTAATGTTGCATATATCATATTTGGTTATAATAAAAAATAAATTGATATTTTATGACGATCATTGTTTGGTGCGGGATAATACACCAAGCAGCAGTTTTTATTCTCATTGGATTCTGCGTTACCGCTTTTATCTCATTTAGTTGCCCTTACGGTTACAATTTATTAGCGATTAGGTGATTGGCTGAAATCCTCGATGCTAAAATTTATGTACTCTTTTATTTAAATTTTATTCTATATTATTTCCGTTCATTTATAATGAATGTGGATTCAATTAACCTACGTTGTCTATAGTTCGTTTTTAAACTTTTTATGCTTGGGTGCAGTGTGGGTTGTCTAATGTGCAATAAGATGACAAATACGTTACAATTTCCAATAAAATGGATCAACATACAGACATACAAGGAAGCAATATCCTTCACAATGAGAACAAATGAAGTCCATTGCGGCCTCAAAGAATTTGTCACGCGTGTGCGATTGTTTGGATTTTATAATAGCTAATCGTGTATAAATGAAGCTTTTTATATTGATTTATTTTAATTTAGAATGAGCGCTTGTTGTTTCGTGAGTTGAATTAGAAATCTAAGAATTATTTGTTTGTGTACAGTTAATAATGAGCTTTTATATTGTTTTTTTTTTGGTATACTGAGATCAGCAAGCAGTAAGAGTTGCTATTTGTTTCAATGTTTTTTTTGTTTTATTTTATTCGTTCAGGTAGATGTTTGCGTCTTAACATTTAAGAATTTTTTATGCATCTCAATCTTACTTGATATCGAGAGAGGGGGTGGGGGGGGGCGAGAGAGGGAGAGATGGATAGAGGTAAGTGGAGAGGGAGAGGAGCGAGGGAGGGAGAAAGTGTTGTGAACATTGTTGAAAGTTTCAGAAGAAGAGAAATCCATTATTCGTAAATGATCAGTCGTATAGATTTTGAGAGTCGAAGTTAAGATTTGAGACTCGAAGTTGAGATGGCGAAAGTAAAAGGTATGTATTTGAGAGAGGTGCAGGCCTAAGGGTCAGGGTTAGTGGTGTAGCGGAAGCTGTTTGTAGTGAATAGAATACAGAAAAGGGTATCGACACAGTAATTTGTCGTGGCTTTATTTAAAGCAATTCCCCATTGTGTATTTTGGATTATTTACGTCAACAACCCCATTATTATTGCAGCATATGAAGAACCTAGTGTATTTTGGAAATAGTGGAGTTTACAGTTCTTCATTTTTGGCTCAACCTTTTTGTATAGTTGTGTATACTAAACAGAGAGAGTTGTGAGGAGAAATGCCTCCTACAACCGGGATTTGTTTAGGAAGGTAATTGAACTGCGCATATCTCTAGACTTGAATTCGTGTTATGTAAATTTTATTTTATGGTGCGCGAAGTAACGGCGGATAATGATGAATGGTGGCGCGTTAATCTACACTAATATTAATGATATTTCATAAAAGGGAAACAGTACTCTCGTTGTTTTGAATTTAAGTATGAAGTGTAAGTTAAAGGATTAAAGATTATTAACACTTTGGCCTCCACGTGTATCGTAAGCGATACACGTCAGTTGATATATAGAGGCCATGTGTATCTCTAACGATACAGTTAGCCTGGTTTAAACAGTCGTGTATCGCTGGAGTTGCATTGAAATATCATTGCCTATGAGTTTCACATGACATGAAGGACTTTGGCTTAGGACATTGTACGAATGAGTAAAGTGTACAGACAAAAATTCGACATCAGTTTAATGAAAAGAAATATAAATTCTGATGAAGAAAAATAAAAATAATTTCTTATTCTAATAATAAAAATATAATTCATAAAGATATAAAACGAAATAGCATCCCAGTTGTATCAATAAAATAACACAATAAACGTATTACTAGTGTCTTTCGTTAAAACAAATTCGTCTTTTTGCCATTTATAATTTTTTCCATATTTATTGTGACAGGAAGCACAATGGGCTTTGTTTCTGTCCGGATGATTTATGAGATGGTGATAAGCTGATGATACTCTCTTTCTTGTGGAAGAGCCACTATTATCGTCAAACAAGAGGCAGTACACTACTTTTTCCCGAAATTCAGGCATAGTGAGCATTGACTATTGATGTACCCCAAAGTACTTCAATTAGTAGTTTACGTTATCATTTAGTACACCTTCTCAGGGCAGTATTGTGTGAAGTCAGCTGATCACTTACATCGACTAAGCATTTTCCAGTGTCATATTCTACTATACGTTTAAGCTTTTCGTTCTCTGTCTGTCTCTTTGTAATTACAGTAACCGTCTCTGAACCCAAACGCTTAGCTAACAACATTCTAACATCATGCTTGTCTATTTAGAACGGCGATTCCCTCTGGAGACTCCTCTGCAATTATTTGTCCTTTTCGTAAGTTGATTTATTTAACTTCGTTTGGAATATACTTCCTGTTACTCCTTAGAGTAGCCACTATGTGAGTATTGTGATCAAGAAGACGATCAGCCACTGGTATAGTAGTATAGAGAGTTCTTTCCTCTACAAGACCTCATATCAAGTTTAGAACAACACTTTCAAATGCTATACAGTCAGTTTCTGCGTCAATCATGATTCTTCCTGTATACACAGACAGATTCCAGGTATACCCTGCATCTGTGCACAATTTATAGAGCTTGATACCGTATCGATGTGTTTTGGAGGGTATACATTGACGAAAGCTAAGTCAACCTCTACAAGGTATAACAGTCTCATCAATTTTCGCACAAGCTTCATAAGTGCCAGAATCTGAGCAGAAGTTCGAATCTATTACGTGGCCATGGCAATCTTTGGCAGTGGAAAACTATAACTTGTTTGTACTCTAGTAATTACTGAGTTTTGGTGCTTTTACAATTCCCATGTATCCAATAAGACCTATGAATTTTTTCATTTCTGAAACATCAGTTGGTTGCCAAGTATGTACGCGTGATCGTGGTCCCACATCATCTTGGGTTTCCAGTTTTTGCGTAGCATAGTTATTTGTTTCGTCAACCATTAGGTATATCAGGTAACAAAGAAATAGAATAATAATCAATGGACTCTGTTAAAGCCAGTATGCCACTAATACTTTCATCCATGCCACCTTGTCCAACATATTCAAAAGCTTTCTGGTTTCCAGTTGGATCACTCCAAGTTATTTTAGAGTAATCTTGACGGATACTTCTTGAAGCAGCTGGCATAGCCTGAAGACATGCAAGTAGAATTTCATCCTCATCATTATCGCTAAGCGAAGACGGTCCAGGTAAAGGTGAATTAGATCTAACGTCTGAATTCAGTATAGTTCCAGAGATTCATTTGGTCTACTTGCGAAACCCCCATTTTCCTCAGAATCTGCGGAGCTCTCTGTTTCGTAATCTTGATCCGCTTACGAATCGTCTAATTCTTCATCACTCATGTCGATTCTCTCGAGAATTTTTGCTAAATCATCGTCAGTATAAAAGCGTTTTGGTGTATATTTTTTTGAATTCATTTTGTTACTGTATGTATCACTAATAATCACTATGTTTTTTAACTCACTTCAGTCTTCAGTCCTAATTATGAATAGTACTGTTGAGCTGAGGCAAAAAACATAAATTTTGATTTGACAGTCAATGTGGTAAGTTATAAAGAAAAGTGTGGCGTTTTGTTGGAGCTTGAAGATTAAATAATTGGAGCTGAAACATTGTTGGCTGCAATTTTCGGTAAGTGGGTACATGACTAAGAACTGTTTTATTGTTTATTTGATTTGTTTTCCCTGTGATTTTAAGAATTATTTAAATAATTTTTTTGTAGATTTTGAATGTTTCTAATGTGAAATTCCGTAGAGGTATGGATTTGTAGTTTAAATTTGCATACTGTTAATTCTCTTCCTTTTTGTGGTTTTTAAAATTAAATGTAATTGCTAGTTATGCAAAGTAACATTGTGGATTTATTATGTTTTCTTTTTTCATGTTGAAACGTAACAAGAGGTAACGACTTTAACTACGTTGTTGCGCTTGCGTTGTTGTACTATGCATTCGGCGCTCTAAACCGGCACGCTTATACTTGTGCATTTTATTCCTACATTTTATTTTAATATAGGTTATTTTAGCTATTCTTCCATTTATTTAATTATTTTGGTAATGTTGCATATATCATATTTGGTTATAATAAAAATAAATTGATATTTTATGACGATCATTGTTTGGTGCGGGATAATACACCAAGCAGCAGTTTTTATTCTCATTGGATTCTGCGTTACCGCTTTTATCTCATTTAGTTGCCCTTACGGTTACAATTTATTAGCGATTAGGTGATTGGCTGAAATCCTCGATGCTAAAATTTATGTACTCTTTTATTTAAATTTTATTCTATATTATTTCCGTTCATTTATAATGAATGTGGATTCAATTAACCTACGTTGTCTATAGTTCGTTTTTAAACTTTTTATGCTTGGGTGCAGTGTGGGTTGTCTAATGTGCAATAAGATGACAAATACGTTACAATTTCCAATAAAATGGATCAACATACAGACATACAAGGAAGCAATATCCTTCACAATGAGAACAAATGAAGTCCATTGCGGCCTCAAAGAATTTGTCACGCGTGTGCGATTGTTTGGGTTTTATAATAGCTAATCGTGTATAAATGAAGCTTTTTATATTGATTTATTTTAATTTAAAATGATAAAATTTCAGCGCTTGTTGTTTCGTGAGTTGAATTAGAAATCTAAGAATTATTTGTTTGTGTACAGTTAATAACGAGCTTTTATATTGTTTTTTTTTTTTGGTATGCTGAGATCAGCAAACAGTAAGAGTTGCTATTTGTACAATGTTTTTTTTATTTTATTTTATTCGTTCAGGTGGATGTTTGCGTCTTAACATTTAAGAATTTTTTATGCATCTCGACCTTACTTGATATCGAGAGGGGGGGGGGGAGCGAGAGAGGGTGATATGGATAGAGGTAAGTGGAGAGGGAGAGGAGCGAGGGAGGGAGAAGGTGTGGTGAACATTGTTGAAAGTTTCAGAAGAAGAGAAATCCATTATTCGTAAATGATCAGTCGTATAGATTTTGAGAGTCGAAATTAAGATTTGAGACTCGAAGTTGAGATGACGAAAGTAAAAGATATGTATTTGAGAGGGGTGCAGGCCTAAGGGTCAGGGTTAGTGCTATACAGTCAGTTTCTGCGTCAATCATGATTCTTCCTGTATACACAGACAGATTGCAGGTATAACCTTTATCTGTGCACAATTTATAGAGCTTGATACCGTATCGATGTGTTTTGGAGGGTATACATTGACGAAAGCTAAGTCAACCTCTACAAGGTATAACAGTCTCATCAATTTTCGCACAAGCTTCATAAGTGCCAGAATCTGAGCAGAAGTTCGAATCTATTACGTGGCCATGGTACTCTTTGGCAGTGGAAAACTATAACTCGTTTGTACTCTAGTAATTACTGAGTTTCGGTGCTTTTACAATTCCCATGTATCCAATAAGACCTATGAATTTTTTCATTTCTGAAACATCAGTTGGTTGCCAGGTATGTACGCGTGATCGTGGTCCCACATCATCTTGGGTTTCCAGTTTTTGCGTAGCATAGTTATTTGTTTCGTCAACCATTAGGTATATCAGGTAACAAAGAGAATAATAATCAATGGACACTGTTAAAGTCAGTATGCCACTAATACTTTCATCCATGCCACCTTGTCCAACATATTCAAAAGCTTTCTGGTTTCCAGTTGGATCACTCCAAGTTATTTTAGAGTAATCTTGACGGATACTGCTTGAAGCAGCTGGCATAGCCTGAAGACATGCAAGTAGAATTTCATCCTCATCATCATCGCTAAAAGAAGACGGTCCAGGTAAAGGTGAATTAGATCTAACGTCTGAATTCAGTATAGTTCCAGAGATTCATTTGGTCTACTTGAGAAACCCCCATTTTCCTCAGAATCTTCGGAGCTCTCTGTTTCGTAATCTTGATCCGCTTACGAATCGTCTAATTCTTCATCACTCATGTCGATTCTCTCGAGAATTTTTGCTAAATCATCGTCAGTATAAAAGCGTTTTGGTGTATATTTTTTTGAATTCATTTTGTTACTGTATGTATCACTAATAATCACTATGTTTTTTAACTCACTTCAGTCTTCAGTCCTAATTATGAATAGTACTGTTGAGCTGAGGCGAAACACATAAATTTTGCTTTGGCAGTCAATGTGGTAAGTTATAAAGAAAAGTGCGGCGTTTTGTTGGAGCTTGAAGATTAAATAATTGGAGCTGAAACATTGTTGGCTGCAATTCTCGGTAAGTGGGTACATGACTAAGAACTGTTTTGTTGTTTATTTGATTTGTTTTCCCTGTGATTTTAAGAATTATTTTAATAATTATTTTGTAGATTTTTTATGTTTTCATGTGAAATTCCGTAGAGGTATGGATTTGTAGTTTAAATTTACATACTGTTAATTCTCTTCCTTTTTGTTGTTTTTAAAATGAAATGTAATTGCTAGTTATGCAAAGTAACATTGTGGATTTATTATGTTTTTTTTTCATGTTGAAACGTAACGAGAGGTAACGAATTTAACTACGTTGTTGCGCTTGCGTTGTTGTACTATGCATTCGGTGCTCTAAACCGGCACGCTTATACTTGTGCATTTTATTCCTACATTTTATTTTAATATAGGTTATTTTAGCTATTTTTGCATTTGTTTGTGAGATCGAAATTAGGGCACGCACAGTTTTTCAGATTGAAAATCATCAATGCTTGAATAATATTTTGCAATTTATTGAGTTTTTTTTGAGAATAATCAGAATTTCTTATTTGATTTCAACGTTTTAAGTTTTAGTTTTAAGTTTTAAGTTTTATAGGGATTTGGAACTAAATTAATGTTAGAGATTAAGTTGAGATTTTTCGTTAAGATTATTTTACTTTTTTGACGATTTTTTTTTTCAGTTACGATATAAGCATATATTTCTAGAGTAATTATTGATCAGTATAGTTTTATGTTGTGGAGCTTTTAGCGTGCTAACGTACATTTTTGAGTTTAAATAATCAAATCCAACATTTTATTGAGAAAATGTAAGATGGAAAGAGTTCCTATTGCAAATTAAGAAAGCGTTTAGCGAGTAAATCATAGTAGTGAATTTTGTAATCAATTTACAAATTGAGTGTTGCGATGGCTAGAGCACTGGCGCGAGGAGTTTTTGGACAATGTGTAAATTTGTCGAATTTTGAGTGAACAGATCGCATTCGTGATTTATGTGGACGTTCATGGTTTCATGTAGACGATATTTTTAAGTATATAACTGCCGCTGTTATTTTAAATTCAGACGCATCAGGTGCTTACCTACGAAGATAACAAGTTTTTGGGAGTTCATAGTGTAGCATGAATTGAGTTTACACCGTTTGGAAACATTTGGCGGAAAAATATTTGAATATTTGGCACACTATTGATTTCAGAAGTAATTGTAAATTGTGGAGGTATTTGAGATTTTTTCGGCCATTGACGCTTACATTGCGGCATTGATGATTAATAATAGTACGATGTAAACGTAAATTAAAGACTATTGGTTGGTAGTGTACATGTTTCTTTTTGTGGATGGCGACGTGAAAAATTCTATATAGAAAACGGGAATACGAATTAGGGTCATATATAATTAGTTAAATAAGACTAATTATCGCGGATTTTAGGATAGATTAGATTAGTAGGTATGCGAATTAAAAGGTAAGGTGTTAGGTACCCTTATGGTGCTCGGAAGATGCTGAAGAGGTTGATTTCTGGGACCATTTTGGTCTTAATTCACTCAGGACGGGCATACTTTTTTTTTGTTTTTGGCGAATGTAATTGGTTCGGGGTTTTTAATGGTAAACTGTTGAGGTCTGGTCGATGATGGGATTCGATCTGCACCTAACGTGCAATAAAGATAAGAAAGATCCCCGCCTGAGGTCTTTTGTGATGAGAAAACAAGTCCGTTTTTCTGAGCGTGTGCCAAATAAAACTTAATATTTAAGGGGGGGGGGGGCTTTCTAAAATTTAGTGTACGCATCAGATGTAGTATTTATCCAGTGAGAATTAATATGGGTGGAGAAGTTCGTGAACGGATATAATAAGATTAAGGGGACATTTTATTGTGTTTTGAAGAAAAGAATCCGGGCGGTTAAATATAAAGAGATGTTGCTTTGTTTATTATCGGATGGATGCGTCGCACACCAAAAGACAATGATAACGTATTAAATTAATAGTTGCTTAATTTATACAAGGCCTTGTTTTCGTTGATGAATTGAGGTTGAATATAAGAAAAGATCAGAAATAATTCTGTGGAGTTGGTAACCAACTCGAATGTAATTTCCATGCAAAATATACTTTTGGGGAAAAGTTGGACTTAGCATGTGGTGGTCGTATTTCTCGGCAGCCCGGTAAACCTCGGTTAGTTTTTGGCACCCTCCTTGTGAAGCAGCTTAAACCAGTTTCGTGTCAGTTCCTACTGTGTAATTGGGCCGTTATAGTGTTAATTTATAATATAAAGGTTTAGATTGGCTGTGTATTTATATGCGAATTCATTCTTTACACTTTCAGAAACTAATATCCTTGTAGCATCTCCTCCAGTTTCAAAAGCGAGTATAAAAAGGTAAAATTTAAAATCTGTGTAATATTTTTTAAGTACATTAATATTTAAACTTAATAAGATTACTTAACAATTCGACTTCTCTTCCTTAGCGGGATCTGTGCACTTATTGCGCATCTATATTTTTATAACGATCTCAGACCAACAGATACGTTTTATGTAGGATTTTTTTTCTTTATTGTCTGTTACATTTCAAAAAATACCACTCTAACATGTACGGTGCAAATAATTCACAAAAATTTTAGTGTGATTTTTTAAGAGCTTCCGATACGAGTAAGCGTGTATAGTAATTATTTAGAGTAGGTGTAATTTTAATTAATTTGTTTAGTATTTGAGTTAAATCAGTGTAATTGAATAAGATATTAATTATGAGTAAGCGCTCATAATTTACGAGTTTTGAGGCGTTACAGCTTCAGGTTATGCTATAATGGTTTGGAGAGACGTATGTCCAAAGGGGCTAAACACTTCACCCTAAACTATTAGTGCTCACGCCTTGTATTTACGTACGTTTTAACCGATTGTACAATCGGGTGGTGCGGATTCTCCTTTCGCCAATCTACTGCCAGCTTGACACGTGACAATATAATTAAATAGTTACATATATTTTCTGCACATTTTTCTACATTTAGAAGCAGTTAGATTGATATTACTAGAACACTTAGGAAAGAATCAGAAATTTCTGTCAAAATTTGAACCTGACTTCGTGAATGCTCTCATTTTTAGACTGATTCTTTTAAGAGTGTTCCAAATGCATGTAACCTTCATTTATGTGGTATGTCCGGGGATTCAATTAAAGATTCCAACCTAAGTTGTTTAACCCATGATCATGTTGATTTATAAATTATACTTTCATTTTATTCAATCGATTAGTGAAAATATGTAATAAGTCACTTTTTGAATACATGCAAAAATAAAATTAAATGATTCAAATGTTTTACTAATTTAGTTGTGAGCATTTCGGTCATTGAAGGTCTAAAATAATAAGTAACAAAAAAAAACAAGCTGAATATAACGATACAAATGTTTTGTTTTTCTAGTGATAGGCATTTGGGTCCTTAAAATATATAAGAATAAAACAACTTCTTCTTATATATTTCGGGAATGGATCACTCAATTTTAAAAATGAAACCCCATAATGTAGGGTTTAAAGGAATTTTTGAATAAAAAGTTATTCCTGTTTTTACTACCTTTTAGGATTTCGAAATGAAAACATACACCTATATTGAGAAATTTCTGTTGTCATTTAATGGCCAGTAAATAAATTATTACGTTGGTTTAAACATTATTAATTATCTGTTTTTGTTAATTTATTAGAGTTCTTACAAACATGTGACTACTTTCGTATAATATTAAAAAATTACAGTCGTAGTGTGTAATAAAAATAAAATTTCTGAAAGTTATTTTTTATTAGATATCAAAAATATATTTTCTAATGAAAACGATTATTAAGAAAATATGCATAGAATGTTTATGATTACATCTAAAAAAATTTAGATTCAGACTTAATTTTCATAATCGAATAAAATTAGTTTAAAAATATTAAAAATAACTGCTGATTAATTCATGAGTTATATTTAAAAAGGTAAAAGTAAATGCAAACATATTATTTACGTTGATTTAAAGGTATGAAATGTCGCCTACCTACTGTGCAATTACATAAATAGCAGTTAGGGATATCGTTGCATAGCTTTCGAATTTATGAAGCTGGTACCTACGACCTCAGCCATGAACTAATTTTGATTAAGTACTTTTTAATATACAACAAAAACTATGATGTTAAATATTTCCAAAGCAGTTTGTTCTGAACACTAGGTACAGTACCATTTTGTACCTAAAAAATCTTTAAAATACAAATTGTGTAATGGGCGGTTTGCTGCCATTAGGGGAGCCTTAAAGGAAACTACTCTTACAAGTTTATTACTTAAACGGTTTACGTCGTAGATAACTGACTGGTTTTCCACCATCGAGGATTAAAACAGATTTTTTGAATCTATACGGCATACACACTTTCAAAATACGAGTACATTTAACGTATTTTGGTGTTTTCCTCAAGGTTTTTAGTGTTTAAGCAAACGTCTATTAAATATGATATAATTTATTAAGGAGTGATTTCAAACCTTGAAAGTGAGAGTTTCTAAAAATCTCTTCTTATTAACTTCCTTGTTATCTTCTTGAAAATTGTTAATGCCAATTAATATTTAAGGTAGAAGTACCGGTTGCGGTCGCTTTAAGCAAAACTTTAACTTCATTTATATACAGGTTTTATATTTATTTACTCATCTCTTTTAAATACCTATTTAAGACTAGCCACAGGTTCCTATATTGGTTAGAAAGAGATAAACGATGACTAAAATATTGCATAAGATAAGGATAGATTTTAAAATGTGAAAATAAAACGATTCCGGCCATAAAACCACCAATGCAGGCCACTCTTGCTTCAGTTGAGGCCATATGTAGTTTTGTGGTTGGATAGAGTGCTTGAGTTGAAAAAAGTAATAAAACACTATTCTTGATTATATTACCGAATGTCAAAAACTTAAAATAGGTACATGGCAGATAAACTAAACAAAACACATAAATGAAGGTAGTTATATGTATACAGAACTCATGCCTCTGCGTTTATTTACTTCACATTGTTCCGTTTCTGGCACAGAAAGGGCTCCCCGAGAATTAACTTTGATTAGCTCATTAATGATTTGAACTATTTCATCTTTTTTATAGTTAATTTCATCTTTCTTTTCTGGCCATTTCCAATTGTTAAGAGCTCTTGTCATTGTACTGATAGTATATTCTTCACCAAATATTTTCGTCATTTGCCCGGGATAAAAGTTGCGTTCGAACCTCACGATGATGTAACAGTTTTTAGTTAGTTCTGACTCTATTATATTATTAACTGAGTGCAATTTGTTTACTGGTTTAGATGTTGGTTCTTGTGTATTTTGTTCATCAGGTTCTTGATTTTTTTTTCCTCTGAATCTTTATATTTGTTATAATTAATATTTACTAATTCTTCTTCTATTTCGGCGTCATTTGTTGCCATTTCTGGAGCTGGCTTTTTAGAATTTTTGCGGTTGCTTTCTGTTTTGGTTTTAATTTTTGTTTTACTTGATTTTTATTTTAATATCTTCTCTTCTTTTAAGAGCAGTAAGCTTAATTTGTTTCTTTTTTTCTTCATTCTTGATCCAACTTCCGCTGATTAAAACGTTAAAAGTACATTCCTTCTTTTTCATAGCTGAGTTAATCTTTGGCTCTGGTACGTTGCACAAAATTTTTATTTGATTAGTTTTTATAGAAATGTTTTTGTTTCCTTTTACCAAAATACTTGGTGCATGCACTGCGGAGTGGCACGGCAATTCCTTTCGTTGGGTTTCTTTATCACAGGGCTTAGTTACTTAACATATTCGGTTTCTCAGAGTCTAAGTTGAGATCTGCGTTCTTCTCATCACATTGCTTTGGTTGGAGTTCATCAGTATTAGCTGATTTCTCAGAATTTAAAGCATCGTTTTCCAAATAGCTCAAAATACCAGAGCTTATGAATGCATCACGGTTTATCGTTGCAGTTTTAGCTGTAACGTGTACAAATTCAAGAAAAGAGAAGTTAATAAAATCTTCAAAAAGAACAGGGGGTGTTTCCATATCCTTCTGTTGGGTCTCGTTTCGATGTTGCTTTTAATATTTCGCCAAACATCCAACACAGCTTTACTATTTTCTGTCCTCTTATTTTTTTCATAACTTGACTTGAACTTTTAAAACTGCATTGTCTATTTTTTTCTCAATATAGAATAAACACTAATGCTTAAAATTAACAAAATTTATTTCTATATTGTTAGGGTTTTCTATTTGTAATGGTTCCACTGATGGTTCGTTTAGTTTGTTACTGTCATTTATGATTCATTTGCGATAGTCCACATTTTCTGCACTAAATGGATAGAACCTACATTTTCTAAATCCGTTTACGATAGTTAACTTAAACAAGATCTTTGTTATTATCTGATTGCGAAGATTTGGAACATGTTGTCTTCATATTTCCACTCCATAACGATCTATTCTCCATGTTCATAGTGCTTTCTTCCAATGGAATTTTAAAGGAAAAAAGGCCACATCCAGGGGTTGTAATATGTGGGTCGAGTTGTGATATAGGCAAACAATCTTATACCATTATCTATACAAAATCTGCTAAGTTATAGGCGTTAGCTGCGAAGAATGCCCATCTAAAAAAAACGAGAACTGGCAAAGTGTATTCGTACTTCAACAGGAATGGATGGAACACGTTAACAAAATATTTGTAGAATGCCTCTGCTGCCATCCAGCCATTTTTCGACTTTCTATTCCCCAGTATGGAGGCGTGGAATTAAAATAAGTGGAGGGAATTATTTCAAATTTATACATCATAAATGGAGTGGTTTAATCCCCTACAACATTCACTGCAACAAGTGTGATGTTATCTTCTTTATCGCTATTTTTTGATGTTGCATAGACGTGCTTGCCTTTTTCCGTAATAACATAGCCTCCAGATGGATTTGCTTGCTCCCCAAGATTGTCGAACGTATTGTAGAACCGTTTTCTGATTTTGTCCTCAGTGATAGCGGCACGTGCCTTACTAATATACTCAGACCGTTTAATGGATAGCTCCGGATGGTGGGTCATGAACGCTTCAAACCATCTACGACCGGGAAGATTGTTGGTATAAGGGAGTTTTTTGTTTCGTCTCGTTTAATATTTTCTATACCGAATAGCAAAGATCGTCTTTATTAACGGAAAGCCCCAGAACATGATGCCTTCATCCATTCACATAACGAATTTTCTACGTCATCGCCCAACACACAATTTGGTCCTAATTTTCTGAACGTTTCAGGGCGAGCACCGAATAGTTTGTACCTCAAAGTACTTCTGGGAACCGCGAAGGTTTTGGAGGCTTTAAAAACTGACATCCAATCTCTTACAGCCTCTAACGCATTTTTTACTTGTTGAGATGTGTAATTAAATAAAAGTGTTGTTTTTTATTTTTAATACGAGTTTTTTTTTGCTTTTTGGTGTTCCTGAAAAAAATGTAAATTTTCAGTACACTTTAATGTACCTACTTGCCCTAAAAAAACTGCGTGAAAACATTGTGGCCAGAAGTATTAATTCAAATCTAGTAGTTCTGGCCACAGTGGCCGCAATTATAAATTCTATGCCCGTGCAGAGGCCACTATGGTGGCCGCATTTAGATATTTATGAAAAGCGTGTGCATCCTTTCCGGCCACTACATTTTCGTTAAACCAAGTAAAAAAATTAAAATATTTACTTCAAAATAGGATCTTTAATAACATTAAATCACAGCATAAACCTATTATAGTTATTTAGCTCAGAAATAAACATACTTACTCTTATTTTTAACAAAATCCTTAAAAACGTTACCATTAGGAACACCAAACTTTTAACATCGCCACATGTATCGACTAGTAGCGTCACATAGTCACAGATTTCTTAACTAATACCAAATTGAAATTTGGCGATTAAGTTTTATCAATTGACCTTTCATTTATTGTTTTCTTACAAAGTAGATAACCAGCCAATAGTAGCCCCAACTGGTTTGATGGCCGGAAACCGTACCTCTACCCTATAATGTTGAGTTAATTTCAATAAATTTAAAATTAAAGCTTGAAATTATATTACGTTGATCCTTCTGTTAGAGTTTCTAGTTTTTTTGAATCTTTTTAGGATACACGAGGATTTTTCTTATGCAGTAACACATTGAGGTTATATTGATAGTATTTCGTCTTTTGGTGTATTGTTATGGTTAATTTGACAAAACTCGCGTTTGTAATATGGGAATACTAGTTTTTCGTTATTGTGGAGTTAAAAAATCATCCCTTTGACATTACCTATGTGATTTGAGTATCTGCCGTACTTGTAGTGAATGGATACTCTCGAAATTTGATGTTAGTGACTTTGTATTGTTGGTACGAATACAAATCAGTCGCGTTTAAATTTTGTAGAGAATTAAATATTAACATTTAATTGTAATGATGATGTTATAAATTTACTGATTAAGAGGTTTTAGCAAGAGAAAATCGACACATAAAGATTTTAGCTTTTGTGGTAAATCAGGTTTAAATGTTGCAATTAGTGAATACAATATGAATTATAATACGGATAGTGCATACCGGGTTTTTTACATTCCCGTATACCATACGAAGGGTAAAGGGAAGGTATTGCGAGCATGAAAAAATTCGACTCGAGATTTTGACGGATCTTTACGTTTTGAGGGCCTCTAAATCCATCTTAATCATTTTTGGCATGCGTGCGTGCGTACGCGCGCGCTTGTGTATGTGTCTATATGTAAACATGATAGCGTGCAGACCGTTTGAGCTGAAGTGATGAAATTTGGCATGCGGCTATTATAGCAAAATCGTAGATCCGTATTATACGTTTGGGATATACAGGACCACCGGAACTACGTGTTAACCCACACAGTTATCAAATTTTTTCAACTAAACTAGTCGTTTAGATGGTGCTATTAAATTGAAACCTCTCGCAGGCATGGAAGATACTAAAAAACTATTAAATACGAAATTGCAAGCGGATTGAGACACTAGAAATGTTTTTTTTTAATATATAAACTTTATATAAATTAAGACTTTTAACCAAAATTATCGACCAAATTTAACAAAATTTAAAGAAAAACTTGAGCAGCGACTAGGAAAAAAATAATCTTGGATAGTCTGGTTTATTTAGAAACTTTTTCATCTCTTGAATTTTTTTCATAAAATACCATTTTGCAATAAAAAAATAAAATGTAAATCATTACGTGTCGGGACGGGGAAACTTATTCTAGAAAAGGAATCTAGTTGGCTACTGTCCAACAGTTTTATTTTGTACTAATTTTCTTAAATTTTCTTCTGAAGAATCACATTTTAGAAATAATTTATTAAGAAACATTTTTGGAACTAACCTATACTCTATTAAAGCATAAACTATCAATGGCATCGTTCTTAAAAAATATTATTTAAACAACTGAAATAAAAACACGCACCACATAGAAACGACTACACTTTCTATAGTGTTGAAAATGCCTGCCTTACCAAGTAATACGCTGAAATATGCCAGAATTATTTCTTATAACATCACATGATTCAATTATGCGATTTCTCAGGTCTTCGATATCCTATACTGGGGTAGTGTAAACTAATTCCTTCATATATCCCCAAATAGAAAAATCCAAAGGATTTAACTCTAGGGTTTAAGGCGGTAAAAGATGAGGCCCGCCTCTTCCTATTCAGCGGTTTTCATAGATAAGATTTAAATACCTTCGCACATTTAAGCTGAAATGTGCTGGGGCACCATCATGCATGTAATACATGTTTCTTCTAGTTTTCAGGGGTAAATGTAGGGGAGACAATTCTTCTTGTAGAAAATGAAAATATGACCAGTGAATCTTAAAGGTCCAATTAAATGTTCACCAATAATTCCTATTTACATAATTCCTAATTATATAAATCCCCTAGTACTTTTATGGTATATATGTATGTATACGAGAATGTTGAGTGCAGATACTCCTGATTTTTTCAGGAAGTTTTAAACTAGATTCTTTAGTAAATTAAATATGAATTGAGGAAGTTTTATGATACGTATGTGATGAATGTCATGAGTGTGTTGAGAGGTCGTGCTCCGCACAGTTTAATGTGTACGGTGCACTGCTAGAATCTCTATCTGATTTATAGGTCCTGAGATTCTAATAATGGAGAAAGTAGGGTAATTTATATAATAACAGGACAAAGGAGTGGACTCCGTTTCAGACTTAATAATTTATGTTTTTTGTTAGTATGCTCATGCTTATGTTAGTTGTTAATGCTTATGTTGATGTGCTCTTTTATGGACTCTAGTTGTCTGGTGAAGCATCCGTTGTTGGTGTAGCATTGTGTTTGTGGTATTGTATTGACTACAATCATGATTTAATTGTTGTGGCGTTAAAAGATTGATTTTTAAGTAAATTATGGGGTGAGGTATTTGTAAGAGTAGTTTAAAGATGGTATAATGTATGTGTGGATGTATGCGGTTATTTCATATTAGTTATCCGGATCTTAGCGTGTAATGTTAGTATACAGGAAAGCTTTACTAATCTATAATAGGATTAATGTAGGTCTTGTATGTGTGTTATAAAGTTTTGGGGTGACAACCTCTGATTCGACCCCGAAGGGCACTTAGCAGGTTAGCCTGACTGCGTATTCCGTCCATTGCTTGTACGTCGGGAAGTCAGTTTAGAGTTTTAGTGAAAACGATTCTCACCTATGTTACTCCTTGTCTTAGGCTTAGTCGTTAGTTGTTGAGGATAATTGCAACATTCTGGTTGGATGGGCTGGAAGTATGGTTGTCTCGAAAGTTGTAATGTCGGAAGAGGATTACTTGAGTTTTGGTACGGTTAACGAGGATTCCAAATGCCTATTTCGGAGCAAGCATTTCCTACTTTAACCCGTATTGACCGGTTAGTGAAGAACGAGAGCAGGAGGTTAAAAACGTAGACTGGGATACCGATGGTTCGGATTTTGCCAATGAGTTCTGCGTACAAACCCTGTCAAATAGTTGTTTCTGTAATCAAAATGGGATGTGGCTTGTGCCTAGGTCAAATAATGACGGTAGATTGCCTTTGGTCCAATTCACGAACTTTGTGAGATATATCGCCTGTTTTAAGTGGGATTGTGGTGGTCTCGAGCCCGTCCGCTATAGCGAATTATATCTGTGGTCGCTCACTCGACATCTTGGGTTGTTAGAAAGTCTTGTGTGGGGATGTGGTTGGAAATGTGTCCGGTGAAACGCATTCCAGTCTGTATTTAATTACGGTACGTGTAGGAGGTATTGGATAAAATGAAGTATTAACCTGACAAGATAGGTGAACGGAGGTGGTAGTGATCCCTATATAACATTCGTGATCGAAAAAGTAAGCCATGTTTTGAAAAAATGACGTGCCGAGGTGTTTGAAAAATGTAAGTTCGGTATTCCTGATACGTATGAAAGACAAGCAAAATAAGGCTGACAAATCATGTTTTTATTCACAGAATTGTGTATGACGGGAACTAAAGTCGTGTACAATTACGGCATTGTAAAGGCTGGATACGTACTCTAAGAGGTTATCCTAAAGGGTAATTGGAGTAGAAAAGTACACCCTCACTGTAACGGTTTCGAGGTGGGAAGGTAATTGAAATCGGGTGGACGGGATAGAATATTTCTGATAAGTAATGTGGTACCTCAGTTGCAGTTTATTATGCTAGTGCAGTTGCCAATACCATTCCTTACAGGCAGGAATATGGGGAGTGACTAAGTCGAAGTGAGGTTTGAGAAGCACACCAGTGGAAGGAGTTTCCAGGCCTTCTGAAAGTAGGAGAGTGTGATGTATTTGTTAGTAAGCAAAATTCAGTGTGTATTTGTCAGTGAACCTTATTTCATTTCAGGTTTTTGAGTAAGGTGCGTTTCCCTAATCCACAATGAATGATTTAGGGATTACATGTACCGGTAACGGAAACGTTAAAAAAATTGTCTGTCAGAAAAGAACTGGAAAAGGACATAGATAAGGCGTTGGTGTTGAAGAAGGCTTTTGTGGTAAGGGGTCTCTGAACGAGAACTGAGGAGGTTTTGCAACGTTTCCGATATTAGAACGAATAGGATGGGTCTGCTTCTCCGCAGTTGTTACACTTTGCTGCCATAGTTGGGGCAGAGGAGGGTAGAACCCTCCTAAACAGTATGGCCCATCTACGTGCAGTAGGGTAATACTTGTGGAGCGGTGGTGAAAGGAACGAAAGTTCGCAGGGGTGATGTTTCCCGAACATGGACACCCAGTTTGTAAGAGGGTTGCAAGGGTGGCTTTGCAAAAGATTATTAAACAGAAGGGGGAGGTAGGAGTGTTGGTCACCTCAGAATATAATGCGTATAGCCTTTGTCATTTTGTGATTGGCAATCGTATTTAGTGTATACTCGATTCGAGTACCCTTGTCTACGTGACGAATTACTTAAGAAAAGGATGGAGGGCTAGGAGTAATGGTAGATCAAGGATCGGATAGTAGTGTACGGCAAGCTGTGGAATCCCCAAAGTGGTGCCGTAGTTTCAACAGTTTGTTTTTCGTTTGTAGAGGAGAGAATGTGACGAAGAGGTAGGTGTGATTGTGGTTGAACGTTATACTCAACCACGACATGTCTAACTGTTTAAAGGTTGTTGTACAGGCATTTGTGGGAAGATGTGGATTTAAGGATATTGCGAACGTAATATCTGGAGGAGGTAAATGGGGGTAGGCGGGTTGTGTTTCTTGTGGTGGCGGTCAATTTAGAAGGTGTTGGAACTAGTACTCTTCGTGGTGGTGATACGTATGAGCTTGTGGATGTGTATGGCTGTGGGGATGTGATCGAAGCATTGGATGTGGTTCTGGGTTTAGTAAAAGAAGCTGGTGAGGGTGCGGCGGTCACCACTGAGTAGGTCGTCATCAGTGAGCAGTTGTCGGAGGTTGGGAAAGCAACCGTAGTGGTGCCATCACTTCAGCGACCGTACTTGACCATCACAGTTGGTATTAGTGTTGTTTACGGGATTTGTGAAATGGAGAACTAATGTTATCAGAAGGGGGTCTCTGCCCGAGGGAAAAAACATGGAAATCGAAGACCAAATAGAAATGAATGAAAACAAGTTCTAAAATAAAATAAATAAAAAATTAATTAAAAATTTTTTTTATTAAAAAGCGGTTAATGTGCCGACATCGGTTCTCCTTCTCTGTTGGTGGTTTGCTGGTGTCCTTTATGTGGTCCTACTACGGTATATACAGTCCTTACTTATTCTGGTAGCAGTCTTATACGTGTTCCTCTGATCCTCCTTTATCATGTACTATTCTCCGGCGCGACGCTATTCTTGTCTTGGTTGGAACCCATTCTTGTTGTAGATATGAGCCAGATCAGTGAGTGACAACTGGTTTCTTCTGGAAGCGGTTAAAGCGTCCGATGTAGCGTTAGTTGTTAATTTATTTTTATTTTTATTTGATCGTGATGGATACTGAACCAAGTTCAAATAGCCCGTGAATAGCTTATGTAACGGAAACAGCTTATGCAGGAACTGTTTATCAGTATGGACGGATATGAGCGGGCGTATGGAACTGGATAAGAAAGGAAGGCTTTGCTTGCACCGCCGCTTGCGTGTCTTGGGGGAACTTAAACAAAATTTAATGCAAATTATTATAAAATATTCAAGTAAACTACATTACCTTGTACGATTATTTTTACATTATACATTACACTTATAGCCTAGATTTATCACCTTTGGTCTACTGAAAAACAGACTCAGAAGTGCACAACGCTGCGAAAGAATTCTTCAAGCAGCAGTCACAAGAATTCTATGAACCAGACATGTGCCTTCATTGTGGTGATAATTATTTGTAAATATATTTGTTAATACATTTTTTATGGACTAAAGGCACGTTTGAATTGATCAAGCTCTGGTATGGAAAAGTGCAAGGTTGATCAAGCGTTGTTTATAATAGAAGAATAGTTAATAAAATTAATGGGGAGATAAAAAGCGCCGGACCCGATAAATAATAAAAGTTGCTTTTTATAAGATTACACTCATAAGACAAACGTACAATTGTCACTTATCCTAAAGCTTATATATATATATATATATATATATATATATATATATATATATATATATATATATATATATATATATATATATATACATTAATTTGAAACGTGTTTTTCCTGTATCCACTAAGTTGAAAGAACGGCTAAGTGTAAAAATTTGGTGTGTCTAGAAAAAGGTCATAGTCGGTAGATGTGCCATCAAAACAGAAAAATAGCCGTGGCGACCGGTGAAGGTGAAGGGGTCGAAGTTGAATTGGCGCGAAAATTAAAAAGTGACCGTCGAATGTGAAGGTTGAAAGAAATCAGGTTGCGTTAACCCAACACTGGGAACGAGTTAAAGTTTAAACCAAAGTTTTATTACTTATGCAATCGGCCCTAATCATACAATTTAGAAAAATCTAAATATTCGACAGAATCAGTCTTGTGGATTTTGTAATTTGTCTTAAGTTTTCTTGCTATAAATGTAATTCTATCTAACAAACTTTCATTTATCATTGTCGTGTTTGTAAATTACGTTTACTTGACACACCAAATTTTTCAATTCATTATTGCAAACTTACAGAAAATAAACCATGACCATCCCATATTTGTAAACATCTTGAGATGTAGTAAATAGCCACACGAAAGTATTCAATTTTTACCATAACAGCGCCACACGTTAAAAAAATGTGTCTATTGTTAAGAAATAAAATTAGGTGTCACTCATTCGTTTTGAAAGGCAGGATATTAATTTATGTTTCTTGACGTTATTTGAATTTTAGTTGTTAACAATAGAACTACAGGTTAATGTTCATGTTTAAATAATTGTCAACACGTATTGTTATAATTGTAATATAAAATTTAGATTAGGTTTAACCGAAAATGTTGAGTATATTTAATAATTTCTCTATTTAGATTGTTATTACTATTTGGGTTTTAGGTAACGATACGCAACTTTCATTATGACGCTATTACAAGGGGTTTATCGTTCTTCAGGTCAAATTTGTACAACCCTCATTATATTCCATTATACATAAAATCTTGGGAAACATTTAAATTGTGTTATTTCTTGGTTGAAGTTAATTTAAAGTGTAATAGTAATCACGGTGAAACCACTTTATGTACCGCAACATAATTTTCTCTTAACCACACTGGTCCAAATTATGTATGATTTATTTAACTTCTCTGTTATGCAGATTTCGCTAATACCCAAACATATTTATCAACTTGGTAAATTTTAATCCTGGTCACAGAATGTTGTATGATTTGTTCTGTCTGGTACGTATTATAGAAAATCATTTTGCACACATTCACTTCTAGATAAAGAGCTTTGAATAATGTGATAGACAATAGCATACTGAAGGGTTTCTCTAGCAGTACTAATACTTGACTTTAACTAAAATTCTTCTCTATTAGGACGCAATAGTGATTTAGCCAATACGGAACGTTAATTTACGATGAGCAATATGGGTTAAATCAAACAGTATTGAGGGGCAAACCAACAAGAAGAATACATACAATAATATCCCAATACAACCAAAAACTACTAAATATTTATGTGTTCAGGAACATACATTTATTTTAGTGAATATTCAGTAGTTATATCCCGAGTGCATGTTCAAGGATGGTATGTAAGAGGGATATATATGACGGACTATTTTCCAAAGAAAATTTCACACAATCTTGATAGTAGTAATTTCACGATAAAAATAATAAAACGAAAATAATTACTTTTGGATGAATTACAATTAAAAAATCGAGGTTGTAAAAGTACCTTTAAATACAATAAAGGCGAATACTGGAAATAGTTTGAAGCATTTTGCAAGTAAATAGCTTACTCGCTTAATGCAGATACTTCTATACCCTAGATAGCAGAAATCCTTTCAGCTTTTGCCTTTAATGTGAAGAAGCAAGACGGGTCCGGATCAAAGAAGGCGTGGTAAAGACTCAGTGGAACAGAATCGATTTGGTACAAGAAAAATTTCACTAGGGACTTGGAACCATTTAAACGTGTGATATTTAAAGGCACGAGAAGGTATTTTTTGTATAAATCATCTACTACATGTAACAGAGAATAACTTTTCAGGCTGTTCCATAAACTTATTATAAAAAGAAGCACCTACCCACGTTATTAAAAATCGTTTTTTTCTTAACATCAAATCCAGCGTGGAAACAAAAAGGTTTTGTTGGTTTTTTAATTCGCCCATCGGAAAAAATATGACTTTCAAGTTGACTACATCTGTCGCTAAAATGATTGGAATAAATGTAAAACGCCATAAAATAATAAACCATTCTAACCCAACAAAAGCAGTAATTAATCTTGTGAAACGTGGTGTAAGAGAATATGAATTTATTAAAATAACAGGCCATTCAAACATCTCTTCCATAAACCCATATTTGAAAGTCGATAAAAGTCACCTCGACAAAGTTACGCGCATGTGCAGATACCCGAGTATTTTCGTGGTGCATCGACTACTCCACAGAAATTATATGTGGTGATAATTTTTTGATAATTTTAACTAGATTCACGAATCTTTGTTGCTATAGAAATCTCACCATCGTCCACGAGTGGGATTTCTTAATAGCAACAGAGATGAGTGCTAATCTAGTTAAAATTCTAACAAAAATTATTACCATGAATTTTAAACTATGCCGCAAAATGTTAAACAAGTGCGTCTTTATTAAATAATTAAGAATGTTTACAATTGTTGTAATTAATGGTGCAATTATTGTAGGGACGATTGCGGTTGTGTGATGCTCTTCGTCAAATTGTAGATAGGGTTTGATGGGGCTTTCAGATGGGTGTGTTGTTATTGTCAACAATAGTTCCTCACCTACTCCACTTTTAGCTAGTTGTGTTACAGCAGAAGAACAATTTGAATGGTTCGTAATTTCTATTTTGTTAGGATCCAAGCCAATCCTTTGGACCGCTTGTTTTATCCTATCGGGAGATTTTTATACCACTCCTTAGATAAAGATTCCTGCCAATATGGGTTAGGTGTCAAAAATAAACGATCAGTTGGAATATTGTCAGATTTTTTTTTACTTTAGTTTATGAAAAAGACGCACCGGACATTTGTCAGTGTCATTTTATTTGATGTTAGAAATTTGCTATCAGTTAACCCACATTGTGTTCGTGCTTTTTTGGTGTTGACTGGTGTTTGTTCCACAGCTAATTGTTGGATCACCGAGCTTCGACCAAATCTTGTGCTCATGTTGGTTTCTGTAAGATGACTAATTGTAAAGTTTCTTCGAATTTATACCAATTCACTTACCTTATTTTATAGAAAATCTCAAAAGCGAAATCTAAGTGCTACTCAAAAATGGCGCGATGGTGTTTTTTAATGTTTCAAATGGCTCGTTACCTTACCAACCAAGTCAATGCTAACTTTTATTTATCTAGCTACTAGCAAATAGTCAGTGTAATTATGATGCTATTTTTTCTCATTACTATGGATTGTTTAAAAAATAATCAGCTATAATTACACAAGAGGTTTTTTTATCCGGATAAAGTTGATTTTTTTACGCGAATTTGGTTGCTTGGTAAATTAATGATACAGACCACCTACGATAAAAAAACAAGCCCGAAGAAAAAAAATTAACTACAAAAAATGTTCTAATTGATTTCTTTTATGATCTAAACAAAGATGACATCTATGGGCATTTTTTCGCATTGTATTTAAAATTATTATTTCTTGCACTTGCACCTCGGCAGGCCATGAATATGGCGCATAAAACAAAAAAATTAAATGTCAACAAAGTCAATCCAAACTTTAATGTCACATAGGATTCAATCTATTGTTTGCATTTTAGTGAAAATGTCAAATCATTTTGAAATAAAGTCAAGGGCGCCCAAAATTTTAAGGAAAAACAAATGTATACCATATAAAAAGTGAATAACTCATAATTTGCTCCCTGGTGATGCTCAAAAGCTGTTAACCTTTTGCCGGTGGTAGAAGAAATGGCGAATGATGAAAATTTTCACAAAAAAGTAATATGGTCTAATTAGTCTTATACTGGGTTCCCCATATTAGACTATACAATTTAAAAGTCGAATAAAAACTTTCTAATCAAAGTAAATTAACTTTTTAATGGACTAATATGTAGCTTATTCTGTGGGATTTATGACTAAAGTAAATAACAATTCAAGTTTTAAAGATCAAGGAGGCGCCTGTCTATAAACAACGACTTAAGTGTTTCTGTCAAATATGCGTTATACGCAAACGATATAATTGCTCCAGTTTAACAATTTTCATTGCATTATGAATTATTCGATTCAAGAGCGTGTGTTTTCTGTGGAAGTCTACATTAGAACTGGTTCATTTGAAGAAGTTCGGCGTGCATTTCGACGGTAGTTTGGAAACAATAATAGGGGCCGATGCACCAACACGCTTTACAATTGCGGCGTGGGTTCGTCATTGGCGTGAAAATGGCTCTGTGCAAAACATTAAAAAACCTGGACGTCGAAGAACGGTGCGTACGCCTGAAAATATTGAACGAGTGAGAGCTGCCTTTACAAGAAGTCCTAAGAGATAGGCTAATCGGCAATCACTTGCCCTAGGAATATCTAAGGAAGTCTCCACAGAATTCTGCATAAAGATATAAAATTTCACCCCTATAAATATCAAATGGCGCATAACCTCAGTGATCTAGACAAAGGAGCGAGGGTGACATTTTGTGAAGAATTTTACATCAGCATCGTGGAGAAATTCATAATTTGCTAATGAGCGACGAAGCAAATTTTCATTTGGACGGTGTTGTTAACAAGCAAAACTTTAGATACTGGGAGTAGAAAATCCTCACGAACTGTTTACCAAAACCTCCACAGTCCAAAAGTCGTTGTTTGGTGCGGTGTAGCATCATTTGGAATTATCGGTCCTTATTTTTTGAGGATGAAAATAACCG
Organism: Vesta saturnalis; assembly: GCA_036346205.1. Taxonomy (NCBI): domain Eukaryota; kingdom Metazoa; phylum Arthropoda; class Insecta; order Coleoptera; family Lampyridae; genus Vesta; species Vesta saturnalis. The sequence goes on along the minus strand of JARFJB010001349.1, from coordinate 1,532,464 downwards.
TTCTGTTACAGTTAATTCCGAACGCTACATAAACATGTTGCAAACGTTTCTTATCCCAGAACTAATTAGACGAGGACTAAATGGCGCCATATTATTCCAGCAAGATGGAGCAACGGCTCACACAGCCAGAAACACTATGAGAATTTTGCGAGATTTTTTGACGGCCGTATAATTTCCCGATTTGGAAATTTGAATTGGCCCCGAGATCTCCGATTTAACGGCCCCGATTTTTTCTCTGGGGATACCTAAAGCAAAAGTTTTGCAAGTCGTCCCGCAACAATTCCGGAGCTGAAGGAGCAGATTCGAAATGAAATTGCAGGAATAAATGGAGATTTGCTTCGCCAGTGATGATAAATTTTGAACTTAGAATTCAAAATGCATTGAAGTCGAAGGAGGGCATTTGGAAGACATGATCTTTAAAACTTGAATTGTTATTTACTTTAGTCATAAATCCCAAAGAATAAGCTACATATTAGTCCATTAAAAAGTTAATTTACTTTGATTAGAAAGTTTTTATTCGACTTTTAAATTGTATAGTCTAAAATGGGGAACCCTGTATAAACGATGCAGGTATTTTTAATTGGCATAATACTGAGCATTAGGCAAAAGAAAATTTGCGTTTTGCTCATATTAAGGAACAACACGGACGATTTGGATTTAGCGTAGCTTGAGTACCAACATAAAATATATTGATATACCAACATAAAATATATTATTTATCAAGATACGTTTACTGAAAATAGATATCTTGATATTTTGGGGCAAGCCTTTGGCTCAACTTGACAAGATCCACTTTCAACAAGCCTGCTCAAAATTTGCAAGTTTTAGATCGTTTTTAGACAATAATTTTCTACTGCGATGGATGGATGGACTCACGTATTTATAAATTGGCCTCTTAGATTATCTGTGTCTATGTAGGATTTTTTTATTTGGAGGTTTCTTGAAAGCAAATTTTGTAGTCAACCACACAGAACAATAAATGATTTAAGATATGCTAGAGAACAGCATTTAGGCAAGTGCAAGTAAGACCCTTGATAATTTTAAATACATCGCAAAAAATAGCTCATAGTTGCCAGCTTTGTTTAGATCATGAAGAAAATTAGTTTGAACATTTTTTATAGTTGTTGGTTTAACGTCAGCTTAAAAATAATCTCGTTTCATTACTGGTACATATTACATAGTTGGTGATAATCAGACGTGTCTTTAATATAATTCACAATTATATTCAATAATTACTTAACAAATTAAGTATTTATTCAATATTTTAGTATATAATTGTAAGTAGATATTTTTAGTGTTTTAAGTAGGTTTTAGGGTATTAAATTAATTAAAGTGCTAGCCAATATTATTGCAGCATTGGAATTTCGTTAATTCACATTATATCCAGGACTGTAGTAAGAATAAAATGAAAAAAACGTACTTGATATATTTTTGAGAAGCTAAACGTAAAAATATCGCAAACAAAAGTAATAAAAAACAAATACAGGTCTGTATTTAACTCTTTTGACCTGATGATGTTATCTATGAGCCGAAACGTTGAGTGCAAATCTGGTTATGCCACGTTGATCCTCTGAAAAAAGAATATGTTTACAGAATGTAAATATCTTTTAAAATAAACGAAATATGACACCCGCGCCAAATTGGACAATTTTCAATTTCGCCCTGTATCTTTAAAATTAAAAATGTTAGCAAAAAATTTTTTACGTCATCAATTTTCTTTCAAAAATATAAGAGAGTGGACATACTGTACATTCAATCGCAGGTACCTTTGTTTTTCATTTCCAAATGTGTTCTTACGAACAAAAACGACACTTGACTACTAGTAGAAGCAGCAATATGTGCCTTTTTATGCCAAAGTGTCGATATGTGTTGAACAATATCGGCCTTTCCACTATGTGCAAGTAAAAATTACCTCAGATTGTCTTTTTAATAAACTTTCCAAATCTCTATTAAATGTACACTTTCTTTTTGGCATGTTCTATATTTATTTAAAAACAGTTATTTATTAACAATTAATCTTAGCTAACGAACTATTTACACTTTATTTGCATGCACCGAGCTATTTATTTTCCACGCGTACTTTCTAGCCTTTGATTAATCCATTCTAAACAATGAAACGTCAGAAACGAGACAAAAAAGGGGCTTCTTTATAAATACGAAACATTTACGTAATTTATTAATATAATTACATATATGAAATGATGTGTTTAAAAAAGGATTGTCCCGTATAATACGTGACGAATGGTAAGTGTTCATCCAATTTTTAACAGCATAAGTTGAGGTAAAGTTTCACTTTTAATGGAAGCGATTAAAGTTCTTTTCGACTATTTTGACGTTACATGTAATAAAATGTACTCTGTCTTACATGCCTCTGTTGGTATGTAACGTACGAAAGTAATGGTTTGTTACTCTGGTGCGGTACATATTCCGGGTATATGCATGATTAAGTACAGGTATTTATACTAATAAGATAAGCACATACAAAAATGATTTTAACATAAAGGAATGGTATGCGTTAGGCATAGACATGAGCATACTTTGTTAAATGTTTATCACATCCAATAATATCTGTGATATCCAAAAACACCGGTAAGATATCAAAATATTCACAGACATCCAATAATATCCACATATATCCAAAATGTCCAGGAATATGCACTAAGAATATCTAATACTCCGTACAGTATCCACTTGTGGTTGACCCCTCCGAGAACAAATTATTGTTTATGCGATTTTGCTTTACATTTTATGACAAAGACAATTTTTTCAAAACTATCAACAACTTGTACGTGAATTATCGGTAACTTGGTAACTTTCTTACATAATTTATATAAAATTTACAAAATTTTAATGTAATAAGCACCTTAAATCTTAAGCGCAGCTCGTAGTTAAGAACGTGCTTAATTATTTTGAACGGGGCACTCGTTCCATTTGTTATGCAGGTATGTAGTACATTATTGTGTAAAATATGATACTTGGAAGGACTACTTTTAGCGCACATCTGAAGCATGTCAGGTTAGTATAAATACAGTTAGTACTATAAAAAAGGGTTACAGAAGCCCAAAAAGAAAATAAACCTCCACAGTCACCAGCTAAGCGGATAAAACGTACGAAATGTACGTTCTCCGAAAATGATGACTATGTGAAGGATGCTGAAAGAGAAAACGTATGAAATGCATTCAAAATGTAAATACAAACATTCATGACTTGTCTAGTACCAAACAAAATACACCCACGTACCACACAAAATTAAAAAACACCGAACGCGTTTCGACAGCTACGCTATCATCACCAGCGGTCGCTGATGATGATAGCGTAGCTATCGAAACGCATTCGGTGTTCTTTTAATTTTTGTGTGGTATGTGGCTGTATTTTGTTTGTGACAGATCTACCACAGTTCCAGTGTTCCAGATTTTTCACATGCCTTGTACTATACCTATTTTAGCAGGTATACTGGTTACGCTGGCAGCATTACAAAAAGGATTAAGCGATAGTCAAGTTTTAGATTTCAGTAGATCAAGTATAAGACGTCCCTTACATTCCATTCGCTTTTCGTCTAAAGTACATGATGGTAGGAGAGGTTTACTGGAACAATCGTGTACGATTTTTAAGAGAATATTACAAAAATAAAGAAGAAAAATTATACAATCCTGTATTCTATATGAAACTTGGATTTTTAGTCGAGGATCGCACAAAAGAAGCTGGCATGATAAATCTAAGAAAAGCCTGAAGAAGAAGCCAATGGTGGAAGGAAAAAGGTTTGTTGTAATTTAGTTATTACATTATAATTTGTAATAAAATAACTGTATTTTTTAGATTTATGCAGGTAATGAAGATGGATTTATTTCCGATGCTTCATTTTTGTTATCACAAAGTGCAGACTTCCATGGAGATATGTGTGCGGAGTTGTGTATAAAATGGTTTGAAAATAATTTAACTGTAAACTTAAAAGAACCACTTTTTATTGTAATGGACAATGTAAGTTATCATTCCAAACGTCTAGAAAACATTCCAAATAATTCATCCAAGAAGGAAAAAATATGTAATTTTCTATTAAAGCACAACATAGCTTATGAACCTAACATGTTTAAAAATGAATTACTGCAATTAGTTGCAGATAATACGATACGAAAGGTGTACGGAACAGTTGAAATAGCACACTGAGTATTACGGTTACCACCATATCACTGTCAATTTAATCCAATTGAACTAGTGTGGGAAAACTTAGAAGAACACTACAACAAAAATATAAGAAGACATAATTCCAAATTTAACGATGACCATATGGAAGAAATATGGGTGTAATCCTCGCAACGAATTGATGGGACATATTGGCAGAAATGGATTAAACATGCCGAAGTGTCTATGTCAGAGTGGTGGTAAATTAAAAAACAATTTGAGGTTGTGCAATCATTAATTATATTTGATTCCACTTGTGAGTGAATTTTTTTTTTTTTATTTAAATGTTTTAATTCCAATGTTATATAAATATTCTAATTTTTACATAACATGTGGAGAGCTCTACAATAGGTGGACTGAATACATGTACTGATTTATGTAAATTGCTTTTCATTTAAGCAATATAAAATCTATTTAAACTATGTACTAAATTAAAATATTAAACTATTATAAGTTTTTGTTATGAACGAATAAGTTCAAAGGTAAATATGTAATTAAAAATTATTATTAATTTTATTAAATACATAAATAAAAGTTTACCTCAGTAATTGAACACGACCTGTACTTTGCTAGAGTACCGCGCTACCAACTGCGCCACCAAGGTTCAAGCCCCAATCGATGCAAATTGTGTCTTTATGTATGTAGAACTGATGTAGCGCGGTACTCTAGCAAAGTACAGGTCGTAGGTTCGAATCTACTCGTAAACTTTTTTTATGTATTTAATAAAATTAACAATAATTTTAATTACATATTTACCTTTGAACTTATTCGTTCATAACAAAACTTATAATAATTAATATTAGTCAAGTTGCTTTGGTATGTGAATCCTTGCGATATTGCAGGCTCACATTCCATTAATATAAGTAATTTGACTGTAATCTCATTATATTTAGAATTTACATCAGTTCTACATACATAAAGACAAAATTTGCATCGATAGGGGTTTGAACCTTGGTAGCGCGGTACTCTAGCAAAGTACAGGTCGTAGGTTCGGATCCTACTCGAGGTAAACTTTTTATTTATGTATTTAATAAAATTAATAATAATTTTTAATGAAATATTAAATATCTATAATTTCGTTGAACTTCGAACTACATTACGTTGTACACACTTTCGTCTACAAGAATGAAATAATCACAAATGTATCGATATTTATGTTATCGTAAAGTATCTACAAGAATTATGTCGATTACTAAGCAATAATTATGCTTCTAGAAGGGTTGTTATAAATCTTGAGAATAACAAACTAATTACAACTTTTATCAATTGTTTCACCTGAAATGATTTAATTTATAAATAAACAAAAAAGTATTTGTTTACTTACAAATATATAGGTTATTTATATGATGGTATGTAATTATAATCAAACCATGTCCTAAATTATAACAATTCACTGTCGCAGCAATATATTTTGACTCTTATCAATAAAATAAGTGGATATAATATATAATGTATGTGGAGACATCTGCCCATAAAAATTCTAGCTAATAAATACTTTGCTGATTTATTGAAGACTTACGTTGCCTAAATCTTAGTTCGTGTAATTTTAATAGTCAATTAATCCGTGGTCACCATTTTCTGCTCTTTCTATCAATTTGGTATGTTTTATTTAGCATATCTGCTTTGTCGACAAAGCCCATGTTTTGATTGTAATTCTTTAAAGCTTGTGGACAAGAAACATTTTCAGTTTCACCATTCTTCCTTTTCCGCGCAACGTAGTATGTGATTGAAGGGTCCTCAGAATTGGAAGCTGGCAGAACTATTCTTTTATCCATCCACTTTACACATGAAATGCCATCATCAGTCATTCGCCAGTCAAAATCATCACGTTTCAAATCTTTATCAGCTCTAAAATTGTTCAGAATTCCGTTTCTTCCTTTCCGAATTGTCCGGTTGCACAAATGTTTCCTTTTTTCAACTGTCTCAATAATGACATTGATGTAAAGTAGTTATCGAAATATACAGAATAATGCTTTCTAACCAAAGAGCGTGTCAAATCTGTGATAACCCGAGGACCCAACTGTTTTTCTGCAGTCTCATGTACTTTTTCCCGGTGTATATCTGAAATTCATCGATGTGCCCTAGTCCAAACTTATAACCCCATTTGATTGGTTTATTTGGCATGTATTGGCGAATTGATGAACGGCCTTTGAAATAAATCGTGGATTCATCAATTGATAAAGTCTGGTGAATTTTATAGTAAAAACTAAAATTATATGATAAGAAATCTAGAAATGGGGGCAATTTATATGGTTTTGTCAAATTTAGGGTCCTCACGTTTCGGCTGAAGAGCATTATCATGTAAATGAAAAATTTCCTAAAAGCCAATCATATCGAGTACGTTTCATTCGAGATAGCTTGGCAGCCTTTTTATGCCCATCAAAATGTTTATAGCTAAAAATATTTGTATCTCTTTCGCTGTTGTAGGAATAAAAGGTTTTCCAATTTGCGTTGCGTAAAGATTTGTTTAAAAAACAAAGTATTCAATCATGTCTTGATTTATTAGGCACCCAAAAATATCAACTGGTGAATCCAGTTCTTTGGGTATGTTAGCAGGTCCCACACTCTCTTCAAAATCATTACCGCTATTACCAATATTGTTAACTATTATAGGATTTTTCCAAGTAAATGTATCGCTAGATACAAAGCTGGATAGTGAAAGATTATCTTCATCGTCCTCCGAGTCTACTACGTTTTGAATAGGAGTGGCATGAGCATCGTTTAGTTGTTCCCTCTACTATCATTGAAATTTCTGTGTTTTCCTCTTCATCACTGAAACCATCCTCAGACTCTCCGTTCGAAGGAATTTCTGCTAGTAAATCATCTACTTCAGCTTCATTTAATTTTTGCAGGTCGTTAAAACTCCAATAATTTCTTTCTAATCAATAAATAATAGATTCGTGTTATAATTTTGTCCATTATATTGGTGCTTTGTGGTACATTCGAAATACCACAGATAAAATAACGATAACAGATAACCGCAAATGTAAATATTAATTGTTATGATAAATTTGCGAACTAAGACAATATCAAAATTATATCTCGTTTCTTACTTGGCATTATTGTAAATTAGTTCACTTCAAATCAAACACTGAAAATTTTCACCTCTCCCACTTGTTGTGATGGTATCAAACTGTAAATGTAGGTACTACAGCAAATTATTCAACTTTTATGCGCTAGATAATAGATGGCGCTTGTAAAGTAGCTGCTACTTTGGTGGTACGTACAATATACCTGCAAGCAGCACCACATACAACTTAAAATTTGTGATATATGTAATATGCCACCAAACAGGAAAGGGTTAAACTATAACATTTTACGAAAATTTTTAGGTTGGCAAAGCTTGATCCGGAATTATGTCATGTAGACATGGTGACAAAACGCGACTAGATCAAATTTTCACTTTTAAAATTAAGACTACCTAATCGCCACAAAAATCCCTAAATAACTAAAGTAAAGAATTTTTGTTTAAAAACGACATTAAAAAGGGCAAATTACAAAAATAGCATAGAAATAAGACCTTGAATCACACATTCTTAAAACAACCCGTGACTACGCCACTCGTTTTTTTAAACTTGAATTCGTGCTTCAAAACTGGTCGTATGAAACTTATACATTTGTTTTGTAGTTTGCTTCCATTTTAATCGACATAATAAGAAACGCGGCATCATCATCTCCGATCTCATTATAGCGATTAATTCACGGAACATTTTACGCAAATGATTAGGTTAGCAAAGCTTGATCCGTGTTTTGTGATAGAATTCGGATAAAACAAAAGGAGACTAGATCCAATTTTCACTTTTGAAATTAAGACAACAACCATCCGCCACAAAAACCCCAAATAAGCTGAAGTAAAAATGTTTATTTCAAAAGGTAAATTGCAAAAAAACGTGTTTCATAAGACCTTGAAGCACCCGTTCTTTAAAAAACTCGTGGCTATGATAGTCGTTTTTTTAAAGTTGAATTCGTGCTTCAAGACTGGTCTTATGAAACTTGTTTTTTAATATACTATTGCCATCTTGTCTCTAAATAAATACTACCATAGCATTAATTCTGCTTTCTGTCTTTAAATAAATCAACAATATTAGCATCATTTATTACTTATTTCATAGAATGATGTGGATGGAAGTTATGCATCGAAATGTAATTAAATTATTTACATATTTTTTGTCCACTTGATTATCAAGGTCAGTGTGAAAAGAATTTTAATTAGAATCCTTATATTGCCATAAGCTTACTTCTATAAATGCATAGAATGAATATTCTGTCGTAGGAAACTGCGCAAACTAATAGTGTTAATCAAAGACTTAATAGTAAAATTATAATAGAACATTCCTTTAGTCCGAATAATACTATTTCATACCCATTTTTTTTTGTTTACTTTTTCACTAAGAATTTTGAATGCTTCATTAATCAAGAAATGTTTTATAGTCTTTATCACCCATTTAAAATTTTATTTTGTTAACATTTATAACATATAAATTTTCTTTAAAATTATTGCTTTGAAGTAATAGAAACAGCGCCTTTAATGATGCTCACTATATTGTTGTGCAACTAAAACCACTTTATAGCTTCAAAACGTTACGTACTTTATGCGGTATTTCTTACACAATAAAGCATTAAGGTTCTCTTTATTTGTTGTTTTAAAAATTAATTAATAATTACACTAATGTTTTAATTCCACAATTTGTAATGTAATATAAACAAAAGTAAGATGACTCTAAATTGCAATAAAACTGAAACTACTTGAAACAGATTAATTTAGCTAATACAACATTTTTCAATCCGATTTACATAACTAAATATTCTAAATATGCAGTATTCTCCTGGTGCTTTTTTTAAGCGTTCATTAACGAATTCCTATCCATTGTCGTTAACTGTGCCAATAGTAGCAATCATCTGCGTGGCGTACAGTATATATCCACAAATATGCAGTACCGCCAAACTTCACGATATCACACATCTAAGATGCTTTCACACATCAAAAGCTATAAAGTTCCACTATATGTTTAATTCAATAATTGCAAATAATTGCTATTTATATAAATAATGGCAACTTAATGCTAATGAATACTGTAATGCACGTGAGTAATATTACAATAAATCTTACGTAATTCGACTTAATTTACGGAAATATTTAAACATTTAAAACTCTCTTGGTATTTATAAAACCTAAGTGTTCAACACTCTGTTCTTACAGGGAACGTTAAACATTACCAAATGTGGATTATAAAACGTAAAAGATACAAAGGATGTCTGGTTACTAAGGTATATTTGAAGTATAATATACCTTAGTAATATTTGAACGGCACCCCGCCTACGTTGCTCCGATCAGGCTAAAACTTGCACACATTTTAGATGTGTATATGTACTGCGTAGATGGCTATTGTTATTGTTTTAGGTTCTGTACAACGTGCTCAGTGACTGTCGCAATATGTCAATTGAAATCGAAACTTACTTCAAATTTGAAGTGCGAGCGATCAATCGTCTTTTGCTACACATACCGAAATTAATAAAAAAAATACTGAACACACACGGAGAAGGCATTACGAGTCGAAAACAAGTTTATGTTTGTGTCAGCAGTTCAAAAGTGGACGCACGAACCTGAACGATGATCCCGAAGATTTGCGACGAAAACCATCAACAACAAAAACGGATGAGAATCAATTAAAGGTCGATACACTGATTCAAGAAGATCGTCGGTGGTTTAAGAAATCGTGTCTCAATTAGACTATAGAAAAGTTGCCGAGAGATGAGTACCAAAACTGTTGACCAACCAACACAAAATGCAACGAATGGTGGCGCCAATGGAACTTTTAACGTGTTATCGTCAGGAAAACTGATTTCTAGAGTCTATAGTTACAGAAGACGAAACCTAGGTACACCACCATAATCTCGAATCAAAAAAAGAGTCGATGACGTGGAAGCATATTAGGTCACCAACTCCGATAGAATTCAAATTACAGCAGTCTGCAAAAAAGACAATAGCACTGGGATATGCAAAGCATTTTGCTCATTGAGTATTTACCACCGAAAACGACAATCAACAGCGATATCTATTGTCAAACTCTCGAAAAACTACACCAAGCCATTCGATAGAAACGAAGAGGAAGGTAGACAAAAGGAATCAGGTTATTGCATGACAATGCAAGACCGCACACCTCAGCTCAGACGAAGGCCTGGCTTCAGCAACACAATTGGGAAGTTATTGTCCATCCGGCCCATAGTCCAGACCTGGCTCCTTCTTATTTTCATTTGTTTGGGCCGTTAAAAACTCATTTATCGGGTAAAAGGTTTGAAAACGATGACGAACTTCAATATGAAGTAAGGTAATTTTTTAGAATTGTACTTTTTACGATGAGGGTGTGCTGAAGCTTGTAGGTCGCTACGATAGGTGCTTTAACATTGGCGGTGATTACGTTGAACAATAGCTAAAAGTTCGCGCTTGTACTTATTATATATTTCATTTCTATAAATAAAATAGTCTGTCTGTAATTCACACATGTACCTTAGTAATCGGACATCCTTTGCATTTCCAAACCAAACTCAGAAAGGTTGCTCCTAATATCAACCAGAGTAGCATTTTTAATCTTGTGTGTTCCTTACAATAAACGTTTTTTCACGTTGAAATATTAAGACGAAATCTTAAAAAATATTTGTGTTAAACGTTAGCATTATTTTTAAATCTAAAAGAAACTTACAGAAGGTCACCTAAAGATGTTTCACACCCATTATCATCTTCGGGAGTGTACAAGTTATCTTGTTCTTGTGGAAAAGTATATATTGGAACAACAAAACGTAGCTTTGAGACGTAACGAGATTTTGTGGATTAGGTCAACCAGAGACCATGCCTTAAATAATTTAAATCGTGACATTCAATTTGATAATAAGGAAATATTATCAAGACAAACTCAGGATTATATTCGTTTACAACGAGAAGCTATTGACATATACAAACATCCTAATAATTTCAATAGACAAGGAGATTTTAGCATCTTATAATTAAAAAATGGCATAACGGTATGTGGTAATTTTAATTTTAGCTTTTGGTATGTCTAGATTTTTTGTTGTGTTTTCTCCTAGACTTTGAAGTAAATGCGTTACCAATTATATGTTAAATTACCACAGCACTATAATTTAACATAAGTAGTTCGAATTAAAATTTACAATTATATAAAACGTTCTACATTATGCTTTTCATTATTAAAAACACTTACATTTATTAACAAAGCTGTTTTTTGTTGTTAGAGTTGACTGGATTATTTTAATTGATGTCAAATTTCTATTTGTGAATGCTTTTATCAATTTCAAATTAAAGCTTTTCACAACTTTATATTTACATTGTAACTTGATTAAATTTTGTTAAAGTTATTCTTTGCTTATGATTTGTCATTTTCAAGGCAGTTTAACAATATTTAATTTTATAAAGGATCTAGTTATTGTTTACTTAAATTAGATTTCATAACTGACTTTATACGTTTATCAAACTGTTATATTAATAGCAGGCTTATGTGTGCTTTTTAATCAATTTTGAAAGATAGTACTACTACTGACGAAAATAACTGTAAGTGCTATCGAAACGTATAATTTGTATAACTTAAAACAATCCAAAAAGATAAGTATTTTAAATACATTAACTACAGTACAGATGTTCTGTGCAATGAAGTACTATTAAGTATCCAACGAGTATCTAAAAACCAAAACGTTTTAAGACGAATAAACACCATTACTCTTTCTAAATCCATCATCCTGGTTTTTAAATATTTTATGGTTATTTAATAATACTTCGTTTTTTTGAGCAACCCGTAGCTCATAAAAAAATAAGCGCACTTTAACTCCTTCATCTACCGCGTACTGATATTCATCTGGTTGTCACCTGTCTGCACTAATACTAATCGTAAAAGATTAATGTGAATTTTGATTGAATCTACTGTGGATTTTCGAGGCATGTAGACTGTGTTAGCCAATTATGTAACATCAATTGTTTAATCAGTCGAAATGTGTGTAGATGTACTGGAATTATGATCTCCATCTTACTGTCTTGCATTGCATGTTAATAACTATAAAACTTACTACATTCATATGTATACCTTACATACGTTTAGTGGTATTTGAGTTTAATTTAACTATAATAATCTTTAACGAAAAAAAATGCCATTTTGTTCATAAGCTGTAATTTAGGTTTCGTTGTGATCACATACAATCCCTAATTGGTTGTGTGAGTTGTATCTAAACACCTGTCATTCTGCTGTACTCCCTTTGGATATAAAAATTAATTTTGTTGTAAATTTCTTTACAGTTGCTGCTTCACATTTACTTTACAAAAGGTAAAAACTTGTGTCACGAGAGTTTATTTTTTTATTATTAATTACAAATACAGACGGTTACACATATAGTTCGGTTTGATTGAGGTAAAATTAGTAAGTATTTAGCTACGGTAGTACCTATACCATTAAGGTCAATGATTTACGACTTCTATTGTTACAATCATTGTGTTGGGTAAACAATGAAGTTTGTGGTTAAGGAGTGACTGATGTTTGGCTGTTTTCTGAACGCTTAAGTTTCGGCAATCTTACTACTTTTGACATCTCTTATAAAGAAACAGAAACGTACTTTATCCGAAAGAAATAAATGAACAATTTAGAAAATATAAAATGTTTAGGGTTTGTTCCATAAGCGCGTATGGGTGCGTCAAGGAGAGAAATACAGACAGTACTTCCTGTCCCTCTTTATCATAAGGGCTTCACTTCTTGTCTGCTGCGAGCATTCCATTTTGTGAGTTCAATAGGCTACATACATATTTAAACTCTTTTTTTTGTAAATATTTGATCCACATTCTGGTTGGACGCATTTATATCTTAAATTCGTAGTTCTTACGAGTTTATTTCCCTTTAGCATCTAATTCTGTTTCAGACCCTTTTTCAATGATAACGGTTCATTTTTTATCATTCCCACGTTTCCATTAGCGTAAACATATTTATCTTGATCATTTGTAGGCTAAATTAAACCTGTGTAAATTATGATTTCTTTGGTAGCATACGTTACGGTTTACATTCTGTGATATGGTTCTACATATGATTAATTTTTAAATCTCCAACATTATACTATAAATCCTGTACCTTCAAATCGCTTTTGCTACCGGTTGGAGAAAGATTAAATTAAATTAAAATTTGTATCGTGCTGTTATTATGCCTCTACGAGGGTGATTTCAAAACTTCTCGGAATGAAAATCAAGCACTATTAGTAAAACCTTAAACATTACTTTAATTTTCAACGTAATATTCTAACACTGTAATACATTTTGTCCAACGTTTTTCCAGTAATTCTATTACCTTGTTATAATGTTCTTGAGAAACTTCTCACTGTTGCAATAACCGTTTGTGTATCTTGAAACTCTTTCCAGCTGTAATTTTCCTTTTTTTGCTGCTAAATCTAGCGAATCAAGTAGATGGTCCAACGATTCATATTTCATGTGCGCATGACATTTTTATTATTAACGAATTCCTTTTTTATTAAGACCGGATTGTGCAAAACAATTTTAACTCCAAATTTGATAAATTTTTTAAATTAATCAAATTAGTGTTGAATGATAAATGACGTTTTTTCATTATTTTAATGATTGTGAAACAAATAGACTACCGTTTTACCGGTTTCCTACCTTGGTAAAATTGTTTATCCTTTATCCATGTGGAATGGTGACCAATTTTAATATAGAAGAGTTCATAGTATTCTCGGTGTAAGTTTGTTTGACTGACTAGTGTAACTGTCTGGAGCTTGAGATATTGGCGATAGTGTAGAAGTACTTCACAGTTTGCGCTGGGGGATTTTCTCATATAATTTGACATCATTACTCATTAAAATTTCTTATTGGCGGTATCACTAAGTTACTTAAGAAGCTATATGATAGGGACAGTTAGTATGGTGTGTTAATCAATGTACAGAACAGCAAGTTAAGATGGAGAAATGTAACTGTCGATGTCGGCGGGCTGCCGCGACACTAAATGTCGCTCGGGTGTTGAAGGGCTTAGTTTTCTCTAGTTTGTTGGTGCAGTAAAGGTAGAAGTTAAGGAAATTAACGTTCTGTGCACATAATGCCAGAAAGGAGGGGGGGGGGGGTGTGACGTTTTAGTGGGGCGTGCCCAGCCGTGGAGATAATATTCGAATTTCGTTTTGCGGTGCCGTTATAATTCACATACAATACAATAGCGACTTAAGGCTAGAGGGATGTGTTTAATTTTGTTTGAGGACCAAGTTAAAATTTAGAAACTGCACTGTTGGTGTAATTGCATGCTTAAACTAACAACTTAAGTTATGCAGTATCTTTTCTTTAATTCATTCATAGGCAAATTAAACAGTCCAGTGTATCATCGTTTATGTTTAAAAGAAGAGAGATAATAAAGCGAAGTGCTTTATGATAATTATTATCGATCAAGGAAGGTTCGCAAACGCATTATTATTTTTTTATTCGTGTTGCTTAATTTAGTAACTCGGGTTAAGATGATATTCCGATATTTAATTATGGTCGATTTTGGGATTTTAGCGTAGTTTACTTTTTAACTTTCCATCCTAAAGGGAAAGTATTATTATCGGTCAAAACGAAAATATCTGTTCTGAGGTCCCCTGAGAACAAAGAAGTTGTGGATATCTCAAAATTAATGTGATTTTTTCTTTAGCTAACGTAGCACCACCGTTTAGCACCTAGACGTCTGATTTTCTGTAGACCGCAATCATCTCACACTTTAACTTTAACTTTAAAAGCGATTTTATTGAAATTTTTTAACACGAATGTTTGACACCTAAATGTCTATACTCCGTTTAACGAACAGATTCAGTAAATGCTCCTCCTACAAATTTGTAGATGCGTGCTACTAACTTCGCACAGGCCTTGCTTACAACCATCAAAAAATTACTTTCTGGGCAATACAGTGGTTGAATGACATTCAACGCTTCTTTAATGGCTGCATTTGAATTATTGTAGTCCCTAAAATGTATAATTATTTAATTTTAACAGTAATCAAATAATAAACCTATTTAGAAATATAAATACTTTAAAATCACACATTTTTACGAATCAAAATTCTCTGTCACCAATGAATCGGTTATAATACGGTTTGAAAACAAGCACCTTTAGTCTATGGGAATGTTGACATCCTGCACATAACTCGTTAATGTTTACCAATCCCTCAAATCTCATATGAAGTCAAATCAAATTGTCAGGGTACGTATTTTGGAAATCGAAAAATAACATTAATTTATTTGTTTGTAAAATGCCATAAGTCGGGGAGGTAAATAGTAAATGAATAGAACTTTAAGCTTACATTCTATTTTTATAGGAATTTACAAGTCAACTCCTTGTTGATGTCACAAGTGTTTGTTTATCTAAACAAACTGCAAAATGCAATTATGTTACAGTTGAGAAAAACCCCTTTATTCTTTAATAATTGCCACAAAAACTTTATCATAAGCCGTGCCTCAATTCACAATTCTTCCTGTAGCTGCATTTGTATTTTTTACTAAGTCCGTAAATAAAGCGCAACAGGTCAGTCTTGTTCGGAGTCTGATGAAGAAGAGTCATCGCCTAACTGGATGATCAACGGCTCCACTTGAACTTCTATAGTGATATCCAATTGCCACATATTTTGTTTCACACTTTGCACGTGTGTAATGGTATTTTTCCAATTATCTGACGTTACGTTTGCAACAGCGGTGCAAAATAATTGGTGCACATCTGCGATTTTAAATGTTTTATTGTTTCACGCAACTTCACCCTTGCTTTGTGCCCATCAGTTCGATTGTGTTTAATTCGCAATGATTTGGAGGTAAACGCAATACAGTATGATTCCGTGTTTTTTCTATCTCATCGACAACTAATTTAGAAGCAATAACAGCTTTTCTGACAAGGTCCAAAAGTTCGTCTTTGATCATATCTGGTTCGTAATCAATGGATTTGCTGGTTAGCCATGCCTGAATGTCAGCTTTTTTATCCTGAATTTGGATTTTTATCGATCTTTCTGCTATGACAGGAAGTGTTATCTAACACTATAACAGCGCTTTTGTCTAAACGTTGCGAAACCATTCTTGACAGCAGCTGTCATTTCTTCATGATAATCGCCAGATTTCTTGGACTCGAACAGCAAACCATCATCAACAGAACCGTCCTCGGAACCAATGTGGAGAACGATAAGGCGTTTTCCTTTTCCTGATGGATCCCGTAACCCCGTTGTTAATCCATTAACAAAACGCTTGCTTCGGAGTCAAGATGATTGGATCTTTCCATACTTTGCTTACTGTATGTTAGAGATAATTTATTCCTTTACTCACTTAAAGCCAATTTCTTTCAACAAGGTTCTTATTGTACTCCTTTTTAAGTGAGGCGTTTCATCGTGATCATCAATAACGGCCACATTTTTATTTAAAGTAGGTGTATCGTTTTGTTCAAAGAAGGAATGGACTACACGCCTAAGATTACTCTTAGTTTCGTCGTCAATGTTGTCCAAAATTGCTCGTTGTCGGTGGTACACAGTCGAAGGATGTAATACATGTGTTTGTTTGTACTCACGTAGAATGTTGTACACACTTTTATCTGTAATACCTAAAATGATAAAGTAATGAATAAAATATATTTTTATAAAGTTATTATGTTTCCTGCTGCTTTTACTGCAAATGCAACATTTTCAGTCTTGTTGTTGTTCGTGTTTTCTTCAACACAAGGTTTAAAAATGTTTAAGATTCGCTCCTTTTCGTCAACGGAAAAATGCCTAGTCGGGTTTTTTTTTCGGGGGCGAAAGATTTCGTTGATCCATAATAAATGTAATTATTTGCTAATAGGCTACAAAGTTTTAGCTAGTATTGAAAAATACTGTTTTTGAAAATGAAAAGTACTAGAGCAAAAGCTTTAACCAAAATAAAGAATGAAAACAAAAATGCTAAGTGACAAATTACTTTGACATTTATAGGTTAACATAATACAAAATTTTTCGTGGTTGTGTGAACCCGGCTAACCAATAGAAATTTTGCCATTTAAATTTGGTGCTAACTCGTGAGAGGAGCACTTACTGAATCTGTTCTTTAAATGGACAATAGATATCTATGGTGGCGGTAGAACTACGCGGTAAGGAGTAAGAGGGGTTACAATGATTTTTTTCGTCCGCAATAACACTAAAACTTAAATAGCGATTAAATTTAGATTTGACATATATGTTAAACGCCTAGTAGCAGTAACTCACAAACTGAAAAAGTGATTGCCTTACAGTTTGACGTAACTATTAGATTGAATCTATTGTAAGTAATGAGTTTAGCTTTGCTATCTGTAAGTTTAAGTTGTAGCAGAAGTTCACTTACATGGTCTACCATAATGTTGCAGTAGTTAGTGCAATAAGCAGTAACGCACCTTGTTTGGGTTTTATTGTGGAGTTTTCAAATGTATGTTTATCGAGAAACACGAGTGCCTTTCCACACTGTAGTTTATTTGTTTTAACATAGTTTTTTTTTTGTTTACATATGTGTCCCGTTTTTTAAGCACGATAATCTTTTTTTTGCAGTTTGTGGATATAAGTAAATTCAATAGTGCTATTATACCGTTATTTTGATATGAATTTTTTGTTGAATTTCAAATTATAGTGAGTAAGAATAATTTGACAATAAAAGGTATTCGCCAAAATACATAGTACCGAAATATGAAGGACCATGGAATGGCTAAGGGCGATGTCTGTTTGTTATGTTTGGCTTGTTTGTCATTAACTGTCATAATAATATTACGCTCGTGTTAAAATCGTTCTGAAAATGGTTCTAATAATGGAGGAAAAGATATTTAGGGTAGAACATTATTTCCGTTCATACGGAAGTGGACGGGGCAAAGGCCCAAGTTTGAAACACGTTTTTGAAAAATATCGGAAGCAATTTATTAAAGCTGTACCCAGTAAAAGTGTAAGATTAGCAATTGTTGAGAAATTTCGTCGCACTGCTAGTGTGTTGTATCAGCGCAATGGTTCTTCAAGTCGTCGAAGAACAGTTTGTACCAACGATAAACGAAGAACGTGTTCTTAATCAGGTCTTGCAGTCTCCACAAAGAACTCTTCGACGAGCTTCGTATAAGTTAAACACCAGTGAAACATCCACACGTAGAATGTTCAATGTCATTGGTGGTTATCCATGTCGTATTCAAACTGGACAGCGATTAAACGCTGTGGACAAGCGTTGAAGAAAAGTTTATTGTAGACCGTGTTGGGCCTAGTATACTAAGATACCGATTTCTTGCAAAATGTATGGTTTTCAGACGAAAGTCATGTTTACCTAAATGGCTATATCAATAAACCAACAACTCGATTTCTTGTATTTGAACGCTCTGACTTCATTGTAGAAAAATCACTTCACAATGCTCAAGTTGTGATTTGGTGTGCTGTATCGGGGCACGGTATAATAGGTCCTTATTTTGTTGAGGACCAGAATTAACACCCAGTTACTATTAATCAAGAACGTCATAGGCAGAACATCATCATACCTTTTGTGAGAAATTTAAGAAATGTTTTCCGTGCACGAAATTTACAGTTGAACAGGCAATGGTTTCAACAGGATGACGCCACAAGCCATACAGCCATTAGAACTTCTCCCCGGTCATTTTGGAAACAAAATAATTTCTCGTGGAATGAACTTCGATTGCCCTTGACATTCATGTGACCTTACGCCACCTGATGCATACATTTGGGGTATGATGGAATCGTCAGTATTTCACTCTGATCATGCACCAATTCATATTACAGAACTACCGCAAACAATAATAACTTATTTCCAACAACTGTGTCAACCACTATTTATGAATATGTTCAATGAAGTTTGTTTACGCATTAATGGTGCTCATTTTGAAAATGTAAATTACAAAAATTAAAAAAAATAGTAAAGTTGTTTTCGGTACTGTTTATTTTGGCGAATACTGTATTTACGTAGTTTTTTTTTTTGTTATAAGGCCAGATTATTAGAAGATATATTTGTTAATTAATAAGTAATTTTTCTGTAAATTTTAAATTATTAAGATTCCTAATATTCCTAATATTAACATGAGATTATTGGTTAAGATCAATTTATATGAGTTTTGTAAATTTTAATATTTTTCGAAATAAAACTCGCATATGGTGAATATTATAAGAACGCTTACGGATTTTAAGAGTTTAAGTAAGCTTTTACACAAGCCAATTTTCAAATTTTACACGTTAGTGGATTTTAAGTTGAAGGAATAAGTTACATTCCTGCATATGTAAATATTTTTAGGTCGTGTTCATGACGTGTTTCGTTATAAATTTAAAGCACGTGGCGCCAACGTGTGCAGTTTTCTGGAGCAGCAATGAGTGTCTAGTAAATAAGTTTGGCCAATTTAGTCATTACAACGGATATTATGAGGAAGTGTATTATCCTGATGATAAAGCACATTTTGCACCTCTTTACGTTAATACCTCTATCTAACTTGTCTAGAAGGCTTGCGTAGGATTCTCCAGTAAAGGCATTACCTTCTTCCACATAATCAATTAAAAGTATTCCTCTTGAACCCCAGCATACTGACACCATAACTTTTCCCACTGAGGAAAACGACTTCGCTGTCTTGGGAACTGAACAACCAGCTTCTCTTCACTATCTGGCCTCCAGTGTTGTCTCTGATACGTAGTGATGGACCCATACTTCGCCCATAGTGGCAAATCGGCGCAAAAGGTTCTTCCTATTTTCGTTGAAATAGTCCAAATAACACTACGATATTTACTTGCGAATACGTTTTTGGTCAACAGATAGAAAACGCGTCACCGATCTTCTGCTTAGTTTATTCATTTTCAAATTTATCCTTAAACTGTGATAAACGCTTTCAGTTACTTAACTTAGCAACCGTCTACCGGCAAGCGCCATATTATTTTTTACCATTGTTAGAGTGGTAGTAGTTTTTGGGGCGTCCGTTACGGGGTTCATCTTCTACAGCAACACGACTAGGTTTAAACACCATACTCCACTTTGAAACAGTAGAAAACTATGTTACAACACATTGCCTTAACCCTCCTTGCACATTTTCATGAATTTCCGTACATGATAATCTTTTCAAATAAATTGAATCACTAAACGCATGTCCATTTTCTCAAACTCGACTATACATGTCACGGGTACGTTTTAACCATCTGCTTTACAACAAATGAATTGTCAGAATAAAATGAACAGATTACTAACGTAAAATATTTTTAAAGAAGAAAGTTGACGTTACACTAACCGCGTATATACAGGGTGTCCTGAAAATAAATGAGCATAAAAAAATAGAAAACAAAATAAATCTTTAACGGCTCGTATGTCCTTAACGGAGCAACTTGGTGCTAAGGTAAGATGACTTAAATCGGCATATTTTAATCCAGATAAGGTGCCCCTCATTCTTTTCAGGACACCTATATATACATATATATATATATATATATATATATATATATATATATATATATATATATATATATATATATATGTATATATGTATAGGATGCCCAATAGTGCGTATTAGGTCGATAGCTCCTTAGCCATTAAACTTAGAAGATAAGTTTAAATACAAAAGTTGTGTATTTTTATAAGCTGCATAATCTAAAAATAGTTTGGTTTCTACAGGGTGTAATACAAAAGCGGTACAATATGGAACTTTTGATTTTTAAATAGAACACCCTATATATTATTTTATTTTTCGATTCTCCTTATAATTTTACATCTTTTTTTATAAGAATTACTTACAAGCTAAATCTTACAGTTTTTGAGATATTTGCAAAGTTAACTAAAAACTGACATTTATATGTACTAATTCAAGTAGGCGTATCTCAGTTATTTTTAAAGATAAAAAGATAATCTTTGGTATAGAATTTATTCATACATGAGCTTACTTTAATCTATTGTCAAAATTGGATTTCAATGTACACGGTGATCACAAAAATTAATTCAATAACATAAATTTGAAAATGCTACATCTTCATTTTTTTAAACGGCACACCCTATATTTTTTTAATGCCTTGTCTTCGTCTCTTAGTCCGCTTTCATTTCTGTTAAATATGTTCTATACCTATCTCTAATAGTTTCGGAGATATTTAAGTTTGTTAAATTTTTTTCGTTGATAACACTGAAGAAGAGTAACATTTGTCGGTCAAAGCAAGCTATGAATACATAATAAACTAAAAAACATATTAACTGAAATACAAACACCACCATTTTGTTGCTGGCAAACATGAAGTCTTTAAATAAACGACAAATTTACTTTTCGTACCGTGGAAACATTTATATTTTGAATGACATCTCTAATTCTTACCTTCATGTCATCTGCAGTCGTTGGAGGAGTTTGATAGACCTTTTCTTTAATCCAACCCCAAAGAAAAAAGTCCAGCTTTGTCAAGTCCGGCGATCTTGCAGGCCAGGAGATCGGCCCTCCTCTTCCAATCCATTTGTTTTGAAACTGGATATTTAAATAATTTCTAACTTTTCTGATAAAATGCGGAGGAGCGCCATCTAATTGCAGCCACATCTCTCTAAGGGTTTGTAAAGGTAAATCTTCAATAAAAGTTTCAAATTCGTAGTTTAAAAATTAATCTCCAGCGACCGTGTTTTCAAAAAAATATGGTCTTATAATTCTTTCCCCAATAATTCCGGCCCAAATATTAAGTGACCAGCGGTGTTGATGATCAACAGGAATTATAAATCTCAGTATCGTAATAATGGAAATTGTGTCTATTAACGTATCCATTTTTGTAGAATGTAGCTTCATCAGTAAATAATATCGTGCTAAAATAGTTGGGTTTTTCTAAATTTTTATTTATGGCCCAATTGCAAAAGTTTAATCTATTAGCGAAGTCATCCTCGTCTAATTCTTGTGCAAATTGGACATGGTATGGATGATATTTATATTTTTTTATAATTCTATTAACTGATGTTTTTGAAACTCCAACTTCTAATTCCAATTGTCGGCAAGAAACGTGAGGATTTTCAATCACAGATTGAAGAACTAAATGTTCATTAGCTTCGTTAATTGTGGTTCTTTCTCGTTCTAAATTGTCTTCGTAATAAATACTGCCTGTTTGCTCGAAGCGCTCTTTCAATCTTGCAAATGCTGAAACTTGTGGGTGTCGTGCATTTGGAAATTTTTGCTTATAAATTCGATCAGCTAAAAGACAATTTTTATCGCTTTCACCAAGGACGTAAATCATATTAACAAGTTATTCTTTAGAAAAAATCATTTTGTAACTTAGGAAGTAAGTATACAATACTACATATCAAATATCTCTTAAAAATGGTAGTTTCATACAATATTTATTATAATTACAATTTATGTATTTCAGTTAATATTTTTTAGTTTTTTATGTATCCGCAGCTTGCTTTGACCGACTAATGTTACTCTTTATCAGTGTTATCAACGAAAAAAATTGAACAAACTTAAATATCTCCGAAACTATTAGAGATAGGTATAGAACATATTTAATAAAAATTAAAGCCGACTAATAGACGAAAACAAGGTGTTAAAAAATATAGGGTGTGCTATTTGAAAACGTGAACATATAGCATTTTCAAATTTACGTTGTTCAATTAATTTTTGTCATCACTCTGTATATTGAAATCCAATTTTGACAATAGATTAAAGTAAGCTCATGTAAGAATAAACACTATGCCAAAGATTATTTTTTAATCTTTAAAATAGCTGAGACACGCCTACTTGAATTACTACATAAAAATGTCAGTTTTTAGTTAACTTTGCAAATATCTCAAAAACTGTAAGATTTAGCTTGTAAGTAATTCTTATATAAAAGATGTAAAATTATAAGGAGAATCCAAAAATAAAATAATATATAGGGTGTGCTATTTAAAAATCAAAAGTTCTATATTGTACAGCTTTTACATTACACCCTGTAGAAACCAAACTATTTTTAGATTATGCAACTTATAAAAATAGACAACCTTCGTATTTAAACTCATCTTCTAAGTTTAATGGCTAAGGAGCTATCGACCGAATACGCACTATTGAGACACCCTGTATATAGAACGTGAACCAAAAAAACGTACCCCTGCTTCAAGTGTACATTCTACACATAAATAGAAGACGAAAAGTTAGATAAAGTTTTCCTCTAAAATGTATAGCTACAAAGTGACAGGCTCTCAAAGTTGAATCTTGAAGATCGTTTTTCGCAAATAATTCGAAAACCTTTAGGAATTTCAAAATACTGTCCGCAATGAAAATTATTTCTTTGTTGACGAAGATTTTTCTGGTTTGATTGGATTGTCTATGAATGGACTGGAAGTATTAGTTTTCACATTGTTGCCGTATACTTTCTATTCCAACTCTGTGGAAGTGAACGGTTTACGAGTTATTTGCAATTTCATCAATCATGGTCAATTAAATACTACCGCGCCAAAATTTAGTAAGTTGGCAGTGGACTAAAAGTCATAGTTGTCACATTGTGATTTTTGATCAGTGTTCATACAATTTCTTATCGGCGGACACTGAATAAAAAGACGTTTGCCAACATTGACCGGCGTCTTCGTGAAAGTGGTACATATTGGTACATATAATTTATAAAAATTCTATTCATATCGAGTTCTCACATGTTGTTTAGAGCCACCAAAAATTGACAGTGATAGGAGGCGAACTGCAAGAACACCAGTTTTAGAACAAAGAGTGTTGGATGCAATTGAGATCCCACAGCAAGCTCTCGTCAATTGGCAAGAGAAATAATTCAAATCAGTCCATGATATGCAGAATTATTAAAACGGAACTCTTGCGACCTTTCCATTATCGAAAGATACAATCTTTGACCTTTAATGATTTTCAAGCAAGAGTGACTTTTTCATGTTGGTTTCTAGAAAGATTCAATAATGATCGAAATTATCCATCGATTATCTTATTCACTGATGAGTCAGGTTTCGCCAAAAACGGTACTTTTAACTTCCATAACAATCATTACTACGATTATGAAAATCACGCGTTTTCATTAAACCATCATGAACAGCAATTCAGTGTGAATGTATGGGCTGGTATTATTGGCAATAATTTAATTGGTCCATTCTTTTTCCACAACGTTTAAATGGTAATTCATACACCAATTTTTTTGATAATAATTTACCCGAGTTACTAGAAGATGTCCATCTGGATGTTAGGGGTCGGATGTATTTCATGCACAATGGTGCGCCTGCTCATTTTGTACTCATTGCTAGGCGGTCATTGAACCGAACTTTTAATGCAAACTGGATTGGACATGGAGGACCGGTACCTTGGCCTGCACGTTCACCGGATCTGATCCCTATGGTGTATTCGGTGCCAATTACAAACGTCCAATATCACCAGAAACGATTTTATGATTGCTCTAATTTAATAAGAGATGGTCCGCAATTATTTTTCAACGTACGTCAGTCAATCATGAAAAGAATTCTTAAACGTATAGCAGTCAACGGTGAACAATTCGACCATTTAATCAACTAATTTGTTTGTTAATTAATACTTTGTTTCACTTAATAAACTCTTTGACAACTATGACTTTTAGTCCACGGCTCACTTACTAAATTTCGGTGAGGTAGTATTTAATTGACCGTGATTCATAAAACTGCAAATAACTCGTAAACCGTTCACTTTATCAACTTCAGCTAAGAAGACCAAATTTGCAGAAAATCGAATAACGTACTCAAAAAAGTTACCAAAATACCTGAAAAATCGCACACAAAACAGTTGGAATAGAAAGTATACGGGAACAATGTGAAAACTAATACTTCCAGTCCATTCATAAACAATCCAATCAAACCAGAAAAATCCTCGTCAACAAAGAAATAATTTTCATTGGGGATAGTATTTTGAAATTCCTAAATGTTTTCGAGATATTGGCGAAAAACGATTTTCAAAATTCAACTTTGAGGGCCTGTCACTTTGTAGCCATACATTTTAGAGAAAAATTTTATCTGACTTTTCGTCTTCTATTTATGTGTAGAATATACACCTGAAGCAGGGGTACGTTTTTTGGTTCACGTTGTATATATATATATATATATATATATATATATATATATATATATATATATATAATATATATAGGGTGTCCACAAACTCTTTTCACAAAAGAAAACTGCATATCTTAGAACTGATTTTATGTCGATTTAACGTAAATTACTTTAATACAAAAATACCTCCTAAGAGAGCTGGAGCTCTTGGAACATGGCGCCCTAACATCAATCCAATTATCTTCAAAATGGTTTCCCTTTAAATGATAACGTTCTGTACATTTATTTAGTGGAATATGCCCAATCGTACGGTGTGTATATGATTTTTTAGTTGTACTCATAATCGGCTCGTTTGGGCGGGGCATTGGACATTGTTATTCATATGTTTTTTGTTTTTCAAAATTTCGCAATTTTAACATAAAATTTAAAAAATTTCGATTTTTTTCATAAAAGAATGATACTCTAGTCTGAAGTCGCTACGACACACCGCTTTCGAAATGAATCGATTTGAACTTTTCATGTGTTATTCATACTTTTATAAAATTAACTAACGAATTCAGTTATAATTATGAAAGATGGCTATGGAAAATAAACAAAATAAGTGCGTGAACGTCAAAGTAACTAGTATTACAGATACTAGTTGAGGTTAAAGTGTCAAATAAGTTTAAGTGAAAGATTTTTTATTGTTTAGTTACATTACCGTAAATACAAAAAGTTGAATGGTTTCGTTTAGTAACGAAGGATATGCCGATATGCATTTAGTGTAATGCAACGTTCGGCAAGCAGCACGTAGATATCAGATAAATTTCCAGGTCCTAAATCATTTACGCTTCTTCATCAAAGAAATAGGATCGATAATTCCTAAAAATAATGAAACGGGAAGACATGCTGATGTAATGGAAGACTATCAGGATGATATTTTAATGGAAATTGAGTACATTCCCGAAATAAGCGTAAGAAGGTTGACTGAAATGTATCCGAAATCAAAATCTTCTGTGTGGAACATTCTACATAAGGAAGGCTTGTATCGTTTTCATTGTAAAAAAGTCCAGGCCTTGCAAGCAGGCGATTTTACTGCTCGTGTTGATTTTTCCAATTGGATGCAAAGTAGAGAGAATCAAGACCAAGACTTTTTTTCTAATATTTCGTTTTGTGACGAAGCCGCTTTTACAAAAGGTGGAATTTTTAATATGCACAATGCACACTATTACTCCTGTGTTGATGAAAACCCTTATGCGATAAGGGAAAGTAAATATCAAGAAAGGCTTAGCATTAATGTATGGATAGGTGTTCTTGGTGATAATTTGCTTGGACCTGTAGAATTGCCTAATCGTTTAAACGGCGAAGAATGTCTCAATTTTCTACAAAATACTTTACCGGATTTATTAGATGATATTAATCTGAATATTCGGCGAAACTTGTGGGTTTTACATGATGGTTGATAGCAGAATTGTTCGTACTTTTTTAGATAACAATTACCGAGAGCTATAGATCGGAAGAGGCGGTTCGGTTGCTTGGCCAGCAAGGTCTCCAGATTTAAATCCTTGCGATTTTTGTGTTTGAGGATATCTCAAATCAATGGTTTTTCCCAACCAATAGAAACACGCGATCTGCTTTGGAGAAGAATTCAGGATTCCTGTGACGAATTTAGGAACAATAGGGGAATTTTTGCAAAAATTCAGCAATCTTTACATAAACGAATAAATTTGTGTATAGAAACGGATGGTCGTAATGTGGAACTTCTTTTTTAGATTCAGTTTTGTGTTGCATGCTTTCAGTTGTCATTTTGAATTTTTTTTGTTATTAATTGTCAACAACATTTTTTTGTTTAAAAAACGATTATTTTTTACCCTAGTTTATATCTTACTTTCTAAAGCAAAATTAATTTATGGCATGAGAACAGTTTGACGTTCACGCAATTGTAATTTTGTTTATTTTCCATAGCCATTTTTCATAATTGTAAATGAATTCGTTAGTTAATTTTATAAAAGTATGATTAACACATGAAAAGTTCGAATCGATTTATTTCGAAAACGGGACGTCGTAGCGACTTCAGACAAGAGTATCATTCTTTTGTGAAAAAGAAAAAATGGAAATTTTTAAAATTTTTAAAATTGCGAAATTTAGAAAAACAAAAAACTTATGAATAACAATGTCCAATGCCCCGCCCAAACGAGCCGCTTATGAGTACAACTAAAAAATCATATTCACGTCATACAATTGGGCATATTTCACTAAATAAATGTACAAAAAGCTATCATTTAAAGGGGAACCATTTTGAAGATAATTGAATTGATGTTAGGGCGCCATCTTCCAAGAGCTCGAGCTCTCTTAGGAAGTGTATTAAGGTAATTTATGTTCAATCGACTTAAAATCAGCTCTAGAATCTGCAGTTTTCTTTTGTGAAAAGAGTTTGTGGAGACCCTTATATATATATATATATATATATATATATATATATATATATATATATATATATATATATATATATATATATTATATCCTCGTATATGGTACCTTTTAATCACTTATGTATTTATGCTTTATACCTTATTATTATATATCATTCTTATACAGTGTATACATAAAGTATAGAATAAATTTAGTATTTCAGAACACGGACATATTTTGGCAAATTCCTGTGCCAGATCGATTTAATTGCGTATTTGTTTACCTTATGTTTTAGCTAAGTCGTCATCATTGCTTCGGCTATGACGTCATCTGATTTTTTTAAATTGAGCATTATGTAATTTTTTTCATTTCTGAATTTTCTCGGGAAAGCTGATTTCAAAAACCTATACTACTTAGGGTCTACGGTTTGAAGCTACAGACCGCAAACAAAAGTTATCATTTCAGTGTTAGTTAACACCGAACCGAATGTTATAATCAAACGATTTGGGCAACGGTTTTCTAAGTAATTCCTCACTGCAAAAGCATTATGCGCTGGGGCACCGTCTTGTCGAAAAATAATATTTGGAAGATGTTTTGCTAAGAAAGAACTGCAGTTGATGGTTGCCAAGCCAGCTATGATTCCCATTTTAAAAAATGCAAGTTTATATTATTACTCAAAATCCGCACCCACTAAAAAAAATTCTAAGCATGCTACTGAACTCGGCACTTCGTAATATATAAGCACCGTTGACGAAGTAAGTAAGTATAATGGTATTAAGTGAGCTATAAGACCTTGCAAAAAGTGTAGAAATAGCGACGATAAGTCCAAAACAAAAGCAGATACTAAATTTTCGATTTTGCATGAAATCTAGGTCAACAAAGTAGTACCTACCTGAATGTAAAAACTGCAAACTTCTATCTTTGATAATCACAAAGGTATCTTTCAAAAATAACTAAAACATCGAAATCGGGACACACTGTACATATTTTTCGTTGTTAGCGGTTTCGAAACTTAATTTTGAACAAAGCCAAAAATAGAATCCTGTTGTAGTGCAAATACTTTTAATAAAATTTGGCACGTGAAAGACGATGGATGTCAGCAATCACTTCCCATTTTTGGGTTTTATTTGAAAGACAAAATAATTTTCAATGGTTTTTCTATGAGTTTTATAATTTCTACTATTTGAAGTGTAACCGAAATCTATATACTTCTGAATCGTTATTGCAATCAAACTATGACTAACCTAATCAAATGCTGACGTAAACAATTTGCATAAAGCAACAAATCTCTGGAGTGGCCAACCACCCGATAAGGGTTGTCCGCATGGAATAGTATCCGTCATTACAATATTATTCACAACATTATAAAATTTCCATTCGTACGTACATATATAACTTTGTACGTCAGTTAAGTAAAAATAGAATGCGTTCAAATTATTAAATTTGTCAAGATTCTACTATAATTAATGTGTTTGTGAAATTAGAAATTATTTCCCAGAAGCTTAAGTTTATATTGTTTTATAAACATGTCAAATTGAATAATTACAATTGCTCAAAGGAGAGATCTACTCTACTGTTTTATTTTGTATTTAGTAAACAATATACATCGCTAACTAAACAATTAATTAAATATCCAAATGAATGTTAAGGACTTAAAGACTAGTATAAATTTCTACTTCTAAAACTCTACTTAAGACAGGATATCTTTATCCCGAAATAAATTTTACCAGCTGCCAGTATGTTTATCTCGGAACAATCTCCCCTTTTATAATAAATAGCATCCTGGATTATTTACTGGAACGATATATTGACAGGGGTAAATATGTCTGATTAAAACATTTCTAGGTGTTAGTTGTAATATCAATAAATAATGTAATCGAGCTATACCTTTGCTTGATATTTTAAAGCTACACAAATTGTCTTGTTTACCATTAGTCGTGTGGCTACAATCGTAAATAATGTTATTGCGTATGACTCAAATATACAGGTAAAACAACTATGTATTTATTCACTTTACTGAAAAATTTACATTAATACGTTCACTTACGTTATCTTTATGTATTATCTTGTATTACTTAAATTATGTATAATTACTAATTATGAAACAATTTAGCCGAGATAAGTTTTTTACGTGACATAAAATTCACAACGTCCTCTCCCACTACTTCAACTACCAAATAAACATAAACTAAATAATGATAAAGTTGCACTGTAAGCATATGCATAGCTAGTAGCAGCGTATATTGAACATTTACATTGGCTTTTGTGGTTTATAATGACTGTCAAATAAGATTCGGTTTGTGATTGTTATAAATTTGAGATGGCGTGACAAATAAAGTGGTGTTGATATTACGGCACCAATAAGTACAAAATGCAAACACTATATTCGAACCTCAAGAAGACAATGATGGGGAAGTCTAAACAGCTGGGAAAGTGCACATATGATCGCCACATAAATATCCTGTTTACGGTGAAATCTAGCTTCAATCATGGTTTGTAGCGGTGTCTCATATACATAATGTCATAAACCTTCTATTATCAAAGTAAAAAAGTTTAGTCACTTCATTTTGAACCTTTTACCAAAAAGAAATTGTAACAAATTGTCTTCATTTACTTGTAAATAGCCCAAACAAGCAAACATGACCAAATCTCACTACGAGAAGTAAGTAAACTTTTTTTGTCATAAAATTAAGGAATTGCCTAAATAACATAAATGTAAAAATATTTTCTTAAAATATACTCGTGATTATACGATTATGCGGTTTTGAGCAATGTGCTCTTATTGAATAAGGATGGTAAACCACAACCGTTTTTAATCTAGGAGAAATGGCACACA
The DNA here is from genome assembly GCA_036346205.1 of Vesta saturnalis. NCBI lineage: Eukaryota > Metazoa > Arthropoda > Insecta > Coleoptera > Lampyridae > Vesta > Vesta saturnalis. Next base: position 1,502,088 of record JARFJB010001349.1, on the reverse strand, counting down.
TGTGCTATAGTGAGTGAATGCAAAATTTGTACACATGTTTGTACCTTCAATTTAAGTTAATATATTATTTTTTAGTGAGCCAAGACATATAAAGGTTCGAACCCAGAGCGATGATTGTATATAAATGTGTTTATTATGTAATTTGAAAAAAATAGTTTTCGAGTTCTAGAAATTTCGGCTTTTATTGCAATTTTAATATTACGTTCCTATTTAAAAATAATACATGAAATCTTTTGCCGCCTATATAAATTGTAATTTCTCAGTAGAGTCAACACAAGATCGTGCATTGAATTCTCTGCGTGCAGTTAGATGTTATCGTTGTTCAACGAAATATTTAATTCTATCCCTTGGTTAGCAATTATATAAATTAAGAAAAAGTCCATCTTTCCATATTTATTGGTTTTAATATACAGCATCCTGTAAAAATATTGCGTATAACGTTTAGAATAAGGGAGTTAACAGGCGTGGAAATTTTCTTTTATTGCACGGTTTTTAAGTAATAGAAAGTGATGAAATCTAGGCAAAGGTGTACTTTGGCCTATACCTACAAATTAAGGCAATCCATCAATTAGTGTTTTAATTATTAATTCATAAACATTGGCCTTGCGCGAAGAGTGGTGAAAAATGGTGTTTTCTCGAATATATTTCGCTCTAGTACTTAGCTAAATGTAACAAAAAATATCAAAATATGTTCACGTACACAGAAACAACTTTCGATTATGATGCAAGTTGTTTGATTAAAATCGGCCTAATAAATTTCGAAATATAAACGTTTCTCAACCTACTCAATTGTGCTCAATTTAATATAGTAAAAAACGTTATGAATAGAACACTAGGTTTAATATTTTCAAATATGAATTCATTACAGGTACATCGTAGCACTGAATTTTTGGTTCCTAAAGACTCATATCATCCATCTTTAATTTTGACATTTGAACTGTTATCAGTGGAATCTAAATTAGAGTATTTTTCATACTGTTATAACTTTAAGAAAGATGATTACATTCATCTAAATTATTGTATACGAAGCATCTGGAATTCTTCTGTAGGAAACGTAAATGATATCCATGCGGTGCTCGTCCAAAGGAATCAAAATACTCTCCGTTACCATTCTCGTCAATGTAGATAGCGGTCCAATGCTGACCTGGTTTGTTTGCGGGATCCGTGATTACGATAATTACACACGGTCTAGGTGCGTGTCTCGGTAGTTGATTAGAAGCACATACAAGCCGAAACACATTCTTCTTGTGGCTGGGGAGCGATTTCAAGCATCTCAACACTTGTACCGCATACATCTTTTGAATTGGTATGCGTCCAGTCTTGCAGTAGTAAGGCGTTTTCCAGTGCACACATAGGCTCAGTGATGTTATGGTTTAAACAGCTGTATGCTTTTGCTTCCTTTTTCAACTATTTAATCGACGGGCAACCAGTCTCCTCCAGGTTTATTATTGGTTTGTTAAGAAACCTTAAAAACGGTTGTTTTTCACGGTCCTTAACGTGAATTTTGTTAAATGGGCGCAACACTCTCATCAACTCCTCACAGAAATTGTTGTAATGTACATTACCCGACCACCATTTCAACCCATGATAATTATCCTCCATAAATTTTATCTGTCGTGACATGGATCCTGATATAAAGTAACCTCGAGGTAGTTTCATCACCATCAACGATAAACGACCATGATCTGTAACCACGGCAATTTCTTTCGGTATGAATTCGTTGTTAACACCACTAAACCCTTGTACGTCCAAGTATACGTCCATCTTCCATTGGCTGCTGCTGTACACTGAAGCTTGCAGGTTAGAGCTACCACTTTTAACAGCTAAAATCCAGAACGACATTCCGATGTTTAACGATCTCGATCACGTTATCGAATACTGCATACACCAAACAGTTAACGGTTACGGTGAGCGCTTCTTCAAACCCGACTTCCAGCCGAAGGGAGCCGTTTCTAACTAAATTCCAGTGCGTACAAGCGTTTGCAGACAAGTCAGGTGTCAAGTCAAAGGCCATTAAACAGTAGCCGTTGGGGTAATCACTTCTCGATATATCGTTACCTTCATTTAAAACATGAATACCCGTACCAGAGAAGGTGTGGTACGCTCTTACATATAAACCATTAGCTGTAAAGTCTGGTTGTAAGGCCTTCGATGGAATTTGTTCTCTGTCAATATAACGACATGTAGTTAATATTGCAGTGATGAAAATTGAACGGATTTGAGGGGTAGTCACCGTTGAAGGCTTTATTTGCTACAAAGCCTACGATGCATCGTTTAGGTAACTGATCCACGAAAACATTATCCAATGATTTTCGCTGTATGCCTGCAGGTATAGTTAACACTTTTACGTCGGTCCTCGTAACAGGGTATTTTGCGGCTGTTGTTTCTAAAGCTTTAGCGTGCGCAATTAGAATAGTTGGATTGATTCGCATACGTCTTACCAGTAAACTAGCGTCTATAATTCGCGTAATTTGAAGCGGGTGCCGCCATTAGGCTAAAGGTATCTCTCGATCGTACAAATTTAGCCTTTAACTCAAATCACTTATGAGAACTTTTCTTGATTAAACAAATCCGAGTGCACGTGACCAATCATCTCTATCTGTTTCCCGGTAGCCGCAAGTGCTTGACGTTTTGAGAAACCGTTATTTGAGTTTCCCAGTGTATTCATCTGTCCAGCTGTATCATTGCGCCATAAGGTACATCCTAGATGTGAACTCTTGACCTCCTTACCATAATTTAGCAGCGTTTCGATATATGAACGGTAGGCGTAGGTGTTGTTTGGTTGTGACACCATCTTCTGATTTAAGTAAACCTCCACCTGTGAGAAAAGCGAATGCATCCAATTGTTTACCGGTGCTACAACATCAGCGTCTGTAATTGCTGTATCATCTTGCTTTAGAACTTGAGCTGTGATGTACAACATGGTCTGACTTAAATCTATATAATGGTTTCCATTTCCGGGGACTACAAATTATATTGGGGCGTCATCACTCAGAGCTGATAAGGGCTTGTAAAATATCCATTCACCACTCTCGATGCTTGTCTGCGTCGACGGTAAGGCGAACAAATCCAATTCGGACTTGACGCATTCACACGATTGGGCATATAGAAAGCTATTATCTTGAAAATATATCGCCGTAAGCAGGCTTCTTCTTAGCAACAGCTCTCAGTGGAGACTGATTATTATCGGACAGACGTACTCTTTTATAACCCGAACTCTCCATCATTTTATCGATTTTCTCGTCGGCTTTACGCTTAAGGTTTCTACCTGCCTAGTGAACTCTTTCTTGAAACGAATCCTTAATAGATCTATCCTCTCTGACGTCACCAAGAATATTAGCACCCGTTCTAAGAGCTTCTTTTCCAATAGCCTTTGCGCCAGACTTAAATAATGGTATTATACTTCTAAATATACCACCTAACCAGCTCCCTATTCCATGACCACGTTGATATGGCGCACCTCTGTAGATAGATCCGATACTGTTACCGGCCTGATTCATGTAATATTACTGTTAAGGGCAAATCATTATTGTACTTTCTTAAGGTTTAGCTTCAGGCACGACGTTCCAAACTCAAATGGCATTGCTGCACCCGTATCTGTTTTTATATTAATCTCGATGTTTTCAAATTCCCGTGTCATTACCGGTATGTAGTGTGCAGGCGAAAAAACCACATCCTTATGACCCCCGTAAGCATAGTTTTCTGAAGTAATATTTATTATACGCATAAGCGGGGAGATAAAACATCACCCACAATTTGCGCTTCAACGATATCGCAATAAACAAACATCTGAGTTGCTAATCCTATCCATATACTAGCGGGGTGATGGGGTATTGGTTCCATAGCTATGTTCTGATACGGACGATAACCCAATTGTAAGGCTAGACGTTGTGAGAATCCGAATAGCGAGAGCTGAGTTTTTAATTTCATAGTGACGCGCTTAGTTAGATTATGATATTCGATTGTTAGCAATTTACTTATTAGTACATGGCTAGTTAGTTCGTTGATAATTTCTTCTATGCTGGCGTAATTTCCCGAAGCGAATCGTATCACGTACCAGCCATCTTCAATATAAATGATCTTCTCGTTGTCGAGTTGAAAATATTCTGCGGCCTTTTTTAATATCGTTTCTAACGCGTACTCGCCAGGTTATAATAATTATCTGTTGCACTTACAGCTGCAAAAGAACATGGGTACTGAATTTCCGATATCCCTACAACCCACGAGCCCGCTAATCTTATTCGTTTTGGCAGTTGCGTAATAAAACTTGACGTCATATTACCTGGAAAATACGTCATAGAGCTATTACTCAATAAGGTAAGATAAAACTCATTTTATTAGCTATTAAATTTGTCACTGTATCCACGCCACTTGACCAGGTATTGTTTATATCGCCCACGACCCTTCTCTGCTAGAATCTTATCGACTTTGAATAGAGTATCTTTATCAACCGTAACAACTTGCAATTCTTCTTCGTAAAAGGTGCCCTCAACAGGATCGTTATTAAGATCGATTATTCGATAAACTGGTGGTCTTCTTTTTATGACCGCACTAATTGTAAAAACTTCCTCGCTCCAATTCGTTTCATATTGAACCCTTGAAAAGAAACCATTGGGTAGAAAATACGCGTCCTATACGCGAGCTGTCATAAAATAGGGGTGAAAAAACACGTCCTACACGTGGGTGTGTAAAAAAAAATTAGGGATACAAAGGGTTGAAAATACGGTCTCACACGTGGGTGTGCAAACAATTAGGGGTGAAAAAACGCGTCCCCCACGTGGGCGAGTAAAAATAATTAGGGGTTGAAAAAGGCCTCCGAAAAGAAACCATAAAGGTGGAAAATATGGTCTCCCACGTGGGCCTGACCGCAAGTGAAAGGTGGGTTTTCCCCAGAAAATCTAAGATGGCGGAAGGTGTCCGTCTTCTACTACCGTATTGATGTAGAACTATTTTGAAGGTCACAGGGCGCGTTTGTAAGCACGTGGAAAAATGTACGGAACAAAGAGGAGACCTTTTCCAGCATTTAATTTAAGACCTGTTAATTATTTATTATTTAGAGCGTGTTCAAATTCATAAAATAAAGGATTACTTTCGAATCATATCCTACTTGATGAAATAAAAAAATCGGCATAATCTCCATTATTTTTTACTATAGGATAGAAATGCATATGTCAACTTTTGCTCAGAATTTAATTCTCTATCGACTAAGAATATTGTATACAGGGTATTCCATTAGAAAAAAGTATGTTTTCGTCGATTTTCCGAGAATGCGACTTTCAATTGTTTTTCTTTTTCCACCACCGCAATCAGCGTAAGAAAACACGCTACTTTGCTAATTTAACCGACTTCGTAGCTCCATTAACAAGAAACCCTGTATAAATAAAAACATTTAACATTGCGTTTAATTTTATTTCTGTCAGAGATGGCGTTGAGATTTTATAACAGAAAATAATTAGCAATTGTCAAAATGACGTTTCTACTCACTGTTTCAAACTTATTTTCAATAGATAAGAAATAACAGTCTCTTTGTCAAATTGTTTAGAATATTTATTCTTATTTCTTAATTGAATTAAGAATTTCTATTTCTGGCGCTACTTATGTGACATGTTAAATATGTTGCGAATAAATGCACTTTTTGTTTCACGGTTTGTGTTTACTCTTAACAAGAATTTAGAATCAAACTCAAAATGTATCAACAACATAAAATTAGAAAAGTGGTATATGTGTATACTGCGAAGTAAGTGGATAGAACAATTCCCAACGAATCTTCATTTATCTAAATTTACTTTCTCTCAGACCTCATGTCTCACAAAGAAGTTTGTTCGTAAACAGGTGGTGTAAATTTGGAACGCATTAACATAAGTGCTTAAAGTCTCTCAAATATTTTTGTTGATAAGACGGTAATGGCACCCTATGGAAACTTTGTGTTGCTGTAGCATATTGGAAAATGGTGTCAATGTAAATACATGATGGTATTTGTTGGAAAATGTTTCCAAAAACTAGCAAATTACCTAAATGTGATGTTCATTCTATATTATGTTCATATTTTTGGTGCAGTTGATTAAATTTGAGATTGTAATATATAGTTCCTTCACTTCAGTAAAATTAAGCTACAATTTTATTCTCGAAATAAATGTAATACGTGTGAAAATATAGTTTTACAACTTACTTTTTGCAGAAGGGATGATGTATGTAAATTGGTGTGATCGATTTTCCTATTTGAAGTTTAACATATATTTTTAGTATTTTCCCTTATTGTATGACTGTATTTTATAAAAATAATATAACCCAATGTATCTTACTTCACCTATAAGGCGACATAATTACTGGTTATGTAAATTAAATGTTTACTGTTGTGTACATAAATTCATTCACAACGTTCACCGAATCTGCAGGTGAGAGGTAATTAAAGAATCGCCCTGCGTGATCAGTCTATCAACTGGTAAAGGGTTATATCCAAGGTACAGCGATCTCTTATAAAAGCGTAATTTAAAAAAGAGAGTAGAAGAGTAAAATTAAAGAGCATTATTACAGATTTAATTTCATTCAGTTTTTCGTATTAAATCGTATGATTGTAATTGGTGACGCACGATTATCCTTTGGTAGCAAGGACAGTGTATATTAGGGTGAGTTCGACTTCGTTACCGTTCGCTGCCTACGAAGCTTTTTTATGGTTATATGGTTATTTCGGTAAATGTTGGGACAGTTACTTTCTCCTCAGAACACCACCTCCATTCCTTTCATTTCTATCATAGTCGCACCGATTCTCAATGGCATCATGTACACATACTTAGTGTGCGCATGTGAGAATTCTTTTTTGTCTCTCTTTGTTAAAATATCTATTTATTTAACCTAAGTTGATGGGCTCCTCACGAACTAACTAACATGTGTACACGTATTATCGCATTACGGCAATACATTTGATTTATTTTGCTATTATCATTATTGCTATTATTTAAATCAGTAATTTCAAATTGTCGTCTTCAGTTTCCAGACTACCGATTTTATTGCCTCGGCAATACCTCGGTAATTAATGCGGTAACAAAAAGTAAAATTGAACATGATAGAAATATATTTAAAAGAAAAGGGTGTAAGTTGTGTGAACATGGAAATATGTATAAATTAATTTAAGGGTAGACTTTCTCCACACCATATTTGGCACCATGCAATCAGATTTGACCGTCCTTAACATTTAATCAACGAAAATGTTTAATATGTTTAAGTAAAAGTTTCTTCGGTTATAGCGTTTTATAAAACCAATAGATCGATATTTAGGACCAAATACAGTATAAGTTTTCGATATCCTCGATGCGAATACGTGCAGTGCATGTAACGAGCGTAAATCAAAAATTAACTGCTTAAAGAGACAAGAAAATACTGTAAAGGAAAAAAATATTAGAGATAGAAAGTGAACTCAACAAGACTAAGGTACTCCTTACAGTTTCTCGACCCATTCATCCAAAAACGGTATCCAAAACAGAATCCGCTGGAAAAGGAAGGAATAAATTCTTCCTTTTTCACTTTATAAGGAATTTGTTAAACGCTGAAGTTAGATACCTGCTCATTCTTTGCGAAAATAAGTGTTTAGTTATCATTATATGGTGCACAATATAAAGTAATGGATTCTATTAAAATTACGTGTCCTTTGCGAGAACACTTCTTCCTCGAGTGCGAAAAAAATATGGGCTTAGTTATTGAAAATACTGAATGTAATTGCCATATGATTAATATCAGTTGCTCTATTCTGCCCGAAAGTGTCCCTCTTCGTTTACAATGCTTGAAGTGCAGCATCACGCCATTTTTCACTGGGTCACATTTTTTCAACAAAGGTTAGTGAATTAAGGCGCGTTCCCAGTTCAAGTAATCAAATCGCGGCTACTAAATAACATGTTCGATAAATAACGCTTAGGTCGACTTGCAATGGGTCCTGTGATTGCTTCTGTTAATAATAGAAAATGTATTTGAATCAAAATATTAGCGAAAAACAATTTCAAGCTTACTTTGTTATGTTATAATCTGTGTTTCTAATTTTTATTCCTATTGAATCATACTCCATTCATATTCATATTTTTAGTGCTTTCCATCAAATATGACAACCATACTACTGTTAAAAAGGTTTTGTGGAAACCCTCATGCGGACTACTTCTAGTTTCAGTTGCATGGTACAGGAGCCAAAAATACCAAATTAAAAATGTAAGCAGGGAACCCAATTAATATAAAACAAAAAAAAAACAGAAGAGCCAGTAAGATTAGAATATAGAGGACCTCTTTATTTTCCTACAGCTTTTATATCAATTAATATTAAAACTCTACTTTTCTCAAAACGATGATTATGTAGCATTCTTATAATACTCCACCTATACCAGATCCAATTAACACAGGAGCTCAAGCAAACAAGCATTGATTATGGCTTGTGCTTGCCGACTAGGTTTTATTACAGCTGAAAAATTCAGGTAGAAAATCAAATTTTAGTGATCATGTGCATTTTCTTCACCTTTAACAGGTTTGGTAACAACCACTATGGATTGATAAATTGTACAAGTAGTTTTGGAGCATTGAAGTCTAAGTGATGAAACGATCTACGTGAACTGCTCGTTACAATCGTGTACGTTCGCAGTTCTCGACTATTTCCTTGAGAGGTATTAATACACCAAGGATAATTCAGTAGTTAAAATGACAATATGTAGCAAATTTTTCTCTACAAGAGGTGACCGGTAATTATTGTAAGTAATGACACTTGTATAGATGTAAACCGACAAAGAGAATATGAGATGGAACAAATTTAAATAATTAATCATGAGTGCGTTAGTAAATAACATTTTCGGACAAAATGTCGAATTAGTTAAATAGTTCTATGTACAAGTCATCTTAAGCAAATAAACGCATTAATCGTATTAAATGTTAACGTATATCATAATACACTTATGAGTAAAATATTTTTTTCAAAAAACAAAATAACCTATAATGAATGATGAAGTTGATATGTAATGAAAACTTTTTTATACCGGGGGGCTAGACAAAACGAATCCTGTTTAAGTTCGCACATCTTTTGAACGCTTTCAGATATGGATTTCAGTTTTTATTTTCTAAGACAGTGAACTAAAAATTATCTCTGCCAAATTACAAACGTTTATTTTAAAACATAAAAGAATGACGAATTAATTATTCAATTCGTTATTCATTTATGTTTTGAAATAAACGTATGTAATTTTCAGTTCATTGTGTCTTACAAAATAAAAACCGAAATCCATATCTGAAAGCGTTCCAAACCTATGCGAACTTAAACAGGATTATAAATTGTTATATAGGTACACTAACTTATTACAGAAACAATTTGTTAATTTAAGTACGTATTGCTGCTTTAAGTGAAACTAATTAAAGGTTTTCATACGGGGAGCTATTCTATGTATAATCATGTATTGTCACAATCATGTTAACTTAAAATACGAAAAAAAAATCATTCTTATACGTCTAAATGTTGATGAAAATTGATACGATTGCATGCACACAAAGCAAAAGATAATGCTGGGGAGTATTTACTATTGATTATTAATTAATTCATTAATTAATATGTTTAGTACCGCCTATTAAATATTTTACTTTATATTTATACACATTGTAATTGGAATAATTTTAAATAGAACATTATATAGAAATAGATTTATTCTCTATAAATGGATTAGAGGACGCATTGAGATTACAAATAAGTGCTATCAAAATCGGTACACCTTTTTTTACAGCACATGGATAAATGCCGCATACGATCCACCGTAAGAGATATAATTATCATTTGTAAATGTAAAATACTTTTCATCAATGGCGTACTGTCAATATTACATAATCCAATTGAATTTTAACGTCGATAATATGAAAATTTCAACTGTCGCCATTATTACATATCACAAAAATACTTAGCTTTTTGTGGTTTTTTAAAAAACCCTAAGCATTTTAACTTACGTCTATAACTTATAATCTAATTTTGGTAAAATATAATATAGTAATTATGATCTGTTTAAATCTAAACGCTATTGTTACCCTTACAATGCGCTCTAAGATTCCATTTAGAACCACGACAAACGTGGTAGTGGTCTTAACTGTCGTGTTTTTAAAGCTTGTTTAAGAGAACTGTCTAGAATTACTAATTGAACTATCATTTAATTAGTGACAATCTTCAGATATCAATATATCTCTTCTTATACCAATTACTACATCTTCGGATAATTGAGAAGCCTAGTACGACTATATCAGGATATCAATAATTAATTTTACTTTAATTAAAACAAACTAAGATGTTATATATTGACCGAGAGTTTGTTATTTGGACTTCCAAATCACCCCATCACTAATTATATACCAATGTTATATATGAAAGTTGCACCGTAGTCCGCCATCTTGTTGCACCCTAAAATCGTTATTGAAACGTAATGTGTACTATGAGGTATAGTAATATTTTAAACTCGGAATTTATTCTATTTGATAAATAGTTCCTCAAATATTAACTTTTCATTTAAGATAAAGTTAGTAGCGAGGATTTGTATCATGATAATCTACAGCTAAACCTAGATCTTGAACTTTTCTCCACAGTGCTTGATTGTAATGGAAATTACAGCCGGAGAGTGTTACATTTGGAAAAGTGGTGTTAACACACAGCCAGTAGAAAGCTTAAGCCACCAGCAAATGTTATATCTTCATCTATCAAAGTTATCACTTCTCTGGTGGTAGGCTCTGGCCGAAAATCTTCTTTCTCTCGGTATAATGTACGTTTAATGTTATTCACTGCTGGTAAGCTCACAACAAACTCATAACCACGATCGTACAATGGAGTGATTTCTTCTATTGCCTTACAGAAGTTGCTGGCGCTTCTCGTGCACATTTTTTAGCCTTTGCCAAGCAACTTTTAACTTCTGCTTGAGCAACGTCAGGTAAAGAAATATGCTCCGTTCTACCTGTTATTTCTCCTTGCAATTGGAAGAGCTTTCCAGGACACCTTTCTTTTCCATTGATGCAATACCATGTTTCTTTGCCACTTTGGTAGTAGATTTCCAACGATACTGGTATCCATCTTCAATCAAAAAAGGCTTCTTTTTTGTTGTTTCTGTTAGCTCCCTGACCTAATATTTCAGTTCACGGTTTGATCACAGTTTGGGTTATCTTTCCTGGGCAGAATTGTTTGGATTGGTATTACTGGGTGATGTTCTTACTGAATACGTTTGTAAATTATACTGACTGATTGTAATATAAAACGTTTTAACAAAAAATCGCTACTTACAACATGTTACGTTGTACATCATAAACTAAATAAAATAACATTTATCAGTGAGGGTATATATATATATATATATATATATATATATATATATATATATATATATATATGTGTGTGTGATATATGTATATATATATATATATATATATATATATATATATATATATATATATATATAAAGCCAACAAATAATCCTCTTCAGACAATCAGAACCCTTATTAACGTCGTTTCTCGATAGGTAATTAAGTGTAATGAAGAGGGATCTTTTTTTTATGATTGTGGACCTGAACAGGCTAAATTTGGCCTATCGTGCTAAAGCACTCAGGAACACTTAGGAGGATGGATAGAGGGATAATGAATTGCCAATAGATGCCTATGAACAGCTACCTTCAATTTTCTCATATCATAAGTGAGAGGAAAACAGGAACTAAGGAGATCGTTCCAGAGTTTAAAAGCCGTGTAGAAAAATGTGGATTGCGCCCGTTTAGTACGACAAGTGGAGATTTGTACTGCATACTGATGATGTGAATGAGCGAACCGAGTGTTACACGCAAAGATAGCCCGAGATGGTATCAAAGAATATAATTCAGCAGCACAATAGCCGTTGTAATAACGATAATACAAAGAAAGAACTGAAACCATCCTTCTATGCTCAAGGGACTGTATGTGAGAAGTTAAGGACGGGTCATTTAAAAGCCTAATCGCTCTCTTTTGAATACGATCGACGATATCGAGAGCGTATTGGGGAGCACTAACCCAGAGGTGAGAATTATATTCCAGATGAGGCCGTATTTGGACTTTATACAGCAGAAGGAGTTGTTGAGAGGTAAAGTACTGCTTAAATCTGTACAAAAAGCTTATTTTACGAGCAACTGTTTCGGTAGTTGACAGAAGATGGTCAACCCATGAGAGATTTGAAGATACAGTCATACCCAACAGAGTAATAGAGTCTGAAAACTTAAGAACTGAGCCATTTATACTTACAACAGGAAATGATCGATCTTTTTTGGCGGACATAAGGCAACACTGAGTTTTGTTATCATTAAATTTAATTAGATTATTGCTTCCCCATTCGAGAATACGTTGAATGTCTTTGTTGATTGAATTTGCCATTTCAGCTTTAATTTCTTGATTTGACATAGAAGGTGGATTATCACTATGACTAGACTGAGATGAACTACAGTGAAGAGTGTTATCGTCAGCAAAGCAATGGATGGGTTTAGTTATTAAAGAAATATGGTCATTTATGTACAGCAGAAAAAGTGTAGGCGCTATAACGGATCCCTGTGATACGCCCGCATTAGTGCTAACTTCTTTTGAAAAAAAGCCATCAACTTCGACACGTGTTCGTCTTTTATCAAGCAAAGTAGAAACCCAATGGATGAGCGTATCATTTAACCCAAACGAGGTGAGTTTGGCAAGTAAACACTTATGCCAAACTTGGTTAAGACAATAGCTGGGATACCGTCTGGGCCAGTCGCCTTATTGTGATCAAGCCTACTGATGATCGATTCCAAGAGCTTGTACCGAAAATGAATTGGTTTCATAGCGTATGAAGAAGAGTTGACTAGGGGCACATCTTTTCCAGAATCATTGAGACACGAGTTTGATGCAAACAAATCCACAACAACATTGGCTTTGTCTACAGAATCAGCAACTACCGATCCGTCAATAGATGTCAGGTGGGGAAATGAAGATGTTCCAAAGTTTTTGCTAATGGCTTTAGCTAAAGATCAAACTTTACGACTGCCTAAAGGAGATGTAGCTAGTTCATTGCATTTTCGTTGTTCGAACAACTTTTTAGCTTTAGTGATGACACTTTTGCAGATATTTCTAGCACCAACGTATTCTACATGACTGTCGACCGATTTATTAGATTTCCATTTAATGTAATATTTATTTTTTAAAGGTATTGCATCAGCACAAGCCTTATTGAACCAGGGTTGGGAACGTGAATGACCTATACGGTACTGTTTTTTGGGAATGTAAAACTCCATTCCTATGAGGATGACTTCAGATACTGAAAGAGCGATGTCCGAAGAAGAGGACAACTTAAAACGATATTCACGCCATGGAGAGGTTGCAAAGAAATCCCGTAAATTACTCCATCGAGCTGACTTAAAACACCACAAGGTTCTATCGCTTTTGCGAATAACAGTGGAATTAGGTACAGTAGAAATGATTTCTATTAGACAATGGTCGGAAAGACCTAAAGGCGAAAGAACGGAAGTTTTATAAACAAGAGGGTTTGATGTAAGAAAGAGATCTAGAAGATGTGGAGTATGGTTAGAGTTATCAGGGATTCGTGTGGGTTCAGAAATCATTTGTGTGAGATCACATGAAATATCAAATGTTTCTGCACTATGACCAGCAGGATTTGTAGTAGATGAAAACTGAAGCCAATTAGAGTTATGAACATTGAAATCGCCTACAATTGAGATATCGCAAGATGGAAACAGACAGGAGATAGTCAACTTTCATACTGAGAAGTCTTGAAAGTTTTTAGGAGACCTATAAATGCAACAGTAGAATTTCACAAAATTAGGGCCAGAATGTTTAAACCAAATCACGTCAAAATTTTTATTTTCTAAGGAAAAAACCCTCTTGCAAGCAATTCCGTCCTTGATGTAGGTACATACGCCTCCTTTATATCGAAAGTTAGAGTGAAGATGGTATTGAGGAAATTGCAAGTCGGGTGACTCGGAGCTTTCAGAGGAGACTTGTGTTTCAGATGTTGCAGTAGTGAATCAGAAAGTTGATACTTTCGATGACCGTGGTCGCTTGGGCCCTGCCCTCCCGGACATCCGAATGGGGCAGGATTTTACGTTCGGAATTTATTGCCCTAGAAACCACAGCCATCTTATTTAAAGCGGTAGCCCTTGCCGAGCTTAGAAATTCGGAGACCTAATATTAAGGAGCCCATGGTAAAGGTGGTGGTACCTCCCCGGCTGGCATGGAGAAATTATCAAAACAGAATAAGATAGTATTAGGCTGATGCATAAGTAATGGCGTTTTTTTTTAAATTTAAAAAATGGCTCTGAAATAACAAAATTTTTATTACTCAATATTCCGTTTGTCAGATAATTAGTAGTTCTGACCTATAGTGTTTTTGCTTTTGTATTTCGTTTTTAGTTGTTAAAGTTTAACCTTATTATAATGGAATGTCAAGTAGACAAAAACCAGCATTTCCGACATTATCTTCTTTTTGCGTTTAATCGAGGTGCCAAAGCCAGAGAAGCTGCTCGTGAGATTTGCGATATTTACGGTGAAGATACAATGCCTGTTAGGACGGCGAAAAACTGGTTTAAACGTTTCAAAAGCGGAATTTTCGACCTTAATGATATGGATCGTTCAGGACGTTCTGTTAGGTTCGATGAAGAGCGATTGAATCAACTTCTTCATCAACATTCACGCCCAGGAAATGGAATGTGACTAATCAACAATATGTCCACATCTGAAACCCTCAGGAAAAGTTCAGAAACTTGGTGCTTGCGTTCCTCATGTTTTGAGCGAGAACAACGAAAAACAACGTTCCATAATTTCCGGTGGATTGCTCGCTCGGAATCGTGCTACTCATGGTCGCAATCAGAGGTTCCTCTACCATATCGTTACCGGCGACGAGAAATTGTGTTTGTATGTGAATATGAAGCAGAGAAAGCAGTAGCTAAGTTCCAATGAACAAGCGACGCCTAGAGCGAAACAAGATCTTCACCTTTGAAAGACGATGTTATGCGTTTGGTGGGACTGGGAAGGTATCATTCACTATGAATTGCTCGGCTGTAACCAAACAGTCAATGCAGAGCTATATGTTGAACAAATGCATCGCCTCTAGGAAGCTATTCGGTAAAAACGACCCCATCGGCAGCATGACCTTCTTCCTCATCACGACAACGCTCGTCCTCACATTGTTAATATGACAAAGAGAGCAATTCATACGCTTGGTTGGAAAGTATTGCCTCACCCTCCATATTCTCCTGATTTGGCTCCGTCAGATTTTCACCTATTTCAATCACTTTCGAACAGTTTGCGGGGTGTTTCGTTCAATAATGGTGTGGAATTACGGACTTGGTTGGATAATTTTGTTTTGAGTCAAGGCCGAACGATTTTTACCATAGAGGTATCGAGAAACTTGTTGAACGCTGGGAGGAAGTCGATAATAGTAACGGAGAATATATAATTGATTAATATGTTGTAAATTGTTGTAAAATATATTATTTTTTTTAAAGATAAAACGCCATTACTTATGATCAACGTAATAGCTATTTGCTAATGACAGAAGGTTTCCGAGAGTTTTCTAAGATAATCGTAATTCCTTTCTAATTTGAAAATTTGGTATTTATCATTTTTCGTATTTACACCTAGATTTCCAAGCCTGACAAAATTCATTACATCGAAGTAGTATACATCAGGACGGTAAATATCGCCGCAAATGACATCATACCTATGACGATTTGCCACAGTGCGCCGTTTGATCATTAATGGCACGAATTGCAGGTTTATGGGATAATACAATTTTTCCAGTTTGTCTCAGTCTTTATCTTTTTGTGTTTTGTGCCATGTCAGTTTACTTGAAGAAACATGTAGATTTTACTTATTCGGTTTAATTTTTATTTGACGTTATTTCTTGTAACACCTTTAAATTTATCCATATAGGTCCTGCTTTCCAATGTACTCTTAAAATTATGTAAGTAGTTCCAACGTTCTAGATAGTTTCTATGTCTTTTTTAATAATGTTTAAGTATGAAATAGCAACATAAATAATTTTAAAACGATAGAAGGTACTTTTTTGCCCGCTGCCCCTGTATACTAATTCTACTTCATTTTATCTGCTAAAATGTACTTAAAACGTATTAGTCTTGTTCTGTCCTATTCTAGTACCTAATTTTGTAGTAAACGCTATTTAATCCTTTAAAAAATTGTATATAACCCAATGACAACACTACATTCGATTTCTGTAGCTTGTTATGCAAACTTAATATGCATTATATTAGGTGCAACTTACAAATTCTATTTTCATTACCCTTGAATTCATTTAGGTGAACTTCCCCTCAGAATTTATTGATTGTGAACAAGACTCGGAACAAGGCGGGAAATAAAGTAGTTTAAGAGTACTTCTCTGACAATTGCGGAAGGAGATAAACATCAAACTGGCTTTGAAAAGATTGAGAGACTAATTTCAACAAGTTGTGCGTCGCTTCGCATACATGAAACATTTGCACGGTTTTTTTCATAATTAATGATGTATAATGCTTTATCGAGTGCCTGTCATATTTTTTTCACACTTGGTTCGTATTAAAAACAGGTGGAACCGAATTAATCACCAAAATCTAATTTTTTTTTAATACAAATTCTTAACGGTCCAGAAACTGACAAGAATTTTATGTTACACTATAAATAAGAGTTCTAGAATAGCATATATGTTGACAATTAAACGAAGCATAATGAGGATTCAACAGACTTGTTGAGTGATATATTCAGATTGCAATTGGAACTGTTCCAAAAGAAATATTTTTCAGGTACTGAATTTGTAAACCTATGACAATTCATCTGATCTAAATTAGCTTAAATGTTATATTACCATAAATTCATGTTTTATGAAGACTGTTAATTTATTGCGTGTATTATCTTATAGAATGGTGAAAATATCTTCATCTCTTACGCGTGTTCGTTTAGGGATAAGTCGGTAGGCACTTATACAAAGCTAAGTCAAGCGAACTGTGGTATTCCATACCGTTTTAGGAGCCCCAGTTGTTCCATAAAAGAAACAAACGGCGACACGGTGCTTTTTATTAGCTACATATAAAATAAAAGTAGATTTATTACTGTATATATGTGTTTTATAAAATTCATTTATGACTTTTGTCTAAGAATTTCTTGTAACTGTAACATTAAAAATTATTTAGCCTTTCTTTACAAAAATATTGTAATTAATGTGACTCATAATTTAGGTAAATACCTATGTCAAGAAATTAACAGAAGATTACATCTTTATATTACAGAACTCTCACAATTAATTACAATAAAAGTTTTTTTCCAAGAATATTTTGTTATTCTCTGTAATAAAGTTTAACGAGTTTCTACTTTCACAATATGGCTTTAGTGCTTTTTTTGCAGGTTCAGCTTTGCTGTTATTAAAGCAGTTTTAAGCTTTTATATTCCTAGCCAAGCTGTGAAAATGTAAATACATATGTACCCTGCATGATTAGTGTAATGCAAATGAAATAATAAATGTTAGCTTATAACAAAAAAAAGGTTGCTTTGGACTAAACTTTGCATTCATTTTCATCCATTACACATTTATATGATGACTATGTGATGTAACTACACCAATTAAAATACGTGAGTATGATTAGGTATACGTAGAATGAACCCAAGTGTTGTCGATTGTTTAATAGCATTATGTTGAATCGTAAAATCTAAATTCTGTTTGACTCTCTTCGACTTTTTTTATGTTTTATTCCATGGGATTGATTATCATATACTCCTATCTTGCATTAGAGCAAGCCATGAATTTTGTTTCTGTAGTGGTATTCCCGTTTGTCCAAATGACAAGAATTCAACTTGATGCTATCTTATCCAAAGTAGTCGTGCAGTGTTGTCTACTTAAGTAACACATGTGATGATCAAGTCTCATATTGAATTAATAATCATTTGTTGAGAAAATGTCAGGCGTCCTCGCAAGGATACAAAGTTGCAATTTTTAAGTTTCTATAAGCATTTTAAAAATACTGCAATGGCGAAAAATAATGGGGAACTTGTAGTAATAGTGTCGAATATATCTCAAGTACATAAGAATTTAAATCACCTTTTCGCGCACACATCAAGTATGTATTTGGTTTTAGGTTTCACAGACATCGTAAAAGCAAGACCTCAAAATTAGAGTTGACGTGTGGGAAACCCGGGAGTTTTGGTATTTCACCTTTCGGAAAGATCCACGGCTAATTTAGCAATTTCATTCAAAAAATGAATTTTTACTTTGGACAAATTGTATCACCATGTTCAAACATAATCCGATTTTGATGGGGGTCGAACGACGTTATGTAGAATTTTGAAATCAATGGGTTACAAACATAAACATGTCAATGGACAGAAAATTGTGTGTGAAATGCGTCGCTGTAGCCAAAATTAAATTTGTGAGAAAATTTCTGTATTTTCAAACTCAGGCCAAGGTGTCAGATTCATGTATCTAGATGAAACGTGAATGTATCAAAATGGTTGGGTGCACGATTATGACCTCAAAATCAATCCATCCAAAATTAAAAGTGAAGGTAAAAGGTATATCATTTTACACTCGGGGTGTAATTTAGGTTTTTTCGAAAACTGGTCCTATTTACTCGATATGGAAACGAGGATCGGGATTATCATAAAACTATGAATGGGACCGATTTCAAAATTGGGTGATTAAACAGCTGATTCCTGCGCTGTCTAAACTATCTGGGAATTTCGTGGTGGTTGTGGATAACGCCCCATATCATTCGGTGCAGCTAAACAAGCCATGCTCATTTTCTAGTAAGAAGCTGCAGGAGTGGTTGGTTGCACTGGGGGTCGAAATTGAGGACAGAATTACAAAAAAGCAACTGTGGAACAAAATTAAACCTTTTAGGTAGTGTAGTGTAGTGTAGTTGATAATATTTTGATTACTCATGGGTATGAAATTTTATGATTATATATATATATATATATATATATATATATATATATATATATATATTACAATAAGCACATAAGTCCTAAACCTTCGTCGAAATATAAGGTTCAGAGGCTTTGTCCAAATGTTCTTCTACAATGTGACAAAACGTTTGTTCGCACACGGAAAAGATTATTTCGAATGATTGGCAGAAACATATGGCAAATTTTTCGATTGAAAATATAGGCCCCATAATTTGGCATCAAACTGATAGTAAAAATACTTTTAAATATTTGGTTTTCATCAGGTCCCGTCCGTGGATACGAAAGCAGCAATCTTGTGGTCAGTTCCATTTATCTGCAACTTAAATGGATACATTTCTGGTTATTTACTTTCATGTGTACGTAACAGTTGAGAAAAGAACGACGCAGCAAATTTCTTCTCGAAAGCAAATCTTCACATTGGATTACTTTTGGAAAAACGCTATGAATTTCCTGCGTATTTCTTCACTGTTTTTATTTTAGAAAAGTGAAAAAAGGGAAAGCACTCTTATTAGTTTTTACGCAGATTTGGTTAAAAACATCTTATTTCATTAGATAAGACTCGATGTTGTCATTTATGACCAGTGTAAAGAATGTACAATTTCCTCTTTATGTAGGTAATAGACGTTCAAGGTCTGAAGACTAAATTAACTTTTTTACATAGGTCACTCGAGATTCAACAGTGTTTGTGGAAACAAAGTCTACATAGCGTGAAAAAATATGTTGCAACGCTTCATTAGTTTCACTTAAAAAATATAACCTAAAATTTTCAAAAGTACGCTAGCCACATAGCTTCATCCATTTTATTTAACTTTTTCTAAGTTTATGTTATATATTATAATAATAATAAGACTAAGCGTCAAGTATTGTTATAGAAAAACATGTGGCGGTCTGAATTCCAGATATAAAGTGTCCACTCAGTTCTTCTAAATAAAGGATGTAAAACTTAATACTTAAACTGAAGTTTATTGTAGTATTATAGTATAGGTAACACATTGTTTAAGAAATGTTTTCTTTTGTGTGTGCGCTTTGTTATAAAATAAATTTGTTAGTTTTAATCCCAGTAAACAAAAAATAGCGTAAGTCTTACAGAACTGAAGTACGTTTTAATCCCTTAATTCACGGAATTAAAAGTTATATTTTACTCCCTTGCTATATAACATACAGAATTTTCGTAAATGCTTGACCCCCACGTGATCAATTTTAAATTTCGCGCTTCAAATATGTTTGCTCTAGGTTGGTAGTTGTTAGCAGGTCGAAAATAAAAAATTACTAAATCGTAATATTTAGTTTTATAACTTCATATTTGCGTTACTTCTGTTTGCTGTCTTTTCGAATGTCCCCTGCATTTAATCAACATTTAAAAAGTTATTTTGATAACTCTTAACGTTACGAAGCTGTTGTAATGTAAGTTAGCATTTTTTAAGGTGGATTGTCATTTACCTTAATTTTAATTTTGTATAGTGATACTGTACAACAATGGTGTTCTCATCAGAACAAGATACCTTTATTTTAATGGCACATTTCCGCAGTGGCACCCGAAGCCCTGATGGAACTTGTTGCAGTCCTGCATTAAGCAGTTTTCAGATGTTAATATCGAATATGATGTATTTAAAAAACATAAGTCATGTCTTATTACACGGTATGAAAACAAGCACTGTATTTGCAAAGGCAAGTCAACAGACAGGCCGGTTGTTTTAATCGAAGAAGTTGCTAATGACATTCAACAAAGAATGCAACAAAATCCTAAAAAATCGAATCCAGAACTATCCGCTCAAACAGGTACGATTAAATCTACTGCGTTTGTGTAACCAGAAGTATGAACATAATTTTTTTACAGGTTTGTCCATTTCTACTTGCCACAAAGCTTTAAAACAGACGTTGCATATGAATCCTTATAAAATTTCGTCTTTACAACAGTTACATGCACCCGACTCTAATCTTCGAATGCAATATTGTCAATGGTTCAACGAACGTTTAAACAACAATAATTTGTTAGACTTAACATTTTATTCAGACAAAGCATGGATACATTTATTCGGTTATGTGAACAGCCAAAATTCTGCGTCAAGCTATCGAAGAAAATTTACATGACGATGGGCAACAACTAGGTTTTTTTTCCAGCAAGAGCAACTGCACACACCACTAATGCAACAATTTTATAGCGACCAAATAATTAGTACAGGTTTGTGACCTCCAACGAGTCCTGACCTCACACCCTTAAATTTTTTTCTGTTTGGACGAATTAAAACTAATCTATTTAAAAATCGACTACTACTCTCGAATAATTGGAAGAGTAATACAACAAGGAATAAACAATATAACTCCAATTGAACTTGAACGTGTGTTTGAAAATATGAAGCGAAGAATTAATGTGTACCTAGAAATGAATGGTGGCTATTTTGAGCACCTGTTGTGAAATAACAATAAATTATTGTTGTTTAAACGTTAGCTGAACCATTGACAATGTTGCACTCGAAGATTATAGTCGGCTGCATGTTATTTTTGTACAGAAGAAATGTTGTACGGATGCATATGTAATGTCTTTTTTAAAGCTTTGTGGCAAGTACCAGTGGACAAACCTGTAAAAAAAATATGTTCATATTTCTGGTTATATAAACGTATTAGATTTAATAGTACCTACCTGTTTAAGCGGATAGTTATTAATAACTTCTTCTGTTAAAACAATCGGTCTGCCTGTTGACTTGCCTTTGCAAATACAGTGCTTGTTTTCATATCGTGTAATAAGACGTGACTTATGTTTTTTAAATAAATCATATTCAATATTAACATCGGGAAGAGTCTCTGAAAACTGCTCAATGCAGGACTGCAACGAGTAGCTCCAAGTTCCATCAGGATTTCGAGTACCACTGCGGAAATGTGCCATTAAAATAAAGGCATCTTGTTCTGATGAGAACACCACTGTTGTACAGTATCACTATACAAATTCAAATTAAGATAAATGACAATTCACCTTAAAAATGCTAACCTGCATCACAACAGCTTCGTAACATCAAGAGCTCTGAAAATAGTTTTTTTAAATCTTGATTAAATGTAGACGAAATTCGAAAAGACAGCAAACAGAAGACGCAAATATGAGGTTATAAAACTAAATATTATCATTTAGTATTTTTTATTTTCGACTTGCTAACAACTACCAACCTAGAGCAAACATATTTAAAGCGCGAAATTTAAAATTGATTACGTGGGGGTCAAGCATTTACGAAAACCCGGTACTAATTACCAATTTTCTTCAATAGAAAATATAATACATCATTCCTTCCCTTTATCGTCCTTGATGTCCTTCAGCACAACAAAAACAAGGGGGAAGATTAAAATAGATGATACACGAACGCCAACTTGAACTATATAAATTCACGTTTACGCCTTCTAGCAAACGGCGTGTTGTAAAACAAATTAATAAATAAAATTTAGAATGAAATTTTATAGTCACCATTTTTTGCTTGTTTTAATAAAGTAGCTTCATTAATTTCGTCAATCACGTTTATTTCAGATTTAAACGTGATTTAACGTTAACTCAGTAATAACATTAAAGTTAGTGGAATCAGTTTATTAGCAAAGTTAGGGTGATTCTGGGAACGATAACCAAAAGAAAATTCGACCTCCTCGCCAAAAAATACCGCCTATAAATGGTTTTCGCGGGGTGGGTTCAAGATGGCGTGGGAAAAATCGGCTTCCTTTTTGTAGATTTTCCGTTGCGATCTTTTATAAATTTTCTCCACAAAAGTTCTTTTTTCTATCACACGTTGAAGATGTTAGTGTTCCTTTTAATTCAAGATATTTTTGATTTAGATGTAATATTTAATTAATCATAACCTCTGAAAAAATATAGTGGAAAATTATAATGAATAATACAAATAGGTATAATAAATTTTTGAGGAATATTTATTGATTCTAATCTAGAATTGATGTTACAAAGATTAAATTATATTTTTTTTTAGGCTAACGCCCAAGGTTTGAAATATTGGTCTCGCAAAAAATGTGTAAAACAATTACAAAAATTACTATTTATTATGCTCTGAAATATGCTTATTTCTATGAAAATGTAAACTTTCATCATTATCATTCATAATAAAATACTTATCTTATTTGAGGTTTTTAATGGTGTAATTTAAATTATACAATCCAAACGTTTCGATAACACTTACAGTTATCTTCGTCAGTAGTAATATTTGTTAAAAATTGTTAAAGATGTTGTAAACAATTTTGTCAAAGTTGAAAAATTAAAACATAAACATCAGCCTGCTATTAATATAACAGTTTGAGAAACGTATAAAGCCAACTGTAAAATAAAATTTCAGTAAAGAATAACTAGGTCATTAAAAATTGTTAAACTGCCTTAAAGATGACAAATCAGAACAATCTCTACGGCGAAAGCTAACAATGAAATTTGTCAGCCAAGAAACACATTTAACAAAATTTAATCGAGTTATGATGTAAGTGTAAAGTTGTGAAAAACTTCAATTTGAAACTGATAGAAGCATGTACAAATCCAAACATCACATCAAATAAAATAAGCCAGTTAAATCTAACAAAGAGATATCTTTATCAATAAGTGGAAGTGTTATTAACAATGAAAAGCATAATGCAAAACGTTTTTTGTAATTTTTAATTTTAATTTAATTGCAACTACTTATGTTAAATTATAGTGCTGTGGTAATTTAACATATAATTGGTAAAGCATTTGCTTCAAGCTCTAGGAAAAACACAGCAAAAAATCTAGACATACCAAAAGTTAAAATTAAAATCAAAATTAAGACGTATCGTTATGCTTTTTTTTTAATTATAAGATGCCAAAACCTATTTAAACGGAGATGTTCTTTTTGTCTATTAAAATTATTAGGGTGTTTATATATTTCAATAGCTTCACGTTGTAAACGAACATAATAATGAGTTTGTCTTGACAATATTTCCATATTGGCAAATTTAATGTCATGATTTAGATTATTCTGGGCATGGTCAGCCACAACAGACCTCTCTGGTTGACCTAATCTACAAAATCTCATATGTTCTTTGCGTCTGGTATCAAAGCTACGTTTTGTGGTTCTGATGTATACATCTTTAGGTGATCTTAAATGTTCTTTAATTTTTCTTGTAGGTTTGAAAATAGTCCTAATGCCATATTTAATTAAGATTTTTTCAATTCTAGTTGTAACATTAGCTATAAAGGAAGAAAAGCAGTACCAACATTGAGAACTGGTTTTTCTTGAAGGTTACGCCTAGAAGGTATTATTAATTTCTGTATATGAATATCCATTATGTTGTAAGGATTTTCTTAAATATTTATATTCATCCTTCAAAAATTCAGGGTCACACATTCGTTTTGCTCGATCTACTAAAGATTTAATTACACTAATTTTTTGACGTGGATGGTGGTTGGATAATTTATGAAGGTATCTATCAGTGTGTGTCGGCTTTCTGTACACCTTAAAAGATAGTGAATTATTATTTTTAGATATTAATATGCAAGAAATGGTAAACTTCCATTAGTTTCTTTTTCCATGGTAAACTGAATACTAGGATATATACCATTAATCCAAAGCCGCCCGCTTCCATAAAAGTACAATTTAAGCATTTTCAAGTGTATTTAATTTAGTTTTAGGGTTACTTTGCTTTATATTAAGAAGCTTTATAAAGAATAGTTATGTGAAATTAAAATTTCTTTAAAAAATATGTCTACACATTTTTTTATAAACTTAATAGTTATTCAGATATTGAAAAAAGTTGCACTAGTACTTAAAGTCTACCTTAGGATTATGTTTGCCGCTAAATTACGCGTCGTTAAAAGAAGTGTATAGAACATAATTAATCTATATGTTTAAGGTCTATAAGTTTGTAATTTTATATCTTTGAAACATTCAGTTATTTCAGAAATACGTGATAAGAACAAAAAAACTGCTCCTAATAACCCCCCCACCTCTGAATTTCTCTCAACTTCAGAAGTAATGAAAAAGCTGAAATATGAAGTTTGATGTTAGTATCGTAGATACCTACAATCATCCACACACACAAACACACAAATACACCCCCCACCCCCACACACATGCGCGCTCGAGCACTCACACGGCGCACGCGCGCATACACATCATGGCCGATTATTGTGAAAATTTTCCAAACGTTGTAAAATGAGCTAATAAATCGATTTAGGGTTAATGAAGAAAAAAGCATATTGCATCTATACCTAGACATTTATATGTAGGTTGGATCTTGCTCTGTCCAATTACATCGGTACATATTTTAATCATCAATATAGTGTAGTAATAAATCGTTACAGTGTGCCATCCGACAAATATTTATGGAAAGATATGTATGTTTATAATGTAAATTGAAATGTTGCTTGATGATGATACCAGCTCATATGTCTAAATTGACATAATCAAAACTCGAAAATCTGTTTATTGCTCCATCTTTAAATTTATTACAATTAATTACTAATAGCAAGCAGGCATTTAACAATATTAATGAATATAAATGTTAAATATAACGGCAAATATATTCATCTATGTTAATATATTAAATGGAACCAGATTACATTAAAATTTACAGAAAAGGTGCCTTTTTAATCTTAAACTGTTGTAAAAGTTTGATCAAAATAATGCAATGATAAAAACGATTGAAGTACATTAATCTGAAAATTTAGAGCTTCTTTTTAAACAAAATAAAATAACTTAAGCCAGGTTGATTCAATTCCTAGCAAAGCGAATCCTAAACTGTCAATGTAGATTTATGTAATGACTTGCTACGACAATTGATGATCACGTAAATATTATCAGACTATTCGTGCTTTTATTCGATTACGAATACTTTAGGTTGATTTATGGTAGTTATGAACCTTATTGTTTATATTGTGATGATCTGTGTACAGATAGTATTGGATAAATTGAATTAGTGCACGTCCATCCATACAATAGATGCCAACGGATTTGAAAACCAATCAATATTCACAGAACATTTCACTCATTTTGAAAATATCCTCTTCAAATTAGACATGTACGGTAAATAGAGTATTGAGTGTCCTCTTGTTATATTAATCAACGCATAATAGATTATTTATCCAAACAATTTGAAATATCTATCGTGCCTTAAAGTGTTTGTGGAAAGTTTATAGTTGGAGTAATTTGCAATATCTATTTAAATAGTCGTAACCATATCTTCAGGGTATATTTCCGTTGTTATCGAAGCGAATACATTCTGCAAACTTTTGTTTATTATGTTAATGGCCAAACTTAGTATACCTGCTGTTGCCCGACAGAAGCATCCTCAAAGGACATTTAAATTGTGTGTAAAGTATTGTGAATAATAACAATATCTACACTTTATAAGTCACTCTGGAAAGTAATACAAACTATATAACTCATTTGTATAGGTTTATAAACTGGGTTAAGCGTTTTGTTGTAATTATTATTTTTATTTCATGTCTTAACAGTCAATTACAAAAAATGTATTTGGAAAGATTCGGTAATTGAAAACGAAAAGAAAGGTATAATTTAAGAAAATACCAAGTAATTGTATAAAACTGCAGTTTTTAAAAATAGGTAAGTGTTATTACACTTCACAATTTCCTTAAAACTTCGTTGACCTATAAAAATTCTTAATTTAATTTAGATTGAATAGTTTCTCAAATCAGCTAAATAATGAGCAACATTGGTGATAAGGATGAAATGTTCTAACTAGAGAAGTTGATAGTCTTGCACAACTACTATATGTATATATATATATATATATATATATATATATATATATATATATATATAATATATACAAGGTGTCCCAATAGTACGTATTCGGTCGATAGCTCCTTAGCCATTAAACTTAGAAGATAAGTTTAAATACGAAAGTTGTCTATTTTTATAAGCTGCATAATCTAAAAATAGTTTGGTTTCTACAGGGTGTAATATAGAAGCGGTACAATGTAGAACTTTCGATTTTTAAATAGTACACCCTATATATTATTTTATTTTTCGATTCTCCTTATAATTTTACATATTTTTTATAAGAATTACTTACAAGCTAAATCGTACAGTTTTTGAGATATTTGCAAAGTTAACTAAAAACTGACATTTTTATGTAGCAATTCAAGTAGGCGTATCTCAGTTATTTTTAAAGATAAAAAATAATCCTTGGTATAGAATTTATTCATATATGAGCTTACTTTAATCTATAGTCAAAATTGGATTTCAATATACAGAGTGATCACAAAAATTAATTAAATAACATAAATTTGAAAATGCTATATCTTAATTTTTTTAAATGGCACACCCTATATTTTTTTAATACCTTGTCTTCGTCTATTAGTCGGCTTTAATTTCTGTTAAATATGTTCTATACCTATCTCGGAGATAGTTAAGTTTGTTCAATTTTTTTCGTTGATAACACTGAAGAAGAGTAACATTAGTCGATCAAAGCAATCTATGAATACATATGAAACTAAAAAACATATTAACTGAAATACAAATACTTAAAATTATAATAAATGTTCAATGTGACCACCATTTTGTTACTGGCAAACATGAAATCTTTGAATAAACGACAAATTTACTTTTCGTAATGTGGAAACATTTATATTTTAAATGACGTCACTAATTCTTGCCTTCATATCATCTACAGTCGTTGGAGGACTTTTTCATTAATCCAACCCCAAAGAAAAATGTCCAGCTTTGCCAAGTCAGGCGATCTTGCAGGCCAGGAGATCGGCCCTCCTAGTGCAATCCATTTGTTTTGAAACTGGATATTTAAATAATTTCTAACGTTTCTGATAAAATGCGGAGGAGCGCCATCTAATTGCAGCCACGTTTCTCTAAGGGTTTGTAAAGGTAAATCTTCGATAAAAGTTTCAAATTCGTTGCGCAAGAAGTTTAAAAATGAATCTCCATTGACTGTGTTTTCAAAAAAATATGGTCCTATAATTCTTTCCCCAATAATTACGACCCAAACATTAAGTGACCAGCGGTGTTGATGATCAACAGGATTTATAAATCTGGGATTCTCAGTATCGTAATAATGGAAATTATGTCTATTAACGTATCCATTTTTGTGGAAAGTAGCTTCATCAGTAAATAAGATCGTGCTAAAATAGTTGGGTTTTATTAAATTTTATTTATGGCCCAATTGCAAAAGTTTAATATGTTAACGAAGTCATCCTCTTATAATTCTTGTGCAAGTTGGACATGGTATGGATGATATTTATATTTTTTTTAATTCTATTAACTGATGTTTTTGAAACTCCAACTTCTAATTCTAATTGTCGGCAAGAAACGTGAGGCTTTTCAATCACGGAAGAACTAAATGTTCATTACCTTCGTTAATTGCGGTTCTTTCTTGTTCTAAATTGTCTTCGTAATGAATACTGCCTGTTTGCTCGAAACGCTCTTTCAATCTTGCAAATGCTGAAACTTGCGGGTGCATTTGGAAATTTTGCTTATAAATTCGACGAGCTAAAAGACAATTTTTATCGCTTTCAACAAGGACGTAAATCATATTAACAAGTTTTTCTTTCGAAAAATTCATTTTGTAATTTACGAAGTAAGTATACAACACTACACGAATATTAGCACAGTTTGACAACTTTGATTTCTTCATTTGTTTTCGTTCATCCTTTGTTGTACGCTCTTTTGATTAAATTGTTTAATTTTACGATGAATCGTTTAAAAATATCTCAAATATCTCTTAAAAATGGTGGTTTCATACAATATTTGTTATAATTACAATTTATGTATTTCAGTTAATATTTTTTAGTTTCTTATGTATCCACAGCTTGCTTTGACCGACTAATGTTACTCTTCATCAGTGTTATCAACAAAACAAACTTAAATATTTCCGAAACGATTAGAGATAGGTATAGAACATATTTAACAAAAATTAAAGCCGACTAATAGACGAAGACAAGGCGTTAAAAAATATAGGGTGTGCTATTTAAAAAAATGAAGATATAGCATTTTCAAATTTACGTTGTTGAATTAATTTGATAACCCGTTTATTCAAAGATTTCATGTTTGCCAGCAACAAAATGATGGTCACATTGATCATTTATTACAATTTTAAGTGTTTGTATTTCAGTTAATATGTTTTTAGTTTCTTATGTATTCATAGCTTGCTTTGACCGACTAATTTTACCCTTCTTCAGTGTTATCCACGAAAAAAATTGAACAAACTTAAATATCTCCGAAACTATTAGATAGGTATGGAACATATTTAACAGAAATGAAAGCCGATTAATAGACGAAGACAAGGCAGTAAAAAAATGTAGTGTGTACCATTTAAAAAAATGAAGATATAGCATTTTGAAATTTAGTTATTGAATTAATTTTGTGATCACTCTGTATATTGAAATCCAATTTTGACAATACATTAAAGTAAGCTCATGTATGAATAAATTCTGTACCAAAGATTATTTTTTTATCTTTAAAAATAACTGAGATACGCCTACTTCAATTACTACATAAAAATGTCAGTTTTTAGTTAAATATCTCAAAAACAGTAAGATTGTAAGTAATTCTTATAAAAAAGATGTAAAATTATAAGGAGAATCGAAAAATAAAATAATATATAGGGTGTTCTATTTCAAAATCAAAAGTTCTATATTGTACCGCTTTTATATTACACCCTGTAGAAACCAAACTATTTTTAGATTATGCAGCTTTAGAATTACTGCTACAATCTATGAATGCTCTGCCGCATTCTCATGGGGTAGGTTAGGTGGTTCTCCTCTAGTGCTACCTTGTTTATGGATGTTTCGAGCTTTCGGAAAAGTTGTTAGAATTCAGGGCCGTACCCAGTTACCAATTCTGTATTGTAAGTATTTTGTAACTGTGGTTTCATATGTTAATTGGGTTAATCGGCCTATTTCCACAGTTTTTTTTCGCTTTAAAGCGACGTTAAAACTCATCAAATGAATGCAGTTAATAGAAGAATCAGTAGAACTGTAATTCTCAGAATAAGATATCATCAAATGTTATATGGAATTCACTTTCGGAACATGCCTAGATATATCAAAGTACCATTTGACAATCATTAAAGTAAGCTCATTGTACTGCAATAAATTACTGTAAACCCAAAATGTTTTATTATTTTATATGATACGCTACTTATATTACTCATGATGAGTCAGTTTTAGTTAAATACTCAAAACTTTAATCAGGAGATAGAACAACATGTAAAATTACTAGGAGAATGAAAGTTATATAAAATATGGTTATTAAAATCGAAGCATATAGCTTTTCATATTTACTGTAAAACCAAATTTTATATTTAGATATATAAATCAAATGAATCAGTGGTAAGTTTCTATGTAGACAACCTTTACCAGGAGATACCGTTCTACGTAACATTTAAGAATCACTGCGCCAAGATACCAAGGCTACTTAATTTACATAAATTCAGTTTTAGTAACATTTCATATTAATATGTAAGTTTTTGTCAGACTTTACAGGAGATAACATTACTAGAATGCATTACATCACATATGTCGTTATGAGATCAGCATAGCTGACATAGAAATTTTCTAGACTTGCACTTTAAAGTAACTCATACAACATAATCCGTTCAAGAGGTAATGAGACATGCACCTGATGAACAAAGTAGAATTGAGCTGACAGTATCTAATTACTGTAAAGATGAATGTTCACAATAATATGAATAGCATGACATATTACAGGTGAATTTTCTCAAATTCAACTGATCGATAGACACGATCAGTTCAAGAAGAGTTCATAAGAAAGTCGATGACATAGCAGTGTGATCAAATAATTCAATCATGTATATGTCATAATACGAATGCACGATTTTCAAGAGTAGAGCTACCGATTCAAAATTGACTGTTTCACAAAAATATGTTTTTGTTTTAAGTAACGTGATAGTTATCAATGATCTCAAGTTTTTGCAGCAAATTTAGCGTGCATTTAGTTATACGACTGTTTCTAGAAGTTTAAAACATAGTTCAGTAATGTATAATGCGATGATTTTGTTTTTCAATTTCAATATTATGTCGTTAGCTTTGTATTTTGTGTAAGACGATGTTTTGTGGTAGGTATAATCTCATTTGATGATGAGATCTTTGCGAAAGACTAAAGTGTTATTTCGTGTTCGTGTTTTTGTTTGTAGTGTTAGCTGTGTGTTGATTTGTTATAATGTGTTTTGTTTATGTGTTGTCCACCGCTTTGTTGTGCGTGTTTAGTTTTGTGTCGTGTGTAGCGTGTTGTTGTGGTGAGTGTGTGTTCAGTTGGTGTGTTGTTTGGGTGGTTGCGTTGACAGTGGTGCGTGCATCGTGTGATGCGAGCGTCTTGCGTGGCGTAGCTGTATTGTTGTGGTAGCGTGCGTTTACGAGGTGTCATGCGTGGTGCTTGTGCGTTCAGGTGTGTGTTGCGTGTCGTGTGTGTGCGTTGCGTGCGTCGTGTGTGCGTGTGTGCGTAGGTTTGTGTTGCTGTAGCGTGGTTTGTGTGTTGCGTGTGTGGTGTGGTGCTGTGTGTGTTGCGTCTGTGGTATGTGTGCTTTGTTGCGTTGTGTTCGGCGTGTTCATTTGCGTGTGTGTGTGGTGCGTAGTGTGTGGCGTGCGTGTCGTGTGCTGTTGCTGTGTGGTGTTTTGTGTGTGCGTGTGCGTGGTGTGGTGTGGTGTGCTGTGTGTCGTGTGTGTGTGCGTGTGGTGTGCTGTGTGGTTCGTGGTCGTGCGTAGCTGTGCGTGTGCGTGTGCGTGTGTGTGTGATGTGTGTTGTTGTGTGTGTATGTGTGTGTGTGCTTGCGTGTCGTGTCGTTGTCTGTGGTTCGTGTGCGTGGTGCTTGCGTGTTTGTTGCGTGGGTGCGTGGTGTGCGTACGTGCGTGTGTACGTGACGTACGTCGTGCAGCGTACGGACGTGCGTAGCGTACGTGCGAGCGTGTGCGAACGTACGTATGCGTGTGAGCGTGCGTACGTGCGTAGTACGTGCGGCGTGTACGTAGCGTGCGTGCGAGCGTGCGTGCGTACGTAAATGCGAGCTTGCGTGTGCGTGCGTGTTACATGCGAGCTTGCGTGCTTGTCGTGTGCGTGCATGCGTGTTTTTGTTTGATCCTCGTGCTAAAGCAGTGCTAGTCGATTGTATGTAGTTGTAGGCACTATTGTGTTGACTAAAAGCTATAATTGAAAACGTTGCTTGCTTTACCCAGTCCATGGAGTTATGTTTAATTAGCTTTTTTTGACATGTATTTATTTATGGTAAGATCAGGCATGCATGTAAAGTAATATAGAGATGAAACTAACTAGTTAATGTGTTTTGCTGCTACACGTATCACAGTATTGAAGATTCTGTTTATGTATTAGAAAACGTACTACAGTCTCGAAACAGAATGCAGAAAAAAATTGAAGGAAGTGAATACGGTACAACTTCTGCGAACGAGCTGAAAGATTTGAAGCGTGTACAGCATTTCCAGGGCCGTGTTGAAACCATTTAATTTAGGGCTAACCTCATGCCCATGTAATAATAGTGTATGATAAAAGCTGTCAGGGTTATTAGCTGTTTGCATCTCGAAATCTCGATGATGATAATACTCTCCGTGAAATTTCAAATAAAAATTAGATTACGTCACACTTATTTCAGATTAGAAATTTTTAAAAACGTTTAGTTGACATTTTAGTACATGTTTAAATATAAACGATGAGATAATCAGGTTATTGTTTAACGCCTGTTACCCAACCATTCTGTAAAGAACCAGCGTCCTTTACGTATGCTTTTTAGAATAAATTATTTGCGGACCATCCTATATTTAAGATTTCAAAAGTTTACGCGATATTGCACAACGAATAATTTATTCATCACCGCTGACGTGTATTTCTAAAAAACCCGTAAGTTTTTGCACGTCAGAACGATTGCAACCAATCGCATAACGGCATCCCCCGCACGGTAGCCGCGAAGCCGCCCACAGATGCACCTTTATAAACCCGCGACGCGCGCGAAGAAAGGGATGAATCGATGAATGGATGAATCGATGAGATCCCGCTCGAAACTCATACATACAATACATACAGACAAACACAATAACCGTACACGGTGTCTTTGATCGTAGGAGAGTACCCCCGAAATCGGTTGTATGGTTGGTAGTCAATATTCCTCGCAAACACCTAGGGCGATATCGATTGTAAATAAATTAGATAGTACGTAGATTATTCTATATTTACGTAAACCTATTAAAGTCATTTTAGAGTATTTGTAATACCAAGTATTTTGTTTCCGTGATTGAATGTAGATAATTAGACTTAGTATAGAAATCCGTAATTAATTCCGTTAGCTAAATAACCTAATTGTCTAATCCAACCGGTTATAATTAAAGAAAGACAGTACTGAGATCTCGATTTGCATACGCGCATTTCGCGTGTATTATTGCAGTCCGACATACTCGCTTCAGCGCTCCAGCGTTACTGAAGAGTAGATAGTTAGGCCATGCGTATAGACCGAGAACGATATCGATTTTCTCCGTCCGAGGTCGTTACCCTAGCGCCGATGAACAAAACTACTTAAAGCAACGGTACCAACTTCTGTAAATACAGGACCGTAACCTAAATTTTACCTCTTAGGTAAGGAATAGATTAAAATAATATCTCTGTTCATAGAAACGACGACGCACTCAATAAATAGCCGCCAACCAGGAGAACAAGTGTGAGGAGCCGCCGGGACCAAGAAATAAAAATACATTTAGAGTTGTTATTAATAACAGTTTGGTTTATTGTTAAATTTATTTAATATAGCATCTAAAAACGCTTTAAGGTATTTATTTAAGGTGACAGTGTTAAGCCTATCCAGTAAGACGAACCACACCCCGTTTATAAATAAAACCGCGTTGGGTTACCAAACCAGAAAGGCGCGTCAATAATAATCATTTACTTAAGAGGACGCAATACCTATAGCATCTAAAGTTAGGGCATTGTTACAATTCTATTCTGATAAATAGAAAGAGATTTTTAGTGCTTTAATTGTTTTAATCAAGAGCCCTGTAATAACAAAAATAACCCCATTGTTTTTCTTTTAATTCAGCATGTGTGTTTTTGAAAATCGTGTTATAAATTTATGATTTAGTGTTTTTTAAAAAGAAATTATTTATATTATACTGGTAATCAATTTTAGACTATTATATTTAACAAAGTTATATAATTACACGGTAATTAGCTAAAGTAAACATGAACAGTACTACATATTGTTGTGGAGTTTAAAACATGTAACTTTCCAAAACTCTTAATATGGTTTTTTATGAAACAATTTGTGTATCCGTATGTACTATAGGAATATTTTTCAAAAAGGTAAATACGATTTGCATAAAGATAATAAGGTTTGTTTGTACAACCTAGAAAGTTGTTTTTTAGTTTGACATGCAGCACAAAAGCAGTGACTATCACTCGTGAAGTAGTGCCTCAAAACGTTCTTTAAGTACAGAACTGGTAAGTGTGGTGTTAACCCTTTATTTATTGTACAGATTTTTAATTACAGTTATAAAATACATCTAAGCATTGAGTTTCTTTAAAAAATTAAGGCGTACAACATTTTAACGGTCGGATGGATATTAAACATATTTCAATGCAGGTAACTATGTTTTTAATATGCGTTTTAGAAGACAATATTGCTGTTATGTAATTAATTAACTTAATAAAAATTTGTTTCATTTGGAATGTCAGTAATTTTTTATAGTTCACTGAGGATTTTTTAATTATGACATTTACAATAAAATAAGTGTTCTATAATTAAATTTTACTGTCATTCAAATTCTCCCACGCAAGATCAATCCTTAACACAGCTGCTATTTTACACCATTATTAGAAAATACGTTTTCTCCAATAGCATTTCACCATTTTAAAGCAGTACGATCGATAATAATCTTTATGCAATTTCCAACATTGTATGCGTGTGCAACCTCCAGGGGTTACAGCCAGAAGGACCTTAATACCATCAAAAATAACCCTAAGACCTACTCCAAGTCCAGCCCCAACCCCAGGTCCAACCCTAAGACTTATCCCTAGACCAGCCCCAGCCCCAGCCCTAAGCTCCAACTCTAGCTCTACATACAGCCCCAGCCCCTACCCCTAAATACAGCCCTAAGACCAGCCAAAACCAGCCCCCACCCTTAAATACAGTCCTCACGTTAGCAACCACAAAAAAAATCCTTGCTGTCAAAAGGTCCTTAATATAACCATAAGGTTAGAAAAATAACCCCCAAAAGAAACCATAAAAATAAGGGTAATACGGTCCTATATGTAAGCGAGTAAAAATAATTAGGGTTGAAAGGGCCTCCGAAAAGAAAAGGGTAGAAAATACGGTCTCACACGCAGGGTATGTAAAAATCAGGATAAAAGGGTTGAAAACACGGCCTCACACGCAGGTATATGTAAAAATAGGGGTGAAAAAAATACGTCCTACACGTGCGCAAGTAAAAAATAATTAGGGTTGAAAAAGTTCCTTCGAAAAGAAAGGGTTGAATATACGGTCTCACACGTGGGTGTGTAAAAAATAAGGGTTGAAAACACGGTCTCACACGTGGATGTGTAAAAATAGGGGTGAAAAAATACGTCCTACACGTGCGCAAGTAAAAATAAGGGTGAAAATGCGGCCCACGTGGGCATATAAAAAGTGAAAGGGGGCGGGGCTTGTGACGTAAAAAAAAGTGGTGGGGATGGTGTCCCGCTTCTACTCTTCACCATTTACTTGAGCTCACACTATAGAATTAAAGTCGCAGTGTAAGGTGCCAAAACCGAGTGCTCTCTTAAAATATTGTAAAATTTCTATTTCAAGCAATCTTTAAACCAGATATTTTTGCCTTCCTTTCTTTCTTTTTTTTTTCATAAATTATAGGAAACAACTTTCAAACACTGGTAACTAGTTTTCTACTATATTGTAGAAATGTAGTTATATAAGAAAAAATTAGGTCAAAATAAAAATGTGCTTATATTGCGCATGCGCATTGAAAACCCCGTCAATCTGGACACCCGAAATATAATCTTGAATTGCAGTAAAATGTATATCATGAATGACAAATAATTCCTAATGTGTAATTAATTATATTAAACGAGTTACGTGATTCTTCCACTATACTTCAATAAATTATACATTTAAATTTTTCCTTCCTCGAGTTGTACATTATCTCTCCCTTGTAAATTATTTGAATATAATTAGCAATACGATATGTTAACGAAAATCTACATACGATTAAACATACTTGCTCACATACGATGGTTATCTTCACATAAAATAAGAGAAAAATAACAATAATATTTGTGATAAAGCTCTGTTTGTTTTATTTATTATTTTAAATTTTGGTTTACGGCATTATATCTCGTTTAAGTTTAAAAAGTTTTTTTAAGGCGATTTTATCTTACTCATCCAAACACAAAATTAAATTTTTTTATTATGCTTTCTTTTGACATTTAATAACTAATGAGTCAAAACTTTTCAAGTCAACTAACCAATTCTTGCTTATTTATTTTTTTCTGTTTTAAGAAACGCGAGACTGATCAAAATAAAGGTAATTAACATAAAATCCAGACTTTTATCAGAAATAAAAAAATATATTACAAAAGTTTATGAATTTCAGTAATTTTAGCATTGTATTTTATATAAAAATTTGAAAAGCACGCGATTGTGGGATACAAATTCGAATAAATAACATATTTTCCACTGCACCATTTGTGAACCAAATCAATAATTTAAAATACAAACTGTAAATCCTGGTTAAGTTGACAGTAACCTAGATTTAGGGGAATACATAGTGCATTTAAAGTCATTATATCGGAAAAAGTTATTATCAGTTAATTTTGCCACAGTTAGTTGTGACATATAATTTCCATGTATTTTTTTTTTCAGGTAAGCGAAAGTGAAATGGCCATTATGCATCACCAAAGTAGTAAGTTTAATTAGAATTCTATACTATACTATATAATTCTGCCAGATATTATATTCTGTTGTTTTTATTAACATGGAGGATATTTTTTAGATAAATATCATGTCATTGAATAACAAATTTAGTTTTGGGAATAAAATTATTACTAGTCTTTTTTTATCTTCTGTAATATCTAAAATTAACGTCTAAATTAGCAGAATGCCTGCAAAGCGTAATGTAAAACAAGTAACCACGATCATATACTACGCTTCCAATTTATAAACTGCTGACATCGTATTCAAGAACCCGAAAGTTCGTGAGATGTTCGTTCACCCTTTTCAGACTTTTTATCTAAATTAGCATCTCTTGTTGCTTAAGTTATATTAGCTGTCAAAAGGCATTCTATTATATTATGTCCTTTTTTTAGATGGTATGGAAGAGTAAAATACAATTATGTCGTATCTGAGACGATTTGCGTGATCAAAATAATTTATCAAGTGAAAAACAGTTGATGTTTCAAGTGCTGTTTTTTATTATCAGTTAAATATTGGATGTGTCATATGTGAATCACAAGTAATTGTGACGGATATAAATTTAAGGACTAGCGAACATGAACATCCAGTCCATTCACACCTACCTATTCGTGTAGTTCTCAAAGATACAGATCCTTTAACTTAAACTTTGTTACGTAGGTAGGCCGTGGGCCAAACTTTTTTCGATTGATGTATTCTAATTTATATTATACAAGAGTTTGGCAAAGTTTTACGTTTTAGAAAGACGACAGGAAACTTATATATATATATATATATATATATATATATATATATATACACATATACAGTGCGTTCAATATAATCGGACGCATTCAATAACTCTTTGTATTGCGTTTCATAAGAAAGTGTTTAAATAGTTTTTATTCATTTACAAATACTCTATTAAGTGCTTGGTTTAGATAATTTTTTAAGCTTCCGGTTTGACCGGAAGCGCACATAATTTTATTTTTTTAAATCACACTGTATATATATTTTCGCATTTTTGCATTGCTTATTTTTTTCTCAATACATACGTATAAAAGTCTTATAGGGTTTTATAAAAAACAATTCTTCCCGGTTTGTCTCACTAATTGCATCCAGTCATAAGGATGGGTTATTGGGCTATTGTATTTCTTCCTAGTTGTATGTGTATGCCCCGGAATAAGAAACTTGTGATCAATGATTTCTAAATTTTCACTATTCTGGAGTAGTGTGAAAAACATTGCAGCAAGATGACTATTTTTATTTTGCCAACCACATGTATCAGAATACAAAATTACATGTTTTACTTCAGAGGGAATGTTCGAGATGAAATGGTTGTATAAGCATGACCCAACTTGATTAGCACCTCTTTCAGCAATTACATCGTGCCACATGTGGCAGTATGCTTGTTTGGTGACATAGTCGTGCAAATATAGATTGAAGGTCCAAAGTGGCGTTTATAAAATGCAACCGATGTAACTAGATCAGGTGTTGGTAAACACTGTTGCAAATCAAACGGGTGAACTCTTTTAGAATTATCGTCCTTGCAGATATCTTTGTCACTTCTTTTTGAAGTATATGCATAATCTGCTTCACCTTGATGATCACTTAGTTTCGCTTGTAGTGCTTCTCTGTTTTCTTCAGTTGCTGCATTTAATTTGATATGAAGCTTATCGCAAGTTTGGCATGTATCCTTTTTTAAACTTTTTATAGTTATTTTCGCTTCGTAAAATAGTTCGGCGTAAACCTTCTTACTTACAGGTTTATATATGGTTTCTTGCTTCACATATTCTTCATAAATTTTAGCAAGTGTATAGTGCGGTGGAAGATATTTTTTTGTGGTTTGGTGGCGACAATAATGACTCTCATACGCCGGAAGAGACAAAATATGTTTTCTAGCAGCTTCCTTTACTTCGTCAGGTATTTTGTGCCACGGTTCTTGAGTACCTCTATTATCGTTATCTGTACTTCTTGACATACAAGAGTTCTTACTTAGTATTACATTAGTAATAAATTTACTACTTTCGTTAAAAGTGTTTTGGAAACAATTTTTACAAATTGGTATCATATTTCCAGAAAATTGTAAATGGTAAGTATATGTGGGACAGCGATTTTTTTGTTTAGATTCGTCTTCTACTTTTTTCTTGCTACTTTCTTGGTATTTACATTAATTAGACCAGCAATATAGGACCACTCTGCTATTTATTAGGGCTACCCATAGCCCAGCATACTTTAAACAAAATATTTCTGACGTCGTCACTAAATCTTATTTGGCATTGCATACATTTCGACAAAGCTTTACATTCTCGTGGGGGAACTAGTCTTCCTTTTATAGGATTTACCTAAGTTTCGATCAGTTTTATTATTTAACCTCGCTACTCTTGT
Source organism: Vesta saturnalis (assembly GCA_036346205.1). Taxonomy (NCBI): domain Eukaryota; kingdom Metazoa; phylum Arthropoda; class Insecta; order Coleoptera; family Lampyridae; genus Vesta; species Vesta saturnalis. The sequence goes on along the minus strand of JARFJB010001349.1, from coordinate 1,462,907 downwards.
GTCACCCTTTACAACTGCTGCACCACCTTTCTTGCGTTTTTCTCGAATGTTTCTTGTTTTCTCGATGTTCTCTTCTGTTACGGTAGATTCATCTTACATTGTTACTGCTGGATAGGCTGGGCTGGAACTAGATACAAGAATTCTGTTTTCTTCACGTTCAGTTGTTCACATTTCATTTAGTTTTGCTAATATCACATCGTCTTCATCAGATGCAAGTTATGTCATCTATACATCCCCACAAATTATTTGGAACTTCACGAAGAGAAGGGGCAGGGCTGGAATCTAATATTTCTAACTAATAAACTACACACCGCGTATATTATTCAATAAATTCTTACATCTGCTGCCATTGTCTACGGGATTCAAACACATTGCAACTAATTTCTTTCCTCTACTAGAAGAATCCATCGCAATACAAACATTATTTTTAGGTTATATTGTACCACAATACTAATATAAAACACTGCATAACTATTTTTCTACGGTTTTCAATACAATACATATGTAACACTGTCTTTAGCATACGCCTTAATACCCCACTAGCACATATTTTACACGATATTCTTTGCAGTTTATTAGTAATATAACCAAATTAACGTTAACGAGCACAGCGTAACTTGCATTGGCAGATGGGTGTGTAAACAGGTATAAGTAAAAAAGCCTTACGTACGAACAGATATAAGTCTACTTAATCCTCTATGCACAATTTCTAATAGCTATGTCTAAAGATGTATGTATATATGAAACCCTTTACATAAAAAGAATTGCTTTGAACGCTTTAAACACCAACTGGTATCTCAGAATACAACCTCTTAATAACCTATATCTCTTTGCACCCCGATAGCGAGGTATATTTTAGGGGGCTTAATGCACTTATCCCGTTTTACACAAAATGTTACTTATGCCCCTTTGCACGCCTCGCAGCGATATCGTCGTCAATTTGCTCGCAATTAATTAAACAATGGGTCTATTTAATACGGTCTCGGTCGACTTTAATATTATAAAGTTAAAAAAAATATTTCAGACAAAAGTTGTTGACAATAGTACCGTGTATATTTTATATGAATACAGGGCGTCAGCAAATGCTGGAAATACCAAACTCCTGGTCACTTTTTCTATCGCTAGAATATCGTATACAGGTTATACTGGGTATCTATATGTGGCTCCGAGACTATTTGATCGATTTTAACGAGATTTGACGTGGGCTCCTATATCTGAAAGTTGTGTATAAAACTGGATTTTCGTAAAAATCAATTAACGGGGCGAAATGAGGGTAGTTTTTCGAGGTGCATTTCCAAAGCCAGGGCCAGAAAATATCCTTGGTGAAAAGTTAGTAACCCTAAACCCCGATCGAACAAAATTATATTTAATTTTTTTTTTATTTTAAATTCAAAATGACGGCAAATATGGCGATTTTAGTACATTTCGGCGTACCGCTGTCACTAAGAAACCATAAAAGCTACTTGCAATTTGAAAATCGCAACTTGTAAATAAAAGTACATGCTTTCGAACGATTTGTAAATATTTTTGGAAAAAATAAAATGTTGCCCTTAATTACGGAGTTAAAATTGCGCTTTTTTTCAAAATTGATTTTCTCAAAAACGGCTCTGGTAATTTTTTTTTTAAATTTACGTATTTTATAATCACATACAACGAAAATAGAATGACCTTTATGAGATTGCTCTAACTTATCCAGGACCGGAGTGAGAAATTTTCAAATTTGAAAATTTTTCAATCTCTCATAACTATCCTTCTAATAAAAATGAAATCTTGTAATTAAGGGATTATATAGCTAAACTGCTATATTGAAATATTTTTAGCGCTTCCGGTTTTGCCGAAAATAAGAAATATTATGTTTTCAATTTTTTTAATATTTTATAGCAAAGTTTCAAAAACAAATCTAAAGTATTTTAAAGCTAATTTCTTATCCAAATACGTAAAAATATACAGTGATTTGCAAAATATAAGGTAAATAAGAAAAAAATAATTTATGTAGGTAAGTATATCTTAATATAGTGACTGGCCCATCAATGTATAGCTTTTAAATTTGCATATTTTACAGTCATATTTAACGAAAATATAATGAGCTTTATGAGATTTGTATCTTATCCAGGACCGGAGTTAGGATTTTTAATCCATTATAACTATGTTTCTAATAAAAATGAAATCTTGAAATGAAGAGATTACATAGTACACATACATAGCTACTAAACTGCTGTATTGGATTATTTTTAGCGCTTCCGGTTTTACCGAAAATAACGAAAAAAATTATTATTTTAATTCTTTTTAATATTCTATATCAAAGTTTCAAAAATAATTCTAAAGTATTTTAAAGTTAATTTCTCATGCTATTCAAATACGTAAAAATATACAGTAATTTGCAAAATACAGGGTGAATAAGAAAAAAATAATTTTGTGGGTAAGTATATCTTATTATAACTATGTTTCTAATAAAAATGTAATCTTGAAATGAAGAGATTACATAGTACACATACATAGCTACTAAGCTGCTGTATTGGATTATTTTTAGCGCTTCCGGTTTTACCGAAAATAACGAAAAAAATTTACGATTTCAATTTTTTTTAATATTCTATATCAAAGTTTCAAAAATAATTCTAAAGTATTTTAATATTAATTTCTCGTGCTATCCAAATACGTAAAGATATACAGTAATTTGCAAAATACAGGGTGAATAAGAAAAAAATAATTTTGTGGGTAAGTATATCTTATTATATTACAAGTTATACGTAGTTAGGAAGTGCTGCGGGCTACAGTTAGTTTCCTTACACGCGAAAATGTTGTGCCGAAGTCCATCGGCCAGATTTTTTTTTAATTATTGGTAATTGGTCATAGATTCTCGTATTTTGTTAAAATGCCTATCTTGTATAGGTACAGGATAGGTCAACGTGCGATGGTCACATTTTCTCATTTTTCAAAGAACACCCTGTATATTAGAACATCATTCGATTCCTTTGATCTGTCATTCCTATTTATGTACCCAAATGGAAATACTTTTCTAAGTATTGGCAGGTCTCTGTTCAAAACAGATAATTTTCCTAATTAAAATACTTGTCCTTTGGGTATGTAATCGTGTATTTGTATTTATTTTTATGTCTAGGTTTTGGGCTGTGTTTTTCCTAGACCTCGAAGTAAGTTGTCACGTGTGGATGAAATTTATTGTAGAATTTTTTTCTGAATATTAGGGTGTTTGAATGTTATATGTAGAATTTTAAATTGAAACGTTAAGTTGCCGGGAATTTTATTTTAAGCTTTGATATCTCAGTTTCGATAAAAAAAATTGAATTTCATAATGGTTGAAGAGGGTTTAAGAAACATAATATGTGTCGGTTTAACCCTATTTGTGTTATCATGTTTGACAACGTAACGTTCAGTCGCGTTTAAATAGTTCTGCATGCTTTCAAGTTTACCAGTTCATTTATGTATTGTGTTATTATTGAGGAAATATAGAAGATTTATTTGACTACGATGGTTTCTTATTGAAAAACGGGATGTGTGCATCTCGATTCTAGTTATAAAGTCTACTTTTTTCCTGGAAAATGTCCATTATGCAGTTTTAGTATGGAAGATTTTTAGTGTGACGAATAAACAAGTAACGTGATTTTAGGCGGGATAAGACGTTTTGTGTTTCTTTTAGTTAGTTAAAGTTAGGCTGTTAACGAAAGAGGTCGAACGGTGAGCGGGAAATGTCGGCTTTGAGCACACCGAATTTACCTACATTCTACCCGGATTACTTGAAGCTATCCTGAGGGAATCTTCTCGTTCACCTTGTGTGTTTTTTTTATTCAGAATTCAATCATGTCGGGACCTTTGAAGTGATGTTATTCGTTGGTCAGAAGGATTAGTGTTTATTTTGGCAAATTTATTTGTGCATCGATAAAGTACATCCGCGTCCACAGCTGTATAAATAGATATTACGATAATAATTTTTTGTATATAAAAGGCAAAGTACGTTTTGTAAATACATAAAGGTTTATGTATATTGTCAGGTGAAACAGGTATTGGCTTAACTATTTTCACCACTAAACTCGTGTAGATACGAGTATAATTTAAAAATAGTCGGATAATTGAAATTGACGGCAGTAAAGTTGCTGTACTGTAAGACCGTGAAAAAGATCGAAGAGTTATTGGTATCCGTCGATCGATTACCAGAGGTCAATTGCACGAGAATTGTCTTTACTGCTGTAAGATACAAAGAAAGGATTTATATTGGTCAATTTTGTGCCAATTAAGGTAATTAGTTTTCTGTGTTTATGTTAATGAAGTTGTTTTTTTGTATTTGTTTAAGCCGATTATTACACTTTCTTTTGTGTAGTTTTGTATAGAACCCTTCAGGCGGTTTAAATGATTTTACCGATGTGTATTCAACCGTTGGTCGTAATATTACATATTGTGTGTAATTTTTTTTAACTCTTATGACTGTATACCAAAATTCGCATCACGAAAGTTTTTCAAATTTATGTTTTCGACGTCATTATTATACCGTTAAATATTAATTAAATTAAGGCAATTAAGACAAATGACCTAGGAATTCCGAACCTTGCAAGTTTCACCCCGAATTAATATTTAGAATTTTTCGTAAGGGCGCGATTTACTACCTCCCGGAAGTAGATTTATTTGTTTACGATTTACCGATACTTTGTTTATTTTTTTTATTATCATGTGTATAGATAATGTTAATGAATTCGAGCGGATTATTTCGTTATTGCATGTAAGATTATATGTGATTGCCGTCCTTCCTCACAGAGTTACCATTATTTACGTACGAAATTTAAAAGTATGATGTTTTGATTACGTTCATGTTACTGGCCCGTTTTTTTTAATAGAAATTTTTGATTTACACAACTTTACAGCGCAACGTTCATTTATTTCTTTTATGATCAAAGCTTTTAACGTAATAATTTGTGAGAGATTTCTGTTAGATTATTTGCTTTTTTATTTTAAGATATAAAATTTCACTAATAAGATTTAATGTAAAGGAAAATTAGAGTAAATAAGGTTGATCGCCCATCAGGTGGTCTATTAGCACGCCATTGTATTTCGATCACGCACAAATATTTTGAAGCTTTGCAGAAAACGCCGGATCAAGGCTTTTAATTACCGACTCACCTGGTTTATGCCAGTAAGGTAAGCAAGGTTTGTGTTTGTTTTGAACTTTGCGTAGAATACTCATATATAGGTATTTAGACACCGATATTGTCGATAATAAACAAACCGGCGCCGATTTAATTTATGACTCTCCCCATCGTGTATTATGTATTACGAGCTATCCTAATTACACTCCCCACCTATTTCCACTGAGTTTCCAACACATTTTTCGTATCTGTTACTTCCGATTCTACTGCCATTTTCGTCCGTAACAAAGTGCTTTTCCAATTAAGTTGTTACGTTATCACAGCATTGCAATAACTTTAGATACATAGTTAAAAATAAGATAATATTAAACGTACACATGCTGTTTTCAGTAGTTGTGTATAATAATGGTAGTCTTTAAATAGTAACGGAAAATGATTTCTTTGTTAATTTTACATGATTTGATTACATAATTAATTGGTATGCAAGTTTTTAGCTGTGGCTGCTTTTACCATTTTCAAATCAATATTTTTCACAACTTCAGACGTACATTAAGCTTTGTTAAATTTGTTTTTTGATTTTTCATTGTTAACCTTCGTCTGTTAGAGGTTATTCTGATTTGTCATTTTTCAGTTGATTTAATAAATATGATTAGATTCTGTAATTGATATACGTTCGGTAATTGTTAAAGCAGGCTTATATTTGCGTTTCCATAATTCGTATATTTATTTGACATCGTAATTAATTTTTTAAGCTATTACCATTTGTTGAGGACGATAACCGTAACTGTTATCGAAACGTTTGTGCAAAATACGCCATTAAAAACCTAAATGGCATGCATTTTAATTGTGAATGATAATTAATTTAAAAAAAAACTGAAAATAATATTTTTTTATTTGAAAATGTTTATAGTATGTTTGCTCAGCAGATGATCGAAATTTTCTGAATGCAATGGAAAACGTTACAGAAGGGGTATTAATTAAAAGCTGTTTCCTCTTGTGCAAGTCTAGAATATAAATCTGTCTTTCACGATGCGAAGAAATCTTTATTAAAACATTATATGTTCACAATTTTAATTCGATAAAGCAATTTCTGAACGCATCCCAGTTGAAAGAAAACGCATTTAATTTTAAACTATTCGCAGCGGCAATCGTATTTTTTAAAAAGCGACATATTCTAAATCACATGTTTGACCAGATTTCTCTAAACAATTAGGAAAATACTGTGAGTAGAACAGGGGCACTTGAACTTTCGCTTTTACGTCACAAATGCCCCAGGGTGTGGGGCACTTGCCCCGCCACTTTTTTTACACATCCACGTGTGAGACCGTGTTTTCAACCCCTAATTATTTTTATACGCTTACGTGAGAGACCGTATTTTCAACCCTTTCTTTTTCGAAGGCTCTTTTCAACCCTAATTTTTACACACCTGCGTATAGGACGTGTATTTTCACCCCTATTTTTTACACACCCACGTGTAGGACGTGTTTTATCACCATATTTTATGGCAGCTCACGTATAGGACGCGTATTTTCTACCCTATGGGTCAACCCTAATTAGAGCCTTTCTGTACTTGCGCACGTGAGGGGATAACCCTTACGGCTGGGGGCAGGGGCTGGTCTAGGGATAAGTCTTAGGGTTGGACCTGGGGGCTGGGGGCTGGACTTGGACTTGGGGTTGGTCTTAGGGTTATTTTTGATGGTATTAAGGTCCTTCTGGCTATATTAAGAACAGTGCCCCTGGAGGTTGCACACGCATACAATGTTGTAAATTGCATAATTAATAAGATATTATTATCGGTCCTATTGTTTAAATGGTCAGATTCTATTGGATGATCTTTTACCTATACGAGAAAACGTATTTTCTAATAAGGATGTAAGATAGCAGCTGTGTTAAGGATTGATCTTGCGTGGGGAATTTGAATGACAGTAAAATTTAATTATAGAACACTTATTTTTATTGTAAATGTCATAATTAAAAAATCCTCAGTGAGTTATAAAAAAAAAATTACTAACATTCGGGTCTAATGAAACAAATTTTTTTTGTATTAAGTTAATTACATAACAGCAATATCGTCTTCTAAAACGAATATTAAAACATAGTTTACCTGCATTGAAATATGTTTAATATCCATCCGACCGTTAAAATTTTGTACGTCTTAATATTTTTTAAAGAAACTTAATGCTTAGTTGTGTTTTATAACTGTAATTACCAGCTATGTACTTATAGAACGTTTTTGAGGCACTGCTTCACGAGTGATAGTCACTGCTTTTGTGCTGCATGTCAAACTAAAAAACAACTTTCTAGGTTGTGTAAAATCTACCTATTGATTTCCCCTATAATTAGAGTGTAAATATACAAACAACCTTATTATCTTTATCACACTTTTTGTAGCGTGTATTTACCTTTCTCTTAAAATAAATCGATTTGAAAAATATTCATATTGTACATACGGACACACAAATTGTTTTATAAAAAACCATATGCAAATCGTATTTACCTTTTTAAACAATATTCCTATAGTACATACGGATACACAAATTGTTTCATAAAAAACCATATTAAGAGTTTTGGAAAGTTACATGTTTTAAATTCCACAACAATATGTAGTAAGAAATCACTGTTCATGTTTACTTTAGCTAATTACCGTGTAATTATATAACTCTGTTAAATATAATAGTCTAAAATTGATTACCAATATAAATGGCTAACATAATTTCTTTTTAAAAAAACACTAAATCATAAATTTTATAACACGATTTTTAAAAACACACATACTGAATTAAAAGAAAAACAATGTTATTTGTTATTACAGCTCTTAATTAAAACAATTAAAGCACTAAAAATCTCTTTATTTATCAGAATAGAATGGTTGGGTAACAGGTGTTAAACAATAACCTGATTATCTCATCATTTAGAATTAAACATGTACTAAAATAGTTTTTACAAAATCAAACATAGGTAAATTATGTAATCTAAAATATAGAAACATTAAGGTATAAGTCCACATACATCCGAATGATAGTCTTGTAGTATTGTTTTATTGTATAGGAAACGTAAATGATATCCTTGCGGTGCTCGTCCAAAGGAATCAAAATACTCTCCGTTACCATTCTCCTCAATGTAGATAGCGGTCCAATGCTGACCTGGTTTGTTTGCAGGATCCGTGTTTAGGATAATTGCACACGGTCTAGGTGCGTGTCTCGTACATACAAGCCGAAACACATTCTTCTTGTGGCTGGGGATCGATTTCAAGCATCTCAACACTTGTACCGCATACATCTTTGGAATTGGTATGCGTCCAGTCTTGCAGTAGTAATGCGTTTTCCAGTGCACACATAGGCTCAGTGATGTTATGGTTTAAGCAGCTATATGCTTTTGCTTTCCTTTTCAACTGTTTAATCGACGGGCAGCCAGTCTCCAAGTTTACTATTGGTTTGTTAAGAAACCTTAAAAACTTGTTTTTCACCGCCCTTAACGTGAATTTTGTTAAATGGGCGCAACACTCTCAACTCCTCACGGAAATTGTTGTAATGTACATGACCCGACCACCATTTCAACCCATGATAATTATCCTCCATAAATTTTATCTGTCGTGACATGGATCCTACTATAAAGTAGCCTCGAGGTGGTTTTATTAGCATCAACGATAAACGACCGTGATCTGTAACCACGGCAATTTCTTTCGGTATGAATTCGTTGTTAACACCACTAAACCCTTGTACGTCCAAGTATGCGTCCATCTTCTATCGACTGCTGCTGTACACTGAAGCTTGCAGGTTAGAGCTACCACTTTTAACAGCTAAAATCCACAACGACATTCCGATGTTTATCGATCTCGATCACGTTATCGAATTCTAACCCCTAATTATTTTATACGCTTACGTGAGAACCGTATTTTCAACCCTTTCTTTTCGAAGGCTCTTTTCAACCCTAATTTTTACACCCTGCGTATAGGACGTGTATTTTCACCTATTTTTTTCACACCCACGTGTAGGACGTGTTTTTCACCATATTTTATGGCAGCTCACGTATAGGACGCGTATTTTCTACCCTATGGGTCAACCCTAATTAGAGCCTTTCTGTACTTGCGCACGTGAGGGGATAACCCTTACGGCTGGGGCAGGGCTGGTCTAGGGATAAGTCTTAGGGTTGGACCTGGGGCTGGGGGCTGGACTTGGACTTGGGGTTGGTCTTAGGGTTATTTTTGATGGTATTAAGGTCCTTATGGCTATATTAAGAACAGTGCCCCTGGAGGTTGCACACGCATACAATGTCGGAAATTGCATAATTAATAAGATATTATTATCGGTCCTATTGTTTAAATGGTCAGATTCTATTGGATGATCTTTTACCTATACGAGAAAACGTATTTAATAAGGATGTAAGATAGCAGCTGTGTTAAGGATTGATCTTGCGTGGGGAATTTGAATGACAATAAAATTTAATTATAGAACACTTATTTTTATTGTAAATGTCATAATTAAAAATCCTCAGTGAAATATAAAAAAATTACTGACATTCGGGTCTAATGAAACAAATTTTTTATTAAGTTAATTACATAACAGCAATATGTCTTCTAAAACGAATATTAAAACATAGTTTACCTGCATTGAAATATGTTTAATATCCATCCGACCGTTAAAATTTTGTACGTCTTAATATTTTTAAAGAAACTTAATGCTTAGTTGTGTTTTATAACTGTAATTACCAGCTATGTACTTATAGAACGTTTTGAGGCACTGCTTCACGAGTGATAGTCACTGCTTTGTGCTGCATGTCAAACTAAAAACAACTTTCTAGGTTGTGTAAAACTACCTATTGATTTCCATAATTAGAGTGTAAATATACAAACAACCTTATTATCTTTATCACACTTTTTGAGCGTGTATTTACCTTTCTCTTAAAATAAATCGATTTGAAAAATATTCATATTGTACATACGACACAAATTGTTTATAAAACCATATGCAAATCGTATTTATTTAAACAATATTCCTATAGTACATACGGATACACAAATTGTTTATAAAAACCATATTAAGAGTTTGGAAAGTTACATGTTTTAAATTCCACAACAATATGTAGTAAGAAATCACTGTTCATGTTTACTTTAGCTAATTACCGTGTAATTATATAACTCTGTTAAATTTAATAGTCTAAAATTGATTACCAATATAAATGGTTAACATAATTTCTTTTTAAAAAACACTAAATCATAAATTTTATAACACGATTTTTAAAAACACACATACTGAATTAAAAGAAAAACAATGGGGTTATTTTTGTTATTACAGGGCTCTTGATTAAAACAATTAAAGCACTAAAAAATCTCTTTTATTTATCAGAATAGAATGGTTGGGTAACAGGTGTTAAACAATAACCTGATTATCTCATCATTTAGAATTAAACATGTACTAAAATAGTTTTTTACAAAATCAAACATAGGTAAATTAAGGAATCTAAAATATAGAAACATTAAGGTATAACGTCCACATACATCCGAATGATAGTCTTGTAGTATTGTTTTATTGTATAGGAAACGTAAATGATATCCTAGCGGTGCTCGTCCAAAGGAATCAAAATACTCTCCGTTACCATTCTCGTTAATGTAGATAGCGGTCCAATGCTGACCTGGTTTGTGTGCAGGATCCGTGTTTACGATAATTGCACACGGTCTAGGTGCGTGTCTCGGTAGTTGATTAGAAGCACATACAAGCCGAAACACATTCTTCTTGTGGCTGGGGATCGATTTCAAGCATCTCAACACTTGTACCGCATACATCTTTGGAATTGGTATGCGTCCAGTCTTGCAGTAGTAATGCGTTTTCCAGTGCACACATAGGCTCAGTGATGTTATGGTTTAAGCAGCTATATGCTTTTGCTTCCTTTTCAACTGTTTAATCGACGGGCAACCAGTCTCCAGGTTTACTATTGGTTTGTTAAGAAACCTTAAAACTGTTGTTTTCACCGCCCTTAACGTGAATTTTGTTAAATGGGCGCAACACTCATCAACTCCTCACGGAAATTGTTGTAATGTACATGACCCGACCACCATTTCAACCCATGATAATTATCCTCCATAAATTTTATCTGTCGTGACATGGATCCTGATATAAAGTAGCCTCGAGGTGGTTTTATTAGCATCAACGATAAACGACCGTGATCTGTAACCACGGCAATTCGTCGTTAACACCACTAAACCCTTGTACGTCCAAGTATGCGTCCATCTTCTATCGCTGCTGTACACTGAAGCTTGCAGGTTAGAGCTACCACTTTTAACAGCTAAAATCCACAACGACATTCCGATGTTTATCGATCTCGATCACGTTATCGAATTCTGCATACACCAAACAGTTAACGGTTACGGTGAGCGCTTCTTCAAATCCGACTTCCAGCCGAAGGGAGCCGTTTCTAACTAAATTCCAGTGCGTGCTAGCGTTTGCAGACAAGTCAGGTGTTAGGTCAAAGGCCATTAAACAGTAGCCGTTGGGGTAATCACTTCTCGATATATCGTTACCTTCATTCAAAAAATGAATACCCGTACCAGAGAATAAGGTGTGGTACGCTCTTACGTATAAACCATTAGCTGTAAAGTCTGGTTGTAAGGCCTTCGAAGGAATTTGTTGCCCGTCAATATATAACGACATGTAGTTAATATTGCAGTGATGAAAATTGAACGGATTTGAGGGGTAGTCACCGTTGAAGGCTTTATTTGCTACAAAGCCTACGATGCATCGTTTAGGTAACTGACCCAGGAAAACATTATCCAATGATTTTCGCTGTATGCCTGCAGGTATAGTTAACACTTTTACGTCGGTCCTTGTAACAGGGTATTTTGCGGCTGTTGTTTCTAAAGCTTTAGCGTGCGCAATTAGAATAGTTGGATTGATTCGCATACGTCTCACCAGTAAACTAGCGTCTATAATTCGCGTCTTGTAATTTGAAGCGTGTGCCGCCATTAGCTAAAGGTATCTCTTGATCGTACAAATTTAGTCTTTAACTCAACACCACTTATGAGAAACTTTTCTTGATTAAACAAATCCGAGTGCACGTGACCAATCATCTCTATCTGTTTCCCGGTAGCCGCAAGTGCTTGACGTTTTGAGAAACCGTTATTAGCGTTTCCCAGTGTATTCATCTGTCCAGCTGTATCATTGTGCCATAAGGTACATCCTAGATGTGAACTCTTGGCCTCCTTTCCATAATTTAGCAGCGTTTCGATATATGAACGGTAGGCGTAGGTGTTGTTTGGTTGTGACACCATCTTCTGATTTAAGTAAACCTCCACCTGTGAGAAAAGCGAATGCATCCAATTGTTTACCGGTGCTACAACATCAGCGTCTGTAAGTGCTGAATCATCATGCTTTAGAACTTTAGCTGTAATGTACAGCATGGTCTGGCTTAAATCTATATAATCGTTTCCATTTCCGGGGACTAGAAATTCTATTGGGGCGTCATCACTCAGAGCTGATATGGGCTTGTAAAATATCCATTCACCGCTCTCGATACTTGTCTGCGTCGATGGTAAAGCGAACAAATCCAATTCGGACTTGACGCATTCACACGATTGTGTATGTAGAAAAGCCATTATCTTGAAAATATATCGTCGTAAGCAAGCTTCTTCTTAGCAACAGCTCTCAGTGGAGACTGATTACTATCGGTTAGACGTACTCTTTTATAACCCGAACCCTCCATCATTTTATCGATTTTCTTGTCGGCTTTACGCTTAAGGTTTCTACCTGCCTCGTGAAATCTTTCTTGAAACGAATCCTTAATAGGTCGATCCTCTATGACGTCACCAAGAATATTAGCACCCGGTCTAAGAGCTTCTTTACCGATATCCTTTGCGCCAGACTTAAATAACGGTATTATACTTCTAAATATACCACCTAACCAGCTCCCTATTCCATGACCACGTTGATATGGCGCACCTCTATAAATAGAGCCGATACCGTTACCGGCCTGATTCATGTAATATTGCTGATAAGGGCAAACCATTATTGTACTTTCTTAAAGTGTAGCTTCAGACACGACGTTCCAAACTTAAATGGCATTGCTGCACCCGTATCTGTTTTTATATTAATCTCGATGTTTTCAAATTCCCGTGTCATTACCGGTATGTAGTGTGCAGGCGAAAAAACCACATCTTTATGACCCCCGTAAGCATGGTTTTCTGAAGTAATATTTATTATACGCATAAGCGGAGATAAAACATCACCCACAATTTGCGGTTCAACGATGTCGCAATAAACAAACATCTGAGTTGGTAATCCTATCCATATACTAGCGGGGTGAGGGGGTATTGGTTCCATAGCTATGTTCTGATACGGTCGATAACCCAATTGTAAGGCTAGACGTTGTGAGAATCCGAATAGCGAGAGCTGAGTTTTTAATTTCGTAGTGACGCGCTTAGTTAGATTATGATATTCGATTGTTAGCAATTTACTTATTAGTACATGATTATTTAGCTCGCTGATAATTTCTTCTATGCTGGCATAATTTCCCGAAGCGAATCAGTATCACGTACCAGCCATCTTCAATATAAATGATCTTCTCGTTGTCGAGTTGAAAATATTCTGCGGCCTTTTTAATATCGTTTCTAACACGTTCTCGCAGGTGGTTCTGTTCTATAATAAATTAAATTATCTGTTGCACTTACAGCGGCAAAAGAACATGGGTACTGAGTTTCCGATATCTCTACAACCCACGAGCTCGTTAATTTTATTCGTTTTGGCAGTTGCGTAATAAAAAGGTCATATTACCTGGAAAATACGTCATAGAGCTATTACTGGATACGGTATGATAACACTCCATTTTTGTATATCTCTCAACTGCGAAGCTAACACCCAGCTATTAAATTTGTCACTGTATCCACGTCACTTGACCAGGTACTGTTTATTTCGCCCACGGCCCGTCTCTGCTAGAATCTTATCGACTTTGAATGGAGTATCTTTATCAACCGTAACAACTTGCAATTCTTCTTCGTAAAAGGTGCCCTCAACAGGATCGTTATTAAGATCGATTATTCTGTAAACTGGTGGTCTTCTTTTTATCACCGTGCTAATTGTAAAAACTTCCTCGCTCCAATTCGTTTCATACTTAGTTCTGGCGATTCTGGCATGCTCGCCGACTTTACATTTGGGATGGCGTACTGGACCTAAACCTTTCGCGTACAGGTTATCCCACACTTCCAAAATGTTTTTATCGTTTACAGCCGTGGGGGCCATCTTTATACTTGAATGAGGGCTATTGTTGTAGGCAGTCACAAGTCTTTCGAGTACATCAATATATCTGTAGGAATTTTTGTAAGTGAAATAACGCCACATCTTTGTTTTCAATGTTTTATTAAATCTTTCAACTACAGATGCTTTTACATCAGGGTTATTTGTTACATAGAAATTGATATTTTGTTCCTTGAAAAAGTTTAGCACGCTGCTCGCCACAAACTCTTTGCCTTTATCCGTCTGTAGATTTGCCGGGGTACTGTCGCAATCCTTAAGATTATCCGCTTCAATTACAGATGATGCTGTCTTCGTTTTAAGTGCTCTCGCCCATGCTCTCTTGCTAAATACATCAATTACCGTTAGTATGTAGTTGTATCCGCTATTGTGTTTACTTAAAGTTCGCATATCACAAAGATCCGCTTGTCACAATTCGTAAAGGTTACTCACATTATATTTATTCCGTGGAAACTTTTTTCTGGCTGGTTTATGTACCGTATAAGCTTCCTGTGTCTGTAGCAAGTTTTTACTTCACCATATCTACCCTTTACAGCATTAGTTAAAGGTGTTATACCAGCGAACCCTGCAGGGTGAGAGGGATCATAGTATACAGCATCCATGTTATGGTCGCCACGAATCCCAATCTAGTGAAAGTCCTCTTCTTCTTCTTTGAGAGATTCTTCTCGGTGTTTCCCGCGTTTCACTATCAGCATCGTAATTCTCACCTATAGTTGTGAGGGTCCGTTCCACGCAGGGTGATACAGAAACATCATACCTTTCCGTATCTCCGATAAACTTTCGTGGTATATTTATCTCTTTAATGTACGTCGCAAACTGACGCCAACCGCGCGGCTTTGTGGTTTTTCGTTTTCTTAACGTCTCGTGAACCAGATCGATAATGTTGGAATATGGTATGATCTCGCCTTTTATTGTGACAGTACCCCTTTTGTCCCAAAAAACATCGCTGCTCGTATTCAGTATACGTAACAAATTCGCGCCTTTTCTCTTATGTGAAGGCGGAAGCGTTGATACTATCTCGTCGTCTGTCAGACCTTTGCGTTGCGGTAAATCTCTAATATCATCAGCAACAGCGTCACCGCTAATTGTTATACTGGTGGGCTGACGTAACTGATTGGAAAAGTGTAGATACCTTTGAAGAGCTTGGTTGTACTGCTGCCATTTGTCATGGTCGGCCATTTTAGTTTTTAAAACTTTATCCATGTCGTTACCCAGCTGCGTTAAAATGTTGTTTTGTGTAACATCTGGCCTGTAAGCGCTGTATAAGGTCCATCGTTAGAATAATCATCTTTTTCAGAATGTGGTCCATGGTTATTGAAACAGATTACCCAGAATTCCGCCAAGTAATGGTCCTTACAGGAATGGTAGAAATGTACCACCTTTCTGTACAAGAAACTGTTTTTTCTTTTTTATAGATTCGCCTCTCTGTGCCAAGCGTCTTAAGGTGTGCTTATGTTGAGAGAGTAGCTGCTTCTGATCAGCTGACAGAGGTACACGACCTTTTAAAATGTTATGTGCACACTCGCAAATACACTCTACCTGCTTACTATCCAAACATTTCAATAAAGCGTCACGTTGACTTTTACTTAATCGGGCTAATGCACGTAGGACATCAGTGTTCTCGCTTAAAACGTCACCCATCATATATGATGTAATCTTTATGACTGTGAGACTTAAACCCTTTTTTCGCTATATATGTACCTGGCAGATACCTTGAGGCCCGAATATGTTTGTTCTATAACGTAGCACATCGGTGTATTCTGTTTTAAATCGAAGAATAAATATCCGCGCGGTCTTGAAGTAGCATCTTGGTACGCGGCTTCTAAAAATGTTGGATTGTCCGGCGAAGTCTGTCTCTCTAAATGCTGTATCTGAGCTCTGTCACATGGGTTCTTAAACAAAATTATGTAATGTGCGTTGAGAGAAATATCCCGCTGTCCACGTCCTTGATGAAATATGTTCTGCGTTAAGAAAAACACACTTAGATTTCGATGATGACAACCCTTTGTAAAAATATCAACCACAGAGCCGTTAGTTTCGCGCATTAGATCGTCAATTATTATTAAGACAGGTTTTTCCCCGTCAAACTGTTCCATATCAGGTAAACCCTTTTGAAACTCCACAGAGAGATCTTTGAATAAAGGCTGCCACTCACTGTAAAACCAGATAATTTTTTCAAAACCTGTATCGCAGGCGGTTTCGATATTTTTTAGAAAATCAACGATAAAATACGATTTCCCACATCCCGACGGACCTGCAACTATCGCCGAAAAGGGGTGCTTAAACTGACCTTCCATCTTGAATCGCTAAACGATACTAACAGATACTCCACCAGCATCTTCGTTTAAATAGACTAAATAAAAATCTTTTTCAATCAAAACACGTGCAATTGCCTAACCTCCAGGGGCACTGTTCTTAATATAGCCAGAAGGACCTTAATACCATCAAAAATAACCCTAAGACCAACCTCAAGTCCAAGTCCAGCCCCCATCCCCCAGGTCCAACCCTAAGAATTATCGCTAGACCAGCCCCCAGCCCTAAGGCCTACCCCCTCACGTGCGCAAGTACGGAAAGGCTTTAATTAGGGTTGACCCATAGGGTAGAAAATACGCGTCCTATACGTGAGCTGTCATAAAATAGGGTGAAAAAACACGTCCTACCCGTGGGTGTGTAAAAAATAAGGGTGAAAATACACGTCCTATACGCAGGTGTGTATAAATTAGGGTTGAAAACGGCCTTCGAAAAAGAAAGGGTTGAAAATACGGTCTCTCACGTAAGCGTATAAAAATAATTAGGGGTTGAAAACACGGTCTCACGCGTGGATGTGTAAAAAAGGTGGTGGGGCAAGTGCCCCACGCCCTGGGGCATTTGTGACGTAAACGTGAAAGTTCAAGTGCCCCTGTTCTACTACTGTGAATTATTACAGTTTTCTCAATAAGTGTCTGTCATCTTACAAAATACACGTTTCGATTCATTTCCTAAAAAGTCTTCTTACATTATGTAGTACCATATACTTATTTATATATTTCATTGTGTTTCAGAACATTTTTTGAGAGCCAGCTCAAAATATTCAAAACTAATTAGAAAATAATCTGTTTTAAACAGAGAGCTGCGAATATTTAAAAAATATTGCATTTATGTGTAGCAAACGCATGAAATGGCATAATGTCCCATTTGAAGAAATTAGAGAAATCTGATAATGACATTTTGTCTACACTATATACAAGCTAGGTCACACTCCGTTACTGGGTTTAAAAGTTATCAAAAACATTGACTAAAAATAGCTCTAATTTCCCAAGCACATAGTATAACCTATTGTGTGCTATACTGTGGGGATAGTGCAGAATTCAAAAGTACAATAATATTTAGGTGTACCATTCAAAGGAAAAGTAATGACTTGTGTTTGTTTTTATTATGCTTTACTACGGATATGGGACGAAATCGAGAGGTGGGCGTGAGTTCTTTTAGATAGGGCTTATCGATTGCTACCTAGGGTTTCAGTCTGGTCAATAAACAGAAAAAGTGTTACACTGTTATAATACTAAATATGTACACTTATACTAATGTAATAACAACGAAACAAAACGAAAACTCTAAACAAAACAAAAACAATTCTTTTGGATCTATTGCAAAGACAATATTTTTTTGATATATGGACGCCGCTCTGGGCTCTGGCCCTGCGGGCGGCTCTCCGTTCACTAATGCGCTAAAACTACTCTCATGGTGGCTGAGAAAAAAATTAACGGTACAGGTAAAAGAATGAATTTAAAAACGTTAAAGTAAGAAAAGAAAAATCAGGAAATATTTTGATTACGTCCCTGTTTAGTAGCTTGTATAGAAGTACACAAATTTTACAGTTAAGAAATGCGCGATAAAATTTTATTGCTCATTGAAATATATTTAAAGAGATAAAGGCATAGAGGAAAATGTTTTATACCTGGGCTATATAGGTCGGTAAGAAAATCGATATTTGTGTGTTTGAATGATTGCTTGCGTTTTTAGCATTTTATATCTAAATACTTTAATGACATTTTAGCTTATTTTGAGAATATTTCTGACATGACTTATTTACTTAACAGTATGATTGTAATTAGTTTTTAGTAATTAGTGAGAGGGTTCTTTTACTCGGGTGTTTCGATTCGAATGTGAGATAGACAACTGATGTGATTGTGAAAATATGTGGCTATTGACTTTACAGGTTTATTTTCAAAGGGGAAACTTGACGGTGGAACCGAGATTTATTATTTTACAGGGGATAGGCGTTGTTCGTGACTGCCTTGGTTAGAAATAGTGGTGGTGGTGAATGAGACAAATGTACTGAGTGAATCTCTTGTCTCGGGACGATTGCATAAGGTGTCAAACCTTCAGGCACGATTAGTTTACTGGAATATTTATGCTGGATAAACTAAACGTTTTATGTAGTTTAGTAGGAAATAATATTTGATACAGGAATGTTTCTTTAACCTGGTGTTGATGCGATACAGGACGTGTTCGGATTCAGCACATCAGAAAAGAACGGGCAATTACGTTAATTGAAAGGAAATGTAAAACTTACTTTTATTTACGTAATTACTACGGACTGGAATTTTTAGGGCAAGAAATAATTATCGGATCTTAGTCTGGTTGATCGCTTTCCTTCCGATGACACTCCGCACTTTCTGGGCGGCGTGTAGGTGTAGTTTTGTGTGTAAATATGTAATTAGTATCACCTAGCAGCCAGTTCCGATCATTTTCTAGTGAGCACTGTGGGGCCGGCAGCCGACAGCCTTTCTTTCCGACTGTCTAACTAGACAACGACACCGGGAATTAATCTCCCACGGTTACGTTCTCCACAGGTATTTGTATAGGTCTTGTAATAAAAACTCACGTACAGGTGTAATCGGTCTTAAGCGGCACCCAGGCCCAGGTATTATTTTTTATTAGTATGGTTATTGTTAGTAACTTACTCTTATTTGCTTATTATTGCTTCTTATTCCTGCGGACTGTTGAAGAGTCTGATTCCTGTTAGTGGAGTTAGATTGCTTTTGTATTGTATTACGTGCATACAACGTAGTGTGTGGTGTTACGTGGTGACAACAATACTAATAAATATATTATATTATTTTATTATAGGTTTTTGTTATGACCGAATAAGTTCAAAGTTAAATTAATTGTATTATTAATTTTATTAAATACATAAATAAAGTTTACCTCGAGTAGGATTCGAACCTACTGAGGTAAACTTTTATTATTTAATAAAATTAATAATAATTTTAATTACCTATTTAACTTTGAACTTTTCATAAAACTTATAATTTAATATTAGTCAAGTTGTTTGGTATGTGTGAATCCTTGCGATGTTGCAGGCTCACATTCCATTAATATAAGTAATTTGACTGTAATCTCATTATTAGAGAGCGGATAGTTAGACAAGAAAAACCCATAAAAAAAGCAGGCAAAAAGGCAACAAAAACAGTCAAAAAAGGCAAGGAAAAAGGCAAAATTTAAATTCGAAAAAGGCACACAATTGTTTAAAATAATTTAATAACTACTTACGTGAAATGAATTTACAAAAAAAAAAATAAAAATAACAAAACATTTAATCTACGTTAACATTATTATTCCAGGCTGTAATTCAGTACTGCTCCGTATGGTCAGGTAACAAATTTGCCCTGGTATTGCTGACAATTTGCTTGTATGTCGAGAAAGATCTCTCGACATCACAGGATGTAATGGGGGCATATTTAATTGCAGCGACTTCTTGAGGGCTGGCCTCTTCTCCTTTATGTACATTTACAATATCTTTTATTTTGTGAAGATTTTGGATTCTTTTGTAACACAGATAATATCTTTTCATTTACTTTTATCCCACTAGCACCAGGTACCCGTGATTTCATTTACCACATCGTCCACTATCCCTAACGCTTCCACTAACGCGAGGTTCCTTGCTTCAAGTTTCTTTATAGTTTCGAGTAGGTAGCAGAAATGGGTGTTTATATACATTATACCTCGACGGACGTTTTCATCTTCAAAACTCTCTTGAGCTTTTGTATAGCAGCAGCCGTGGAAGGTGAAATGAATTCACTACCTGTAAATTATCATATCATTTTGCAGAATTCATAACAGATTTTGCAAACATGTGTTTACCTCTTTAATTGAGTTTCAATGAAGCGCGTAAAATGACACGCCTCGATCCAGGTACCCCATCTGGTAATCACAGGTTCAGGAGAGAGAGAGAATGGAACAGATGGCAGCTTTTCTTTATACTCAGAAACTCGTAATGGTGCTTTTACAAATACCTGCAATTTTAAATCGTAATAGCAGCACACAGACAATGTAATGTTTACCTTCTTCACGGAAGAAATTAATTTATTTACAGCACTAAATTCCTTGCGAATGCATTCACACTCTGTGCAGTGTGTGCTAAGCAAGTAACATGCAAGTTTAGGGTAGAATACCTTTAGGCCCGTGCCGCTTTTAGCATATAAGGTGCCGCGTCGCTTACTAAAAGCAATATTTTCGATTCAGGTATTTCGTTAGGAAATAAAATACCTAAAACAAAACTGTATATTAACCAAGTATGATAGACTTAATATGATATGAACGGCTTAGAAACCTGGTGAAAGACACAAAATAATGCGCGGAGAATGTGGATCGGACCACTTTTTGGTTGTATCAGAGTGTGTTTAGGGCAAAAGTGGGTCTGGAGAAAGAAAGCAAACGTAGTGCGAACGTCCAGAATTAGGGTTGACAAATAGTGGATAATGGTGCGAGAATGAAATACGCAGATGCTGTGAGTAAAGAGTTGAATGTGAATGAAACAGTGTGGAACGACAAATAAAGACACTGACGTTGAAAGTGCATGATAAGCTTGAAAACTCTTTGTCAATTGTGCCGTGCGAATAGTGGAAGAGTGAGTAGGTAGCAGAAAAAATGTGCTTGGTGGAATGAGTCGGTAAAAAGGCAGTAAGTAAAAAGATGCATACATGGCAATGATTGCTGCAAAAATGAGACTGAGAAGAAGCGATTGTATGAGGTGTACAGATTAAGAAACAAAGAAAGGAAGGAGGCAGTGAGAATAAGTAAAGAGGAAGTGATGCTGTGGAAGGAGAGAAATGCAGAATGATTTTGAGGAAACAAAAACTCTTCTGAAATGGGTCAAAAACACAAAATGTGGCCCAAAACAGAACTGCATATTGCTGGAAAAAATAAATTTAATTTATCTTAAAATATTGAAATGCATTAAAAGATGATTTAATAAATTTTGGAAATAAAAAAAAAAAAAAAAAAAAAAAAAAAAAAAAAAAAGGGGGGGGGGGGGGGGGGGGGGGGGGGGGGGTGCGGACTGTTGAAGAGTCTGATTCCTGTTAGTGGAGTTAGATTGCTTTTGTATTGTATTGAGTGCATACAACGTAGTGTGTGCTGTTATGTGGTGATAAAAAATATTAATAATATATTATATTATTTGTTTAGATGTGGTGTGTATTAGGTGTATTTGATCGATCGTTAGTGGTGGTCGTCGTTGCTTTTTCTCAGATCATAGGGTATATCATTTAGGATATATATCTACATCTAGTGGATATATACAAGCGCAGTATTCAGAGAATATCAAGTGTGAGAAATTGTTGGAAGTGGAACTATCTACCTTTTTTTGTTGTGGCGGTCCCTGAACACTGTCATTTATATGCATTGTTGTAGTTTGGAAAAATTTACATTTTGTACCCGGAAATCAATACAACAGCACATGGGTTTTCCAATAAAATTGTTCACGCTAGTCGCGTGATAATGAACATCTTGAATACGTTTTATAATAAGTGTAAGTTATACCAGGTGTAAATCAATGTAAACAAGTTACAGGCCACCCCTGTAACTTTTGAATGGGTCAGTAGATTTTGTTCAAATTTTGGTGGTTATATTATTGCCAGTTTAGGATTTTTCTACGTAAAAAAAACAATATGTACTACTTCCGGACTACCAGAAATGACGCAAAATCTGAAAATTTAAATGGAACACCATGTATATTTTTAGATATTTGGATTTTACGGCTTATCTTTTACAGCTCATCTGTTAAATGTCAACTCAGCCGCCATTTTAATTTAATTTTTTTTTAATTTTAGATCGTTATGATGTCATCCAAATTATAGCTAATTGACGTAGAATTACCCCCACAATATTATTTTTCCTTAATACTTAATTTTTGTGAAGTTTGTTAAAAATTACATTTAAAAATTACGCTTTTTAACTGAAACTCACTTTTCCCAATAGAAACATACATGGGCCACCCTGTATATTAAATATCACCTTCAAGTACCAGTAAAAAGATATACATACTAATTTCCGTAATTCCTAAAGAAAGCAGTAATTTTTAATTTTCTATTTTTTATTAACACAACATGCTCCTGAAGCCGACTCTGTCAAAGTAATGTAAAAGATTCTACTTCTACATATTCT
Source organism: Vesta saturnalis (assembly GCA_036346205.1). NCBI lineage: Eukaryota > Metazoa > Arthropoda > Insecta > Coleoptera > Lampyridae > Vesta > Vesta saturnalis. Next base: position 1,440,145 of record JARFJB010001349.1, on the reverse strand, counting down.
AATAATTTAGGTGAAAAGAGTACACAGACATACAATATTTAATTTTATCTTTAATTAATTATGTGATCAAAATGGCCACCGCCCTCTTCCAAACAGCATTGCACTCTTCTAATAACATTTTCTGGTGTCATACTATTAAATGCTTCTCTAACCCTATATTTTAGATTATCCAGGGTTGCAACTGGCGTAGCATACACTTTGTTTTTGATACAGGCCCACATAAAAAAGTCTAGACATGTAATGTCTCCAGATCTTGGAGGACGTCTTACAGGCCCGTTTGTGCCGATCCAGTGATCCACAAACCGTTCACTCAAATAGACAGTTACTAATCTGGCATTGTGGGCCCCACATCCGTCCGGATGAAAATACATGTCTCTTCTTTCTATTAATGGTAAATTCTTCAACTCATCTTCTATTTCATTAATTGAAGATACAAATGTCTTTCAATATTTAGTGGTTCATCAAAAAATATCGGCCCAATAATATGATTGTTTTTTATTCTAGCCCAAACGTTAAAACCAAATCTTTCTTGGAAATGGCCTTGTCGCAATTAGTGCGGATTTTCGTTGGACTAATATCGGCAGTTCTTATTAAACATTCCATTATTAGTAAAACGGATTTCGTCCGAAAATAAAATTTGTATATTAAAACTCCTATTACTCCGGTAATTGCCCAAAACCCAATTTCAAACTTCTTGTACGATCATCTTCGTATAGGTGTTGATGCAATCCACGAAATCCAAAACATCTACTTCTGTATTTCTACTAATAACATATTTATCTTCATTTTCTTCATGATTCATTTTCCTAAGTTGATCTTCAACTTTTGAAAAATGACGTCGCTTGGAATGATTTCTATTGGTAAATCGTTCGACATACAACAATGCCGTCTGAGCGGAATGTTTTCTGCACTCTCCGTATATCAACAACATGTCAACTTTCGCATTTTGAGAATAACGGAATAAATTTTCCATTTTGAACATAAAAACTAATTATTAATTACCAATACTTGTAGAGATATTGTAAATAACTAGACTAACCAAATGACATTTTTGGCTATCGACTTATTCCAAATAAAAGACGTTCACCCCAAAACGCAATGAATTCAATATCATGGATTCCTTTGATTTTTGTCAAAATCTAATATGTATGCCGTTTATTTAAACATCACAAAAGAAAGATTTAGACATGATAGGTAGATAAGTAACACACTTGTACTCTTTTCAACTAAATTTATCAAATATCGATAATCTAAAGATAGAGTAGAGAAGCAGCTAACAGTATAACACCAGAAATGTTCCAAATGTGCATCAAAATTTTATTAGAAGAGTGAAATACTGTTTGGAAGAGGGTGGTGGCCATTTTGAACACATAATTAATTAAAGATAAAATTAAATATTGTAAATTATTAAATTATTAGAATATGTATTTATTTTTTTTAATTAGGCAAAAATCTTTTCCATTATTTTGATAGAGTCGGCTTCAGGAGCATGTTGCGTTAATAAAAATTATAAAATTAAAAATTACTGCTTCATTTAGGAACTAAGGAAATTACTATGTATATTGTTTTACTGGCACTTGAAATAGCTATTAAATATACAGGGTGAACCATCTATGTTTATATTAGGAAAAGAGAGTTGCAAGGAAAAATAATATTAAAAATAATATCTATGAGTATAATTTGGACGACGTCATAACGATTTAAAATTAAAAAAATATAAAAAAAATAAAATTAAAATGGCGTTTGAGTTGACATTTATCAGATGAAATGTATGTATTTGAAGCCGTAAAATCCAAACATGTAAAAATATACTGGGTGTTCCATTTAAATTTTCAGCCTGTGCGTCATTTCCGGTGAAACCGAAAGTCGACCATATTGTTTTTTATGTAAAATATCCCAAACTGGCTTTAATATAACTCACCAAAATTTAAAGAAAATCTAATGACCCGTTCAAAAGTTAGAGCACCCCTCTAACTTTTGAACGGTAGTTTTAAAAAATTAATTTCTCTTCATGTAAGAAATTAGTATCAGTGGTTACAGCTGTTACGGCGACACTTCACTAAATTCTGTCTTCATAGTCTTTTTCAGAAATCAATATTTAGCTTTATTAAAAATTCACAAAGTTTTATAAGAGACGCTCTTATTTTAAACTACATTGCAAACATATTCAAAAGCAAAACGTTATTTACTCCATCCACCACGAAACGAAGTTTTCAATGTTGTCTGAGACCAGTTAAATCCTTAACGTTCGCCATACTTATACTATTTTTCGTTCCATGTCTTTTTCTAATTATTTGATTGAGTCAAGAAGCGCAATTACAGAGTAGTCACGGTTTCCAGAGATACACATGCAATTATTGTTGTCAATTGTGCGAATATGTGGAAGAGTGATTGTAGGAGAAAAAATGTGCTTGGTGGAATGAGTCGGTAAAAAGGCAGTAAGTAAGAAAAAGATGCTACATGGCAATGATTGCTGCAAAAATGAGACTGAGAAGAAGCGATTGTATGAGGGTACAGATTAAGAAACAAAGAAGGAAGGAGGCAGTGAGAATAAGTAAAGAGGAAGTGATGGCTGTGGAAGGAGAGAAAATGCAGAATGATTTTGAGGGAAACAAAAAACTCTTCTGAAATGGGTCAAAAAAAAAATGGCCCAAAACAGAACGCTGCAGGAGTGATGAATTAAACGAAATAGTATGGGACGATTGTGAAGTGAGGAAATGCTGGCAAGAATATTTCGGAAAGCTGTACTAGTGGAAAGTAAGACTGAAGGGTTAAATAAGGAGAATATAGAAGAAATGATGAATGAAACTGAGAAGGATATTGGAATAAATGAGGTAGAAAACGGTAGGAAGGTTGAAAACGGCAAAGCAGGCGTAGATGAAATCACTGGTGAAATGCTCAAGTATGGTGGTGCAAAGCTTATACGAAGATTGCGTGAATTATTCAATGTATGCCTTATGTGGGAAAAGTGCCAGTGATTGGAAGAGCGATCATTGTACCATTGTATAAGGGTAAGGGAACAAGAGTGATTGTAAGAACTACAGAGGAATAAGCTTGCTCAGCGTACCTGGTAAAGTATTTGGAAGAATACTGATTGATAGAGTACGAAAACTACAAAACTAAGATGTGGGATGTGGGTGGCTTCATGCCAGGGAGAGGATGTGTCGATCAGATGGTTGCTCCCAGCAGGTGATCGAAAAGTGTTTAAAGGTAAAAGGAAGTTGTACTGTGCGTTTGTAGATCTGGAGAAAGCATATGACAGAGTGAATAGAAAGCTGGGGAAATATTAAATGAATATGGCGTAAATAAAGGTCTAATAAATGGAATAAGGGCAGTATACAACGGTAGTCGGGATGTGTTAGGGTGAGGGAGGGAGTGAATACTTTAATATTGAGCAAAGGCGACAAGGTTGTGATGTCACCATGGTTGTTCAATGTATACATGGATAAATGTCAGACAAGCATGTACCGATACAAATGGGTAATGGTTGGTGACGTAAATGTACGACTTCTGGTGTATGCAGATGACACAGTCTTATTAAGTGACAGTGCGGATGAGCTGCAAACCGCTCTGAGGAAGTTTGATACAGTCTGGAGAGCATGGACCTAAAGGTAAACGTGAAAAAACTAAGATTGTGGTGTTCAATCGGGAAGGTGGAAAGGAGAGAGGTATTTTAAATGCCGTGGGTATGAGATTCCTGAGAAGCGCATGTGGTAAAACGAGAAGGGACAAGATAAAAATGAATGCATAATGACGGAGTGTGGTGAGGAAAAGACGATAATGGATAGATATAAAAGTTGTACATTATGTTGCTTTGGTCACATTGAGAGAATGAACAACGCAAGATTAACGAAACAAATGTATGTGGGTGAGGTTGAGGAAAGGCCGGCCTGGTAGGCCGAGTAAAACTTGGCTGAATGTAGTAGAATCTATGATAAAGGAAAGAAAGATAAGCAGTTTAAACACAAAAGGGCATGTCAGAGACTATGTATGAATCTTGTGGAAGCTAGGGAGGTATGCGGAGATAAGATAAGATATAGATTGTGAATGAAAAATAAATAAGAGGCAGGGATTGTTTTGGCTACCCCGCAAGGGAATGGCGTGAAGGTTAAGTTAAGTTAAGTTTATTTTTTACGGTTCACTTAAAACCACATTTTTTCAATTTTATTAAAATAAAAATCGACAAAAACAAAATCCCAAAAATTTCTTTAAAAAGGCAAAAACCGCCAAAAACATCAAAAAAGGCAAAGTAAAAATTGCATGTTTGGAGTCGTCATGTCTTAAAACTTATAGAAATTCAACTTTGCCTTTAATATCCTCATTAATTCAAAAAAGGCATTTGCCTAACTATCCGCTCCCTACTCATTATATTTAGAATTTACATCAGTTCTACATACATAAAGACAAAATTTACATCGATTGGGGCTTAAACCTTGGTGGCGCAGTTGGTAGCGCGGTACTCTAGCAAAGTACAGGTCGTAGGTTCGAATCCTACTCGAGGTAAACTTTTTATTTATGTATTTAATAAAATTAATAATAATTTATATTATATTATTTGTTTAGGGGTGATGTGTATTAGGTGTATTTGATCAATCGTTAGTGGTGGTCGTCGTTACTTTTATCTCAGATCATAGGGTATATCATCTAGGAGGTTTTAGAATTTTTCAGGGAGGTTTTCAAGGTTGTAGGATTTTAGGTATCGTGTATGTGTAAGAGATGTACGTAGGATGTTTTTGGTGGCTTCTGTTTCGCCAGATATCCTACGGTGTTTGCAGTCGTTGTGTGATAGGTGTAATGTTGGCGTGTTGTATGATGATTTGGTTGTGTGTTCACTGTATCATCCGTAGTACTCGGCGAAGAGAAGAGTTGTGGTAGCACGTCTTGTGGTTTTACCGAAATCTGTGGAAGGCGGGACGGCTTCTGGTAGTGGCGTTATTTTAGATAATTGACTGTTATGTAAGTAGTGGGACTGGAGGGGACTCTAATGTAGAAAACTCTTAACGTTTTTGTATCGACGTTGGAGAGGATAAAATTTATTATTTGGAATCTTGCAATTTTGCTAAAATTGATTAATTAGCAAATAATTAATAAAAAAAATTGGGGAAGAGCTTCGGCTCTTAACGAGTCTAGTGTGTCCTGCATTAACGTATAGTTAATTTTAAAACAACTCTGCTATTGTCTACAACTTTTGCCCGAAATATTTTTTTTAGAAGAATTTTACTTTCAACGAGACGGATGTCCAGCTCATTCGACTCGTTTGATTACAAATTGTTTCCTGAAAGGTGGATTGGACGACATGGTTCAATACATTGGCCAGCAAGATCGCCGGTTTTCACCCCTATGTGTTTTTACTGATGGGGTTATTTGAAACAAAAAGTTTATTCATATGATGTTTATGATAACAACAAAAAATTAGGGATGCTGTAGATGAAATTAACCTAATGACCATACGAAAAGTATACCACGTTTTAGAGTTAGGATTGAAATTTCTTTTTTGATAAACTGTAAAAATTTGAATTTTAATTTGAAAATTTTAATCACCCTGACAAATAACGGAAATCCCAAAATATAATTTTCCAATTCGAAAATTTTGGTCCATTATACCTACTGTGAACTCAATCCGGGGACAGATTGTGTATACATATGTATCCCGGTGTTGTAATTTTACAGGCTTAACAACTTGAAAACAATAACAATTAAGTTAAACAAAATTTGCAAATAACTTTTATTAAAGGTTGGTACTACTGCAGTTTGGTTTACTTATTGTTTTACATATAACGTGTTGTGTCACCTCTTTTTATTCTCACTTGCCTATTGTTTTAATTTAGAAATTTTGTTATTAAAGGCTAAACGCAACACAAAAAATAGTGGATGTTGCTATTTCGGAAAACTGTGTAGCGTAACTTGCTGTCATGAGCTCTCGGTTTTCACGTTATACTTCTGTTCGTTGCGCTATACGTTACTTTCGTTGCGTGCAACAAAATATTACACAATAAACTTTAACGTGTGTAATGAAATATAACAGCTTATTTTAATGCCTACTACTACTAGGACTTAATTTAATTTCTGTGAAATTTGTTCCCAACAAAGTAAACAAACCCTAGTGTGTTTTAAATCTACATAATAATCTGCGCATTTCGATAAATTACACAGAACTTGACAATAATGAAAGTAAATAGTATAATATCACTTTAATAAAAAATGTTATACATATGAAAAATATCTTAAAATGCGTTCTTTGTAACACAAAATTTAATATTCTCAAACATAATATTAAAATTTATATATTTTAAATTCTTTGAAAAAATTTCGTTGTCTGTTTTTGAATAGTGTCTGTATAAATTATTAGGGGATATAGACACAATAGCCTTTATCTAATAAACAAAAATTTATTGCAAATTTTTCACTCTATTGGACTTCCTTCAGGTTAAAAAGTAAAAATTGAAATTAATTTTTTTTGACAAGCGTAACAATAAAATGTTTTGTGAAACAGCATGGCTTTTTGTTGTCCTTTCCAGGATCATATTAATTAATGCTTAATCTATGACGTAAATTTAACTGGTTTTATAAGATTGATAGATTTACGAAAGATACAATTATCATAACTGCTTTAGTAATATGTAAGATTTATTTCTACTTAAGTTTGGAATCATATGTTAATGTAAGAGGAAGGAAACCTAAATACAACCGTTTTAGTTATGTAAAGCTCTTTTTAAATTTGTTTGCATTATATTTCTACATTTTGTCATTTTTTACTTAATTTAATGTAAAAGTGTTCAAAGTACCATAATACGACTTATACATCAAAGTTTTACAGGTTAAATACGAAAGTTTTGCATATCTTTGCGATTACTGTCCTTTATTAGTTTATAGATTAACAACTCACCACCTGTTTACTGATGCCCTTTAGCTTTTGGTTTATTTGTACATAATTTTACCATGTTTACGTTACGTTGAATGTGATTATTGACTAACTTAGTAACAATGGTAAGCTATTTGAATATTTAATGCTCGTTTTAATTAGTTTGTTACATATTTAAATTTTATAAAAAACCTTGATTAAAAGGAAATCTAATTTCTTTTCTGAAGTGACCAATGTTGGCTGATTCCCTGTTACTACGCAAAAGTAAATAATTTCAAAATAGCATATTTAAAATCTTATAATTAGATTTAATGTAAAAAGCTAAAGCAAAAATGTCTAATAAAATTGAAAATAAATTGAAGATGAAAAATCCTTGCAATCTAATGTCAATTGAGGTTTGCTAGACCAGAATTAAGGTTCCTCCTTTACTGTTATTTTACGTTTCGTGTCTACAGGCTTCTTCAGAATCAATTTATGTCCAGAGAGTCCAAGAAGTTATGCCTAAATTGATTTAAAGTTCAAGGGTCTAGTTTTTGGAGAAACGCTCGGATACGTCGATTTTTATTTTTGACTGCGGTTTTTTTAGTGGTAAAATTGTGTATATCGGGTCACGGGTGGCCCAAAAATAAGTTACGACCACCAACTTGATTTTGTCAAATGGAAACACCTGTTTTTTATTTGGTTTTCTAAATCTGCTTTAAATTCTGAGTAAATCTCATGTACCATGTTCTATACCTATAGTCAACAGAACTCGAGATATTCACGAAAAATATAAATATTCTCTTTATAAAACTATCAAGAACACTTGCAAAATAATAGTGGTGATTCATAAACAATAGGTACATATTTTCATTTCGTTGTGTATTTCAATTTATTTCTGACGTCGAATTTCAACAATTGTCCTTTCCGAAATGGTGAAGTTAACGGAACGAGAAAAAAATTAAATTCTCTGCATTATTGGATTTGGTGCTAGAACACAAATAGCACATTTTGCACAGTTTGAACATTTGACGTTCAATTGTAAATTCCTCCAGATCTGTTGACTTTAGGTATAGGACATGGTACAAGAGATTTACTCAGAATTCAAATCAGATTCAGAAAATGAAATAAAAAACAGGTGTTTCCATTTGACAAAATCAAGTTGATAGTCGTAACTTATTTTTGGGTCACCCTATATACAAAATTATACCATTAAAAAACCGTAGTCAAAAATAAAATTCGACGTGTCCGAGCGTTTCTACAAAAACTAGACCCTTGAACTTTAAATGGATTTAGACACAACTTCTGGGACTCACTATATGTGTATAATGTAAACCTAAATAGATATAGGTGTAGTCTAGTTAATCTAAGACTAAATGTAATCTAACGCTACTACAATGAAAACAGTAAGCATATCTCAATTAGAAAAACTGTGTAGAGACTACCATAAAATTCGAACATTTTTGCTAACAAACGGAAATGAATAGTTCCAGATTTAGAGTCACAAAATACTCTACACTTACAGTGAAACATTTTACATTATTAGCACGGAGAGTAGGTTTTACAGGAAACAAGAAAGTTTATTGGCTAGCCGTTAGGTGTAACCTCCTAAAGGCAGTACAATGTAATACATTTTACTTGTTATTAATTCATTAAAAATGTGAAAATATGATATAGATCTATTTATAATGACAGTTTTAAGCAGACACACACATAGACACAGACACAGACACAGACACAGACACAGACACAGACACAGACACAGACACAGACACAGACACAGACACAGACAGACACAGACACAGATACAGACACAGACACAGACACAGACACAGACACAGACACAGACACAGACACAGACACAGACACAGACACAGACACAGACACAGACTCAGACACAGACACAGACACAGACACAGACACAGACACAGACACAGACACAGACACAGACACAGACACAGACACAGACACAGACACAGACACAGACACAGACACAGGAACAGGCACAGACACAGACACAGCAACAGACACAGACCCAGACCCAGACACAGACCCAGACCCAGACACAGACACGGACTCGGACTCGGACACGGACACGGACACGGACACGGACACGGACACGGACACATACACGGACACGGACACGGACACGGACACAGACAGACACAGACGTAGGCGCAGACGCAGACGCAGACGCAGACGCAGACGCAGACGCAGACGCAGACGCAGACGCAGACGCAGACGCAGACGCAGACGCAGACGCAGACGCAGACGCAGACGCAGACGCAGACGCAGACGCAGACGCAGACGCAGACGCAGACGCAGACGCAGACGCAGACGCAGACGCAGACGCAGACACAGACACAGACACGGACAGAGACTCAGACACAGACACAGACAGAGAGACGCAGACGCAAACGAAGACGCAGACTAAGACAGACACAGACACAGGCACAGACACAGACACAGACACAGACACATACGAAGACACAGACACAGACACAGACACAGACAGACACAGACAGACACAGACACAGACACAGACACAGACACAGACACAGACACAGACACAGACACAGACACAGACACAGACACAGACACAGACACAGACACAGACACAGAAACAGACACAGAAACAGACACTGACACTGACACACACACGCTCGATTAGTGAAAGTTTACGAATGTGGAACACGTAAAGCATTTCCCTTGAATTGTTTGTGAATGGTAGACCTGATCCATGTCGGGGATCGTTTTTTACAGTCGTTATTGCCCTTGGTGTTTCTTTATTTATGTATAGTGACCTACATAAAGCAATATTTCTAATTAATAGTTTACTGTAAGTTTTTATGGGGTTGTACTCTACTGTACAAACTTTTCAGGCTGAGATTTGCTCACTAATGGAATTGTTAGTACCACCACCTCTAATGCACTAATGCTAAGAAACACAGCCGTAGTATATTACAACTATAAATAATTAGGAACTAAGATATTTACTTGATATACATTTACAGATAGAAGAATTCTTTATAGACAGACGGAATATAAAGTAACTCTAAAGTGTTTCCTACCATAAAGTAACCTTAATTCTTAGTCGTATACAGTAAGCCTCATTTGTCATTGAAAATTCGACAACAGTGGTTTAGTACTAATCACGTAAAAAGTAAACTATCTAATATCGATATTGTCGAACTTTCGTTAAAGGTTTCTCTATAGCCAAAAATAGCCGTTATATGACACATTTTTTTTAATATTACGAAATTTTTTTAATTTTAATTTATTGAAAGAAACATATAAGTATTTAAGCAGATGTAATATTTTCAGGACATCCAAATGTTATGTTTGCTTTTTCCAAATGCTCTAAGAGAATGTTTTTTGATTCCCCTCTACATATACAAATATAGGCCTTGTAATTCAAATGGAATATCATGTATTTTTTAGAGCATGCAGGTCGCAAAAAAAACTGTTAGGGTTGTCTACTTGACATGTCATATTTAAAGTTTTTTAGTTGTTAATTACTAATTGCGAAAGTCGACTAAGGCTGATATTTTCAGGAAAGACAATAAAATATATCAAAATATTCGTTAGATAAACAAATTGACTTGTTTTTTTAACTTACCTACTGTCGACAACAAATTTCATTTAATGCTCATTAATGTAACTAAACCTTCTTATTAAAGTCAGTAATCATGAAGAAATAGATAAATCAAAAAATATGATAAATGTTCTTGAATGCATAACATAATTCTTTTGTTAAAAGAACGTTGTACTTTTTCCAACGTCCTTGGAGTGATTGTACCAAATTATTAACCTATCCCCAAAAAAAGTAGTAAGTTGGGGTTAGATCTAGTGATCTTGTAGTCAACTATTTGGACCTCTTCTTTCTATCTCTTTATTAGCAAATCGTCTATCCAGGGAACATCTTACGAATCTCAGAAATTGCATAGGGGCACCGACTAATTGAAACCACATTGTAGATCAAAACACTCCTTCGATTTTTATGGTGCAACAGTTCTAGTTTTCCTGTCATAATAATGGAAGTTATTGCGATTAACTAATTCATTACTATGAATAGTAGATTCGTAAACAAGACAAGATTAAAAAAAATTTCTTCCTCTAACCATTTCAAGACACCATAAAGAAAAATCTAATCTACTTTGAAAATCAGTTCCACGTAATCATAAATGCATTTCTTTGTGGTAAGCAAAAAGTTTATGTTTTGAAACTATTACAGATTGCACCACTAACAGTGGTGCAACAGGTGTAACAGGTTTAATCTCTCTGGTTTTATATGTGCAACACTACCTGTTTCACGAAATCTTGCAAAAAGTTTTTCCAAGGCATCTTTATTAGGTTGTTCACGATCCGAAAACGTTTCAGCATAAACGTGCGATGCTACTAAAGATGGCAAATTAGAGTTTGCGAAACATTGTCGAATCAGCAAAGGTTCTTACAACAATATATATATATATATATATATATATATATATATATATATTGAAACTGGTTCCGTGATTTTAATGTTATTTTGTGGTACGCGGTTGCATTTGCCTGTTAATTGATAATTTTGAACCAATTTCAACTCAATTAGGACGCTTGTTAGGACAAAGGCAAAAGAAAAAACCAAAAAGAATAAGAAACCTCATAAAGGGATTTTGATTGCACTCTCAATTATTGCAATAATTGCTTTAAGGCATTTCGTTGACCTTTTTTAAATAAAAATCTCTAGTTCTACAAAAGTTCCATAAAATGAAGGTTTTATGTCGAAAGTAATTTGAATAAAGCTGGATTTTTCACATTTGATAGAATCTACCAAGAAGTGTATTTTCACAAAACTCCCCAAGTTTCCCCGTTGTGCTTCCTCCCCTGCGCTCCCCCTAAGTTCAATATTGCAGACTCTGAAGCTTTTTGTGGGAAAACCAATGAAGATAGCGACTTGCAAAATGCGCTGTTATGTGTACAATCATATGTACTACATTTCATATCTTAACCTTTTTTACTCTAAAACCAATAGGTTTTTCATAAAGTTTACTTAAAAATTAAAAAAATGTATAATTTCTAATCATAATTTTTATCTTTTGTACTATTGTAAGAGAACTAGCGACAATATGAGAAAATATCTTTTACAAACGTTGTAGGTTGTACAATTAGCTTTAAAAATGGTATACGAGTTTCGTTTTAGTTCATATTTACCTGATCTAGGAGCCATACAGTCCGACGGCGCGCTAGGTAGAAAAGCCCCGGGGGCGCTCCTCACCAATACGCGCGGGCACTGTTATGCGCCTACGATTATTTTATTACTTATGGCATAATTATTTCTTATTAACTACATTGACTGCCAGTTTTGGTTCGGGGGGATATACCCTAGACCTTAGTATTCATTAATTTACACTGGCGACTTATGTCAAAACAAATTAAACTAAATTTATTACAATTTTTTTTCAACAGTGCGGAAAACATTAAGAAAGATAGCCTTTGCCACGACCTTACTATAAAAATCTATGACATAATATCACAGGCAAGAAGACTAAGGTCAAATCCATTATCCACCACCTATGGACCCGCCGTGTTCCGGACATATCACAATTGACTGAATCATCAGAAACAAATTCCAGATGAGAAACTAACAAATTCTCCTGACAGTTTTTTCAATGGATTATGTTGCCTTAACTATGATGTAAACTTCGATCCCTTATAATTCTCGAATCCCTCAGTTGAGAATTGTTCTGAACAAGCAAGTGCAACACCAAGATATTCTTCTATTGCTTCAGTAACCTTAATGACGTAGGTGGTTCCTTGGATCCATTTTGACAGGGCGCTATCGGTTATTCCTCCCCCATGCGTCAGCCCTGCAATAGACTTCATCGGTCACATTAGACATTGCTCTACGCACTTATCTATCAATGTCCCTGACCAAGACTTTTTATTTTCCTTATGGTAAAATACCCCTTTTCCGTGAATAGTGTAAATTCTGATTCTGTCATTTTGTTCTTCAAATGTATCGTGCTTTGTACATACATATGTACAGATTTCGCATAGAGCAAATGCCCTGCAGCATGAAAGAAAGGATGCATTTAAATATTTGTAGAGATATGGAGGTTCCAATCCCCTGGCCTTTCAGCAAAAATGAACTTAAATATGAGGTCAATTTGCGTAGGAATCTAATCTGCAGATTTCCGGTTCTACTTGACGATTCCGTATGTTCAATTAGCTTTTCAATTTCAATTGAAACCTGTATAACGTCCATATCTGAATTTATATCATCTGGTTGTATTTCGGGCGAGTTTAGTCTTTCATATACATGCTGGAGTTTATTCATTATACTATTGAGTGAATGAAGCTCTTCTTTCTTTCATTATGTTTACTATGGCTAGAGCTGTGAGAGTTTACGCCCGAATACATCTTGAGTAGGCATTGCTATTTAGCATATGTATCAGCAAGTGAAAGCCACCGAGAGGTACTTTTGAAACAGGACTTGATTGATCTGCTGATGATATAATTTCAGACTCCTTTAAGAAAAAGGATTGGTCAAATGTGGCTATGCAAGTCTTATGTTGTTTCCTACATTCTTCGGATGCATATCACGATGCAGTGTAAATTGTAGATAGGCCTCGCAATCACTGTTCGCACTCATTATGGTGTTCGTATATTTAACGGAAATATGCTTGACATGTGCTGTTCTTGGTTACATTTATTGGTGAGTTTTCTAAGCTCAGTGAAGTCATCAATCGTCGATTGATTTGTGGATTCCCTCTTTGTCTTGGAATATAATAGCATGCGGATGTTTTCTCTGTTTACTGGTCTATGTTTGATACGCTTGGCCTCAATGGACGTGCTAACCGGTCCTCCTTACATATCTCAAAGAATTTCCTATTCTAACGGGGTCACAAAAGTTGAAAAGATTATTAAATTGAGCTTTGGTTATAGGAGAAACTGCTTTAAATTGAGAATCTGTGAAGTTATTTTTGTCTTCGTAAGCCGTGTGGTAGCTTTTTTTCTTAATTTCCCTACGTAATGCTTGTAAAAAAATATAAATCTCATTACCTGCTAATAATGGCCGATTTACATATCGTAACCCAGGGAGCAGAAACTCAAACAGATTACCATTCTCATCCAAATGAATATTACAGTAGTACGTATTCTCTGGCACGTCTCTCAACAAAAATATTAATTCTACCTTTCATGGATATTTTATGTATATCATTCCCATCGTTACAAATGCAGCATAAGTGAGTTGACCTAGCACATTTAATCGCAAACAATTTGGATTATTGTCTATTGCTTGAATTTCCCTTACAATAGAAATATTGCAGCCATTGCAGATTCGAGTTTCTTCTATTATGACCCGCTCTGGTAGATTTGCTTCGCGGCGATGTGCAATCACAATTTCCTGCTTTCTTGCATTTACCTCACCACTTATTTTCACCATAACCCTAGTAACTAAAGTATTTCTACAAGCAAAACATGGAATTCGATTCATTTTTCACATAAACTTTTCAACGATTTTAATTCAAAAGGTAGATTTGCAACTAAGCATCAACAATATCACTTAATTAGTGGATTAATTTTTGACGTTTCATAGCCACCTACTATATTGTTGTTATTTTATAAGTTTGGGAATAGAAAAAATAATAATTGTAGTATGAAAACGGAAGAAAAGTGCAAAATCAGAAAAAATCTAGTTGTACGAATAAAAGCAGAAGAAAAGCGCAATACCACATTACGGTTTTGGTTTAAACGAATAAGTAAATACTAAATATAACTTTATTAGAAAATATTGAGCATAATAAATGAAGCACATCTAACCTTTCTATCTGTCAATCTCCAAAAGCTTTGTATTTCGCAACGACATCCAATTGCAAGGGATTTTTATGTAACGGTTTTTCCGTACCTATATGAAGTTTAAGATATCGCTTTGATCCTTTTACTTGGACACCCAGTATCAGTATAAACACATCGTGACTATTATGTAGGTATATACTGTTAGCAAATAGTTTATTTTAATATAGACATTTCAATTAAGTTATCAGAAAATTAACTAGGAAGTATAATAATACTCAATTAAGTCTATTAAACAAATGAAACACTTTGTATAACGGAGGTCTAGGGGACTTAACTTGCAATAATAATTTAAATGGACATATATATGTGTTAAATTCCATTCACCAAAATATCAAGACAGTACCACCGTATAATTCTTTTCAGATACTATATTTGGTCTCACCCTGTATATCAGGTGTATGTACAAAAATAATGAAAGTAAACAAAAGGTTGTAACCAGTAGCACAAAAAAATAACATTTCACTAAGTTTTGCGTTAATATTGGCAAAAATGTCCATTTTATGATATATTGAAAGTATCAAATAGTGATATTGCAGACCCTGTATATCAAAAACTGTTGAGCTTTGAGCTTTCGGGCAATAAATACATTTGATCAATTGGTCAAGTTGTAGAACATATCAAAATTTGGTTAAATTCTGACCGAAAGGTATTTTACATTTAAAACGTGCCTCTCCTTTACCTGTTCTGTTAACTTACCTACTGTCAACTACAAATTTCATTTAATATTTATTAGTGTAACTAAACCTTCTTATTAATGTCAGATAATCATGAAGAAATATATAAAACAAAAAATAGTACAACAAATGTTCTTGAATGCATAACATAATTCTTTTGTTAAAAGAACGTTGTACTTTTTCCAACTCCTTGGAGTGATTCTACCAAATTATTAACCTATCCCCACAAAAAGTAATCAGTTGGGGTTAGATCTAGTGATCTCGTCGTCAACTGTTCGGACCTCCTCTTTCTACCTCTTTATTAGGAAATCGTCTATCCAGGTATCATCTTACGAATCCCAGAAAATGCATAGGGGCACCGACTAATTGAAACCACATTCTAGATCAAACCACTTCTTCTATTTTGATGGTGCAAAAGTTCTAGTTTTCCTGTCATAATAATGGAAGTTATTACGATTAACTAATTCATTACTATGAAAAGTAGATTCGTAAACAAGACAAGATTAAAAGAAATTTCTTCTTCCAACCATTTCAGGACACCATAAAGAAAAATCTAATCTACTTTGAAAATCAGTTCCATGTAATCATAAATGCATTTCTTTGTGGTAAGCATAAAATTTATGTTTTAAAACTATGACAGATTGCACCACTAAAAACTCATTTCCATCATTGTGTGTAACAGGTTTAATCTCTCTGGTTTTATATGTGCAACACTACCTGTTTCACGAAATCTTGCAAAAAGTTTTCCCAAGGCATCTTTGTTAGGATGTTCACGATCCGAAAACTTTTCAGCATAAACGTGCGATGTTACTGAAGATGGCAAATTAGAGTTTGCGAAACATTGTCGAATCAGCGAAGGTTCTTCAACAATATAGATATATATATATATATATATATATATATATATATATATATATATATATATATATATATATATATATATATATATATATTATATATTAATATATATATATATATATATATTTATAACCTTCATAAAGATGGTAAAGACAAACTAGCGAAACGTAAATTATTTATATCAAAGTTTTACTTTTACTACACGTGTTTAGATCCTGAAATGTCATCATATTCAATCAAATATATATATATATATATATATATATATATATATATATATTATTATTATGTATTTAATTTATTTTGTAGTATTGCCTGTTAATAGATAATTTTGCTCGAATTTCAACTCAATTAGGATGCTTGTTAGGACAAAGACAAATGAAAAAACCAAAAAGGATAAGGAACCTCATAAAGGGATTTTGATTGCACTCTCAATTATTGCAATAATTGCTTTAAGGGGTTTCGTTGACCTTTTTTAAAAACAAATCTCAAGTTCTACAAAAGTGCCAGGAAATAAAGGTTTTATGTCGATATGTCGAAAGTAATTTGAATAAAGCTGGATTTTTCACATTTGATACAATCTACCAAGAGGTGTATTTTCACAAAACTGCCCAAGTTTCCCCCTTGTGCTGCCTCCTCTGCGCTCCCTCTAAGTTCAATATAGCAGACTCTAAAACG
Source organism: Vesta saturnalis (assembly GCA_036346205.1). Taxonomy (NCBI): domain Eukaryota; kingdom Metazoa; phylum Arthropoda; class Insecta; order Coleoptera; family Lampyridae; genus Vesta; species Vesta saturnalis. The sequence goes on along the minus strand of JARFJB010001349.1, from coordinate 1,423,252 downwards.
CTTTTTGTAGGAAAACCAATGAAGGAAGCGACTTGTAAATTGCGCGATTATATGTACAATCGTATATTTCATATCTTAACCTTTTTTACTCTAAAACCAATAGGTTTTTTCATAAACTTTACCTAAAAATAAAAAATTATATAATTTTTAATCATTATTTTTATCTTTTGTACTATACTAGCAACAATGTGAGAAAATATCTTTTACAAACGTTGTAGGTTATACAATTAGCTTTAAAAATGGTATGCAAGTTTCATTTTAGTCCATGTTTACCTGATCTAGGAGCGATACAGTCCGACGGCGCGCTAGGTAGAAAAGGCCCAGGGCGCGCGACTCACCAATACGCGCGGGCACTGTTATGCGCCTACAATTATTTCATTACTTATGGCATAGTTATTTCTTATTAATTACATTGACTGCGAGTTTTGGTTCGGGGGGATATACCGTAACCTTAGTCTTCATTAATTTATTCATTAATTTACACTAGCGATTTATGTCAAAATAAATTAAACTAAATTTTACATTGTTTCAACAGTGCGTAAAACATTAAGAAAGATAAGCCTTTGCACCCTTATTATAAAAATCCCTGACATATATCACAGGCAAGAAGACTAAGGTCAAATCCATTATCCACCACCTATGCCTTGTTCAGACCTATCACAATTGACTGGTCATCAGAAACAATTTCCAGATGAGTTATTAACAAATTCCTCCTGACAGTTTTCAATGGATTATGGTTGCCTTAACATGCTGTAAACTTGATCCCTTATAATTCTCGAATCCCTCAGTTGAGAATTGTTCTTAACAAGCAAGTGCATTCCAAGAATATTCTTCTATTGTTCAGTAACCTTAAATCGTAGGTGGTTCCTTGGATCCATTTTGTCAGGGCGCTATCGGTTATTCCAAATGCGTCAGCCCATGAAAGAAAGGATCATCGGTCACATTAGAGATTGCTCTAGGTCCTTATCTGCCAATGTCCCTGACCAAGACTTTAATTTAAATATGGTAAGATACCCTTTTCCGTGAATAAGTGTAATTTGGTTCTGTCATTTTGTTGTTCAAATGTAGCTTTTCAATACATAATTAACCTGATAACGTATAGGGCAAATGCCCTGCATCATGATAGTATTTGGCATTTAAATCTTTGTATAGATATGGAGGTTCCATTCCCTGACCTTTCAGCAAATGAACTTAAATATGATGTCAATTTGTTTAGGAATCTAATCTGCAGATTTCCGGTTTCTACTTGAAATTCCGTATGTTCAATTAGCTTTTCAATTTCAATTGAAACCTGTATAACGTCCATAGGTGAATTTATATCATCTGGTTGTATTTCTGCTAGTTTAGTCTTTCATACCCTGTAGAATATTGGTCATACTATTGAGTGAATGAAGCTTATGTTGCTTTCATTATGTTTACGATGCTAGACTTGAGGTTACCGAATAGGCCTCGCAATCACTGTTCGCACTCATTATGGTGTTCGTATATTTAACGGAAATATGCTTGACATGTGCTGTTCTTGGTTACATTTATTGGTGAGTTTTCTAAGCTCAGTGAAGTCATCAATCGTCGATTGATTTGTGGATTCCCTCTTTTGGAATATAATAGCTTGCGGATGTTTTCTCTGTTGACTGGGCTATGTTTGATACACTTGGCCTCAATGGACGTGCTAACCGTAGATTTTGCCTCTCAATGTGAAATGAATGGAGCCCATCAAGTGTTCCCACATTAACATCTGCATTGTCAAATACGTACTAAATGAATCCATTGTTAACATTTGGAGATAGGTGATTCATGATAAGATGCACAAATTCCCATGTTTGACAATAATTCTATCAGATATCTGGGGACATACAGGTTGTGTGGTGTTAGCGATAAGCTAACTTGAAAAGGTGATAAAAATGACCTAGGCCTGACTAAAGATACTATTGTATGATTCATAACATTGCGTTTTTCGAAACTTTGGTAGAATCAGAATTATTCTTCTTCTCAGTTACTTTTATTGTGAACGCTTTAAGACTTTCCTGGACTAGACTCTCACTACCAGATCTAATACTTTCGAAGTCTGGGTAAACGGTGTTGTCATATGTCATTTTTTGAATGTCCTCTCTAATTATGATCTCTGAGACCAAACCAATTCTCATCCTCTCAGACAAAATATCCGTCTCTCTATCCTTGTACCATTAATCTATTATTTTGCGACAAGCATCAGACAAACAGAAGACGTTCTTCCTTAGATACATTAAATACAATTGGTCGTTCTATACCAATTTATTAGCATGTTTTTAAGATGAACATTTGAGTAAATATGCTTACAAACAGTTCGAAATTGTCGGTTCGTCCACTTCTCGGACGGCCACCTGTCCCTTCACTTTCCTGAGGTGCAGTTAAGGGAAAATTTCACATAATATGCTTTATGATAAACAGCTTCCGCAGCGATGAGATCATGAATACTTATAATTCTAGTTCGAACTTTATTACCTCATTCATCGTTGCGTGAGTCGCATGTATTCAGTACCTTATTTTTAATTTCAACATTATGCATGGATTTTCTCGTATTTACAAACGTTTTTGAGGTAATTGTTGCTTTTTTGCTGGACAAAAAGCAATCCGTTTTGAATGAAAACACATCTTTTTCGTCACTTCTTAATGCAGGGCGTGATGTCGATGGCTTTGAGGGATCTTTAATTAAAGATGCAATAGATGCCATGATTGACTGTGGTCTTGCATAGTTACGCCTACAATTATTGTGCAATCTCACACATTGATTCTGACAATATGCATAGAACTACATGTTTCCAGGTAGAAGACAAATTCTACCAACAAGTGTTTGGGATGGCGATGGTCCCCACCATCACCCATAGTGAGCAATATATATATATATATATATATATATATATAAATAATATGGAAGACTTTGAAGACCAAGCGATATTGGAATTCACAGAGAAACCAAGGACGTGGCTTAGATACGTGAACGATACTTTCGTAGTTTAGCAACATGGCAAGCATAAGCTAGATGAATTCGTAGATCATCTAAATAGCCGTGCACCCTCCATAAAATTCACAATGGAAATGTAGTCGGAATAAAAACTGCTATTCCTGGATGTACTTGTACACAGGAATGTCAACACTTTCACGACAAGTGTATACAGGAAACCTACTCACACGGGGAGGTACCTACACTATACCTTCAATCACCACAAAAACGTGAAGTTAGGCGTGGCAAAATGCTTGTACGATAGAGCAAAAACAATATGCTCAAAACAAGAGGACCTGAACAAAGAAAAAGAAAATGTCACTAGAACACTGAAAGGAAATGGCTACCTCGATCTAACACCTAACCTAAACAGGTAAAGGGTAACACCGAAAAAGAAGAACCTAAATATATAGCGATAATAGCATATATATATATATATATATATATATATATATATATATATATATGTGTATATATTTATATATATATGTAAGGTACCTCAGACAAAATACGAGGGATAGACAGCAAATACAAGATACGCACTGCCTTAAAATCGACCAGAACGCTCAGGGGAATACTAATCAAAACCAAACCATACATTGAAAATCAGAATTCCAAGGATTGTGTATACAACCCACCATGCGAATGTGGCAGAGCATACATAGGAGAGAGCAGTGGACCACTCAAAGTGAGGACGCAGGAACATAAGAACAACGTCCACAAGAGCGAAACAGAAAGATCAGGAATCGCCGAACATGTCTGGAACGAAGAGTACCACATCCAATGGGATAATATACAGATAGTGGCAAAGGACGAGAACACAACTCGTCGGAAACCCAAAGCAGCCACATACATCGCATTAGCAGAAAATCCAATAAGCCAAGCTAGTGTAGAAATGAAACCCATATGGATTCCAATAATGCGCGAAGAGCTTAGGCGCAATACACCTGCGCAAGAAGTTACGGCGCAACATGCGCAATAAACTTCCATATAAGAATATATATATATATATATATATATATATATATATATATATATATATATATATATATATATATATATATAAGTTCTAAAAAATATATATTGGATTACTCAGTGGCTCAGCGGTAAAGGTGTCAGACTAGTAAGTGGAAGGTACCAACTTCGAATCTGAGAGTAGTCAAGTGCTTGGGAAAAAATTATATATAACATATGAATTCGACTCAAGTGCGAAAACAGTCCTTTTCAGGACTAAAAGCCTGATGACGGAAGCAGAGTCCGCTTCCGAAACGTTGCGCTCAACAAGCAAAAACTGTGGAAAGAGGCTGATCAACTTCACTAACAATAATTATTATTCTCGTTTGCTGAATCCGTAACTGTCCTGGACAATACGGCAACTGCAGAAAGAGGCAATCAAAATAGGTCGTTGAACATGCGTTACCAAACGAGAGGCGTTTAAGTTGGCATATTATTTTTGAAAATGCGTACACTTTAGTGTTTTCAGGATGATAAACACGAATTTGTCATAATTTTTTTTTATGATACTCCTAGAGGGCACTAGTTACACAGTTCTAATGGGGTAAATTCACGTTTTTTTTACTCCCTATATTTATGTAGATTTTAATGCTAAATAATAAAAATTTCATTATTTTAAAACAAAAAAGGTATACTTCTTCCACTTCCAGATTTTAAGATGTTTTCGAGATATTAACATTTTAATATTGCAGTGCATATTATTGCACGGCACCTCAAAAACAACAATATTTGAAATTGGCCTGTGACTACTAAAGGAACTGTCAATTATTTATTAGTTGAATACAGAGTCTTATAATTATTGTGCTTTTAAATATTGAATTGACAATATCGCTGTTATCAAAAATGCCTAGAGGTAATGAGTTTACAATATTGAACTAAGGGATATGATTTGTGTTTATGCACAAGTAAATTATAATTTATGTGCAGCAGTTAGACGATATTTATAGATATATCCAAACTGAATTGTGCCCAGTCGTAAAAAATTTCAAAGGTTGTACGCAAATTTAGGTGAAAGCGGTTCTTTCCATACGAAGATTTCTGGTAGCCGACCTAAAAGAATTACAGTTAATATGAAGATGAAATTTTAGTTAGAATTTCAGAAAATCCTGAATTAAATACTCGGCGCTTGCATACAGCTATTGGTGTAAGTAAATCAAGTATTTCAAGAATTTTACGTACAGAAAAATTGTATCCGTATCATTTTACGCCTGTACAAAGTTTATTGCCCAATGACTTATCACGCAGAATACATTACTGTCAATCGGTGCTCAATAAAATCAATCAAGATTCACGATATTTTAAAAAGGTACTGCTTACTAACGAGGCCACATTCACACGCCGCGGAGTTTTTAATTGGAGAAATAGCCATTACTATGATTTTGTTAAACCTCATAAATACAAAGAAGCTCATTTTCAACATGACTTTTAATAAATATCTGGTGTGAAATTATTGGCGATCATTTCATTTTTGCAAACTCATTTGGGCAGTTTACTTGAAGAAATTGCTCTAACTGTAAGGCAGGATATGTGGTTTATGCACGACGGTGCGCCGCCACATTATCCACTTAAAAGTCGGGGAACATTAAAATAACAATTTTCCACATCGTCGATTGGACGGGGTAGTGGATTCCATTAGCCGCCTCGTACTCCGGAATTAAATCCTTTGGGTTTCTATGTATGGGATACATGAAATGTTTAGTGTACAGTAGTGAAATCCATAATCGAGATGAGCTCCTAGAAAAAATTCATGAAGCCACAAATACTTTAAAAAATGACACGCCGTCTTTTTCTAAGATAGGACAACATTTAAAACGTATTGAAGTAAACGGTGGCCATTTTCAGCATTTAATGAAGTAAATGTAATTATTGTTTTTTATTTGTTTTGTTTTCCAATTAAATTGTATTTTTTTTTATAAAACCAATGTTTTATTTACTAATATTCTCAAATCAGATTACAATGTTGTGATTAAAATCAAAGGTATTTTAAAATATCGTTTTAGAGACGGCGCCAGGCGGCATGCAATATTAAAATGGCAATATCTCAAAAACGCCTTAAAATATGGGAGTCGAACAAGTATACGTTTTTTTTTTAATAATGAAATTTTTATTATTTAGCATTAAAATGTACGTAAATACAGGGAGTAAAAAAACGTGAATTTATCCTATTCGAACTGTGTAACTAGCGCCCTCTATCATAAGAAATTATGTCAGATTCGTGTTTATCACCCTTAAAAAACTAAAGTATACCAAATTTGAGTTCAATACATTCAGCTGCATTCTAACTATTACGAATTTTCAGAAAATAATATGTCAACTTTAACGCCCTATATCTCGTTTGCTATTAACATTTTACTAACGCATGTTGTTGTTAAACGACCTATTTTGATCATCTCTTTCTACAGTTGCCGTATTGTCCATTAGTTATGGGACACCCTGTATATTAACAAGGGAATATACGTAACTATACTATATTCGCAACTAACAGTAATATCCAACGCTGTGGCTCAACTACCTAACCCGATTTTGTCTCAACCGATAGCGTCAACAAATGTTATCGGTCAAAAAACAGTCTTTATAAACAGATCGTCGCCCGGGATAAACACTGGAGCAGCAAACAAGTTGAATGTACGGACAATTTTTCGTTGTACCAATAATGACGTGTGTTGCTTTCAATGCAAAAAGCTAATTGGATAGGTATATAGTTAATGAACAGAATATAAAGAACACAGGCGTATTTGCCAAAAGTAATATGTATAATAATCGTAGGCGCATAACAGTGCCCGCGCGCATTGGTGCATCGCGCGTCCGGCGCTTTTCTATCTAGCGCGCCGTCCGACTGTATAGCTGTTAGATCAGATAATTACGAACTAAAATGAGACAATCTACAACGTTTGTTAAAGACCTTTTCTCATAGTATCGCTAGTTCTCTTACAATTGTACAAAATATAAAAATAATGGTTAAAAATTATACAATTTTTTTTTTTAAGTAAAGCTTATGAATAAACCTGTTAAAATGCAGTACATACGATTGTACATATAATCGCGCAATTTGCAAGTCCCTATCGTCACTGGTTTCCAACAAGAAGTGTTTCAGAGATTTATGACAACTTGTCTAAAGAAATGTTCGATAATTAACGGAAAAGGGGTGAATGTGCAAATGTAATGCCATGTTCATATTTTTATTAAAAATTAAAATCAAAAGAATCTTTTCGTGTTTCATTGCTAGCTATATTTATATCATATAAAGTAAAAGAGTTTGATAATATTTCGAATATATGTACATTGAATAAACACAAATATAACAAGATTCTTTTATGTGTTCTGTTTAATCCAAGCGTTGTCATTGTTTAATTCGTCGCTTTAGAGACGGCCATTGTGATGTTTACAAGTATGAAACTACTTTATACTACTTAGGAGGTTTTATAGTTGTTTATGGTTGTTGGAGCGGTATAAATTTTATTTTAAATGATTAATGACTGCACTTACTGCAACCTACCTACTAAGAAACAGTGGATCCAGCTGAGTAAAATAAACATTCATTCCCTGATGCGAAATACAAAAAACCGATTTGCGAGAATATTTTGTTTGTGTGCAGAAACTACAACACTTAATTTTCTTCATTCTTTATAGTAACAAGTAAACAAAATAGATCTATGAAAAAATAAAATTCGAACACTTGCGGATCAGGAAGACACGGTATATACATGAATGCGACTTGTAAATTTACCAATATTAAATAAGGCAAACTGTAAAAGTATATTTACATTGTGGACATACATAGCGCACAGTGGCAGAGTTACATAGATATTTTCTCATTCACTATAAACTAATGCGCATGTACCTATAAAACAACTTATTCAGCAATTTCTATGCATGCCAAATTCAAGTTAACACAACGCTATTACGATAGTTTTGTGAGTTCTAATATAGTGTTAATACTTTGTAAACTTACTCTTGCAGAGCACCTTGTTAAAATGTAGCTTGAATAAATCATAAATAAATCTTTTAGTAAAATATAATAAAATCAGAATTAGTTATTTAATCCAAGTATTTAATTACGGTTTTTTAGTATTACAATTTACCGAATAAGGGGACAAACATGAAGGCAATTATACATTGAAGAAGCGTTACAATGAACATTATTGTAATATGAAGCACGAGTGGTGAAGTTACGAGTGTCCGCATGATACGAATATTAAAATAGGACATTGTAACACGCGTATTTGATACTATTTTTTTTCTATTTTGTAGCTAATATCTAATTTAAATTTAATTTTTTTGTAAAAATTTAAAATACTAGTCATTTTATTTCACATGTTAGCAGTATTATAAAAATCCGCATATAAAATATTATATGTGGATATATAAACATAAATATAACCTAAGATCGGTATTATGACAGCACATATTGCCAACTATGCGCAATTTTTGGTGCCACAAATTGCTTCATTGTAACATTGGATTAGATAAAAACATTGTAACATCTTAATAGAAAAAATTATTTTTTCTACTATCATTAGAGTTTAAACGAGTACGTAATAGACATTACCCCTCGAGATGCACACTATGCTTTTTCTATTCCTATAGAGTATAAGTGGAGTGACGTACCAGTAATACGCAACCATTTAACGTTTTATACACGTATCTAATGTTGTAATGAAACAATTATATAAAAAATGAGTTAGAGCTAAAATAAACATAAATAAATAAACAGAAATAGTGACACCATTGGTTTTTAGATTTCTTGAAATTAGACACATTAACCCCACTTTATGTGTGGTTAATAATGGTTCAAAAACTTTATTTTATTAACAAAAGTTATTATTCTAAAGCAATGTTAAACTTAAATAAAAGTAGTAACTTGTGGGTGAAATGTGGTACTGATATATTTTTGTATTTCCAACTATTGAAATATATTGAAAAATTTTTGCAGTTTATGTTAATGGACCATACTTTTTAACGTTGAAGTAAATCTCATACATACATATACTGGTTTTGATGTCCCCGCAAATCCACTTAGTTGTGAATGGTAGGTTAAACTTTACTGCTTTCCATAGATTCTATGTACTTCATCGTAGTGGCAGTTGAGGCTTTATTAAACACAGAATTGTCGATATAACTGACAGGCATGTGCTTTAAACCTGCGTTGATTAGAATGATGACAGAAGTAATAGCGCAAGTTAAAATTACCTAAATATAATGAATATCATGTTACATTATTATTAAAAATATGTTTAATATGCCTTCTTTAATAAATACTATGAATGTCGTCTACCTCATTTTGAAATTATTAATACATGCTTAAGTTTTTTTAACTAATTAAACAAAAGTTGCATAAACGATATAATAAAGTATATATATATATATATATATATAAATTTATGACTCGATTTTCAAAATAACGTATGCGTGGCTGATGACGTGTGCGTGTGCGTGTGCGTGTGCGTGTGCGTGTGCGTTGTGCGGTGCCGTGCGCGTAGCGTGCAGTGCGTGTGCAGTGTGCTGTGCTGATGCGAGTGACGTGAGTGAAGTGACGTGACGTGAGTGCGAGTGCAGTGCGTTGGTTGCGTTGCAGTGTGTGGTGTGATGCATGCATGTGTGTGTGATGATTAGTGTGCTGTGAGTGTAGTGTGTGAGTGTGTGTGTGATGTGTGTGTGTGTGTGTGTGTGTGTGTGTGTGTGTGTGTGTGTGTGTGTGTGTGTGTGTGTGTGTGTGTGTGTGTGTGTGTGTGTGTGTGTGTGTGTGTGTGTGTGTGTGTGTGTGTGTGTGTGTGTGTGTGTGTGTGTGTGTGTGTGTGTGTGTGTGTGTGTGTGTGTGTGTGTGTGTGTGTGTGTGTGTGTGTGTGTGTGTGTGTGTGTGTGTGTGTGTGTGTGTGTGTGTGTGTGTGTGTGTGTGTGTGTGTGTGGTGTGTGTGTGTGTGTGATGTTGTGGTTATTATGTGATGTTGAGTGTGAGTGTGAGTGTGAGTGTGATTTTATGAGTGTGAGTGTGATGTGATGTATTGAGTTGAGTGTGAGTGTATTTGAGTGTGATGTGTGAGTGTATGTAGTTGATGTATGTGTGTGGTGTGTGTGTGTGTGTGTGTGTGTGTGTGTGTGTGTGTGTGTGTGTGTGTAGGGTTAATCTTAGGGTTATTTGGTGGTATTAAGGTCCTTCTGGCTATATTAAGAACAGTGCCCCTGGAGGTTAGGCAAATGCACACGCATACAATGTTGAAATGCATAATTAATAAGATATTATTAAAATTATCGACCCTATTGCTTTAAAATGGCCACATGCTATTGGATGATCTTTTACCTAAAACGTTGTATTTATAATAAGGAGGTTCTTGTGCGACACGTGTAGGGCTTCGCAACTTGCTCAGGCCTTCGTCCCTGGCCCTTTGAGTAAAATTGATTTTAGTGCCATCTAGCAGCGTAAAGACTAATGAACATTTTCTATAACAGAAGCTGATAATGCACACCTCTCTTCTCTATCTTGTTTCTTCCTCCCCCTCTCTCTTTCTCACACACACACACACAAACAATTCAATTAATTAATCAATCTCAAACAAAGCACGCTCGATCACCAGATCAATCTCAACCAATCAACCGAAATTATGTCTTACAGTTTTGCGGAAATATTACAGTTGAAACTGAATACATTCAAGTCTAATTAAATATGACGTGAAATAATAAATAATTTCTACCCTAATGGAATGATGCTTTATGTATAGGCAGATCCTCTAAACAGCCACCACCTATACATTAGAACATCATATCTGATTTATTTGCATGTTCAATTACTTACACACAAATTTGTTTCATTGTAATGTTCATTAACATTTGTAAAACCCATTAAAAAGTAATAATTACTTATATAACGTAAAGTTAAATTAAAATAACTGTTTTAAGAATATCAAGTTGATATAACGGAAATAAAAGGCAAAAGGTTTTAATGGTTTATTATTATATAAGTGAATTAACAATAACTACAACTTTAAAATCACGAATGCGTACTTACTATTTTGTAGAGCTGATCTTATGACGTTATCCTATAAGCATGATAATACATTTTTAAAAATCTTTATCGGTATTTTTGTTAGCAACATCAGGTAAAAACATATATTAAAAATAATACGCTTACCTTTAGAAGTTTTTCCTTCAACGCTGCCATATGCTAAACTGAATTTTTATACAACGTACCTCACTAAAACACGCTTTGTGAATGGCTGAATATAAAACACTCGATTACATACCGGACATTAACTATTTAGAAAGTAATACAGAAAAACCTGAATTCGTATTTAATAATTATTTGCTTACAAAAATTTACATTCAAAACACAAATATTTTAAAAACGTCTAATACCACTAATGTTGCATCATAATAATAAAACTCATTATACAGTGATTACATTAAATACTTAAAATATGTAACTTTATACTACGTCTATTATTACATAGAGATGGGATTATTCTTAAATTTAATTGATTTCGATAGAGCTCTGGAAATACTACAACCGTTCGAAATCTTGCTTCTTCTCGATATCAAAAAGCTATACTAGTGATACATTAAGTAAGCATAATAGCGGATACAGCTACATTGCTAACGATTATTGATGTTTTTGCATGAGATTTTTGAATGAGACAGCCTCGCAGGTATTTTTAAGAAAAGCTATACATCTCACGAGATCAAATGGATTTTTGAGATACAATCTCCTCATCATCTGTACCTTGAACGATTATATTGTAACCTATAAAGCAAGCTAATAACCCTAATAGTTTATCAGACATTATTACATGGACACGAGGTTAGCTCTAAATTAAATGGTTTCAACGCTGCTCTGGGAATGCTGTACACACTTAAAACCTTTAAGTCTGCTCGCCGAAGTTGTACCGTATTCATTTCTTCAATTTTATCTGCACTCTGTTTCGAAGCTGTAGTACGTTTTCTAATACATAAACAGAATCTTCAATACTGTGATACGTGTAGCAGCAAAACACATTAGCTAGTTAGTTTCACTCTATATTACTTTACATGCAAGCCTGATCTTATCATAAATAAATACATCTGTCAAAAAAGCTAATTAAACATAACTCCACGGCCAGGGTATAGCAAGCAACGCTTCCAATTATAGTCTTAGTCAACACAATAGGGCCTACAACTACATACAATCGACTAGCACTGCTTTAGCACGAGGATCAAACGAAAAAACACGCATGCATGCACGCACGTGCGCGATCACACCGTACGTACGCTCGCACCACGAGCACAACACACACACACACACACACACACACACACACACACACACCACACACACACACACACACACACGAGAGCGAAAACACGCTAAAGCGAAAAACTTGTAAACTTGCAAACATGAATCAAGACGGTGGAACACCGCTAGGAAAAAAAAACAGGTTTATTAACAAAACCGAAGGAAAGCTTAACGTTTGGAAAATATATTATTATTATTGTTATTATAAACAACAATACATCATTATTATTTAGTAACATGCTTTATCGGTTTTCTTCTTCTTCTTGAACCGTGAGTCGTCCTCATCATCATCATCATGATTTTGAGATTTGCCCTTCCCCCCTACCTCATCGCTCTTCTTTCTCTTCTGTGAACCATCATCTTGGATGTGAGATACACCCAGCTCAACCACGTCATCGCTTTCATCATTATCTTGAACGGTTGTTGTAATAGTTTATTAACAAGTCAGTAAAATCTCTAATGTCAGCTGATGTTGGCTCATACACAGGAGAATACATTATAGTAATGCTCACTCGATGACAGTTACACTTTAAAGAGCGAAACACACGAGAAACGAGAACGCAGCTAGCCTTGGGTCTTGTGCGTAAGCGTACTCGTCAATGTTAGGGTAGAATCGGACATCTTCGGGGATGTCTGAAGTATTGACCTAACCACACTCTAACATAGCCCCTGGGGGCATGTTTATAAATCTAAACGCCTCTTTTATGGTCGACGTATTTTCTCCTAAGACGCCAGAACTAGTTAGCCTTTGGTTTTGCGAAGCGTCTCGTCAATGTAGGTAGAATCGGACATCTTCGATGTCTGATTTGACCTAACCACATCTAACATAGCCCTGGGCATGTTTATAAATCTAAACCTTTTTATTCGAGGTATTTCTCCTAAGACGCCAGAACGAGCTAGCCTTTGGTCTTGTGCGAAGCGTGCTCGTCAATTTATTCGGCTCTTGAGAATATGACCTAAAATTAACATACTATGTTTATAAATCAAACCCTCTTATCGACGATTTCCAAGACCCAAACTAAGTTGCGTTCTCGTTCTGTGCGCTCTTTAAAGTTAACGTCGACGGAGCATTACTATAAGTATTCTTGTTATGACCAACTCACACTTAGAGATTTACTGCTTTAATAAACCCTTTACAAATTAGTTCTAAGATGAAAGCGATGACTTTGAGCTTGTGTATCTCACATCCAAATTGGTTCGAGAAAAAGACATAAAAAGGGTTAAATTCAAATCAGATGATGATGTGAGAACGACTACGGTTCAAGAAGAAGAAAAACCTAAAGCATGTTATTAATATGATGTATTGTTGTTTAAATAATAATAATAATATATTTTCAAACGTTAAGCTTTCCTTGGTTTTGTTAATAAACCTGTTTTCAACGGTGCTCACGTCTGATTCATGTTTGCAAGTTTACAAGTTTCGCTTTAGCGTGTTTTTGTGTGTGTGTGGTTGTGCGTGTGCGTGGTGCGAGCGTGTCGGGCGTGCGAACGCGCGTCGTGGGCGTACGTGCGAGCGTGCGTGTTCGTGCGTACGTGCGTGCGTGCGTGCGTAGTCGGCGTTGCACGTGCGTGCGTCGTGCGAGCGTGCGTGCGAGCTGCGTGCGTGCGTGCGTGCGAACGGTGTGCTTACGTGGTGCGTGCGTACGTGCGAGCGTGTGAACTTGCGTGCGTGCGTCGTCGTGTGTCGTGCGTGCGTACGTACGTGCGTGCGTCGTGGTACGTGCGTGCGTGCATGCGTGTTTTCGTTTGATCCTCGTGCTAAAGCAGTGCTAGTCGATTGTATGTAGTTGTAAGCCCTATTGTGTTGACTAAGAGCTATAATTGGAAGCGTTGCTTCTATACCCCGTGGAGTTATGTTTAATTAGCTTTTTGACAGATGTATTTATTTATGATAAGATCAGGCTTATGTAAAGTAATATAGAGGTGAAACTAACTAGCTAATGTGTTTTGCTGCTACACGTATCACAGTATTGAAGATTCTGTTTATGTATTAGAAAAACGTACTACAGCTTCGAAACAGAGTGCAGATAAAAATTGAAGAAAATGAATACGGTAAACTTCGGCGAGCAGACTTAAAGGTTTTAAGTGTCAGCATTCCCAGAGCAGCGTTGAAACCATTTAATTTAGAGCTAACCTCGTGTCCATGTAATAATGTCTGATAAACTATTAGGGTTTTATTGCTTTATAGGTTACAATATAATCGTTCAAGGTACAGATGATGAGGATTGTATCTCAAAATTCTTTGATCTCGTGAGATGTGTATAGCTTTTCTTAAAAATACCTGCGAGGCTGTCCATTCAAAAATCTCATGCAAAAAACATCAATAATCGTTAGCAATGTAGCTGTATCCGCTATTATGCTTTTAATGTATCACTAGTATAGCTTTTTGATATCGAGAGAAAAGCAAGATTTCGAACGGTTGTAGTATTTCCAGAGCTCTATCGAAATCAATTAAATTTAAGAATAATCCCATCTCTATGTAATAATAGACGTAGTATAAAGTTACATATTTAAGTATTTAATGTGTAATCACCGTATAATGAGTTTTTATTATTATGATGCAACATTAGTGGTATTAGACGTTTTAAAATATTTGTGTTCTTGAATGTAAATTTTTGTAAGTACAACATAATTATTAAATACGAATTCAGGTTTTTCTGTATTACTTTCTAAATAGTTAATGTCCGGTATGTAATCGAGTGTTTATATTCAGCCATTCACAAAGCGTGTTTTAGTGAGTACGTTGTATAAAAATTTCAGTTTAGCATATGGCAGGTTGAAGGAAAAACTTCTAAAGGTAAGCGTATTATTTTTAATATATGTTTTCTACCTGATATTGCTAAAAAATCCGATAAAGATTTTTAAAATGTATTATCAGCTTATAGGATAACGTCATAAGATCAGCTCTACAAAATAGTAAACGCATTCGTGGATTTTAAATTGTAGTTATTTATTCACTTTATAATAATAAACCATTAAAACCTTTTGCCTTTTATTTCCGTTATATCAACTTGATATTCTTAAAAATTGTTATTTTAATTTAACTCGTTATATAAGTAATTATTACTTTTTAATGGGTTTTTAAAATGTTAATGAAACATTACAATGAAACAATTTTGTGTGTAATAATTGAACATGCAAATAAATCAGATATGATGTTCCGAATGTTAGGTGGTGGCTGTTTAGAGGATCTGCCTATACATAAAGCATCATTCCATTAGGGTAGAAATTATTTATTATTTCACGCATATTTAATTAGACTTGAATGTATTCAGTTTCAACTGTAATCTGATTTCCGCAAAACTGTAAGACATAATTTCGGTTGATTGGTTGAGATTGATCTGGTGATCGAGCGTGCTTTGTTTGAGATTGATTATTAATTGAATTGTTTTGTGTGTGTGTGTGTGAGAAAAAGGGGAGGAAGAAACAAGATGAGCAAGAGAGGGTGTATTATCAGCTTCTGTTATAGAAAATGTTCATTAGTCTTTACGCTGCTAGATGGCACTAAAATCAATTTTTTACTCAAAGGGGCCAGGGGGCGAAGGCCTGAGAACAAGTTGCGAAGCCCTAACGTGTCCGCCTCCTTATTATAAATACAACGTTTTGGTAAAGATCATCCTAATGTGGCCATTTTAAAGCAATAGGGTCGATAATTTTAATAATAATATCTTTTAATTATAATTTCCAACATTGTATGGTGCATTTTAACCTCCAATGTTCTTAATATGAAGGACCTTAATACCAAAACCCTAAGATTAACCTAGACCAACCCTAAGTACAACCTGTGATAGGCATTAAAATAAATGTAATAACTCATTGGTAAAAAATACGCTAATAAAATAAAATGGGAAATACAGTCAATGTGTACGTGATTATTATCTAATCAATTCTTTAAATAATATCTGATAAAACAAGTTCTAATAAATGTTAATAGTAAAACACAAAATTAAATAAACCATCTTTTACATCATTTCCCAGGGTTAAAAATAATTAATTAATCAAAATAATTAAAGATCATCATCTTAAAGCTATCAGAAAAAATTTCCCTAGGATAATTAATTAATAAAAATAATTAAAAGATCATCATCTTATATTAATAAAAAAATTAAAGATCACCATCTCAAAATAAGGGTTTACAGTCCTTCACGTACGCCATTAAAAATCAAAAACTTTAATTAGGGTTGAAAACACGGTCTCACACGGAAGTAAAAAAAGGGGAAAAACGTCCTACACGTAAGCGAGTAAAAAATAAGGGTGGAAAATCCGGTCTCTCGCGTGGGCATATAAAAAAGTAAAAGGGGGCGGGGCTTGTGACGTAAAAAAGAGGAGTGGGGATAGTGTCCATCTTCTACTTATTAACGAAGCGTTGCAACTCAACAAAATTTCAAAAGAAAATAGGTAAATACACGCCAATTTGGCACCATCTGCTTGGAAATTTATAACGATATAAATTGCTTGCATAAAGCAGGAATGCAAAACTCCTTATTCCGCTAACCTGTAAAAGTTGCTTTCAAATCGCTTATGTAAAAGCACGCTTAATCACAAAACGCTACAATTAATTCGAAAAATTTACCACAATTGGTAAGATAATTTCACGTGCTCTGAACCTTTCCACTTACTAATTGTAATTAGAAATTAGAATTTTGATTTTCGAATGAAGAAATAATCATACAAACATAAAGGCCTTTACTAGCTGAAAAATGAAAAAAAAGTCATTTTCCTTAGACATTATTGATGTGCATATTTGAAAGGAACTCAGCATTAGACTGTTTAATTTCTTATGGCAGTGTTGTTTGGTTCTCCTGTGGAATGAAAAAATGATCAAAACGAATTTCTAAAAAAGCTAAATAGTAGATACCCTTACTGGCTTTACATATTTGCCTTGTGTCCATGTCCACTATGGTTTTTGAATACCATTTTTTCCCCTAAAGGACGTTTAATAAAGGATTATATTTCCCTTCACAGCACAGCGGTCTACGTCGCTAATATTAGCATTCTATTTTTTACTACATGTGAACACTGAAAATGGGTGTAACATCTAAAGCATTTTTAAATTAAAAATTAACTTTCACTACTAGTTTAGTATATGCTGTTCCAGTATGAATAGCTGCACCATGGTATGTCTCAAACTTGTTAACGTTTCCAAAATTTCCATCCATAGCTTGCAGCCATATTAGATACATGTTTTTTGTATCTATTCCAAATAATGTCCGTAGCTTGTTCTGATGGAATTTTTGAACACATTTGTAAAACCTTTAAGTTTCCCAAGTTACTATTACTTTCTTCATTGTAGTGGCAGTTGAGGCTTTATTAAACACAGAATTGTCGATATAACTGACAGGAATGTGCTTTAAACCTGCGTTGATTAGAATGATGACAGAAGTAATAGCGCAAGTTAAAATTACCTAAATATAACGAATATCATGTTACATTATAATTAAAAATATGTTTAATATGGCTTCTTTAATAGATACTATGAATGTCATACTTACCTCATTTATGAAATTATTAATACATCTTAAGTCAGTTTTATTTCAACTAATTAAACAAAAGTTGCATAAACGATATATAATATATATATATATATATATATATATATATATATATATATATATATATATATATATATATATACCTTTTACATCATTTTCAAAATAACGTATGCGTATGCGTATATGTAGGTGTATGTGTGTGTATGTGTATGTATGTACTATATGTGTATGTGAATATGTTAAGTGTATGTATGTGTTGTAATGTGTGATGTGTGTACTGTAATAAGTGTGTGTGTGTGTGTGTGTGTGTGTGGGTGATGTGTGTGTGTGTGATGTGTGATTGTTTATGTATGTTATAAACATATATTTCTATATAACTGTTATCTGGTTTAGCTTCTTCTACTATGTAGCAACTAGCACAGATAATGATGTTAACATATTGCCTAGATCCCTACAATCGATATCTATTTGCTACTTAAGATAACTTCAACTGCAACAAACATCATATAATGCATTATCAAATATAATGTTTCATCTAAAATTTAAATCGTTTTATATTTCAAACACAATTGGTAAATTCTACAAAATATCATTAGTTCACTATTCTTATTAATCTACTAAATGTGGAAGTGTATCAAGTAATCTCATACTCCATCGATAAATGGTATTTCTAGTGTTATTGCAATATATCCTTTACAAATTGTGAATCATCGCCATTTGTAATACAATTATTAAATTGAGCTTGATACCAACCAAAACGTAATAAAAAATTTACACGTATTTAAAAGGCACAGCTGCTAATGATAAAATTCGCACGATCATATAGATTGGAGAAGGTAAAATCTTCACTGTGTATAGTATGATAACTATTATTAGTATATTTTTAATTAGGTGAAACCTAATTATATCATTAATAACAAAAGAAATATAGCCTTTAGTTTCACTGCAATCAAGTCAATATTGGCATTTCAGATATACACATGTTACATAAAACATTAATCGTTTTATTAACGAAGCTTGTCATTCATGCGCACTCGATCGTTTTATAGTTTGTTTAGAAGTGTAATATGGGATTACGAAGTATTTCTACCGTTACTCCATCATACGAATGGTATATCGGGTTTATCATTTACATAACTGTAAAAAAATGCATAGTGAAACATTATTACGGACAAATAGTTGAATGACAAAACGATAAAGGTTGTTTGACACCTACCTAAATCAGTGCATTAGCAAATAGACACATTCACGTTCCAGAAAATACGCTATAACTGTATAATATTACATTATTATAAAACATTTTCTACTTACTGATAATTATAGCCATTTATTAAAATTCCGTTTGTTAAAACGAATTTAGGAACATACATTGTTTGCAATGTGAAAAAGTGTTTCTTTAGCACTCGTGTTTCAGACGTACGAAATAAACGAATTTTGTCGACTTGTATACGGCTGGAATAACTATGGTAACGAGCGGATTTTACGTGCCAATTGGACTATCGGCTTTGACAGTTATAACGTACTGCAAATGTGCTGTGCGAATAAGCTAGTGATACGGAAACTCCTTGAATTCCGCTAACCTGTAAAAGTGTGCTGTCACTACCATCAGTGTCTTGCAATAGCACGGTTTCTTTCCAGCAAAAGCTATCATTATTATAACAATTTTACACTAATTGGTAAGACATTTTCACTTACCTGAACCTGTTCCATTTATAACTGTTCATTTACAAGATTAATTATGGTAAAACAGGCTCAAAGTAATAAAGGTAAATAACTCAAGTTTTTCTAACGTACAATATAACATCTTTTGATTATTGAAACGTATCTACAGCTTCGAAACAGAGTGCAGATAAAATTGAAGAAAATGAATACGGTATAACTTGCGAGCAGACTTAAAGGTCTTGATAAGTGTGTACAGCATTCCAGAGCAGCGTTGAAACCATTTAATTTAAGTACCTCGTGTCCATGTAATAATGTCTGATAAACTATTAGGTTATTAGTGCTTTATAGGTTATCACATATAATCGTTCAAGGTACAGATTGAGATTGTCTCAAATCTTTGATCTCGTGAGATGTGTATAGCTTTTCTATAAAAATGAACCTGCAGGCTGTCATTCAAACAATCTCATGCAAAAACATCAATAATCGTTAGCAAGATAGCTGTATCCGCTATTATGCTACTTAATGTATCACTAGTATAGCTTTTGATATCGACAGAAGAAGCAAGATTTCGAACGTTGTAGTATTTCCAGAGCTCTGATACGAAATCAATTAAATTTCAAGAATAATCCCATCTCTATGTAATAGATAGACGTAGTAAATAAAGTTAACATATTATTAAGTCCTTTAAGTTGGACTCACTGTATAGTATGCGAGTTTTATTACTTATGATTGCAACATTAAAATGGTACTACTAGACGTTTTAAAATATTTGTGTTCTTGAATGTACAATTTTTTAAGTAAAATATAATACGAATTCATGGTTTTCTAGTCATTACTTTCTACAATAGTTAATGTCAGTATGATAATCAGTCGTTTATATTCAGCCATTCACAAAGCGTGTTTTAGTGAGTACGTTGTAATAAAAATTACAGTTAATGTGTACGTTGAAGGAACAATACTATCGTAATAGTAAAGTTCAGTACTTGAATTTTTAATATATGTTTTACCTGATATTTAACGCAAAATACCGATAAAGATTTTTAAAACTGTATTATCTCTATAGGATAACGTCATAGATCAGCTCTACAAAATAGTAGTAGCATTCGTGCGATTTAGCACACGTCTGTATATGTTACTTAATAATAATAATACCATTAAAACCTTTTGCCTTTTATTTCCGTTATATCAACTGATATGTCTTAAACTTGTTAATTTTAATTTAACTTTAGTTATATAAGTAATTATTACCTTTTAACCTGGGTTTTACAAAGCATGTTAATGAAACATTACAATGAAACAATTTTGTGTAATGCAAGTAATGCTGAACATGCAAATAAATCAGATATGATGTTCAACGAATGTATAGGTGGGCTGTTTAGGATCATGCCTATACATAAAGCATCATTCCATTAGGGTAGAATATTATTTATTACTTTCACGTCATATTTAATTAGACTTGAATGTATTCAGTTTCAACTGTAATCTGATGTAATCCGCAAACTGTAAGACATAATTTCGGTTGATTGGTTGAGATCCTGATCTGGTGATCGAGCGTGCCTGCTTTGAGATTGATTATTAACTTTGACTATTGTTTGAGTAGTGTTGTGTGTGGAAGGGGAGGAAGAAATCAAGATAGAGAGAGGTGTGCATTATCAGCTTCTGTTATAGAATAATGTTCATTAGTCTTTACCTGCTAGATGGCACTAAAATCTGTACCTATGTTTACTCAAAGGGCCAGGGCGATAGGCCTGAAAACTAAGTTTTCTTGAAGCCCTACACGTGTACAGATTCCTTCGTCTGATTGAATACATCTTGTTTAGGTACAAAGATAGATCAATTTGTTTTGGCCATTTCAACAGCAATAGGTGTCGATAATTTTAAGTAAGTGATATCTTATCACTTACCCAATTTCAACAGTTGTATGTGTGCATTTGCCTAACCTCCAGTGGCACTGTTCTGTATACAGCATGAAGGACTTAATACACCAATAACCTAAGATTAACTTATCGCCACCTAAGTACAACCTGTAGATGGCATTAAACATAAATGTAATAAATCATTGGATACACACATACGCTAATAAAATTTAACACTGGGAAATACAGTCAATGTGTAATTATTATCTAATCAATTCTTCTATTTTTGACAATATAAAATATCTGATTAAACAAGTTCTAATCAGAATGTTAGTCATAGTAAATCATCAAAATTAAATAAACCATCAGTTCGATTACATCATTTCAGTGATTAAACATGATTAATTAATCAAAATCGAATTAAAGATCATCATCTTAAAGCTATCATTAAGAATTCTTCTATGGATAATTGATACTAATAAAAATATAAATGTATCCCTCATCTGTATATTCATTAAAATAATTAAGATCAGCATCTCAAAATCAAGTCGTTATAACTTTTTCCTTCGTAACGCCATTAAATGTCATAAACTTTATGATTAGGGTTGGAATGCACGGTCTCACACGGTATGTACAATATTGGTATTGAAATCGTCCTACACGTACGAGTAAAAATAAGGTGGAAAATCCGGTCTCCGTGGGCATATAAATATAAAGTAAAGCGGCAATTCGTTGACGTAAAAGAGTGGATAGGTCCATCTTACTATTATTACGAAGCGTTGCAACTCAACAATTTCAAAAATCAGTAAATCATCGCAAATTTGCACCATCTGTTGCAAATTTATAACGATATAATTGCTTCAAACTTTTCAAACTCCTTATTCCGCTAACCTGTAAATTGCTTTCAAATGCATGTAAAGCCAGTATGCAATACTACAATTAATTCAAATTTAGCCAGCATTTGGAAGATAATTTCAGGTCTCTCGAACCTTATCACTTTAGAGATTGTAATTAGAACATTAGAATTTTGATTTCTGAAGAAATATCATACAAAATAAGTGTCCTTCTAGCTGAAAAATGAAAAAGTCATTTTCCTTGACCATTATTATGTGCATATTTAAAGAACTCAGCATTAGCTGTTTAATTTCTTATGGCATTTGTTTGGTTCTCCTGGGAATGAAAAATGATCAAAACGAATTTCTTCAAAATAAATATAGATAATACTGGCTTATTTTGCCGAATTGTGAGCCATGTCATGAATAAGAGAATACATTTTTCTATAAGGACGTTTTAAGGATTATATTTCCTTACAACAGGGAGTCTACGTACCTAATATTAGCATTCTATTTTACTACATGTGAACACTGAAAATGGGTGTAACATCTAAAGCATTGGAACTCATGAGTGAAAATTCTTTACTTTCACTACTAGTTTAGTATATGCTGTTCCAGTATGAATAGCTGCACCATGGTATGTCTCAAACTTGTTAACGTTTCCAAACCGAGTACCTTCCATCCATAGCTTGCAGCCATATTAGATACTTTTATGTATTGTTTGTGCCTATCTATTCCATAATAAGGTCCTGTAGCTTGTTCAATGATGAAGAATTTTTGAACACATTTTGTAAAGTCTTTAATTTACTTGTTAAAATTTTTCATTCTGATTTAGTTATTATTATCTGAAAAATGAAGGGTATTTATGACGCATTCAAGTCGTCTCGACAGTATTTCAACATTTTCATGACTGTTGTACATATCTATTCGTATCGAATTTAGTTTACTTTAAACCAACAGATGCGTCTTGTACTGTTTAGAGTATGTTGTTTATTGCTACCAACATTCGTTTTCGGCACTTTCTTTGTCAATGACCTTGGTCCTATTATATTTCAATAAAAAAGATGTACCGCTGTGCCTATTTTCTTAGAAGATATTGTGATACGCTCATAAGTTTTGATATGTATTATATAAATGGGCGCCTTGAGTTTCTGACTTATTCGAAGTATGATACAGTTCATGTATTTAAAAAATTAGTAAAATTTGTGCAGTTAACTGTTACATTGTGTATTTTTGAAGAAATGTAGTTTTGTACTTAACGTCATCATTAAAGTTGTTGAATATGTTCTGTACTTAAATCATTTAAGAATACCACCAGCAGTGTTAAAATACCGTGCTTATAATGTCGTAAATTGACATGAAGTATTAGCCGAAAAATATACTTAAATGTGTTCTCTATACTAATTTTAAAAAGTTCAATAGGCCAGTATAATATTAAAATTAATGTCTTGGACTTGTCAATGACTGGATTATCCAAGGTTATGTTCAATGTTGAGGCATCATGTATACGGGGTGTAACGGTGTATCTAATAAATTGTATCACTACACTTCATACGTCGCAAAGCGTCTCCTGAGAATAATGCAAATTCGTGTATAATTTACATTTTTTAAGATTCCCGAAAGTTTATTGGTGATGCGCCTTAAAATATTGTATAATTCTTAAGGAAATGCGTGAATGATCAATTAGTGTGACGTCACGTCGCCATTTTGTTGTGGAAGGTTAGTGCCGCTTTATCTAAACAAACTGGGTGCCTCGTGTACTGATATTGTTTCTTGCGCTTTTGAGTGTTTTGTCGGCGTTTGAAAGGAAATATGATAATTGATTACCTATACCTTTCATCACATAATTAATCATACCTAATAATCTTTTTCC
The DNA here is from genome assembly GCA_036346205.1 of Vesta saturnalis. NCBI lineage: Eukaryota > Metazoa > Arthropoda > Insecta > Coleoptera > Lampyridae > Vesta > Vesta saturnalis. The sequence continues at coordinate 1,399,279 of JARFJB010001349.1, read as the reverse complement.
ACTTGCTCCTTTCCTTTTCAGTATTTGGAAATATAAAAAATGACACTTCTCTCTTGCCTTGTAATGCTTGCAGTCTGGTCCCCAACACATCAGCATTTTGCATAAACAGAAACGACGCAGGGTGTTTGAAAAAATAAGTATTTTATTTAAATTACGTTATTACCTAATAACGTCACTAAAAGCACTGTATTGTGGTTATGTCGTAATAGGTACGCCAATATTCTCGTTAGTTATGACGGAATCCGTCGATTAAACATAGTGATAAGTATCGAAGTACCTTAATACTCACCACCCAAATTACAGATTCCCTTAAAAACGCTCAAAAACTCAATAAACATTATCAATACACAAGGCACCCGGTTAGTTTAGATACAGCGCATTGGCCTTCCGCAGGAAAATGGCGACGTGACGTGGTCACTGATTCACCGCATTAAAATTCATATCCATTCAGTACTAATGGATTCCAACATTAAAATCTGAATGTTTTTAATGAAAAACTTCTACGTTTATAACAAAACTGAACCATTCTACATCTTCATCAAGGAGACAAACTACAAACGTCCAAAATTCTGTCGTCGGTATATAGTAGTCAAATATTAATGTACAAGTAACGAGTTAAAAACGATACCCTCTAAACTTTCTGGGTAATAAACAACCGTGTAGGTTTATTAAACAGTAATAACACAAACAGTATATTAAAAAAATTCTAAACTCAAATTGAAACAAAACATTAAAATAAAAATTCTGGAAACAAGGTTAATTTAAATCAACTTAAACAATTACCTTCCTTCTCGAAAACAACCTTACAAGTAATATTGATGGGTTCTCTCTGTGACTTCTAATGAGTCGGTTTATTAAATCATGATCCAATTCGCAACCAGCCATTTGGAATCATATTTCTGATTTTCTTGCAAGTAACATGTCATTGAAAATATTCAAGATATTTTACTCAAACATATTACCAAACATTCACCCGAAATTAATGTTCATAACGGAAGACTACTATGGAATACAGATTATCGTCACTCGTGAACTATAAATATTTATGATGTTCGAACGAGCGAATAATTCGCCAAGTATGCAGCGTGTTTAAGCACTAAATGCAAAATTCTAGGCTGAAACCAAAGTCACGAAGGAGCAGGTGTTGAACGATTGTTAATGGTAGGCTTGTATGCATTTTTTTTCCAAAATAAGGTTCACTACAGAATATGAAATCTTCAATCTAGCTTCTAGACGACTGGTACAAGGTATTATATCTGTTTCGATCAGTTTCTCCACATATCTAAAAAATTCATTCCTGAAATGTTTTAAAGAGCTGAAGGTCTTTACCGCCCACATAGACCAATAAGCAACACTGATGTCGCAGCAGTATCCGTGGCCGTCCACACGTTGGTCAAATACAACCACGCAACGCGCTTACAGAAAACGAGTTTGTATCTAGGCCTGTATGGCTTCTGACTCTCTCCATGACTGCCCTTAAACCAACCCATGTTCAGCTCCTGGCCACTTAAATTATAAGAACATCACTTACATATACAGCGGACGAAAGCACAATCGCAGGTTCGGTTAGCCAGTATCACTTACCTGATAAGCAGGTATAATTGCCTATTCTACCGTCTGCCCCAGAGCGTCTTTAGTCGGTTTGGCAGGGCTTGCCCTGCCCACTAAGGATCTGTAATGTGCCAATTTTTGGCTATTGTTTTGGGTTTGTAATTACGTTTTCATTATTTGTGTATATTTAGGCATATTGTAGTATTTTTTCTTCGAATAATTAAATTTTAGTGGACATGTCAATATTTTCTCCTTAGTGTATATAATTACGAATACCAGTATATATATATATATATATATATATATATATATATATATATATATATATATATATATTAGTGTGTGTGTGTGTGTGTATATGTGTAATGGTTATTTAGCCACATCAATTTTGTGTTATGTTCAATGCGAAATTAATCGTTTTATTTCCGTTCTTCCTGTCTTGCAATGTACACCATCGTATTTTAAGTTTACGTCCATGCGTAAGGTATGCAACTTATTTTAATTACATTTTTGTATTAATTTATTATATCTAATAGTGAAACTCCCTCTAGTGTATTAAGAAAACTTCGTACCATTTGAAATTGAAGATATATGGTTCTATTTCACGTTGAAGCAAGCATGGTGAATGACGACACGAGGTCAAAATGACGTGCATATATTACGTTGGATGACGCAATATGTTATGTTAAAGAAAAATGTATGTTTGTCTCATTTAGCATACAAACGGGAAACGTTACGCCTACTGTTTAGTTACTTATTTTCGCTCTAGGAGCTTCAACATATGGGTGCTAGCTGTTCTGGGCTAGAATTAGCTTGCGTTGTCTGATTATAAAAACATTTGAGTGCATTGCCTTTCAAGATATGTTATTCTCGACGTATTGTATTAACTTTATGTTGAAGGTACATGTAAGTACGCATTCTTTTTAGTATAAATTACGTTATTATTAAGTGGACAAATGAGATGATTTGACTTACGAACATTAAAGTAAAGCTAGTCTAATATGGTTTCGGAAGGTTTAATACTGTTGAACCAAGAGTTTATTCTTTGGTTGTAATGAAAAGAAAACTGCTGACTTCAATTAATGTTTTCTAAGATAAAAGCATATCTTTACTTAAGTTGTATTTTGTTGACATAGGTCAAGATAAACTTTATTACATTGAAACTATACAGTTTCAGTCAACTTTAATTTTGAAATAATTCTACGTAGAGATAGATTATATTTTATGTATAGTTTATGTATCAATCAAGAATTAGTTTACTATAGTAAAGCTTTGCGAAAGGTTAAGTACTATTTTATTTGCTTTTATGCTGCAGTTAATCAACAGATATTATTTTGTTTTATTGGTTATACAAATAAATACAGCTATTGTGTTGTTTACTAAGATTAGATGTGGTATTAAAGTACAACTTTCTCATTTTTACTTTCTTGCTAAACAAGAAAGTATTGCGGTCGAAAAAATTGAAAGAAATAAGTTGCATTATTTTGATATTCTCTGAATCCGAAAAACAATATTTTAGAAATTTTTTCAAAATGTCGGTCTGTGTGTGTGTGTGTGTGTGTGTGTGTGTGTGTGTGTGTGTGTGTGTGTCTGTGGTCACTCGCCAGCCGAAACTACACGGATGATTTTGATGAAATTTGGAATGAAGGCCTACGAAAAAATTATGTCGACAAAACAAGCTTTTAAATGCAATAGGTATACAGGGGGTGAAAATAAGGGTGTTATTTTGGAGGCAAATTTTCAAATTTTAACATAGAAGGTTGAAATTCAGATCATCAATAACTCGCATGAAATGCAATTTTTTCAATTTTTAAAACTTTCAAAATTGAATATGGCCGCAGTTACATATACATTTTTTTGTAGAAATATATATTTCCGATACCGTTCAAGATATAAAAGAATTGGAAATAGATATGCGTAGTTAAATAAAATTTGCCTACATTTAAGGGGTCAAACTTAAGCAATTATTCGAAATTGATTTATTTAAAATTCTCTCCAAGCATTTTTTTTATTTTTTCATATTTTCTAGACAACCAGTCACTCTTGTGGATGCAACTAACCTGCTTCCTCTAAAGCTACTAGTACAGGAGATATGAATTTTCAAATATTTAATATTGATATTGTTATAACTTTTTAACTAGTTTGGTTACAGGCTTAGGATTTTGGGAATAAACTTTGTTCATTTGTGCTAATGAAATGTTATTATCCTGATGAAAACACTACTTCGGTTTTTCCGTAAATTGAAAATATTCCTTGTGTTGTCGGCATAACATATACATATTCTTACTTTATTTGAAATCATATGCAATAGTCCATAGTTATCTTCAAAGATAAGCGAGATATCTATTTTTAGCTTTCAACCGACATATACATATGTAGGTATAGAAGGTTATGCAATCGACTATGTTTTCACTGTCGGTAATTCGACTTATTAACTCATTTTACAACTTTTGGCCAAGTTTCGTCAAAATCGGCCATGATGTTTGGATGTGTCGGAGAGGAGGGGTTTATTAGGTTCAGATTTTAGTTTTTATTAAATATTTCTAAAACAGCTGAATATTTCAAAGCAGCGCCTGACTTGCTTGTCTGATTATAGCTATGGAATTATCTCTGCCTCCCTTGCGACCTTATAAAGAAAAAAACTCTCTATCTACAGTAAGTTTCGTAAGTAATGTACTGAACTAGGTCGTGGTACAAACTTACCTTTTTTATGTAAGTGAAAATTTCTGTTTGTTTAAGTTGGCTTCAGAGAAGAAGTAGTTTCTTTATTTGTTATAGATTGTAATTAAGAGCACCCATCTTATTTTTTACACGCCATTTTATGCGAATTCAGCGTGTAGAGAGTTGTGCTCGAAACCGATTACCATCATCATTTTCTATTTTTATTTTTGATTTTTCCGATTTGTACTATTTTAGATTAATCAATTTCTTTGCTATTTTTATTAAGCTTATTAATTACGTTAAAGAAAAAGGCTTCACTTAATCCAACTGTAATAGCAGACAGACGTTTTTTTTATATTTTAATGAATTATTTTGACAGTAACAGTTATTAGTAGTGGCCCGTTTCTTACTGACGACGACAACTACAATTACTGTTGAAACATATAAATTATAAATAAATATAACACAATGAACTTAAGATGTTTTGCTGCTTTTCCTTGCAATAAATTAAAATGTATCACTATTATGTTTGCTTATAGACGTCAATAAAACCTGAGATTTTTATCCCGGTGAAAACTGACTGATTTTGTGGTCGTACATTATACCTCTTGTAAGGGTATTACTTTTTTCTATGCACACTTCGTTACTGTAAGACCTCCTTTGTACTTTAAGTATAGTACGTCCCAGAATATCAAAGAGTAATAAATCATCTTGACAGCGACAGGTCAGTGGCGTACTTATTACAGGCTTATACTATAAAGTCTGTAAAATATAAACATCTGCAATTTTTAATACACTGAAATCCCAACCGCACGTGTATGAGTTGTCTGATCCTCAGGGTTAAGTTGACTCAAGGGTCGTCTTTTGTTTGCCGTTTACCGGAACCGTCTTTATTTAACACAATATTTTGCAGGCGGCACATTTACAGCATCTTCGTTTAAACTAGTCCGGTTTGCTACTGATTTCTCTTTGCCACTTCCATGCAAAAGAAGACACTATTTCACTAATAACATATATTTATTACGCTCTGATATTCTGGGACGCACTTTAGTTATTTATTGAAAGGTAATACTTTTTGGGGTCTTAAAATGGTAAGCTTCAAATTGCCTGCTGCATTGTAAATTGTGGTGCTTCCAAAATTTAGTAAAGCTAATAACTTATGTAATATTATTACAAAAGCAAATATGTATTTTGTTATTAAGTTTATTCAAAATCTTTGTACTTCTATACATTTTTTCCGGTTATTTGCACTTCTTGGTAATTGTGTAATTATGTTTTGTGTAGGCAAACTATCCATATTTTGTATTCCTGATCACAAACCAAACTTAGTCCGAATATTAATAACTTTAAAGACTGAATCTTGAATGTATTTATTTCTGAAACTTTATGAAAGTGACTTTATTTTAACTAAAAATAAGTTGAATTGAAAATTGAAATTTACTAGTATAAATTGTATTAAATTAACTCTAAAAATTCAATTTAATTCTAAATTAAGTTCAAAAGTGCAAACTTATAATTACTAGGTTGTTACTATATGTATATTACTCGATGTTTTATTTACATTGGTGTTGGTGCATAGTTTATGTTGTATGCATTAAAATATAATTAACCTCTCATGATATGTATTTTTGTAATGATAAATCCATAAAACGACTCAGATTATATATGAACAATACTCCAGTTTTCAAAATTTAAAGTACAATTAAGCACTTTAATTTCAAATAACATAGGAAGTTCATTATGTAAAGGTGTTGGAGAGTACTAACTCATTTGTCATATCTCTCAAGAAATTCCCATGCCAATATTAGAAATATCATAAATAATATTATTCTTGACATATAGTTTAAATTGACACATACAAAAATATCTTTTCTAAGTTTATTTATAGTCCATATAATCTTCATATGCAAAACTTTTTAATAGTTTACTTCACTAAAAAGTTAAGATGCTTTAGATATAATTTATTTTATCTATGGTTATTAAATAACGATTATGCTATTGCACTTAATCTTAGTGATTTATGATCTCCATTATTAACGGCTGGCGTAAAATCATCCTGTATAGGTACAAATTGCATAACGACATAAATATACTACTCATAACAGCATAACTGCATATGCCACTATTATGTCAGAAGTTTCGTTAGATGTTAGGAACTAGTATTAAAGTCTATGCGTTGACATTAAAATTAAAAATTTGAAAGTTTGAGAGTAACTGGATTGAAGAATTGGAATGCGAAGAGTGCAACCTTGCAGAAGTCAAGAGGATGTTAATTTATTATAATGACGAATACTATTCTTAATGCAGATACAAAACGTACTCAAGTACATAGATAGGTTATGAATCGGCGTGAAGTACAAATGCGAACTACGTTTCATAGATTTTGTTAACAGTTATTTGAACGATTGGCGTAGTTTTGTAGGCAAATGCAAATTGAAAAGTAGTCATCATTTTTCGCCTATCAAAGTGTTAATTACAGTTTGTATTATGAACGATTGCTTGAGGTAATACAGTTTTTGTAATTATAATGAAATCTTGAAAAGCACACGGGGGCGACAGTAGACACCCCGCTACAGAAAAATTCGTAGAGCGACAAATTATAAATAATGGCTATGAAAAAAGAAGCACGCGTCTATTTATGCGTAGAAAATGCACTGAAAAGGAGAAAATTTTTGCTTTGCACCAAAATGTGATCAAAAATCTTTACGACTCAAAATAAAAGCATGGGGCGCTCATATTATAAACATGTGACGGAGAAATGAATTATGATGAGCGCCCCACGCTTTTATTTTTAGTCGTAAAGAATTCATGTCACATTTTGGTGCAAAGAAAAAAAATATTTTCTCCTTTTTAGCGCACTTTCTATGCGTAAATAGAAGCGTGCTTTTTAAAAAAGTTCCGTTTTTCATAGTATTATTTTTACTTTTTAGTCTTGTCAAATATTTAAATCGATGTATCAACCATGTTACACCTATTTTTTTTAAAACCAAAAGCTATGATTTAATTCATACATAATTTGTTTAAATAATTTTATGATTTAATTTATAAATAAGATTTTTAGAAATTAAAATTTTTATTAAGTATGTCCATGTAAATATGACTGAAATACAATAATTATTTTCCTAAAAACTAAAAAAAAGCCGCACCGTTAATACAATAAAACGAAAAAAAAAGACGACACGCGGTGTTCCCAAGCGGTCACCCATTCAAGTACTGACCGCGCCCGACGTTACTTAACTTCGGTGATCTGAGGAGAACCAAATCAAATCAAATCAAAAAGAACTTTATTTACAACTATACATACAACTATATATATATATATATATATATATATATATATATATATATATATATATATATATATATATGTATACACTGACTTTATGTACATTTATTATAAAAATTATGTATTATAACGTACCGGTTGCCCATAACCTTAAATATTGATTAATTTGAGCTTTGTGCCCTATTGACAAGTAAAAGTTTAATTTTTGTAGAACTATGTGGGTTTTATTTTTACAATTCTATTACGGTGACAGGAAACTGATTATAAAAACCTGCCTTATAATCTATATACGTTATATACGTTATATATATATATATATATATATATATATATATATATATATATATATATATATATATATATATATATATATATATATATATATATATATATATATATATATATATATATATTTATGTAGATTTTGTGGTAATTTATGTTTTTGTGGTAATTGAGGGTTGGGAGTTAATATGTTTCGAGTTAGTATGTTACTTCAAATTTGTTTGGCATAAAATTTATTAGATAATTTAGTGATAGATATTGAGGTTAGTTTTGTTAGTCGCGTTAGTTCCCTTATTGAAGTATACCTGTCGCTGTTTGTGGTTAGTCTCATGCATTTATTTTGTATTCTCTCTAATTTTAGCTTTGCAGTTTTGGATACGTTGCACCACGCTGGTGTAGCGTAAGTCATTACGGGTCTGATCACTACTTTGTATAAAATTAATTTGTTGGAAGTGTTCATAACTGATTTTTGCATTAATAGGGGATAAATTCTTTTTATCACGGAATATGTTTTCGACACTATTTCATTTATGTGTTTTGTATGTGATAATCGATTGTCCATCCTCATTCCCAGGTATTTAACATCTTTTTTTGGTTTAATAGTTCTGTTATTAATTTTTAATTTTGTGAAGATTCGATTTTCCGTAAATTTTTTTGTGAAGATAATGGTTTCGGTTTTTTCTACATTTATTTTAATCATCCATTTGTCATAATATTTGGTAAGTATATCCAAGTCAATTTGGTTTTGCTTGCATGCCACTTCTGCGTAAAAGGAGTGTGAATATATTGCAGTGTCGTTTGCGAAAAGTGCTGTTTTAGTCTTATTAAAAACAGGCATATCAGCGGTGTAATAATTAAATAGTTGTGGTGCAAGTACCGATCCTTGGGGTACGCCCGCGTTGTACTGTTTGTATTCTGACGTGGTTTTGTTGACTTTAACCTGAAATTTTCTGTCAGTAAGATATGAATGGATAAGTAAGATGGTTGGTAAAGGAATGTTGTAGTTATTAAGCTTATGTATCCAAACGCGATCGAAGGCATTTTCAATGTCTAGAAGTATCATTACTGTATTATCTTTCTTGAAGTTTATGGATATGTCATTTACTATTCTAACTATTTGTTGTACTGTGCTGTGTTTTTGTCGAAATCCAAACTGTTGGTTAGGGATGATTTTCAATTGCTTTTCAATTTTTGCATCCTGCTTAATATGACTTTTTCGGTAATTTTGCTCAAGGTAGGGTTTATGGGTTTATGGGTCTGTAACTAAGTGGATTGTTAGTGATCTTTGTTTGGCTTAAGTAAGGGGATAATTGTAGTTTTTTTTCCATACCTCGGGATATGCGAGAGAATTAAAATAGCATTAGTTATGTAACGAAGCTGTACTATAGCTTTCGTAGATAAGTTTTTTATTATGATGCCCTCGATTCCATCTGGGCCTGCTGCTTTTCGTGTGGACATGTTTTTAATTATTTCCTTAACTTCACGGGGAGTTGTTTGTACTTTTTTCAGGCATTTTATATCAGGTTATTTTGAGTTTTTTATGACATCTTGTATCGTTTTGATAATTTGTTATTATTGTCCATATCAATTGTGTGTACTTCGTCATAGGTTTTTGCGAGCATTTATGCTTTTTCTGGGTTTGTGAATGCAGTTTTGTTGTTGTTAATAAGTGTCGGTATGATTAATCGTTGTGTTTTCAAAATTTTGTTTAATTTCCATAAAGTGCCGTCTGTAGGTTTCAGTGATTGTATTGTTTTAGTCCATTGTTCGTTTCGGTAATCTTTAATTAATACCTTAATTTGATTTTGAAGGTTTTGTAGTACTATTTTGTATGTGGGTTTGCGGAATTCTACCATTTCTTTCTGGTTTCTATTTTCACTTTTATTAACTCAAGTATATGGTCTGGAAGAGTGTCTTTGTTTAAACTCATTTTTATCAGTGTGCTGTGTTTAAGTATGCTTTTAATTATCGCGTTAGTAAATTTGTTTGTTTCTAAGTTTAATTCCGTGACAGTGCAAATTTTATTATTGATTTTAATGTTTGTATCAAGGGTTTGCCGAAAAGCTTTCCAATTGGTCTTTTTATAGGATCTTATATATTTCAGCTATATTGTTTTTAGGTGCTGCATTCATTGAAAAAATTACCGGATTGTGATCGGAGTCCAATTTTGGTAGTGATTCGGGTTTACTTAATTCGTTAGCATTTTTATTTATTATTATATCTATGGTACTCGGTGTGGTGTTGTTGTCTGGGTAATGAGTAGGTGAATCTGTGCTTAGAATTATGCAATTATTTTCGTCCGCGTATTCTGCAATTGTAATACCGTTCCTGTTATTTCTAATTCAACCCCAAATAGTGTTTCGCGCATTTAGGTTACCTATTACTAAAACTTTGTAACCGAGATTAAATAATTTATTTAGGTCATTTTTAGGTTTTTGTTATGAACGAATAAGTTCAAAGGTACTGTTTTATTTGCGAGTTCTATTCCAACACACTCTATGGCTACATTTGGTATTTTAACTATTCTAAGGGCGACGTGGTTCTTTACCAGTATTGCTACCCCACCTAATCGATCATTTCTATTTTTTCTAATTATTTGGTATTGAGAAATTTTTAACTTTTGTGTTGCTTTTAGTTTAGTTTCGTTAATTAATAAAATGTCAATTTTGTGGTTAATAATAAACTGTTTTAATATGTTAATTTTAGGTAACAGTGAGTTTGCGTTCCAGGTACAAAGCGTTAGTTTATCCATTATTGCTATTTAAAGTTAGAACAAAGTTGTTAAAAATTGTAAACTTTTCAATTTCATTAGTGGCATGTGTGAGTTTACTATTTAGATCGTTAATGGGTGTTAGCATTCTGCCTACGTCGATTAGTTGGTTTAGTTTACTTACTGCGTGTATCAATTCGTTGAATTATTGCTGCTGCTTTTTATATAGGGGTTTGTTGCGTTTCTTGTTGAAGATATTAGGGTGTGACATTTGTACTGTCGGGATGTGGTTTGTCGGTTAATTGGGTTTCTTTTTATATCCCACGCATTGGTAGTAGGAAGTGGAGCTTCTTTAAATTTTAGTGCCGGGAAGTGGTTTTGGGAGTATTTGTGTACATTTTTGCTCTACGATTTGTCTTGATTTTCTTCTAGTTTTTTAATTTTTTGTTTATAAGCGTCGCAGTGTATGCTGCTTGCGGGATCATCCTGTCCACAGTTTGCACATTTCGCTGGTAGATCTTTTGATTTAGTGCAATTAGCTGTAATATAATGATCTGCGCATTTTACACATTTAGGTTTTGCAGAACACTTGCTTGTTGCATGTCCCCATTCTGAACATCTTCTGTATTGCGTTATAATGCGGTTATTAATATGCCTTTGCCACTTTATTTTACTATAACACACGTATTTTATTTTTAACCTTAGGAACTGTAGTTTTATGTTATTAGAGGTGGCCATGAGATATAATGGTGCTCCTTGTGTGGACATTCTATACACTTTCGTTATCGGTCGTATGCAGGCTTCGAAGTATAAACCCGTGTGTTTTTTCGTTTTTGCAGTGAAGGTGTGGAATTCAATGTCTTCCTTTTCCATTTTCATTTTCATATAGAGCCAGTCGTCATATGTACTTAAATGAATACTTCTACGGTCTTGTGTGTGTTTAACGTAAAATATATTTTTAATATCTTTTTTGAGATTGTTTATAGTTTTTATATTCGTTAATTTACCACGCAGTACTATTGGCGTGGTGGTTTTTCCTTTTTTTGTTGATTTTTTTGCTATTAGAGGTATCAGTTTCTTGTGCACCTTCATTTTCATTGGTTATTTCCATGTCGTCATATCATCAACTTAGTCTTCACTTAGTGTTTCATAGCGGTTTGTGGTTTTAATACTGTAATGAGTTAAGAGATATTCTTTTGCTTTGTGTTTGTTCATTTTCTGTCGTAGGTTTTCTTTTTGATGTTTTAGTCTGTATGTTGGTTTAAAGATCAGTGTAAATACTATCCATATTGTTTCGGCCACTACCTGACCGGTTCTATTATTGCTTACATTACCCTTTGGGGTGTCCATACCATTAGGTATGCATTGTGTATGTTTCGACTTCCAGTCGAAGTTCATTCCATGAGTAACTGCACTACACTAATATTATTTTTATTCTTAATCTACGTAATTGTACTTATTTAATACACTACACTGTATTCTATTATACTTTTATATACAATATAGTTGCGATTATGAATAACCGCAGGTATTGTATAAACCGTTTATTAAAATCACTTTGTGCATTTTAACAATAATGCACACCTGCACTGTTCAGTTGCATATGTATTAATCCTGGACGAATCAACGTGTCGAAACAGCAGAGAGTTATCTTTATCGAAATGTATCCAAACATTTTAACTCTTACATTACGATAAGTGTGTTGACATCTTATGTCATACGTAATTTTCTAAATAGATGTATGATAATCGGAAAAACCTTTCTGGAGCTCAATACAAAAAAAGAAGAACAGGGATTACATCACGAGATCACAATGACGAGATAGACGAGGCACAGGAAGGGCCATTTTCATTAAACAAAATTCTGAAGGAAATTGATTTAACCGAAAGAGACAAATTCTGAAACAGTTGAGTCTGTGGTCAAGTACAAGCCAGAAGGCCCACCACTCAATACTATTAGACCACGAATATGAGAGAAAGGCTGAGACTACAAAAAATCCACACTGACTTATTTAAAATTAATTTTTATTTTGTGATATTAGACACTGTATTAACAAAAATCGAAGAAAGGTTCGATCAAATAAACAGTTTTTGATTTTCTGCACGACTTAAATAATTTTCTTAAAATAGATAAATTAAATGGGCTTTTAAAATATAAATCTTTAGAGAACATGTTTGATCCGTCTAAAAATGAAAAAGACATTATTGCCAAGGTTTATACAACGAAATTGATAACATTGAATCCTCATATTTCCCTGCATTAATTAAGCGTTACTCAATATCTATTTACGAACTATCTTATCTATCTGTTTCCAAATTTAGTAATTGCAACAAAAATCTTTTTAACATTATCGGACACAGTTGCTAGCGGCGGGAAGACTTTTTCGAAACTTAAAATAATAACAAATTATTTGCGATCAACAATGGGCTAAGAAAGGTTGTCAGACATCTTTTATTAGTATAGAAAAATAAGATATAAATGTATCCGATATTATTTCAGAATTCGTTTTAAAAATAGCAAGGACAGCAAAATTTATTTAAATTTTTCATAATAAGAATGTATTAATAAATATAACTATTAACTAGTATAAATATCTAATCATGTTAATTTATGATAAGTTCCTACTCACTTCTTTTTCCGAAATACAATTTACTTTTTTCATATTTCTTGTGTTTTATTTAAGGTAAAATACAGAGTTAGTAGAGTAGTGGTGACACATTTTGCTTAGAATTCGAGAGGTAATGGGTTCGATTCCCGTTACCGTCTACCCTGTAAGAGGTTTTTTCTCATACACATGTAGCGGCATGGTCACTGCGTATACACACACCTTGTGCGGCTACTTAAGCGAATGCTGGGGTAGTATTTTCCCGCTCAGAACCCCAACTCCATTCCTTCCTATCCATCCTGACCACACCCATCCTTAATCCCACCATGCATATATACATAATGTACGTATTTGATGTGGAATACGATTACTGGAACTGAAGGTAACTTGGAAAGCTCAAACAGCCCTCTTTCCAATCATTCTTTTCTTCTTGTTTATTAGGAAATACGAGTTAGTAGAGTAGTGGTGACACATTTTGCTGAATTCCTTAGAGGTAATGGGTTCGATTCCGTTCCACCGTAAGAGTTTTTCATCAATGTAGCGGCATGGTCACGCGAAAAATTATTTTCACACACGGGCGGCAGATGCCTTAGGAACGGCCCTGCATATAGAGAGAGCGCAAATTTAGGCCCTATATATTTAATTGTATTTGTATTTGTGTGTCGACATCTACATACCAACGCGCCTCAACTACCGATAGTAATTAGGTTAAAGCTAGAATTCCATCTTCTATAAGGGATCTTTAACAGTCGTATGTGGAACCGCGGTCAAACGCTGACCCCAGCGCGAACTTTTTTGTTATATTTCAAAAACTATGAATATTTTTTTACTTTTTTTCTCTATGTGTGAGAACCACACCTACACTATCATTGGAAATATTTAATTAGTCTCGGTAAATTAAAAAATATTTGTAATTCTTAGAGCGTATTAGAGCATCGACACAGCTTACGTTGTTACACATCTTAGCTCTAGATTCTATATTTTGCTGGTCAGCTCATACAACATTATCTTCTAAAAGCTAACGATAATTGGGCCGACCTAAACCGTAAATCTGGCCGAAAAATGTTCCTGAAAAGTTTGGGAAAGGAACTGTGTCTGATAAATATGGCAAAAAATCTGCAGTCCAGGACTGCAGATCGTCTATATTCGGGCCTTACAAATTTTTGGTTTTGAATTAAAATGAATGCTATATCTAGAGGGTTGCTAGAAAATACATGAACGCGTGCCCTAGACATACAAGCAGAGAAGAAAGAGCCATTTCTAGAATAAGAATATGTACAACTTGCGAATTAATTTGCTGCTGCTTACATACCTTACAACTATTCAATAGTATGTTTATGCTTAATTAGTTAATAAATGTTCTGAAAACAATTCATTTGCGATTTATTAATAAATATTGCTCAGTTAGAATAAAATGGCTCTTATATTTGCCACAATAAAGCTGGGGTCAGTCCCCATCATTCCGCCTTCTCCGGGTGTAAGACTATGGTCTATATGCGACTGTTACTGTGTCAAACATCGTGGTCACGTGACTTCACAGTTTTACTTCATATCCGAGAAGAATCAGTGTTTTGATTTTTCTCCGTTTTAAAAAAAACTTTAACTTACGCAGGTTTGACCAGCGCCGCTCGGGTAAAAAGCAAGCACACTCACCATTCAGTCACCGAAGCAAGTTAAGGTAGATTGGATTAGGGTGTACTTGAAGTTATAACTGTGGGATGTTGCTTCGCGTAAAACCTTAACAAGGGAGTTTAAGAGATCAGCGTGTACGTAGAGTGTGAGATTGCGATTTTATTTTGAATTTTGTGCAAATAGCTTAAGAGATCGGAATAGTAGTACTTGTGATTTGTCGAGGTTGAAGCGAAGACCGATGAATTGGTATCCCTCATATGTTAAAGACGTATTGAGAAGTTCTTGGCCCGGGTATGGTAATGACGAGACAAACTACCGCGTTTGTGTATGCACGCGCCGCGTGCGCACATGCGTGAGTGTTTGGGAACCTATAGAGCTGAGTTTACTTTAAGCGTTAACAGTTATTCAAGGTTTCACATTGTTAAAGCTTTGAAGGGCTCTGCTGTGGCAATAATAACAATTGGGTTTTTGAAAAAAAAAGTTTTTGTAATAAATGGAAAGATCATGTATACATTTTATAACAAAACTATTTTTAGTTTTTTTTTCGCTCTAATTAAAAAGTTATATTAAATTAAAAATACATTTTTGAACCCAGCACCGGAAACACGCCGAAAGTTCCCGAACAAACCAGAGCGCGTCTTATGTCACAATGTTTATTTTTAGTCATCGTAGCATACAACTGATACAGTATTTTGACTTTTAATCGATTAAATCTTTTATTATCGTCAATATATTGATAAATATATAAAAAATGTCAAACCTTAAAAGTTCCTTCGCACCATTATGTACGAAAAAAACAACTCGGCAAAAAAATGTTTTTAAATGTTCCCCAAGATGATAAAACATCGAAATAAATGGTTTCAAGCAGTACGACGACCTAATCCCTAAACAACATCAAATTTTTGTTGTTGAGAATATCATTTTGATGTAAGTATTTTTAATGATATAGTAATTAATCATTATTTATGTACACGTATAAATTGAATAAATAGAATTCGATAATAAATTTTTTTAACTAAACTCCAGAATCAGAATGGTTTCGGTTTAATTTAGTATTTTATATTTTAATTATGCGCTAGGTTATGTACTACACGAAATTGAAATTTTAAAAGTGTATATAATGGTGGTTCTTCCGTTGTTATGTCATTTAAATAATTCTCATGATTTGATGTTTTGTTAGCTGAAAGAAGACATGGAGAATTATATTTACTATACTACAATGGGAAGTAGAGCAAAAATTAAAGTTGATGTAGTACCGCACAAGTTTAGGTGTCAAACTAACTGTAAATTTTATCACACATCACTAAACAAAAGTAGCTATTATAAATAATTTTTTGCACCAAATTTCGGATATTTTTAGTCAATTTACATGTAAAAGCCGTTGACACTGTACTATGGAGAATTAATTTAACATTATGACGTCACAAACATGCCGACCAATAGTGACGCGTTAGTAGTCGCGTGATTCTTTTAAAAATTTAACAATTTTAAATTGCTTATAATAAGCCAAAAAAAGTTTTTAAGGGTTTTTTGCATCGACTATTAATATAATTTATGGTGATAGTTTACAGTTTTGGAAGTATAGACCCGGGTCAATGTAATTAAAGATTAAAGAATTGTTTTGATTGTTATCACAAAAAGTTTAATGCTTCAAATATTTTCAAAAGTTACAGAGGTCGCTGTAAGCGACAGCGATAGTAATGTATTAGATTAATTTGTCGCATAAATTTATTCGTTTGTATGGTCGGCGAGTTCAAGCTGGTGGAGAACGAGAAATTATTATACCTGGAAAAGCGCGAATTAATTATTTAAACAATTCGTGGAGGTTCCTGAGACATCGGCGTTGTAGCTCAGTCAGTGCAATATAGTATTCGTTTTGTGAAACGGCCTTGCTCATAAGAACTTATCCTATGTAAAATGCCTTAACTAATTTGTTGACAGTCTTCAACCTGAAGAATGGAAGCTAAGTTACCGAACGTTATTTTGATACAGTGACGTTTAAGTTAGATTAGTTTTGAGTAAAAAGTGGCTTGCGGTTGTAACGTGCTAAATTTTCGCCAACATAAATTTAATTATAAAAAGTACACATGTTCGACCTCTATACTCCAATGGCATAATGTAATGTGAATATATTTGTAAAATAAATGTATTTACTTATTTAATAGCATATAATTGTTAATGTATGAAATTCTCGCCAGATGGCGGCATGAAAAATACAATAATTTAGAACTTTCTTTATTGAATTTTTATTGATACAAAAGCGATCTATATATCAATTTTTGGTCGAAAAAGTATTGTTCACGTGTTCTCTTTCTTCTGCCAATCTCCATAGCAACGCTAGAAAAATTTCAACATTTCTTCTGGAAAATTTCTAATAACGATTATTCGAGTATGATCTGGGAGAAATACCTACGACAAAGCATATTTGGTTCTCTTTACACTCTCTGTACCAGCTTTGTTGCTCGCATTTAACTGCGGTTTTAAAGAAATATTCTAGTTGCTAAAATTTGGGTTAGATGACATAGATTTTTCTTTCTTATTGGTATAACATAACTTTCTTTGTTAGAGTTTGAAGGCGTACCACCTCTAAACAAACTACTGATCCTTTCGATCGACTACAACAAAAGGGGTAATTAATGCAACCTTCGTTTTATGTATTTTTTTTGTATTTATGGGCCGAGATCTAGACACAAACGGATGTCTGGCATCTCTACGCGCATCAACTACTAATAGTTATTAGCACTACCCATCACTAGAATTTTGACCTACTAAAGGAATTCCACCTTTAGTAAGGTATCTTTAACGTGTCAATCATCGTATTGCCACGGGACCTACAGTTTTACTTCCTATCCGAGAAGAACTAGTGCTTTGATTTTTCTCCGTTTTAGAAAAACGGCTACATCGGCCAGGTTTGAACCCGCGCCGCTCGGGTGAAAGGGAAGCACTCGAACCATTCCACCACCGAGGCAGCTCGTTTTATGTAATACCTACTTTATTCTTTTAGCACGTAATGGTTATCTCGTAATGGTTGTCACATAATGGTTCCACGTAATGGTTATCACGTAACGGTTATCACGTAATGGTTATCACGTAATGGTTATCACGTAATACTTATCAGGTAATAGTTATCACGTAATGGTTATTATCTAATGGTTTAGTAATTACTAGTTATCTCTAAATATCTGGAAGTTAACGATTGGAATTTAACTTCGACAATTGCTGTAAAACTTTTGCACGTTCTATTCGCTACATGTTCTTTTGTGGACGCTCAACCGATATCTTCCTTCTGCTCTTTGGATTCGGCTGCAACACCTTCTGTGCTGTAACTACATTAGGGTAATCCTTTAACCCCTACGAACAAAGGTAAGAGTGTTATTGTTATCTATCACGTGAATTTGAATACATACTTTATCGTCGCTTTATATTGGAATTACTCGACAGTGATTTCTTTCACGTTCTACTCACTATAAAATAATAATATGGACTTAAGTAGTAGAATTACAATATTATCATACTTACTTTATATGAAGTTCAAGTTTTGCAAGTCAACGTAATTGACCAAAATTGTGCTGGTGGGTATTTGTTAACGATTCACAAATTGCTAAAACATCTGTTGGTTTCATATTTAAGTGTTTTTAGTAACTTTTCAATTTACAATATTCATTCTAACTTTAAATTTTTGATAAATTAGACCACACCGGTACCACTCATAGTTAGCTACCATTTTAGTTTTTACTGTGGAGTTTCGCAAGAGAAATTACGTCATAATAGGTAATAACTCCTGTATTATTTTTATTTATCATTTTGGAGGAATCCCATCTTTAGTAAGGGATCTTTAATGTGTCGATCATTACATTGCCACGGGAAATACAGTTTTACTTCCTATCCGAGAAAAAGGAGTACTTTAGTATTTCTATGTTTTCGTAAAATGGCTACGTCGACCAGGTTTGAACCCGCGTCGGTCAGGTGAAAGGCAAGTACTCTACCACTCCACCATCGAAACAGCTCTTTATATAATTATGTCACTAAGTTCATTTCAATGTATCAACTACTAATGGTTATCAGCACACCCGTCACTAGAATTTTGACCTACCAAAGGAATCCCATCTTTAGTAAGGGATCTTTAATGTGTCAATGATTGTATTGCCACGGGAACATACTTCAGAAGAAGCAGTACTTTTTAGTATTTCTACGTTTTCGTAAAAACGGCTACCGCGACCAGTTTGAAGCCGCGTCGCTCAGGTGAAGGGAAATCACTCTAACTACCGCTCCACCATCGAGGTTGCTCTTTATATAATTATGTCATTAAGTTCATTTCAATGTAGCAATAAGAAAATAAAGAGACATAACGTTAAGTTAAATAATTACTTATACTCACAAAATAGATAATTACGATTTAGTTAGAGAACACATAATAAGAATGATATACAAAAATTAACGACGTAACATACTTAGGGCAAAATTATTACGTACATTGCATAAAATTTACTAAACAAATTTTGAATGTGTACTAAGAATAGACAATTACGCACGTCACACTTTCTAAATCTGCAGATAAATGAAAATAGCTTTTTAATACTTTAAAGTAACCGGGAATATTTGAGTAATTAACAAAAAAAAATGTTAGGTACTACTAATTTAATATTTATCAAACTCTAATGCGTATATGCTGTGTTTTAAAAACGTAATGTTAGACAATATAAAGCTATAATGTAAAAGGAAGATTAGAGTAATTAAGTAATTTAAAGAAAATTAGCTACTACTAATCTGATAAATGCATTAATTTAATATTTATCAAACTCTAATGTCTGTGTGCTGTGTTAAAAGCGTAATTTTAGACAATATAAAGCTCTAATGTGGAACTATTCAAATGTAGTGAATCTAATTTTGTTTTTTAAATTGTGATGCAACGAGTGTTATATCTCTGTGTAGACACGTCTGCTGTATGTATATCCATTGAATGAATGTAAATGCCTTTTTAACATTTGTAAGAAAACGGTTAAATATAAATCAAGAAAGCCTGAACAAAAACTAAAAAATTGATCCTTTCAACAGTTTATTTTTTATAAACCTTTATGAAGTTAAAACTATTAGAATTATTTACACCCTGTGTACGTTTGTTTTCTAGCCAAATTAATTACATTAAAAGATATTCACAGGAAACATTTATTTTACGCGTTTCACTGTACACATTTTATTTGTTTCATGTGCTGACACTTGAATGTATCATCGAGACAGAGTAATCTTCAGTAATCTGTAAGATTAAGATTTACATTATAATAAATAACGTAGCTGAAATGTAGAAAAGTTGTATTTAAATTTAAACAGATTTGCATCTGAAGGGGATACATATTAGTTGCAAATTGTAAAATTATGTGCGCCTTGATTTCTCTGCTATTTGCAATTCGTCGGTCGGCATAAACTTAACGCAATAATATTCTCTAACAAAATTTGGTTGCTTTGCGGGAATATGAAGTTATTTTCACACTGGGAGTTAGGGGTTAGCGTTGGGATTTTACCAAATAAGAATATTATGAGATGATGAAAGGTTCTAGATGTTTGTGTTTGTATAAATAACCCCTCTATATTAACGTATAAAATATCAAATTTCGCGAATTTCTAACAATTAATGAAAACAAATATATGGAAATTAAAGGAATAAAATTAAACTTACGTTAAATTTTGTTATTTATGTATCAGTTAATTAAAAAGGGAATTTTTGGAACAAGAAAACTGTAATACAAACTACACAAAAAGGCTTACTTTATAAAATTAAATTTAATAACGTTAAAAGGAAATGAGCAAAATGTTTAATTGTAATTCTTATAATGCAGAACAACTTGTGTTGATCATTACAGTTGAACGCTCAAAAAAAGCTGAGAATACAGTAAGTATATGTTTTAGACTCATCAAACATGCAGGTTTATTCACGGAAGTGAGTTAATAAAACTTTATGCAGTTCTTATAAACATTTTGAAAGAATGTTTTTGGACCAGTGTCGCGTGTGTTCAAAGTCTACAAATATTCGTTAGTATCCAACATCAGGAATGTAGTATAAAATTGTTACTTTGTATTAAATATCGTTTGCAAATTTAAATAAAACCTTTAAGCTACAGAACCTCGGTGGTTTTAGATACATTTTTGCAGCCTTACTAATAAACGTTGTATAAATCTTATAACAGGCGTATACAGGGTTGCATAAGAAAATTTTACTAATAAACCTTGTATAAACCCTACTCTGTATAATCCCTGTATAACTATTCACAGTTGTACTAATAAAGCCTGTATAGTTCTTGTATTACTAAAACTTTACTAATAAACAATATATGTATATCTCCACTAGCGTATAAATTTGTTATAATGTAAGTGCTATCAGGGTATTTTGAACACCCTGTATACGTATTGAGTAATTTTTTTTTTTTATGTTTATTTATTTAGTTAGATTCCGAATCTTTTCTTTTCTTTCAATTTTAGTTTAAGAGCTTACTGTAGATAATGAATATTTTGCTTGAATAGGTCACGCTGTATGTAAAGGAATTTTAGGAATGTGCAATTGTGCATTATCTTTACTCATTGTAGATAGGAATTACGTTTTTTTGTGTAGTTACGTAATTTCATTAAGAAAAGTCAGTGAAGTTTTTGGGATTTTATTAAGATAAATTCGTTTGATTTTGTTACATAGTTTCATTACAAAGAAGTGTTGTTATCGCGTTGGTGCCGTACTGTCGCATCCGTGCAGAGGACCAATTTGAGAGTCGGAATGATGGTTTTCATCCACATAAGTAATATGGGTGGGCGATTGGTTGTACCTTTGCAATAACATATCTGTGTCATGTCGAAGGGAAATGCAAACGTAGCAGTTCCTTCGCCTTCAGTCGAGGTACCATCGTATATTTAGGGGGGTGGACATTTTAAAGTTCAAATGGTTGATTGGTTTGTTTAATTGAATTTGTAGGGAGGGGAACGTTTTTTTAAGATGGCGAAAAAGTGAGTTTGAAAAGGAGATGACTCTGCCCTAAGCTTTTGACGCGTGGAGTCGTGTGTGTAGAAAGTCGTTCGAACTAGCGGAATTTGGGGTTTCATCATTGTGCGAGCTCCTAGTGAAATTTATTTAAGTAGCGTTGAAGACTTGCAAGATTAGTCGAATAAAACCAAGTTTGGGATATTTTTGTGAAGTAACATTTCAACCGGGCTCGTTCATTAATTCAGTTTATTGGAGAATAACGGCATCTTCGAGTGCGTTTATGATAGAAATTTGGGTTTGTGTTTTTTTGTAGTGCGAACCCGAGGACTATTGAGTTTCGTGATTAACGAGATATAATTAGAGAACCCCTTTCCTAAAAGTTAAGTGAACGTAGTGAACGAACACCCCAACCACACGTACTGATTAAGATTGTTCTGTTTGTAATTAAACTTACTAATTTAAGCTGTGTAAAACGATTTTCTGAGTGTTTTTTTTGTCGAACCTTAACATCTTTGAGTTAAAAGAAATTATTAAAGTGATTTAATCTAATTACTGCTGCTTCAATAACTTACGAGACATTATTGTAAATTAATTTAAAATCAAGTTGAATACGCGGTAGCGATCTAATGCGGGCCGGTATTGCCGTCATCAAGGAGTAACACTGAAGACCGTGGGCCCTCTCGAGCCTTACACGACGCTTTCGTGGAGCAAGGATCATCTCCTATTTGCCTGTGTGACCTAGGTAATTCAATTTATATTCTGTTTGTTGGTCTTGCGACCTTTGAGATTAAAATTTGGTTGTGCTTTATATGGACTATTTTATGTAATGTGTGTTAACGAAGGAACGTGTTGGAAGTAATTATTTTTGAATTTATTGTGTCATTTTGTTAACGTTCACGGACAGTTTCCTTTGTCTATTTAGAAGATATTTAAGGTGTTTTTGATACCATTAATATTTTATGCATGGAGGTAACTAAAATCTTACCTTCATTTCTTATGTAAGATTTGCGTACGGACGTAATTCAAGTTTATAGAATTTCTTTGAATACAATTTAGCTTAAGATAGTTTTGCTACTGGCCAGAATTCAATAAGGTGAAAAGATAAGAATAGACGATTACCATTTTATCCAAATTGACATGCTGTTTAAATTTTAATTGCTTTATTTTGAGTTAATAGATGTTTATCTTAGTTACTATTTTGGTGTAATTATTTTAATATTAAGTCTTAACAAAGGATGATGATATATTGCTCAAATAGGAAGCGTCGCCGAGTTCTAATGAGGGAAGTTTGAAGTTTTGTTTTTTTGTTTTGTTACAAGATTAAGTTAACGTAACGTAATTTACCAGTTTAGAAAAGCGTTGTAACCGAATTGAAGTCAGTTTGGAATGTGTTATTTTGATTTGTTTAAGGGAGATTAGTAATTTAACGTAGTGTGAACCTTAGAGATTTGTATTGAGTATTGAATTTGAATACTGCTGGTAAGTTGATCAGATTATGGTGCAGATTTTGAAGCCTTTCAGGTGAAGCAGTATTGCGGAAACCTGGATCTACGAGCGTTACGATTTGATAAGTGTGGTAAGTTGGGTATCCGGACCACTACGTACCGTCGTTTAATTCGCGTTTTAAAACACCCTGGTGTGTTCGTTTGGAATATCCTGGCGCCTACCGGAACCTATTGTGACATTTTCCCGATTTCGACCTTGGTAGATAGCGTATCCTACGGAGACGAAACTGCTTTTTTTCCGATAGACCCTCACCCGCACGCCGAGCTAGCCATGCAAAAACCAGGTTTATCTGTCACCTTGTCCTAGTGAGTAATTTTACCGTAACACTGCAAATTTTATATCCCTAGTATAGCGGTTGTATAGCGTTTAAAAAATATCTAAATTTGGTTAAAAAGTTGTATCAAGATGGATGTATGTGGTGATTTAATAGATTTAGTAGAGGATGTTGAAGAAATTTATGATGTATATTCGGTAATTAATAATAGAAAAATAAAAAATTATAAAGTCAGGGAAGATCCCTTCAAATTAGATGATGCGGATTTTAAGGGAAAATATAGATTCCGCAAGGAATACGTTGAAGCTATTGTTGATTTAGTGAAAGATGATATAAAAACGGATTCTAGAGGTGGATCTATATCCTGTCACTACGTACATGGGCCAGAAATGAGGTACATACATTATTTAATAATTGTTTTATTACGTTTTAGGTAAATAAAACTTTTACATAAAACGAATTTTTATTTGAAAGGCTGAAGGTTATTAATTTACTTCTTTGACAGGTTCAAGATGATGCTGGTGATTTACATGGTCTAAGCCAGCAGTCTACATCCAACATTTGCCATCGAGTGGGTATTGCTTTAGCTCGAAAATGAAAAGATTACATTAAAATGCCAAGTTCAAACTATGACGAAGAAACGGTCATGGGTCAATTTAGAGGAATCTGTGGGTTTAGAAATATAGTTGGAGCCATCGATTGCATCCACATTCGTATAAAAAAGGTCCCGGGAGAATTGTCAGTACTATGTAAATATGAAAGGGTACTTTTCACTGAATGTGCAAGTAATATGTGATGCTTCCTTACGTATCAGAGATATTGTCACAAGTTGGAGAGGCAGTATGCATAGCAGCAGAATATTCAGATAGAGCTTGATTAAGCAACCATTTAAATGTATTTCGTATTTATTTATTCCTCTGTTGAATCGTACAACTGTAAAAGAAACTTTCTTCTATCTTTATACAACAGAGCACATGTGCAAACTCGAAATGTTGTAGAGAGATGCTTTGGAGTGATGAAGCAACGATTTAGATGCCTGTTACATGGTTTTTGCACACGTTTGTAAAATACCAAATCTTCTATTATGGCATTAGCTGTGTTGCACAATATAGCAATAGAAATGGTAGAAGAAAATAATTTTGTTGTAAATAATGATCATCCTCCAATGCCACTCAAGACCACCTTGTCACAGCATACGACCTACCCAAAGCTCAAAATAATTGTGTACAAGGAAAAACTGTTGGAGCTGGTTTTATTAATGATTTTTTTTTAAAATAACTTTAGTACCTAATATAACTTATAGTTCTAAAATCTGTTCTAATTGTTTATTTAATTCTAATACTTCATATTTTAAATTATATTCTTTTATTTGCAACAGTATTACTTTTTCCATATTTTGAATTTCCAATTCATGTTTACTTTTTTAAATTTTAACTCTTCCTCCAAAATTTTTGAGTTTAACAAACTCCTTTCTCTTGCCATTTTATGAATATCCTGAACAACGTTATTTCTATTGTTCTACAAAAAATGAAAAATTATGTATTATGAAAGAACAAAATGTCATTAAAATATTACAAAAATAATAAGTAAGTTTCGTTTAGGTACCTCGGAAAGTGGAAATTTTCTTTTACAGCCATTTTTTTTTCAAAGGAAGTTGTGTGAGGGGTTTCACTCTGTATGACCTGCAATAAAAATAATTTTAAGCTTATTAATTTATATTCAATTATAGTGTTTACTTTAGAGCAAGAGGGTACTTGTTCCTCTTGGTTGGTCATATCAACTTCATCAGGAAAACATGCTGTAGTTTCTAATTCAATAATTCCGTCAAACCAAACAAAAAAAATATGAACGTTTATGTTAACAGAAACATAATTATGAAATAATTTCACTATTATTATTAACTAATGTTCATATCAAAATCATCTTCAGTTGTACTTACAGAAATAACGGCAACATAATTTAAATAAAATTTGTTCCCATCTATGGTAAACTTATTTGGAATCATTTCCGCTATGTCGAGAACATGTCGATTCAGACTCAACGGTTTTGGTCGACCACCGCTTTTTTTAAGTTCAAACTGATAATTTGATATGTCACCTTTCATACACCTCCATTGCTACTTTATTTCAGTTAAAGTTCTCTACTTGGAGTTCAATTCGTTGAACCTGTTTGTAGCAAACAATTTACTAATAAAATAAAATAAAAACAATTTATTCATTGCAAATTTTGAGTTAAAACGGCAATGCAGGTCCATGTCGATATGATTTATGCTTACCTATAACAAATTTTACTCCAAGCATGTATTTTTGGTTTGTTCGAGTTTGTATCGGTACACTTATTCTCAACAACCACAATTTCATCTTTGATTAGCTCTCTTATTAAATTCTGAAATTAAGTATTTTTTGTCACTACACATTTTTACAGCATCATTACTTACTCTTTCTGTTTGCTCCCAATTTGGGGCTCAATTTCTTTTAATTGTAGTCATATTAACAAGAGTTCAATACAAATTTAATAAACTGTCACTATAATAAATTTTAACCTGTAAAATTAAGGTTAGAAATATGCGTAAGCATTACTTACATGCTAAAAATAACGGTTAGGATGTATAACAGAGTGAATCGTTATACGGCGGCTATATGACGTTTATTAGTAAGAAATTTATGCACGTCTTATAAATTCCTTATACATGTATATACACTTGTATAACCCGTGTATAACGAATTTTTATTAGTAATACTGTTAGTTTATAAACAAAGAGGTTGATCATTATATACGTTATTTTAAGGCTGATTTTCGGAAGGAATTTGGTTGACGAAAGATGTCAGGTTACTATGATAAATTACTTGAGGTAACATGGAAGCGCAGCTTAATATATGATGTATTTTTTCCGAAATGCCTTCGTTTTTGACTCGTGTTAAACATTTGAAGTAATGAGTGTGTGTAATTCGGAATTGAGGCTGTAACTGATGGAATCTTTAATCAGTCTTGATTGAGATTTAGAACGCTCAAGTTGTCTGAAGAGGTGTTAACGGTGTGTGTGCGAGAGAGGTAGGAGGTTGAACTTTTACATCTTACCATGGCCATATACATACATACATACATACATATATATATATATATATATATATATATACATATACATAATATTCGTTTGCCCAGTAATAGTAATTAAGTATCGTTATCAGAAGTAATGTTATGTATTCCATGAGGAAGGTCCTGGTGTTTGAATTAGTGCCGGTCCGGATTCTGGATTGATTATCGCATTTTCGCGGATTTCTTGTGTAATAAGTTCATTGTTATACGTTAGTTTCGCGTACACAGCCATCTCCCATGAAATGGAGATAAACCTGCTCTAAATAGTTTAACGCTTTAATAAGTCTTGTGTAAATAAAAGTAAAGAAGCTGTAAAAAAAGTTATCTTTGTATATTTATACACGTTAACCAGATGAAGAAGTGATCGCAACGAAGGGTTTTTTGGTTTAAAGATTTGCCGTTAATGAAGTTTGTGTTAATATAATTCAAGAAATTGAGGAAATTAGGAAGCTATTGGTTTATATCGTTTAAATACCGAAAATGTGCATTACCATTACCGTTGTGAGGAAGAAGAGGAAATTTTAGTTTGACCATCTTGTTGCGCTAGTGAAGGTAACTATTTTTCCGAATTTACGTTTGTGGTTTTTTTTTATAAAGTCTATATTTGCATTATTTACACGGATTAATATGCTTCTCGCTTATCGTACTGTTTAATGGCCCTTCAGACGTTTTAGTTCATTTTTTGGAGTGTATTTACCCGCATATGAATCACATTATGTATTGTTTGATTTATCCTGGTCACGATATACCAAAGTTACATATTACAAAATTAGTTAAATACAGATATTCGACGTTATCTTTATTCTTTGGATGTTGATTAAGATTAAGGTAAATTTGGTTTATCTGAGCTTGCAAGACCCATTCTAGTCAGCTTGATTGGAAATTTTACGTAATAAAGTTATATTTCATGTGTTTGGGTAATACGCTGTTTGTCTATTTTAACTCTTATTTTTTTTATTTTAATGTATGTATAGTGTTTATAAAATGAGTATTATTTCTTTAGTGTAAATATTTTTGTAATCTTATTCTTTTCTCACAACGTTAGTATTACTACGTCTATCCAAATTTAAGAGTCTAAATATTTGGTTTATATTCAAGGTATTGAGCGATTTAGTTGTTTTGTAGAAATTGATTTTCACAACTTTACATTGCAACTTTTTAATTGCTTTATAATTGGACAACAGATTTAACGTAATGATCAAATGTTTTAGTTTAATAATCGATCATCTGGCTTATTTGCACGCCAGCGTTTGTTTTGCGACTTTTCGCAAATTATTTTGAAACATTATAGGAATCGACGTACTGACTGTGAGCTCACCGTTTTACCTGTTTGCGACAAAGGTAAGCAAGTTTGTTTTATTTATTTGAGTACGTACCTGTGTACTCTACGCATTAGGTATTACGACCCCTATTTCGACGTTTATTCAGTTAAAGGATTTGATAGGATAGAAACTGTATAATATTTGATCGCGTTTGGTTTATTTTGTTGTGCGTATTTTCATTTTAAATTGAATAATTCGTTACCGTATTGATCAGTCATTTATTGGGGTTATTAATTTTACGTTGAAGTTTACAAAATGTATGAGTTTTGAGTTTGTTTATCGCCATTTGGCGGATTTTAGATGAAGCTTAAGATTTTATTGAAGTGTAGGTGAAGTTTGCATACAATTTTTGGAGTAGAGTTTTGGTTGAAGAGAGTGATTTATTTCGAATGAACATTTTGGTTTCCTGTTAGGTCATTAGTAAGATCTAGTTCATGTATCTAACAGGTGGCGCCTTTGTGACCTTTTTTCCCGATTTTGGCGTTATGGAGTTGTGACGAGGTTTGAATGTAAAGTAAGAACCCCGCCTATACCACTGAGCTATGTCCGTTGTCTGCACATTACCTTTATGGGCTGATGCTCTAGTCAGTGTTTGGAACGTAACAAGAAATAAACCAAGTTGAACCCTTAAGTGAAATTAATCATTCTCCAATCTTATACGAGGTGCTTAAAATTGAACCACAAGTTTGGAGAACGGCAGTAGTATAAAAGTAGCAGAAAACATTTATTTTTCTTATTTGCATGATTTGGTTGTTCCATGAACTAAGTTAATCTGTTTATCAAACGCTTATTTGGTTACAACTTACACGTAATCAATAAGGGAGTACTAATAAGAAACGCAGGTGTTCAGCATCTGTCGCGGGCTCTGGGTGCGTATGTACGTAGTACTAAGCATCTGAGTGTTGTAGCATAGTTTAGTCAAAAAGAAGGTTTTATGAGTTGTTACGTAGATTCGTCCCTAAAGATTAAAACATGACAGACAAAAGCAGCGAAACCACTTTAGCTGAAAGAGAACACAGTTGCTTACCTTACAAATATAGTAAAAACGCGAAGATAACAGTAATGTACCCGAGATGGTAGATATCATACGCAATACTCCTTTTCAGAAATGAATAATATTTGCTTATCTTACTTCGTTTGACCCCAGTTGGGTAGATCGAGTAATAATCGAAGCATGCGGTAACTTACAGTCGTGACAAGATTCTGAATGATACACGTCCGTTGAAATTATTTAGAAGATATTTTCAGTTTCAGGCTAAACACCTTTACAACTAGATTTCATTCAATGAAAGCATTACATGTTTAAACTAAATAGCTTTGATAACAGAATATTCAATTTGATAACTAATACAAACAAAATAGTTTGGATTATATTAAAGACATTTCGATCAATATATGCTAAAAACTTATTCTAACATGCATAAAAGCACAAAAGTTAAAGGTAAAGCACAGTCGTAACCTTTAAGGCAAAGTTAATCACAACCAAAAAGTTAATTACATATTCACTCACATTTAATATATGTAGCACAAAATATAAGCAAAATTAGCTTTATAAAATTATATTACCTACTGAAGGTAAAGGGTTTTACGCCGAACACTCGGTGTATAATCATACAAGTAGTAACATTGAGTATATGTAACAATGCCATAAGTGATCTGATATCACCTGAACACACCATGGTATGAACATTACTAAGTTACATATAATTATTTCCTTTTCTAACAAAACTTTTGGTATAGAAAAAACGTAATTTACGGAACTAATGGAAGCAGTTCCAACTTGTATACTTCTTGACTATCCTTCTTTAACATAACCCCCAAAGGCATTTCATTAACAAAGCACATAAACAACAGAGCGCATGTTGAATCGTAGAGAAAACAGGTGCTAGAAAGGTTTTCGTAACTTCACCAGTATCAAGTTGTTAGCAGATATTTCGGTGGTTGACCTTATATTCATCCTTAAATTTAGAATTGTGCAGTTATGGATACAGCAAGTGTGTTTAGGTTAACAACGAAATGGTTTCTCCCATGTATCGGAGGAAATATCAGACCCAAAAATTGTTAGTTATAGGCATATTCAAGCCTTAGTAGAATCAGTAGATGTATCCTAGCATGTGTAAGGTAAGTAATTCATTTATTATGTACCACCCACAAATTCTCAGCCATAAACCAAAGCGATTGAAGAATTCTCGTGTGTGTGTATGTGTGTGTGATGTGTGCGTGTGCGTGTGCGTGTGCGTGTGCGTGTGCGTGTGCGTGTGCGTGTGCGTGTGCGTGTGCGGGTGCGTGTGCGTATGTTTGTGCGCGTGTGTGTATCAACGGTTGTGCAGAGCGTTCCAAAGTGTTGTCTGTGTTCCAATAAATCAATTTATAATGTTATTGATTGTTGAATTTCAATGCGTTTCAATAACTGTAAGTGCATTGAGATTATAATCGTGCTCCTCTATTAAACCTAATAAACACGCTATGAAACATTGCAGAAAAGCAGGCTTTTTACCTTGACGTTTGCTTTAAACAACTAACGTTGCTGAAGAATTACAATTTTCTTATAAATAATAATAAAGCGCTTTAAGCCGAGTGTAGTAATGTATTTCAAACCTCTTCCTATGCCGAAATTTAAAATGTAACGTACATCAATCACACTCATAGCAGTAGCTATTGACAACCGAAGGAATATGTTAGAAAACCGTCTCTTTCACGTCAAACTATTCGAGTGGCAGAAGGGGGTAGGAGTGATAAATCTATGCGGCTTGCTGAGGACTTTCCAACGAGCGGCAGCGTGACATCTATGATCTATCTATCTCTGGGATGACAAAATCCATCAAGAAACTCAAACTTCGTCTCATCCGGGGTGAAGCGGGCTGGTCGTAGGGCATTTGGAATAACAGTTCAATATGGATTATGGAAAGCCTTCCAACAGGTGGTCTGAGACCTATCATTTTGGAATTATGACAGATCTCGCTTATAGAGGTTTGGAAAGAATGAGTTGGTGAAAAAAAAACTTTTTTCGTGGAAGCTTTTTATTTGAGTACTATGAAAGTACATCTTGGAAATATTTGCTCCCCCTCCATTTCTGCCGAAAAAATTCTAACTTTTCTCACCCGAGGTGGTGGAGGTAAGTTAATTGGTGGAGGTATTGGGGTGACAATTAGATTTGGCAGGTTGTTGAGAAAAAGTATAATTAGTAACAAGTAAACAGTAAATAATGGTCGGAGAAAAATAATCATAATACATTAATTAGTAATATTTCTAAATTTCTGTAAATGACCTCTCTGTCTAATAAAGTACCTTGAAGTAACGTTTTTAAAATTCGACCAATTATGTAGGTTAATGTTGTTTTATGTTTTCTCTTTTAAATAATTCCTTTGAATGTTATCAGCAGGTGTATAAGTTGGTATATTTTCTAGAGAAAAGTAGAATTTATTAAGAAAATAAAATCGATAATGTTATAGGTTACTGCTTAAGCTGCTTTCGAGTAATTTTCTTAACATATTTTGATGGCAATAATTAATAATTGATAATAACACTGATAATCGTTATACGTGTTTTATGCGAATTGCGCAAATGTTTTTATTAATGTATTATAGGATAACGAAACGTTATCTTTTTATCAAGGGAATTCTCTTAGTCTTTAGATTTATTGTGGACAATTCCTACTGATAATGTCTAAAGAGATGACGGTGGGCAATACCCTACGTTACCGGTCGGTCCGGTATATTTGTGTTTATGGAGGTTTAATTGATGTACAAGCGTGGTGGAATCTCAAACATTTGAAAATCGGGAACATACAGGAAGGTCCTTGAGTTGCAAAAGTCTCTAGAGGTTCCTAGAAATGGCCAGATTGTGCAGGAAGGTAATCCCGAGACTGCGAAGATTCCTTCACAACTTTGCTTGTCGTGGTTTTATGTAATCGCGCCGTGTGGGGTTAAGGCTTTTGGTGCGACGCCAGCGGCAACCATTGGTTTACGCGGTGGTGGTGGGACAATGGGCTTTGGTAAAATGTTTCAACGGTTTTCGGTAGAGGGGATATAATTGATTATTTGGTAATACTGATATCTGATAATTAAATAAAATAATTAATAAATAATTAATCAGATTAGCTTTAACTCTTTTCAAGGACGTTCGTCACTCACCTAAAGTTAGCGCAGCCATTTTATCATAGGAGTTTGAAACCTATAGCACAATTTGGCGGTAAATTAGTGCGCAAAAATTGAGGGCTCTGTCTCTGTCTAACATAGCACAGCTAACGTACATATACTTATCCTACAGTGGCATCGAAATCATTTGTGTGTCATAATTCGGTGCTACGTCGCTACTCTAAAATGAAATTTGTAGCTCGTATTTTTATGATACTTTTGGACTTACAGATACAAATTTTGGGGTGAAACGTAATGGTTATTGCGAAAACCTTATAACTGAAAGAGATATCAGTATAATTGGGTGCTACTATGCTACCATCAAATAAAACTTTTTATGTTCTTGGGAAATCACTAAAACTGTGTACCGCAGCATGCTATTGTGTTCTGGTCAATATGACTCAATCACGTTCTTCTAATGTGCATAATTCGTTAATTTATTTAAATATTTCGTTGCCACTGTATGACTTTTATACATTACTCTAATAATGGTGTACCTAGATTGATATTAGAAAATTATAATTAGTTTTTTAAATGCATTTGTTACACTCTCTGTGCTTGGGTCTATATGACCCGGTGATTTGAGTGGTTCAAATTAGAAGAACGTGAAGAAGATTATTATCATAGACGAATGTATTTTATTAGTTTTGTTTTATTCTCATAAATATAAGTACCTTACATAATATTGCCACATTATTGTGCAATATTGCGCATATTGCATGCGTTATTTGCGCACCGGCAAACACGTTTATTCCTGTTAAAACTTGTCTGTGGCTCCGCATATAAATGCAGCCAATGAGCAGTGTTGGGTAAGATCCATTTATTTAGGATCTAGATACAGATCCAAACACATTTTTAAAAACTGATCTAGATAAAGATCCAAGATCCGTACGTAAAAATGGATCTAGATAAAGATCAAAGATCCTTGAAATGGGATCTAGATCTTTTATAAAGATCTGACATTCCCAATATTGTTTCGAGATTTTTCTAATTATTAATATTATCTTTAATTGCTAGTATTGCTACTGATGAGTAGCACTCCCATTCCCATGATCATTTTTCATGTAATACAAATATTAGTCCGTAAGGTTAAATTATTAAGAAAAATAATATATAAATATAACTTTTATAGGTTTTTATTGAAAACTTACATTAATTATTTAACGCACTACAAATACAAATTACAAAATTAGTATTAGGTAAGGTAAAATGGGATAACATTGACACAACTTTAAAATTGATTTTTTTTTTGGCACATAGCAGTTTGGTATATGACTGCTTTTGTGACAGAATGAAGATATATTAACCTTTTCTACACTGTATATGATAGAATATGAATATACCAAGTCGTTTACAGCATTTAATTTTTTTGTGGTAATGTGTCAATGTTACCCATGGCAAGTCTAACATTGACACACTCATAAAAACAGCTAATATGTCAATATTTTGCATGTATAGTGTAACATTGACAAATGTCCTAGATATTTTTATGGAAAATCATAGAAATAAAACAATAAATACTTAATTAAGAAACTTTATACTTAATTTTAGATAGTTATACACCTACGTATTATAATAAAGCCTAGTTAATCTTAGGAGGCGCTTTATAATTAGAAGGAAGAAAGTTGACATGAAAGTAATGCATTCCCTTTTAATATAAGGTTCGCGCAGAACCATAGCGACATCATCTACAGATACCGGGCTTTGATCGGGCACATCAGGGTACACAAAATGTATTTTCTTCTTTCTCAAAAGTTGACCATAATTTCGCTGTCATTTACTTCCAACACTTGTCCAACATAGTGAATGCATTCTTCCTTTTCTACACAACTTTTAGAATTATTAAATCTGACGAGGACCCATGAATTTGCAACTATATTTTGGTTACTTCCGTCGAACTTCACAAATTCCTTTGCTTTACCACAATTATCTTCTTCTGTTACACTGCTATTATTTTCATCGTGTGAAATGTCATCATCTGTATCATGGACAAGTTGTAAACTAGCATCACTATCTGAGGTTTCTTCAGTTTTTTCAACAGGCTTCTTGCTTTTTTGTGTTTGAGTTTTTCTTACTGTTGGTATTCTTTTGTTTTTCTCGTTTTCTATCATTCTTAGTCTAACATCGTCCGCTGTTAATGTTTCCGCAAATTTTCTTCTGAGTTTACTTCTTTTTTGTATTACTGTTTTGGCTTCTTGCCGTCTTAATACAGTCATTAGTGATAATTCCAACTTTTTAGTAGGTGTAATATCTTCCAACTGTTCAGGAAGTGGAGTAGTTGATGGTGAGGATTGACTGTAACCTGCAAAATCGGGTGTTGGTGTTTCATTTCTTTTCTACTGTGGATGTGGTTGGTTGAATTTTATTTTCTGAAGAACATATGACGGTTGATGATATGGATTTTTAATATCCTTTCTTTAGATAAGGGAAAAGTTCCAGACCCTCGAAACCACCTACTGCATTGGCCCTAGAAAAACACCCAGTTTCTTGAAGTTTTTTAACAGACCAGGAAATACTACCTTGTCGGCGTTCTTAAACCCAGTTTCTTGATAAAAACTTTTTAGAACATTACGCCATGCTGTTTTAACAGGTTTAAAAACTCCAACATCTAACGGCTGTAGAACATGCGATGTGTGCGAGGGCAAACAGAACAGTTCAATATTGTTTTTATAGCCATGTCAATAAGTTGTAGTGTTATGTGGAATTGTGGCCATCAAATATTAGTAGTTTCGGTCCACTTAACGCAGCAGTAGCTCTCACAAAAACATTTTCGAACCAATCTGCAAACTGGGCTGCCTCCATCCAGCCGGATGTAGAACAGTTATACACAGTATTTTCTGGTCCATTTTGACACCATGTTGCGTAAAGATGTAGACCTTTGTAATTTACAAATAAGGAAGATATTCACCGATTGCACTACAACATGCTAGAACGGTGTAAGTAGTTTTTGTTACAGTACCCACAAGTTTCAGTGGGTTGTGTGAACCTCTGCGACATAAAATTTTTTGAATACCAGCGTCAGTTTGAAAGCCTGATTCGTCACAATTAAACACATTCTGTGGCTTATTCGACAATTCCAGCCTTTCAATCGTGGCTTTTAGCTTTTCGTAAAAATCATTGAGCACTTCCAAAGAACAAGCATCTGCCCTATTTTTAGGTAGATTTTGTGCGACGTTCAAAAGATTTAATCCAGTCAATACCTGGTAATCCATTTTTAAATGGATTTGGACGATCCATTCGTTTGAGATAATCCTGAACACAAATACGTAATTTAAAACGATCGAGTCCGAAGCCCCAGTCAGCTACTTTTATTATAGCATTTACCAAGAGTTTTCTTCTTGTAAAGTGAGTACTGTGGAGCGGCCAACTGCTTTGCATTTATAGTTTTTCAAGTGGTTTATTAACGTTGAACGGTTAATTCCATACATTTCACTAGCTCTCTTGACACTTAAACTTCCATTTTTTACTTGATTTATGGCGTTTGCCATACTGTCTTCATCATAGGTTTATATTTTCTGGGAATTTCGCCAACCTTCTTTTTGCGGGCATTTCTGCAAAGAGAAAAACATTGACACATTTATAGAGTGTAACATTGACACAGGTGTCAATCTTAACCTTCACTTACGAAAGTGAAGTGTGCCGTACACCTATGCATTGGCCCTGAAAAACACCAGTTTTGAGTGTGGTAGACCGTGACTACTGTGCGTGTTAAACCGTGCTGATG
The DNA here is from genome assembly GCA_036346205.1 of Vesta saturnalis. Classification (NCBI taxonomy): domain Eukaryota; kingdom Metazoa; phylum Arthropoda; class Insecta; order Coleoptera; family Lampyridae; genus Vesta; species Vesta saturnalis. The sequence goes on along the minus strand of JARFJB010001349.1, from coordinate 1,363,530 downwards.
CGTTTTGATGTGCGCTGTGTGTGTCGGTTTAGAACTAACTTACGGTGTGACATGCGTGTGTGGGGCAACGTCGTTCAGTATTGTTTTTGCGTGTATCAACGGTTGTGCAGAGCGTGTCCAAAGTGTTGTCTGTGTTCAATAAATCAATTTATAATGTTGATTGATTGTTGAATTTCAATGCGTTTCAATAACTGTCAAGTGCATTGAGATTATAATCGTGCTCTCTATTAAACCTAATAAACATGAACTAGTGAAACATTGCAGAATAAGCAGGCTTTTACCTTGACGTTTCCTTTAAACAACTAACGTTGCTGAAGAATTACAATTTTCTTATAAATAATCAATAAAGCGGCTTTTAAGCCGAGTGTGGTAATGTATTGCAAACCTCTTACTATGCCGAAATTTGAAATGTAACGTACATCAATCACACTAATAGCCGTAGCTATTGACAACCTAAGGAATATGTTAGAAAACCGCCTCTTTCACGTCAAACCATTCGAGTGGCAGAAGGGGGTAGGAGTGATAAATCTATGCGGCTTGCTGAGGACTTTCCAACGAGCGGCAGCGTGACATTTATGATCTATCTATCTCTGGGATGACGAAATCCATCAAGAAACTCAAACTTCGTGTCATCCGGGGTGAAGCGGGCTGGTCGTAGAGCATTTGGAACAGTTCAATATGGATTATCGAAAGCTTTCCAACAGGTGGTCTGAGACCTATCATTTTGGAATTATGACAGATCTCGCTTATAGAGGTTTTAAAGAATGAGTTGGTGAAAAAACTTTTTCCGTGGACTTTTATTTGAGTACTATGAAAGTACATCTTGAAATATTTGCTTTTCCATTTCTGCCGAAAATTCTAACTTTGCTCACCCGAGGTGGTGGAGGTGCAATTGTTTTGGAGGATTTGACAATTAGATTTGGCAGGTTGTTGAGAAAAGTATAATTAGTAACAAGTAAACAGTAAATAATGGTCGGAGAAAATAATCATAATACATTAATTAGTAATATTTCTAAATTTCTGTAAATAGCCTCTTTGTCTAATAAAGATACCTTGAAGTAACGTTTTAAAATTCGACCAATTATGTAGGTTAATGTTGTTTTATGTTTTCTTAAATAATTCATTTGAATGTTATCAGCAGGTGTATAAGTTGATATTTTCTAGAAAATAGAAAATGTTTAAGAAAATAAAATCGATAATGTTATAGGTTACTGCTTAAACTGATCAGAATTTTCTTAACATATTTTGATGCAATATTAATAATTGATAATAACACTGGTAATCGTTATACGTGTTTTATCGAATTGCGCAAAGGTTTTATTAATGTATTTAGGATAACGAAACGTTATCTTTTATCAAGAATTCTCTTAGTCTTTAGATTTATTGGACATTTCCTACTAATAAGTTAAAATGACGTGGCAATACCTGATTTACGGTTGGTCGGTAAAATTAATGTTTAGGGTTTAATTGATGTATTCCTGGTGGAATCTCAAACATTTGCAAATCGGGGACATACAGGAAGGTCCTTGAGTTGCAAAAGTCTCTAGAGGTTCCTAGAAATGACCAGATTGTGCAGGAAGGTAATCCCAAGATTGCGAAGACCCCTTCACAACTTTGTTTGTCGTGGTTTTATATAATCACGCCGTGTGGGGTTAAGGCTTTTGGCATGACGTCAGCGGCAACCATTGGTTTACGCGTTGGTGGTGGGACAATGGGCTTTGGTAAAATGTTTCAACGGTTTTCGGTGATAATTAATTATTTTTTAATACTGATATCTGATAATTAAATAAAATAATTAATAAATAATTAATCAGGTTAGCTTTAACTCTTTTCAAGGACGTTCATCACTCACCTAAAGTTAGCGCAGTCATTTCAGCACAGGAGTTTGAAACCTGTAGCACAATTTGGCGGTAAATTAGTGCGCAAAAATTGAGGGCTCTGTATCTGTCTAATATGGCACAGCTAACGTACATATACTTATCCTACAGTGGTATCGAAATCATTTGTGTGTCATAATTTGGTGCTACGTCGCTACTCTAAAATGAAATGTGTAGCTCGTATTTTTATGATACTTTTGGACTTAAATTGGATACCTATTTTCGAAAACCTTATAACTGAAAGTGATATCAGTATAATTGATCTAAATTTGGTGCTACTGCTACCATCAAATAAAACTTTTTGTTCTTGGGAAATCACAAGTTTCAGTGGGTTGTGTGAACCTCTGCGACATAAAATTTTTGAATACCAGCGTCAGTTTGAAAGCCTGATTCGTCACAATTAAACACATTCTGTGGCTTATTCGACAATTCCAGCCTTTCAATCGTGGCTTTTAGCTTTTCGTAAAAATCATTGAGCACTTCAAAGAACAAGCATCTGCCCTATTTTTAGGTAGATTTTGTGCGACGTTCAAAAGATTTAATCCAGTCAATACCTGGTAATCCATTTTAAATGGATTTGGACGATCCATTCGTTTGAGATAATCCTGAACACAAATACGTAATTTAAAACGATCGAGTCCGAAGCCCCAGTCAGCTACTTTTATTATAGCATTTACCAAGAGTTTTTCTTCTTGTAAAGTGAGTACTGTGGAGCGGCCAACTGCTTTGCATTTATAGTTTTCAAGTGGTTTATTAACGTTGAACGGTTAATTCCATACATTTCACTAGCTCTCTTGACACTTAAACTTCCATTTTTTACTTGATTTATGGCGTTTGCCATACTGTCTTCATCATAGGTTTTATATTTTCTGGGAATTTCGCCAACCTTCTTTTTGCGGGGGCATTTCTGCAAAGAGAAAAAACATTGACACATTTATAGAGTGTAACATTGACACAGGTGTCAATCTTAACCTTCACTTACGAAAGTAGAACTTCATCAAATTACAGAATTTAAATTGAAATAAACTAATATTTGTTAACGCGTAATATAAGAAATTACTTACTTGGCCGACTATAGGTCGAATCTTCAAAAAACAATTAACACCGGCAAAGTTTTCTATAGACGTGACTCAACAAATTCTTGTGCTTAACCATTAAACAGACGCTACAAACCACAAAATTAGAACAAAGTGTTTGAAGTATAGGTTACTAGATGGCGGAACTATACACATAATTTTACAACAAAAGACAGAACGTAAATTCCTTTTCAACTAAAATTAGGAGGGAATTTTGAAAATGTGTCAATGTTTCCCCCATGTCAATGTTACCCCATTTTACCTTACACATTTACACTTGCAAGTTGCAATGTTAATTGTTAATTTAACTTAACACATAGTTATACAATTATAAATATAAGGACATGTATCTAAATTATTATAAGTATACATTACATAATTACATTTTATTATCTGATTTTATTTTATTTTGTTTTAAAATTAATAGCATCTCAAATATATCATCACCTAATCTATTCCTACGAGGAGTTAAAATTAGTCCACCATATCCTTTCAACGGGGGCAGATGAAGGAAGTATAGAATTATATTTTAAAAAGATTTCTTTTATAGCAGGGTACATATTTAATTGCTCATAGTTAGTGCTTGTGTCTTTAAAATAATTTGTGCATTCTGAATCAAATGTTGTTTGCGATTAAGTATTTATTTTTAAAAAATCAAAGAATTCGCTTAAGATTGGCGGAACTTCCATTAATTCAGCTTCGTCACTCATTGTTGATCTAACTAACAATTAACAAATGTGCTTTACTTAAAGTCGTATTCTTAAGAACTGAAGACAAGATTGTTGTTTTTCTATACCTCCTTTTGTTCGATTAAATTAGCAACAGGGAATTCCTGTTCCACTTAACTTAAGTACCTACTTTAATGGATGGATGACCCCATTGTCATTACTCATTAAGTAAACAACCGACGGAAATATTAACAAAGAAAATGAATAGTTCTATTATTGGATATTTCGGAATTTAACATGCCTCAGGCAGTAGGTAATTGTGTAAATGTGTACGTATCTCTGTGGGGTACGGATGTAACGGTCTTAACGGAGCATAATGTATTTTTTAAATATAAAGCTCTGTTGCCTCAAGCCAGTTAAAAATTTCACAAAATACCCTTAAAATACATTTTAAAATCTTCTAATGGATCTTTGGATTCAAGTACTAAAGATCTGTTAAAATGTGATCTAGATCCAGATACTAGATCCTAGCAGAGCAAAGTATCTAGATCCAGATCATAGATCCGTTTAGTGGATCTAGATCCTGGATCTAGATCACTTTGATCTAGATCCTACCCAACACTGCCAATGAGCATATGTGTGTTAGTTTCGTAGTAAATATCAAACTTGATGCTATACTCTAAAAAAAATACCTAACAATTTAAATTTATTGTTGAAAATGTGTAGTGAGGGAGTACTTATGGTTAGTGAGCTTGAAAAACTTTTGTGCGTTTCTGATAGTGATTCTAATGCTTCTGAAACCGAAACCGAGATATATAATAGCGAATCGGATGATGAAGTGAAAGCTACGATTTCAGATGAAGCTGATACGGATAATCACGTAACTTCAAAAGATGGCAATATAGTATGAAATATAGTATGAAAGGACATATCAATCGGGAAGGTTATCAGCAGCAAATATTATTTCTTTGATTCCTGGGTCAACAAGGTATGCTACGTCGCAAATAATTGATATAAAATCCGCGCACTTCTTATATTTCACACCCAAAATTGTAAATCTAATTTTGAAAATGTTAAATTTAGAAGGCAAAAGACTTTGTGACGACATGTTTCAAAACTAGCATTAGTTAAACTAGAAGCATATAAATCTCATGGAGAGGCGACAGCCAGTCTGTGGGATGGAAATGTATGTCGTCCAATATTCAGAGCAACGATGTCCCTACAACGATTTCATATAATTGCACGAATAATTCGCTTTGACGATAAAAAAACTCGACCACAACAACGCCAAACTGATAAATTAGCTCCCATACGGGACTTGTGGGATGAATGGTTTGCAATTCTACCTTTTAGAGACCTTTGTCCTTTTAGACAGTACATCGCGAATAAACTTGCTAAATACGGAGTCAAGATTTGGACTTTATGCGATTCTGTAACTGCTTACGCATATAACACGCAAGTTTAGCTCGGGAAAAAAGAAAGTGGACCTCCAGAAAGAGGTCTAGGTAAAAAAGTTGTGCTAGATCTTACTTATGGTCTAAAAGGTCAAACGTAACGTGAGATATTTTTTTACCTTTTACGATCTAGGGCAGATGCCATGCTTGGCACTATTCGCAAAAATAAGCCTAAATTGCCAGTCGCATTGGTATGCAACAAGAAAGAAGCTCTTTCTTCAACATTTTACTTCTACCAAGGACACGTCGATAGTTTCCTATATTCTCGCTCATGAGCACCATGCACCACGATAACGGAGTGTGTAAAATCATAAAAAGCCATTTATGATTTTAGATTACAACAAAACTAAAGGTCCTGTAGGCACGTTAGACAAGTTAATAATAACATACACATGCAGATGGAAAATTAAAAGATGACGAGACTATCGTTTACAATATCATGGATGTTTCAGCTTAAAACGCTTATGTTCTGTGGTGCGAAGTAACTCCAACTTGGAATGCTGGAAAACTTACAAAACGGCGACTATTTCTTGAAGCACTGGGTAATTCCTTGATCACTCCATTATTGCAAGAAAGAAAACGTCTCCCTCGAAGTACTCCTGCAGCTGAAATAATTATAAAGTCACGTTCTTCAACCAGTAATGCCGAAGTACCCAAGGAACAATCGACCACAACCAAGCGTAAAAGATGTAATTTTTGTCCCTCTTTGCTCAAAATACCTATGTAAAGCTCATGTATTACTACTGTCAAGACTGTAACAAATAAATGTATATACCTAACTACTACGTTTTTCAGATGTTCTTTACATAACATTTATAATAATATGTAATAAAAATAAACTAACGTAATAAAATGTAATAAATAATAAATACTGCATCTTATTTCTTATTATTATTTACTGTTATATTAATTTAATGACAATAAAACTACAACTATAGGCTCCCGGGTTATAATGACCCGAACACAATAAGTGAAACCAAAATGTTAACACAATAGGAGAGTTAATCACAAAATTATTTTTAAATTAAGGAATTACAAAATAATTTCATTTTCTCCAGTAAATTCCACCAAAGAAAAAATGTGTAAACTAAAATTCCTGCCATTTGAAGAAACATTCATTTCGTCCCCGAGATAATATGGATTGTGATAGGTTATAATACTGTCCTGCAAATTGTGCCGATCAAGCTTTAGTTATATTACAGAAAATTACATAAAATAAACTTGCATAGTCTTTCCAATAGGAAAATTTCAAATGGTTTCAAACCATTTTTAGGTAACAGTAACACAAAATACGAAAATAGCGAAATTTAATTAATTATGTAGTTGTACACCGGTTGTAATAGGCCTTAAAGGAACCTTACCTTGAATTGTTTTCATTCAACATTACTCTGTAGTATGTCTATGTGGAATCCCCTCGAGAATTATTATACATATATATACTGACAGTTTGATTTGTGGTTGCTTTGCGGTATGAACACATATGTTGGCAAGAGGGAATGCATTGCCTTGCCTCATTGCCTTGTTCGTTGAGCTGTGCAAAAGGATAGTACGTTGCGGTTATTTAAAGTTAGTAGAATTTATTTCCTGTGAACTTGGATAAATTTAGATACACGGCTCTTTATAGCTTAAAAATTGTGCCGCAAATTATATTTATAAATGTTTTAATTCTTTCTTGTTTCCATGTCAAAAAGAAATGTAATATTAAAACACACAAAATGTTTATCAACTGAGGATTTAATCTAACTATTTGAATAAAATCTTTTTATACAGCATTCTTCGTACTACGTTTATTCCCTAGACACTGACAGTTTCGGGATCATGATTTGTTGCATGTTCTTTGTATCTTTTTTTTATTATATTCCGTTTGTTAAAGGTTTGCTTTCTATACGCATTTTTCAAACTGATTTTACATTTTATTTGAGAATAAATTTAAGAGTACTATTGTGTAATTTTTAGCAAGTTCCAGAGAAATATTTTTTACAAAGCTTTCTGTTTATCAAAATTGAATTGATTTTCTCTTTTAGTACTTTGCTTTTAAAAAATTCAAAATGAAATAATTCCATTATGCAAAATTCGTACATGTTTCTGTGGTGGTTGAAACATAATACTAAAACGCTTTTCTAACTTGTGATTCAAACAATTCCCTATAGAAGCGAAATAGTCTGCACCTAATTTAACACAAAACTTACTTTCTTCTTTTGTATTGACGTACTTACACTTTACTGCAATTTAGCACCTAAACTGCCGAATCCACTCGTCGTTTCGCTTTCTTTCAACTGAAGTTTTCACATTCACAGTTTACAAAACATCACTTTAAATGTTAAGAATGTAGAGAAAGGTTTAGATTATGTATTTTTTTTACATTTGAAACAAGAAATCATCATAAAGTAGAAAAGTAGATTCCGACAGTTTATTTTAAACTGCCACTGTATTTCGATTAAAACTTATAAAACGATGTAGCTGCAAGTATTCCAAGCGAGGTATTTATTAGTTAAGCAGAAATGTTTGTGCAGCGAATGGATAGTGTAAAAAAAGGACTTATGATGATCCTAATCCAAATAAGTTGTGTAAATATGAAGTCGTGTAACAAGATTAGAATGAAATGCAGCTTGTTTATTTAATGTGTTCTCCAAAAAGTAGGGAAAAATATACATATATACACTCTGTTGACTGTAAATAAAAATTTCATTTAAGAGATGGATATAGTGAATAATAAAACTAATTAGTGGAATATAAAGTTCTACCTAGGGACACTTTAATAAAATAAACACTGCTTGTAGTAAGCATCAACAGAAAACTGTTTTACACATTCACTCATTTCCTTCTAATTTTATAAAGAAATATGAGATATTTAATTTGTGTTTTCAGTGAAACTTATTTCAGAAATTCAAGTTATAGCTCTGAGTAGGAATATATTTTAAATAGTAACATTAGTTCAGATGTGCGATTGTTGTACAGACGCTTGACTAAGTTCTAGAAATCAGCTGAGGACGATTTATGGAAAGAAATTATAAGAAAATGGAACAAATTTTTCTGAAAAAAGTTATGACATTGATATGTTCTAATACGAAAATGCAAACTTTCCAATTACCACTCATAATTAAAATGCTTATCATTTCTGCAGATTTCAACGTTTCGATAACAATTATAGTTATCGCCTTCAGTAAATGATAATAGTTAAAAATAATTATAATTAAGATTTCAAATAAGTATGTGAAATTAAAAAACGCTAATATAAGCGTGCTATTAATATAACAGTTTGATAAACGTATTTAAAAACCAACTATGGAACCTACTTTTATTTAGTAAAGAAAAGCTAGATCTTTAAATAGATTGAATATTATTAAACCACATTGAAAATAACAAATCAGAATGAATGAAGGCTAACAATGTAAAATATCACAATCACAGAACAAATCTGACAAAATGTAATCAAATTATAATGTATGAAAACGTAAATTTTCACCATTATTATACATTTTAAAATACTTAGGGGGGATTCTATTAGACAATTTGAAAAATTAAGGAAACGCAAGCATAATTATTAGTAGCAGGCGTTTGCATTTTTCACTTTTCAAATTTCATAAATTTGTTTCAACATCTTAAAACAACTCTGAAAGATTTTAATACTACTGTGGACGATAACTGTAACTGTTATATTGAAAGGTTCATATTTGTGTAATAGATTAATACAAAAATACACCATTGAAAATCCACAAAACTAAGTATTTTAAATTATAATGTAAGTATAATGTTACAGGCCAAATGCTTATTAGAGCATCAAGCCCGTAAATGCAATTTCGCGCACGGCATAGCTCAGTAGTGTGGGCGGGGTACTTACTTAATGCTGCAAAAGGGCACTCACCACAACCCCAAAAACATCAAAATCGGAAGAAAATGTCAAAAGGCGCCACCTGTTAGAAACATTTATAACGGTAAATTATAATGGCCTAACAAGAAACCATGACGTTCACTGAAAAATGAAACCCTCATCTCTGAATATTCCACTCCAAAGATATTTACACAAAGTTCACCTAAATCTCAATAAAACTTAAGCTTCATATAAAAGCCGCAAAATTGCCATAATAAACTCATGAAATATTTTGATAAACTCAGCGCTAAAATCGTTGGTTGAAATACCCAAAAAAGTAACTGATCAAAGGATAATTAATTATTTAACTTAAAACGAAAAATACGTCACCACAAATCTAAATCGACACGATCGAAAATTTATAAAATCCTAAAATTGAATGAATGGCGATATTGAAATGTAGTACCGAAATTTGGAAAAATACACAGCTGCCATAACAAATAAACAAATTGTAAACATTTATGCGAAATTAAGCTACAACCATCGGTTCACTGGTATGTACCCTATAACAAGACCTCAAAAAAATTTCGACTACTCGCAAAACAATCACTGACATGCAAATAAGCCAGCGGTTCAGTCAACGATCTATCTACTTTATGATTACGCTACGATATATCTGTTAAAACTAATCTTCAACTAAAATTATATCTACCAGATCAGAATGACCAATTATCTCTCAAATTATTGCGTTAAGGCTTGAATTAATAATAAAGCAACAAAAAAATCGTCATCGTAAAGTTATGTAAACCTATAATTTCGGTAAAATCATTAAATCACTCAATAACTGAATTCAATCCAAAACATCTAAAATTTTAAATTTTGAATAAAGGTGATATTGCGAACATTGTGCTAAAAGAAGGAGGTTACAAATGTGTAGACCAAAAAAAAAATAAGACTTACTAATAAACACTATACATATATTGAAATTTAATCAGTATTAAAATAAACAATTGGTGTTTTGTCCGAAACACATTGAAGTAAATTTTGTACCGTTAAATTTCTAATAAAACTGAATTAAATTGAGTCTTGCAAGCTCAGATAACTCACATTTATCTACCTTAAATTATTTAATAAATAACACCAAAAATAAATCATAACAATAATAATAATTTCGTTAAAATTTGACAATTGGCTAGCAAAGTCAAGATAAACAAACAAAAGGCATATTCATTCGTCTAAATTAGTACAAACAAACAAATTTGTTAAAGTCACCAACACATAAATTTCAGAAAAATATAGTTACCTCACCATGCACCAAAATAATCAATCGAGCTTCCATTTCTTTTGCACAACGGCACGGCGATGGATCTTTAGATATTTAGTCGACGAAACCAATGGCTCCGTTAATTGATCTTTACGCAAACTTCATTAACCGCAAATTTTAAACCAAAAACCATACTCTACGATCACTTCTTCATCTGTTGACGTATATATATATATATATATATATATATATATATATATATATATATATATATACTAATATATATATATATATATATATATCACACAAATATAAATTTATTTACTTAAACTTATAAAAGCGTCACTATATACAGCAAATTTGTTATTTACCATTGTCATCTATGTACTCGAAACAAACATTACAACAACCGGGACCTCTTTCCAAATAATCCTCCAGAATGGCGATATTCATCCAGAAGAAACGAGGTTCGCATTGCCAGTAAACACATAATCACATTCTTTGAACTCAAAACTGTCAATCACTGACAACGGTATACGATACTATCTGATTTTACCAAGATGGGTCTGGACACTATCCCCTTGAAGGATTAACAGGGAATCTACCCCAACGAAAGCTCTTTCACCACTGTACAGACGGGCCGGGCCGCGTCTTCACATCATTGCTCTAAGTCAAGACTGCCTTCAACATCGTCCAGAATTCGCCATCTCTCATTCTGTCCCCTTACCTTTACCCCTCATCATCCCGAGCGTCACCCCGGTTATCCAAACCAAAAAATGCAAGTTTCACCCGACGAAAACATGCTACTTTTAAGAGCTGATAAGCCAACGGCTTAAGTAAAACGGAACCTAGTGGAGCAACCAAATTTTACAGTCTTCCTAACGGCAATATTAAATGAAACGATTCGGTATACTAACTAACGGTTCCTGATATATGTTTGATTTTAATTTAACAAGCTATGTTTAATAATACTTGAAATAACTAGGTATGCTTTTAAAAAATTTCAATTCATTACGGCAATGAAACAGAAAGAGAAACACCTATCCGACCTTCCCAAAGTTAGATACTAAATGTTAATTTGCAATAAAAACCAGCTATCCTCAAATACGTAAAATAAGTGACTAAACGAAAGCTTCCAGAATTATATACTCTTTTAATTTTAAGTAAATCGAAAGAATTCCTAAACAATTTCAATCCTCAATATATTAACACGTGGAAACAAAACATTTTAAATCTAATGACTTTTAAAACCAAAATTTCGAAAAACGGAAGGAAAAAAAGATTATCTGAAGTGCTTTTACTTAACCATCTAGTGAGACAAGCTCTGAAAAACTTTAATTTCAAAGTGGTGAAAGTATTCGCAACTAAAATCTTAAACCATCTTATGAAGTGAAATTATAATAAATCCAACAAAGAAATAATTTGCCGTTATTATTTAAGAACAGTAATCGTTATTATACAATGAAGGCATAATGTGTATGTTTAATCTTATCTTACTTTTAAATATATATGTTAAATCAATGCAATGCTGTGATAACTTGACGTACTTCATTGGTAAAGCATTTATTTCGAGGTGAATCGAAACACAGCAAAAAACCTAGACAAACTAACAGTTAAAATTAAAATTACGGTATACCATTTTGTCGCCAAAACCTGTTTAAACATAGATTTGCCTGTTTAAGTTATTTGTATGTTTATGTGTTTCATTGGCTTCTCGCTGTAGATGCGCATAGTGTGTTTGCCTTGATAAAATTTCCACATTATCAAATTGAACGTTAAGATTTAAGCAGACGTCTCTGGTTGATCCGGTCTACAAACATCTCATATGTTGTTTACGTTTAGCATCAAAGCTACGTTTTGTAGTTTTAATGTACACCTTTCCACAAGAACAAGGTAACCTATAGACTCCAGAAGCTAATGATGATTTGAAGCATCTTTACGTATCTAAAATGTTATTTAATCTTTCTTGTAGATTTGAAAATAGTTGACTTACACTATAAGTATTATATTATAAGTAGTATAAGTATTATAAGTTTTTGTTATGAACGAATAAGTTCAAAAGTAAATATGTAATTAGAATTATTATTAATAATTTTTCATTACACTATATCTTGATTAAATTTTGTTAAATTTGTTTTTTGATTGTGATATTCTTCATTGTTAGTTTTCGTCCGCTAGAGAGTGCTCTGATTTGTCATTTTCAAGGTGGTTTAAAAATATCCTTCTAGCTAATGCTTACTAAAATAAAATTAGATTCCGTAGTTGGCTTTTTCATACATACCATAACTATTATAGACAGAAATATAAGCATATTTGTGTTTTCAGATTTCACATATTCATTTGACATCTTAATGAATTCTATTATCATTTACTGAAGACGATAGCTGTAATTGTTGTCGAAATGCTTAAATTGCTAAGAAATTAATAAAAATAAACGATTACACACCGAAAAGAAACATGTTTTAGTTATGCTATGTTCTAATTTCACAAGACTTATTTTCTATTGGAAATTGGCTAAATGGTCATAAAATATAATTTATCCGTTTATTATAGAAATTTCGATATTTGAGGTGCAATCTTTTAGAAATAAAATGAATTCGCATAAGAGAAATGTAAAAAACTAGGATCGAATTTATATTTTTGAGGCCCAACCCCTTTGCAATAAAACTACTTCGCATATACGTAATATAAGAGACAATTGTGCTTAAAATGAAATAAATTAACTAACATGCAATAAACTATAATCTCTCGGTGTTTGAGCTTACAATTATGCGAATGTCGCCGTTTATGTCGCATTCCACTCACACACGGACAAAATGACAAAAAATAGTATCGTTTATATGAGACTTGCAAATGTTTAGACTGTCGATTTTGATGCTTGAGGATTTCCAATAAAACCACACCGCATATATCCCACAAAGGGAGAAGTATGGTAACAATAAAAGAAATTAATGTTTTGCGACAAAACATCCTTTGTGGGTAAATTTAAAAATTGACTTTTTATGTGGCGAAACCATTGAGGAATAATGCCAATCAACCATATGATAGATAGCCATATTTAGAATCAGCTCTTTTACAATGAAAAATCGTTTGTGGATTAATGAGATTACAAAATATGCGCATTTAGATTGTTGAGCCGCAAACATTTTGCAATAAAACAATCCCACCTTTAATCCCTGAGCGAACAGTGCAGATGGATTTTACTAGAAATTCATATAAATTAGTGTAATTTTACAAGCAAGATGAATGACAATTGAATTGTGAATCGTTACTTTCAGTAATTTACAGCATAATACCATTTTTTCGTAAACTTGAGATCTATGTGTCATTGTTATATATATATATATATATATATATATATATATATATATATATATATATATATATATATATACAGAAATAAATTAAATTAACATGTTTTAAAAATATCAAATTGATATAATGGAAATAAAAGACAAAAGGTTTTAATGGTTTATTATTATATGCGAATTAATAACTACAAGTTTAAATTGTATTCTAATAAAGAACAAAGATGTAAAGATGATGATGACAAGTGCTTTTCATAATAGAAAGATTTATTTTAATTTAATTTAATCTGTTCACATGTATCATATAGGTAAAATTTCGCGACGCGAGGCTTTCGGCGAATACTGTTTCGCCGATCCCCACACCAACCCTCCCCGAACATAACCGAGATTGTAAGACAGGTGTAGGGCATCGCAACTTGTTCTCGGGTCTTCGCCCCCTGTCGTGCTGACCTAACCACACTCTATGGGGCATGCTTATAATCTAAACTTCTTTTTTGACTGAGGTATTGTCTCCTAAGGCGGCTGCGAAGGCTGTTTCAGCGACCCTTACTCCAAGCGTCCCCCGAAGATAACCGATTATACCCGAACACTGACGAGTGCCCGCGCACAGACCCAAGGCCAGCAGCATTCTCGTTTCTCGCACGTTTCGCTCTTTAAAATGTAACCGTCATCGAGTGAGCATTCTTATAATTTATTCTCCTGCTTATGAGCCAACATTAGATATTTTACTGACTTGTTAATAACTATTACAACATAACCGTTCAAGATTATGATGGAAACGACGACGTGGATGAGCCGAATGTATCCCACATCCAAGGTGGTGGTGATGATTCACAGAAGAGGGAGAAGAGCGATAAGGTAGAGGAGAAGGACGAGTCTCAAAACCATGATGATGATAGCGACGAATCACGCTTCAAGAAGAAAACCGATAAAGGATGAGAATAAATAAATGATGTATTGTTGTTAATAATAATAATATATTTTCAAACGCTAAGCTTTCTTCAATTTTTGTTAATAAACTTGTTTTTCCTAACGGTGCTTGAACCTGCACTAACAATGCTGCAGTTAATGCGAAAGGGCGGTTAGATGGGTAACTACAATAAGTGTGAGATTGGATTTCTTTTGCACTCTGTGAGTTCAATCATACTATTATTTTTGAATTGAGAGCTGATTTTCTATGATTAAGTTAAATCAGTTGGGTATTTTTGAATTGTGGGTGGTTAGTTTTACCAAATTTTAAGTGTAAGTTAGTTCTCGCAGGCTGTAAGATATGATTTGATTGATTGAGATTGATTTGATTGGTTGATTGATTGATTAATTGATTGATTGATTGAGATTGATTGATCTGATTGTTTGATTTGATGGATCGTGATTTGTTTGGAATTGATCTGCTTAAATTGATTTGATTAATTTGATTTTATTAATTGATTGTATTTTTGCGAAAGAGACGAGGAGAGACGAACATGATCAACCTCTATTACAGAAAACATTCATTAGTCTTTACGCCGTTAGACGGCATCACAAACAACCCTAATTAGTCCTAGAAATATACCGCTAGGCGTCGCCGCCTATATTACAGAAAACATTTGCTAGTTTAAAAATATACCACTAAATGGTGCCACAAACAAAACCCTGATTAGTCCTAGAAAATATAACGCAAGATGGTGCCACCTTTATTTCAGAAAATATTCATTAGTCCATACACAACTAGATGGCACAAATTCTTGAGAATCGGTCTCTTGTTGCCATAAGTTGAAGATGGGGTCCTACACCTAATTTGTTCTTCTTCGCCCCCCGGTTCCTCCTCTGCGGCGTTCCTGACTCTGCCTAGTCCATGCCTGATAGCATCGCATGATGGTGGTTTGGTTCCAGTTAAGACTATTTGCGATTTCTCTAAACTAAATACCACTTTCGCGCAAACCAACAATACGACCTCTATCGAATTCGCTTAATTGGCGGTAATTTCCACATTGGCGCACTCTAGGCATGATCACACCTCAAAGCAAAAAATCACAAGCGAAAACAATAAAGCACTGAACACAAACTCGCACAATACACACTTGACAAAATTGTTCGAAAAAACTGAACAAACTGTCAGATAAGCCATTACCACTTGATCCATATGAATGAAATTTTAATCAATTGCTACATTTTAGTAGTTAAACGTTTCTGTCAAGTTTGGTAAAAAATTCCTACCGCTTCCTGGTGTTGTAATTTCCATGTCACTGAGTATACAAGAGATGGTGTGATTTATTATGTTGAACAGGTAAGAGCAAACTGGACAGCGCCTTATTAGTGGAACTGTTTATAAAATGGCACGCTTTTTATTGATACATAAATATATTTCTTTAAAATGCAAGTACAAAACTGGAACAAATATAGAGCACAGCTTACCTATCACTTTGTCAAGAAGAAACAGCAATATTTCATTAATCCAAAAAGTAAAACTTAAAAGATACGACTTGTCCTTACAAGTGCCTGTATCCCATTTTATCTAAGCATTCAAGATAATATGGCGTTCACCTCAGCTATTTTATTTATACACATAGCCGCATACAAATACTTTCCTCTGGGAAGCCGCTCCGTAATGCTCACTGTTGCTTTCTGTCATTTCATGGATCTTAGTTTTCTTTAGTCCTGTTTTTCTTTTCTCTGTCATATTTGAAGTAGAAGTGAGAACTAACGTTCCTTTCTCTATCTCCCTGCTGTTTGTGGTTTTTTAATTTCCAAGAAATGTGTTTTCTAACATGTGTTTCTTCTATTTCTCTAGCGTTTCCTTCTGGAGCACTTTGACCAGGTTGTGGTGAAGGGTTTTCTCAAGTCGAACTTTGCAGCGCATAAAACTCGACATCACAGAATCAATCTATGTATTTCCAAATTGTTCAGGTTGAAAAGTTTCTTCAGAGGGCGGCGTTTGAGATGTTTGAATTCCTGAGGGTATAGGTTTGTTTTCTAGGCTCTCGATATCAGTAACCTCTGCAGAGCATACATCGAGTCGGGGAATATATTATAAGTTTATTGGATAACTGCCAGTATTTCTAAAGCCACTGATTGCTTTTTTATACAACATCAGCTCTCTCATATGCTTTTACAAATAACTTGTTAACCTGGTAAACTGATACGCTTCTTCTAGATTGCTTTTTACGCAATTAGAAACAGATTGATTATAGTATGTTGATAATGGGGCAAGAAATGCCATGTCGAAAGGTTGAATACGATGGGTACAGTGCAGTGGAGTACAAATTATAATGACGCCATTTGTATTAGCTATTTCCAGAGAGTCTAAATGTTTATGAATCGATTGGTTGTGGAGAGCGTCTGTATATTTTATAAGATACAGCAACCATTTTTGGATTAAGGGAACCGTTTATCCATTCGGACTTATGACATAACTGGATTTTGCCAGTAGAAGCGTGACCTTTGGACTGTGGACAGCGCCGATTCATCCATATTAAACACTTTCTGTTGGAATATCATATTTTGCGAGTGTTCTGCAGAAGTGAAAAAACTTTGATGTTTATGACTTATTGTAGTTCTGTACAGCCAATCCCACTCTGTGTTCGTTTCTTTGTGGCTGAATCGATGTTGGAGATTATTTCTTTCTACAAATTGATAGGCAAGCCTAGCTTAGATAGAATCGTAACTAGACCAGTGTACTAGGCGCTTATTAGGCCGTTAATACGTGTAGGTTTTTCACATCTCCTTCGTTTTGGGAACGCTATTTTATACCAATCTCTTCTGCGCCGTTTTATCACAAAGTGCAAGACAACAATTTTTAATTGATAATAATAACTATAAACGCTTATAAAGGATAACTACAATATAGCCATCTATTTTATAATTCTACTTAC
This sequence comes from Vesta saturnalis, assembly GCA_036346205.1. Taxonomy (NCBI): domain Eukaryota; kingdom Metazoa; phylum Arthropoda; class Insecta; order Coleoptera; family Lampyridae; genus Vesta; species Vesta saturnalis. The sequence goes on along the minus strand of JARFJB010001349.1, from coordinate 1,346,221 downwards.
CTAGTTCAATCTAAAAACTGTTTTAGTACCTTTCTGCTGTCAATGTCTGAGCACATATTTGTAGCGCAATGGAATAGTAACAAAGGCTTCAAACAAAACACTACGTCACAGCGATGCGAATCGACTATCAGTGAAATCGCGCCTACGCTACATCAGCGCAAGCACTTTTATCTGCTCATACAAATGCCAAATTCAAATAAAGCTAATGTGTCATTTTATCCGCAGGGTAAATTCGCCCCTGAAAACTCGCCCCGGTAAATTATCCCTCGAAAGTTCGCCCCTGGGATATCCTCGCCCAAAAAATCTCGCCCACAGGTAAATTCGCGCCCAGAAAATTTGCCCCCAGTATATTCACCCCCAGAAAATTCGCCCCCACCCTTGTTCAACGAGAAATTTCGCTATGAGTTGTCATGTAGATGTCCAGGCATTTATCATCAAACTTAAATATTGACAGAATTATACATTTCATCTACCTTTGATATTTTAACCCCTCATTTAATCTCCGATGATAGTTTATTTTGAGGTTTCCTGTAATCGGATCACAATAATTAATAAAACAGGTATATATATATATATATATATATATATATATATATATATATATATATATATATATATATATATATATATATCTACCGGATGTTCCTTAATGAGATGCCGATACTGAAGTAGTTGATTCTACATAAAAAAGTAAGGCTTTTTTTTTCTTATGAACATATCTCCGTTTTTGAGATACAGGGTGTCAAAGTTTAATTTTTTTTTTTCGTTTTTTGTCAATATTTCGAAAACAGTTTGAGATACAGCGCCAAGCTTTTACCACGTTTTTTTATTGAAAATATCCTTATTTTGATTACAATTGAAAAGTATTTGAAAAATTCAGTGGCGTAGATTTTAGGTACATTGTGAGTTTTAATCCCCTTAACTTCTGAGGCACTGAAACAAATCAGTTGACATGTGTATTTGAACCGCCAATGTTTTCTACACCAGAAGGGTACTTTGGTTAAAAGCGCTAAAGTTAACCGTTTTGAGAAACATGGCTATTTAAGAAAGAAAACACTGTTTTTAGAATGTTGTATTGACAGTTTATTAAGACTACAGTTAATATAAAAATTTTAACAAAACCTACATTATGTAAGTATTAAACACACAACAAACGTTACAGTAACTGTTTTACGTAAGTGTTTAAAAAAAGAAATTTTTGCAATACATCTAGTTAGGATGGAATCCATATTTCACTTGTGTTTTATATCTGACAGTTTTGTAAGTTCCTCTCGTTTTAATGTGTTTGCTTTAAAGTAATTAGTTTTAGGTTATTCAGTTGTTACATTCTGATTAGTAATGGTAAATTACACAAACTCAGAAATGACAGACATGCATTACATGTATGATCTCGCCGACGGTAATGCATACGAAGCCAGACGTTGTTATCAAACAAGATATCCCAATCGAGCTTTGTCAGATAGTAGGACTTTTATAATTATCCATCGTCGGCTTGTTGAAACTGGTACTGTTCGAAGAGGTACTTTGAAAAGTAGACCCCAAAGTGTAAGAACACCAATAATTGAAGTAGCGGTGCTTCACCAAATCATTGACCATCCAGAAACGGTACGAGAAAGGTTGCTAGACAATTAAATATCTGTCATCAAATTATTTGAAGAATTTTGGTAGATTTTCTGTTATATCTTTACCAGAGTGCATGCATTATTCCTGCGAGACTTTCCAAGCTGTGTAAATGCCATCCAGAACTTTCATAACAAATCATTTGTGGGAAGAAGAAAATCCATATGCAATAACCGAAACCCATTTTCAACACCAGTTTTCCGTTAACGTATGCCTTACCTCAACTTTCTTCAACAAGAATTGCCTTTGCTGTTGGAAGATGTTCCTATAGCAACAAAAAACCGTATGTGGTACGTGCACGATGGTGCACATTTTAGTTTGATGGTTCGGAACTACCTACAAGCTGTTGAATTGGTCGCACCGGGCCTCAAGAATGGCCACCAACGTCCCCCGATCTTAGCAGCTTAGATTTTTTTTGTAGGACCATCTTAAGTCGCTAGTGTACACACGTCCATTAACACTGTTGCAGAATTGAGAGACAGGATGGTTACCGCTTGTGACACAATTGAAAATACCCCGGAAATATTTCAACGCTTGCGCAGTTCCATGAGAAGAAATTAAGTGGACGAAGCGATTTCCATCAATTTTTGTAATGTCTAATCATTTTATGTATTTGTTGTAATTTTGTTTTAAAATATCAAGTTTTTAAGAAAAAATTTAGCCATGCATTTAAAATCACCAAGCTCACATGAAACACTTACTGTAACGTTTGTTTTGTGTTTAATACTTACATATTATAGGTTTTAATAAAATACTTATCTTTTTTGGGATTTTTTAATGGTGTACTTTAAATTATACAATCTAAACGTTTCGATAACACTTACAGTTATCTTCGTTAGTAGTAATGTTTGATAAAAATTGTTAAAGATGTAGTAAACAATTTTGTCAAATTTGAAAAATTCAAACATAAACATAAGCCTGCTATTAATATAACAGTTTGAGAAACGTATAAGCCAACTATAAAATTGTAGTAAAGAATAACTAGGTCATTAAAATTAAATACTGTTAAACTGCCTCAAAGATGACAAACCTGAACACTCTCTACGACGAAAGCTAACAATGAAATTTGCCAGCCAAAAACACATTTAACAAAATTTAATCGAGTTATGATGTAAGTGTAAAGTTGTGAAAAACTTCAATTTTAAAATGATAGAAGCATTCACAAATCCAAACATTACATCAAAAAATAACCCAGTTAAATCTAACAAAGAGATATCTTTATCAATAATTGGAAGTGTTATTAACAATGAAAAGCACAATGCAGAACGTTCTTTGTAATTTTTAATTTTAATTTAATTTCAACTACTTATGTTAAATTATAGTGCTGTGGAAATTTAACATATAATTGGTAAAGCATTTGCTTCAAGGTCTAGGAAAAACACAGCAAAAACCTAGACATACCAAAAGTTGAAAACAAATTAAAATCAAGGCGTATCATTATGCTCTTTTTTAATTATAAGATGCCAAAACCTATTTAAACGGAGATTTTCTTCTTGTCTATTAAAATTATTCGGGTGTTTATATATTTCAATAGCTTCACGTTGCAAACGAACATAATAATGGTTTGTCTTGACAATATTTTCATATTGTCAAATTGAATGTCATGATTTAGATTATTCAGGGCATGGTCAGCCACAGCAGACCTCTCTGGTTGACCCAATCTACAAAATCTCATATGTTCTTTGCGTCTTGTATCAAAGCTACGTTTTGTGGTCCCGATGTATACTTTTCCACATGAACAAGATAACTTATACACTCCGGAAGATGATAAAGGGTTTGACACATCTTTAGGTGATCTTAAATGTTCTTTAATTTTTCTTGTAGGTTTAAAAATAGTCCTAATGCCATATTTGATTAGGATTTTTCAATTCTATTTGTAACATTAGCTATAAAAGGAAGAAAAGCAGTACCAACATTAAGAACTGGTTTTCTTTAAGGTTACGCCTAGAAGGTGTAATAACATTATTAATATCTGTAAGTGAATATCCATTATCTTGTAAGGATTTTCTTAAATATTTATATTCATCATTCAAAATTCAGGGTCACAAATTCGTTTTGCTCGATCTACTAAAGATTTAATTACACTAATTTTTTGACGTGGATGGTGGTTGGATAATTTATGAAGGTATCTATCAGTGTGTGTCGGCTTTCTGTAAACCTTAAAAGATAGTGAATTATTATTTTTAGATATTAATATGTCAAGAAATGGTAAACTTCCATTAGTTTCTTTTTCCATGGTAAACTGAATACTAGGATGTATACCATTTATAAAACCAAAAACTCATGCAGTGCTTCTTCTCCATGTCTCCAAATAACAAATGTGTCATCTACATATCTATACCAAACTGAAGGTTTTTTAGGTGTATTTTGTAACGTTAATGTTTCAAATTTTTCCATATAAAAATTAGCTATAACAGGACTAAGGGGACTACCCATTGCTACACCTTCAATCTGTTCATAAAATTTACTATTCCACTGAAAATAAGTTGTAGTAAGACAGTGCTGAAAAAGAATGGTTATGTCCTTTGGAAAAAGATGATCTATGTATTCAATAGTTTCTTTTAGAGGTACTTTTGTAAAAAGTGAAATAACATCAAAACTAACCATTATATCACCCTCTTCAATTTTGAAACTATGCATTTTTTCAACAAAGTCGGCAGAATTTTTAATGTAATGGGGTGTTTTTCCTATATGAGGTTGTAATAACAATGTAAGATGTTTTGCAAGGTGATATGTAGGAGAACCAATTGCACTAACAATTTTTGGTAAACCATATAGCTTGGTGAAATAGCTTCAGAGTTAGATAGTTTCTTCTTTATTTCTTCAGGAATAGATGATAATTTAATCAGCTCTTTAGTTTTTAAAAGAAACTTTTTTGTTGGATCTTTCGGTATTTCACGATAAGTTTCTGGTCCCAACAATTGTTCTATCTTAGTGTTATAATCGTTCATATTTAATATAACAGTTGCATTACCTTTATCTGATTTTAATATTATAATACTTTCATTGCGTTTAAGATCAAGTAAAGCATGTCGTTGACGAAAGGATAAGTTGCTCTTTGGAGGTTTTGTTTTACGTAATATGTTAACGGTGTTATATCTAACTTCATTAGCAGCATCAAAAGGTAATAATCTAATGGAGTTTTCGATGTTGGAAATTATATCTTCAAAAGGTATTACTCTTGGTGTTTAACAATATTTAATTTTAATGACCTAGTTATTCTTTACTACAGTTTTATAGTTGGCTTATACGTTTCTCAAACTGTTATATTAATAGCAGGCTTATGTTTATGTGTGTTTATAAGTTTCTGGTCCCAACAATTGTTCTATCTTAGTGTTATAAAAATTTGAAACATTAACGTTACAAAATACACCTAAAAAACCTTCAGTTTGGTATAGATATGTAGATGACACATTTGTTATTTGGAGACATGGAGAAGAAGCACTGCATGAGTTTTTGGTTTTTATAAATGGTATATATCCTAGTATTCAGTTTACCATGGAAAAAGAAACTAATGGAAGTTTACCATTTCTTGACATATTAATATCTAAAAATAATAATTCACTATCTTTTAAGGTTTACAGAAAGCCGACACACACTGATAGATACCTTCATAAATTATCCAACCACCATCCACGTCAAAAAATTAGTGTAATTAAATCTTTAGTAGATCGAGCAAAACGAATTTATGACAATGAATTTTTGAATGATGAATATAAATATTTAAGAAAATCCTTACAAGATAATGGATATTCACTTACAGATATTAATAATGTTATTACACCTTCTAGGCGTAACCTTAAAGAAAAACCAGTTCTTAATGTTGGTACTGCTTTTCTTCCTTTATAGCTAATGTTACAAATAGAATTCAAAAAATCCTAATCAAATATGGCATTAGGACTATTTTTAAACCTACAAGAAAAATTAAAGAACATTTAAGATCACCTAAAGATGTGTCAAACCCTTTATCATCTTCCGGAGTGTATAAGTTATCTTGTTCATGTGGAAAAGTATACATCGGGACCACAAAACGTAGCTTTGATACAAGACGCAAAGAACATATGAGATTTTGTAGATTGGGTCAACCAGAGAGGTCTGCTGTGGCTGACCATGCCCTGAATAATCTAAATCATGACATTCAATTTGACAATATGAAAATATTGTCAAGACAAACCCATTATTATGTTCGTTTGCAACGTGAAGCTATTGAAATATATAAACATCCGAATAATTTTAATAGACAAGAAGAAAATCTCCGTTTAAATAGGTTTTGGCATCTTATAATTAAAAAGAGCATAATGATACGCCTTGGTTTTAATTTGTTTTCAACTTTTGGTATGTCTAGGTTTTTGCTGTGTTTTTCCTAGATCTTGAAGCAAATGTTTTACCAATTATATGTTAAATTTCCACAGCACTATAATTTAACATAAGTAGTTGAATTAAATTAAAATTAAAAATTACAAAGAACGTTCTGCATTGTGCTTTTCATTGTTAATAACACTTCCAATTATTGATAAAGATATCTCTTTGTTAGATTTAACTGGGTTATTTTTGATGTAATGTTTGGATTTGTGAATGCTTCTATCATTTTAAAATTGAAGTTTTTCACACTTTACACTTACATCATAACTCGATTAAATTTTGTTAAATGTGTTTTTGGCTGGCAAATTTCATTGTTAGCTTTCGTCGTAGAGAGTGTTCTGGTTTGTCATCTTTGAGGCAGTTTAACATATTTAATTTTAATGACCTAGTTATTCTTTACTACAATTTTATAGTTGGCTTATACGTTTCTCAAACTGTTATATTAATAGCAGGCTTATGTTTATGTTTGAATTTTTCAAATTTGACAAAATTGTTTACTACATCTTTAACAATTTTTATCAAACATTACTACTGACGAAGATAACTGTAAGTGTTATCGAAACGTTTAGATTGTATAATTTAAAGTACACCATTAAAAAATCCCAAAAAAGATAAGTATTTTATTATGAGTGTTAATGGTGAAAGTTTACATTTTCATATTATAGGTTTTGTTAACATTTTTGTATTAACTGTAGCCTTAATAAATTGTTAATACAACATTCTAATAAACAGTGTTTTCTTTTCTTAAATGGCCATTTTTCTCAAAAACGGTTAACTTTAGCGATTTTAATTTTTTACCTTTTAGAAGTTAGGCGGTTAAAACTCACAATGTGCTTAAAATCTACGCCACTGAATTTTTCAAATACCTTTAAATTGTAATGAAAATAAGGGTATTTTCAAGTAAAAAACGCGGGTAAATGGTTTGCGCTATATCTCAAACTGTTTTCGAGATAATGATAAAAAACGGAAAAAAAATTAAACTTTGATACCCTGTATCTCAAAAACGGTGCATTTGAGGAGATATGTTTACAAGAACAAAAGTCTTCTTTTTTATGTAGAATCAACTCCTTTAATATCGGCATATAATTAAGGAACATCCTGTACACTAACGCGCCACGCACGCGCAGACAAAACACACAAAACACACACACACAACACACAACACACACACAAACAAACACAACACCAACAAAACACACACACAAAAAACACGCACACGCAAAAACACACACGCACACGCGCACACGCACAGCACACGCGCACGACAAAATAACAGCGCACACGCGCAAGCGCAACGCGCACTGACGCACACGCGCACAGAAGCGCAGCACACGCGCACGCGCACACGCGCACACGCGCACAAACACACAGAGACACGCGAACACAGAGCAAACAGACCACAACAATGCAACGCATAGGCGCACATCGCGCACCGCGCACCGAACAAGCAACGAAGCGCAATGCGCACGCATAGACGCACACGCAGACACGCGCACAACGCGCAACGCACACGCGCACACGCAGCACACGCGCACACGCGATGCGCAACGACTACAAACGCACCGCATAGCGCATCGCAGAAACGCACAACGCACACACGCCACAAGCACAACGCACACGCACAACGCACACACGCACACCGCACACGACACACGCACACAGCACACACGCACACACGCACACACGCACACAACAGGCAAACGCAACACGCAAACACGCACACACGCACACACGCACACACGCACACACGCACACACGCACACGCACACACGCACACACGCACACACGCACACACGCACACAGCACACACACGCACACGCACACACGCACACACGCACACACGCACACACGCACGCACACATACACACACACACACACACACACATAAATGAAAGGTGTCGTGGTAGTGGGAGAGATTTGATAAAGAATTCGTACCTATATAGTAAAGAGGGTTGCTTATGGGTGAGTGTGTGACGTATGAAAGACAGGAAGTGAGGAATAAAATTAATTATTTTAGCCATTACTATTAACAAAAACCTAATATCATGATTTTTTTACTTGTTACACTAAAATAATATAAGTGCGAAATGTGATAAATATTGTTATGGGTGCAAAGTTAGACGATCGAGACGTAGTCGAAAGAGTTTAACTCACAAGCAATGATACTGCACTTTCCTACGAGTTATGTATCCTGTTTTTCATTGGATTGCATGTAATCAAAAATAGAATTGGTAGGTAAAGAAGTATCAATATATGGATTTTCGTACTTCGAATAAACATTAACTTGATATTACACACCGAACTCACATAGTTACATCACTCGGTGGCGCCTCGTGCCGCCCAAAATTACAGGTACCGAAGGTAAGGTCCAAATGTATTTGCATGCCAAGTTTGTTTGGTTGTGCCGTTTCACAATTTCTCCTATCGCAGAGTTTTCTAAATCCGGCGACGAATATTCGGGGGCGCTATTCTGGGGCGAGTTTTCGGAAGCGAATTGAGCGAGGCAATTTTTCCTACAACCCATTTGATCCCCTAGTAGACCAGGAAATCACCACCACTTGAACTTTGATCAGATTCCCCAGCGTTACGGTAAATGATAATTTACAGTTGAATTTTGAAATGTCACATAATACTAGTGACAGGTAATTAATAATTTTATGTAAGCTACAAGCTAGCAATATTGTTCATGCGATTCATTTACTTTTACGAATAAGTAACATAAAATTTATTAATGCTCTAGATGTAATTTTCTATAAACACACATAATTATCTATGTATTGGGCTTAAAAAAATTGGTCTCCCCGAGGAATTTCAATTTTTCATAAATTATTTGAGTTACTGTTCTAGATAATACTACGATTTTTTTGGAACCCATATCATATGTAAATTGTTTAAAGATTTTAGTGCTTATCTAATATCATTGTTGCATCAACATAAACTTGATATAGCTGGGTGGCCTGAGAATATTAAATTTAGTCCATATGTGCATTCGTGATGCGACATGTTTTGTTGTCCGTATAATATGACTGAATATTATTGGCTGTTGTCAAGTAAAACCTTTTGCAAAATTAACCAAGCGTTCATATTTACACGGTGTACAGGGTGTTAACTTTAATTTAATATGACGTTTTTATTTTCGGCTATTAAACTTTATATGCTAAATCTTAATTTAAATGCATCTTTTGACTATTAACTTCTGAGTATATGCAACTGCAGAAGAAGATGTAAAAATAATCTTTATGCATAAACAAGAAATTATAGAGCACATTAAATTGGTTGTTAATTTACAATTTTATTATTAGAAGTAAGTGTTTATTTTACGAACGTGTACCACACAGGAACAAAAATTTTAATGGATCTCAGGATTTTGTAAACTTTTTACACTCTCGTAACTTGTAGTTTTATGGTTTTTGCTTTTATTACCGATGTTCCCTTGTGATTCCTTGTATTCTCTACGTTCGTATATTTCTCTCCGACCAGCATTTTGATACTAATCGATTATATTCGATACACAAAATTGCTCTGTACTAAATCAAGCGATCCTAATATTATCTTTTTGTGCCCATTGAACATATCAACCGTTATATTCGATCACGTCTGGGAATTGACCTGAGACTTGTCTGACGCAGCTGTCTTACTGCAGATAACAAATGAACGTGTGGGGGATATCTGATAAACATTATAGTTTTTCCTAAAGGCGATTGTTGAGTTACACTTAATAATATTTTAACAAAGTAAGGATATGTAACTTTGTAATAAATAGCACATATCTTTGTGAACATAGTTTTACATCCCTTATAAATATTATTTCTAGTGCTCAAAAATATATTTCTCACATTTACATTTAGTATTACTGTTAACCATTTTAATTATTAGTAGCATGTAAATAGGTTATGTATATGTTTAGTGTATGTACTTTATTGTTCACTATCATAATCAAATATATTCTATATTTGATATTAGGCAAATCAATTGCGATATGTGATCTAACATGATCCTATAAAGTTGATTAAAACGATTCACTTCCAATGCAGCATTAGTGTATTAAATTCTTTTTAAAAATGTATTTTGATTTATCTACACCCCTTTTTGTCACCAATATAATATACGTGTTCTATAAATTATAACAAGCTATTACTAGCATCTTTTAAATAACTGAAATACTAAACGTTTGATCTTATAAATCACGTTTTAAATTCAGTTAATCCAAATATTATTGTTTTATAAGTTTCATTAATTATAATGTTGTTTTAGATGGCATGCAATATTAATAGATGCATAATATTTCATTTATCATTTGCCACCCTACGTAATTTTACATTTAGGTGTTGTATTGACGATGTAATCATAAACGCCATTCTTCAAATTAAAAACTCAAGTACAAAAGTCGGCGTAGAACTATTTGTACCCTTATATAAGGATGGGTTATAAGGGGATATTAGACGTTCATTCTGACATTGAAATGTATTTCTATTGGACAAAAATTTATGTTCCAGCATATTACACTATAAAAGTGAAATATTTCAACAATAAGTTTTGCAATCGTCTATTCTATTAAACCTCATTTTTTACCTGATTAAAATAAAGTGAGTGTGCGTGTGTGTTTGTAATACCTAAGGGTTGCTAATTGTTGGAATTGTTGGAATTGTTAAACAATACTCTTTTGAGAAAGAAGTGTGAGAGAACTAAATCATAATTATGAACGTGATTCTTTTAAAATATTATTAGACGGATTTTCATATCTTGTACCGGGTGGCCAGATAAGAATGCAAAGTGATGTAAATGTACCAAAAAATTATATGCTTTTTAAAGTTCAGCTTTATTCGAGTAATTTTTGTTTGACGTATCTATTAAAATAAAGTGACTGGTGATTCGTGATTTTTAAACAGACAGCTGTAACTCCGACAGAGCAGATTTTAATAAACTTGGGTTTCGTTGGAAAGAGCATTTATTGCTCCATCAAATCCATGTTACATTTTCTTTCATAAAAATGAGATGAAATCATCCCTAAATGGGTTAGTGAAAACCGTATCTCGATATCTTATTCATACCTTAAAATATCGAAGAAAGAAAATGCAGTTATTATAAAATTTGAAAAAGTCGTTATTACACCGGTATTTATTCTTATTGATTTGTCTTTTTTCTACATTAAATGAAACATTTCATCATTTTTTTGGGTACATTTACTAGGTGGATTTCAGTAAAAAATCACTTTAAAAGTTTAGGATGGCGGTCATCTTGCAAATTTGAAACTATTTTCCACGATTTTTTTTTGGTCACTTTAGTAATAAAATTTTTTACCACAACTCTCTATAACGAATAGTTTCGGAGAAACAGCACTTTGCATTCTTATTTGTCCACGCGGTATAAAAAGTCATTAGTAGTAGAGGCAACTTCCCCTTCCCTCATTTTACGTCACCCCCTACACCCTATTTATACTCCCACGTGGGGGACCGCATTTTCCACCCTTATTTTACTCGCCCACGTGGGGGACCGGATTATCCACCCTTATTTTTACTCGCTTACGTATAGGACGTATTTTTTCATCCCTATTTTTACACACCCGCGTGTGAGACCGTATTTTCACCCCTTTTTCATCCCTAATTATTTTTTATATACCCTCGTGTGAGACCGTATTTTCAACCCTTTCTTTTTATCCCTAATTATTTTTTACATACACCCACGTGTGGGACCGTATTTTCAACCCTTTTTCATCCCTAACTATTTTTTATTCCCTCGTGTGAGACCGTATTTTCAACCCTTTCTTTTTATCCCTAATTATTTTTTACATACACCCACGTGTGGGACCGTATTTTCAACCTTTCTTTTATCCTAATTATTTTTACTCGCTTACGTATAGGACGTGTATTTTCATCCCTTATTTTTAATAAAACTTATGACGCCGGTTAAAGTTGTCACCTAAACATATGGCAACACTGCTTTGGATTTTGACGTCACAAGACCGTCCGCGAGGGGGACGTACATTTCAACCCTGACAGTATTTTCAACCTTTTTGTCTGTATTAAGAGCCCTTTTGGTGGGGAGCCCCTAAAGGATAGGCAAATGGATGCGCACGTAGGATCGTATTTTTTTACCTATTTTTAAGAGTTAATAAACGGTAGGATATTTTTTGGTATTAAAAGAAGCTAATCAAGGTAAAGGTAACGTATACGTTGATTTAAATACACTATTAAATTCTATAATGATAATAAACAGTTAATGGTATTGCATAATCAGTTAATTACCCTGTTGTTGTGATACAATGTGAATGCACGGTTTAGCGACTATTTAATATGTGTTTTTATTATTAAAATTTAGTAGGATTCCGTATTGAATTTTATCAAAAGAGATTGCATAATTGTTGTTATTAAATTATTATTATTAGATTTCTTTTAATCCCCATCTACAGATTGTGGTCCTCTACCTGTTTGAAAATTCATTTGAATATATTTTAAAATGAAATTGCTTTAAAAATAAAACGTGTAATTAACTAATTGATTGACCTGCTTACAGCAATAGTCATCATCGAAAATTAAGGAATGTCCCTTTTATTTATTTACCTTTTAATACGTATCATTTACATGCAATATATTTTGGTTTTAAATATGTCACAATGTGTCGCAATCCTTTTTGCTTTAATTATGGGTCATAATTAAATCTAGTTGTCGCTCAAGGTAATCACTACCAAATTAATCTCGTGTACAACAAGAAACAATATCAATAATGTATAACAAAGTATTTGTTATAATGCCATTTTTTCGCATAGTTTAACATCCGTGTATGGGTCGTATTTTAGCCTTGGGAGATTGGATTTGGTCTGGGTTAGACTAGGGGTTGATCCTGCATCGGAGATTGTATTCTAAATTGTCTCCTGTGAAAGTTACCTTTACAAAAACACAAACACAACCACAAGCACAAACATAAGAATCAACACAAGCACAATCACAAGTACAAGCACAAGCGCAAGCACAAGTACATACAAACACACAAACACACAAACACGCGAAACCTTACAAGCACGCAAACACGAAAATGAAAACGAAAAATTCACAAACACGAAAACCGAAAAAATCGTAAACACGAAAAACGAAAAATGAACAACTCGCAAACACGAAAAATCGCAAACTCGAAAAATGAAAAACGAAAAGTTCGCAAGCACGAAAAATGAAAAACGAAAATTTCGCAAACACGAAAAATGAAAACGAAAAACGAAAAATCGCAAATACGAAAATCGTAAACACGAAAAAAAACGAAAATCGCAAACACGAAAAATGAAAACGAAAATTGCAAACACGAAAAATAACAAAACAAATCGCAGTACGAAAAACGCAAACACGAAAAACGAAAACGAAAATTAAACACGAAAATCGTAGACACGAAAAAAACGAAAACGAAAATTCGCAAACACGAAAAAATCGTAAACACGAAAACGAAACGAAAATTCAAACACGAAAATCGCAAACACGAAAATGAAAACGAAAATTGCAAACACGAAAAATAACAAAAGTGCAGAGTAACGAAAAACGCAAACACGAAAAATCGTAAACACAACAAATTCAAAACACAAAAAACGAAACCGCAAACACGAAAAATAACAAACACAAAATGCACAAATGAACAATAAACACGAAAATGAAAACGAAAATTCGAAATACGAAACGAAAATTCGCAAACACGAAAATCGAAAACGAAATCGCAAACACGAAAATTGAACACAAATTCACGAACACAAAAACGAAAACGAAAATTGCAAACACGAAAAATAACAAACCAAACGCGCAAGTACGAAAATCGCAAACACGAAAATGAAACGAAAATTGCAAACACGAAATAACATACACAAAAAGCGCAGAGCGAAAAAACGCAAACACGAAAAATCTAAACACAAGTTCACAAACACAAAAAACGAAACCGCAAACACGAAAAATAACAAACACAAATGCACAAAGACGAAAAATTCAAACAACGAAAAATCGAAACACGAAAATGAAAACGAAAAATTCAAATACGAAAAACGAAAACGAAAATCGCAAACACGAAAAATAACAAATCAAACGCGCAAAGTACGAAAAACGCAACACGAAAAAATCGCAAACACGAAAAATGAAAAATCGCATAGAAAATCGCAACACGAAAAATGAAAACAATTGCAAACACGAAAAATAACAAACACACAAACGCGCAGAGTACGAAAAACGCAAACACGAAAATCGTAAACACAAAATACAAACAAAAACGAAAACGAAAATCGCAAACACGAAAAATAACAAACAACAAAACAGACGAATGAAAATTCAAACACGAAAATAAAACGAAAATTCGCAGAATAACGAAACAAGCAAACACAAACACGAAACGAAAACTGAATTCGCAAACACGAAAATCGTAAAACAACACAAATTCAAAACACAAAACGAAAACGAAAATTGCAAACACGAAAATAACAAACACAAAGCGAAGTACGAAAAACGCAAACACGAAAAATCGTAAACACAAAATCAAAACACAAAAACGAAAATGAAAATCGAAACACGAAAATAACAAACACACAAACGCGATACAAAAAACGCAAACACGAAAATGTGACAAAAATTCGAAAACGAACAATAAACACGAAAACGCATAAACAAACAAACAAGAACAACAATAACAAAACGAAGTAACGAAAATTGCAAACAAAAATATGCAAACATCAACAAATGAACACAAACGAAAATTCAAAAAGAAAATCAAAACGAAAATCGTAACACAAACAGAAAAACGAAAATTGCAAACACGAAAAATAACAAACACAAAAGCAAGAATAAAAAACGAAAAAACGAAAATCGTAAAACACAAATAATACAAAACAAACGAAAACATTGCAAACACGAAAAATAAAAACACACAAACGCAAAGAAAAGCAAAAGAAAACGTAAACACGAAAAATAAACAATTCAGTCAACACGAAAACAAAACGAAAAATCGTCAAAACAGAAAATAACAAAACACAAACGCCAAAAGTACAAAAACAGAAAATGCACTTGGTAAATAATTGTGTGTTTGTGTTTGTTCAGTATTTCGATTTAATCGTTTCGTTTTTTGTGTGTTTACGAATTTTGAGTTTGCGAATTTTCGTTTTCGTTTTCGTTTGATTTTCGTTTTCGTGTTTGCGAATTTTCGTTTTCATTTTCATGTTTTGCGATTTTCGTGTTCGAAATTTTCATTTTTCGTGACGAATTTTCGTTTTTCATTTTCGTGTTTACTATTTTTCGTGTTTCGTTTTTCGTACTCGCGTTTGTGTGTTTGTTATTTTCGTGTTTGCAATCGTTTTCGTTTTTGTTTGTGAATTTGTGTTTACTATTTTTCGTTTGTTCGTTTGCATTTTCGTTTTCGTATTTTGAATTTTCGTTTCATTTTCGTGTTTGCGATTTTCGTGTTTGATTTTCGTTTGTGTTGTTTGTTATTTTTCGTGTTTGCTTTTCGTTTTGTGTTTGTGTGTTTATTTTCGTGTTTGCATTTTCGATACTTGTTTTGGATTTTATTTTTCGTGTTTGAATATTACGTATTTTTAATCTTGTGTTTGAAATTTTCGTTTTCATTTTCAATGTTGCGATTTTCGTTTTGAATATTTCGTTTTCATTTTTCGTGAATTTTTTTGATTTTCATTTTGTTTTTACTATTTTCGTGTTTGTCGTTTTTTCAGTTGTCGTTTACGAATGTTTGTTATTTTCGTGTCTTGAATTTTCGTTTTCTGTGTTTGTGTTTGTACTATTTTCGTTCTTTTCGATGTTTGCAGATTTTCGTTTTTCGTTTTGTCTATTCATTCGAAATATCATTTTTCAGTTTTGATTTTCGTTTCAAATTTTCGTGTTTTCATTTTGTGTTTGTTATTTTTCGTGTTTACATTTTCGTTTTTCGTTTCGTCTGTTTGTGCATTTTTGTTTCGTGTCTGTTTGTATTTTGTTCGTTTTTCGTGTTGAAATTTTCGTGTTTCATTTTCGTGTTTCGTTTTCTTTTCGTTTTTCGTGTTTGCGATTTTTCATGTTTGCGATTTTCGTTTTGTTTCGTGTTTCGATTTTTTCGTGTTTGAATTTTCGTTTTCGTTTTCGTGTTTCGATTTTCGTGTTTTGCGAATTTTTCGTTTTCTGTTTTCGTGTTTCGATTTTCGTGTTTTGGAATTTCGTTTTCGTTTTTCGTGTTTGTCGTTTTTCTGTTGCGCGTTTGTCATTTCGTTATTTTCGTGTTTGCAATTTTCGTTTTCATTTTCGTGTTTGCGTTTTTCGTGTTTGTCTTTTCGTTTTCGTTTTGTGTTTCGATTTTCGTGTTTCATTCGTTTTCGTTTTTCGTGTTTGATTTTACGTTTTCGTATTTGAATTTTCGTTTTCATTTTCGTGTTTGCGAAATTTTCGTTTTCATTTTCGTGTTTGAGAACTTTTCGTTTTCATTTTCGTGTTTGCGATTTTCGTGTTTGCGATTGTTCGTTTTCGTTTTTCGTGTTTATGATTTTTCGTTTTCGTGTTTGCGAATTTTCGTTTTCATTTTCGTGTTTGCGTTTGTATGTTTCGCTGTTTGTGTGTTTGTGTACTTGTGCTTGCGCTTGTGCTTGTACTTGTGATTGTGCTTGTGTTGATTCTTGTGTTTGTGCTTGTGGTTGTGTTGTGTTTTGTAAAGCTAACTTTCACAGGAGACAATTTAGAATACAATCTCCGATGCAGTATCAACCCCTAGTCTAACCCAGACCAAATCCGATCTCCCAAGGCTAAAATACGACCCATACACGGACGTTAAACTATGAAAAAATGGCATTATAAAATACTTTGTTATACATTATTGATATTGTTTCTTGTTGTACAGGATTAATTTGGTAGTGATTACCTTGAGCGACAACTAGATTTAATTATGACCCATAATTAAAGCAAAAAGGATTGCGACACATTGTGACATATTTAAAACCAAAATATATTGCATGTAAATGATACGTATTAAAAAGTAAATAAATAAAAGCGACATTCCTTAATTTTCGACGAATACTATTGCTGTAAGCGGGTTAATCAATTAGTTAATTACACGTTTTATTTTTAAAGCAATTTCATTTTAAAATATATTCAAATGAATTTTCAAACAGGTAGAGGACCACAATCTGTAGATGGGGATTAAAAGAAATCTAATAATAATAATTTAATAACAACAATTATGCAATCTCTTTTGATAAAATTCAATACGGAATCCTACTATATTTTAATAATAAAAACACATATTAAATAGTCGCTAAACCGTGCATTCACATTGTATGACAACAACAGGGTAATTAACTGATTATGCAATACCATTAACTGTTTATTATCATTATAGAATTTAATGAGTGTATTTAAATCAACGTATACGTTACCTTTACCTTGATTAGCTTCTTAATACCAAAAATATCCTGCCGTTTATTAACCCTTAAAATAGGTAAAAAATACGATCCTACGTGCGCATCCATTTGCCTATCCTTTAGGGGCTCCCCACCAAAAGGGTTCTTAATACAGACAAAAGGTTGAAAATACTGTCAGGGTTGAAATGTACGTCCTCCGGGCTGTCTTGTGACGTCAAAATCCAAAGCAGTGTTGCCATATGTTTAGGTGACAACTTTAACCGGCGTCATAAGTTTTATTAAAAATAAGGGATGAAAATACACGTCCTATACGTAAGCGAGTAAAAATAATTAGGGATAAAAAGAAAGGTTGAAAATACGGTCTCACACGAGGGTATATAAAAAATAGTTAGGGATGAAAAAGGGTTGAAAATACGGTCCCACACGTGGGTGTATGTAAAAAATAATTAGGGATAAAAAGAAAGGGTTGAAAATACGGTCTCACACGAGGGTATATAAAAAATAATTAGGGATGAAAAAGGGGTGAAAATACGGTCTCACACGCAGGTGTGTAAAAATAGGGATGAAAAAATAGGTCCTATACGTAAGCGAGTAAAAATAAGGGTGGAAAATCCGGTCCCCCACGTGGGCGAATAAAATAAGGGTGGAAAATGCGGTCCCCCACGTGGGAGTATAAATAGGGTGTAGGGGGTGACGTAAAATGAGGGGAGGGGAAGGTGCCCGTCTACTACTGTCATTTACTTTTTGTCCTCACACACAACGCAATTTGACCTTGATCAAACATCGTTGTGTGTCTGACTTTCATCGGATGTCATTATCTCAATAGATACAATTAAAATTTTCGACTGCTCATTACAAAGAACGCTTTCATCAACATATTGATAATTGAATATAATTTTGCTTTTCTTTTCGTTTTAAGCAAGTGAGGTGTTCCCAAATAAGTAGTGACCTGCAAATAAATGACTGTATATATAGGTAAAAGTAGCTGGAGTAAAAAATTGTATGTTTTATTCATACGGGTCGTCCAGCAATTTTCTTCCTCGTCCCGAAATTGAAATATTTTGTATAATGATAACAAATTTTACAGTTTACATTATTTCCAATATTTTCTTAGTTTTAGTGTTTTAGTGATATCTGTTTTTTTCTTCTTCTTAATATCACTTTCATAATAAATCAAATTACATAATTTTTCCGTCGACGTCAAAATAATGACGTTTATAAATGTATCTAAAATCAACCATTGATACCCATATTAATGCTCAATTTGTTATTAACCCCTTCGCACCGGTGATGCGCACGTTGGAATCATGCATAACTGTCCGCTCAACTCGGATGATGCATACAGATGGTATCATTCTATTTGTGTCGTTCTGTACGGTGTTACTTACTTACGCATCATTTAAACGTAAATAAACTGAAATCGGATGGTACCTTTCTTAAATGGGTGGGAGAAAAGCCACTCCTTATTTGAAAAGTGGGGTTGGTGTAGGCTCAAACGCTTTCGTACTTGTAACAACTTGCAGTGCCCTTCAATACATGAATGTTTTGTGTACAAAAATGAGTGTTTTTGCCGAAACTAGTGGACAATGCGATTCGGACGTTAATTATTCCGATAGCGATGAGGATGATGTAAATTATGAAGAATCAGAAGACGACATATCTTCTGAAAATAATTATTCCAACACTGACGAATCTATAGAAGAAGAACCAATTTAGTTTGGAGATTGGCGCCTTATATCTAATCCTTTTGACGATAAACGAGATTCAAATATTACCGAAACCACAACTTCATATGATTTTCATCCAGCTCTGGAAATGGATTCTCCAAAAACTATACTGAATTATTTTGAGGCATTTATGTCACCTAAAATAGTAGAATTTATTTGTGAATGGAGTAATGAACGTGCAAGAATGTTTTTCGAAGCCGATAATAAAAGGGTTCCTAAAATTTATGGTTTATTTTGGAAATCTGTAACCAAAAATGAGATGTATGCAGTTATATCGTTATTATTGATGATGGGATTGACACATCTTCCTAGAATTAATGATTATTGGGGGAAGTCGTATTTATTAGGCGGACCTCCCGTATTTTCAAAAGCAACTATGAATAAAGACAGGTGCAGTAAATAGAAGAAACCCAATGACACGCCTAGCAATGTTCTTTGCATTACTTCGTGATAATACCAGAGTACTTGTGGATCCGGGAAAAACGTTTGCGATAGACGAATGTTTGATGCTATATAAAGGTCGGTTGCATTTCAAACAATTCATAAAAACTAAGAGGTCACGGTTTGGCATAAAACTATTTTGCTTATGCCCAAGTGCTTCTCAGCTTAGAGGATACACTTATAATTTTGGAGTGTACATTGGAAAAGACACTTACGAGCTACCTCACATACAAGGTACAGAAATATTATCGATGACCGAACGAATTGTTGTATATCTTATGCAAAATATACTAGAAGAAGGGAGGGAAGTTATATTAGATAATTGGTACTTATCAGTCCGTTTAGCTGAATTTCTGCTAAATTACAATACCTTTGTAACTGGAACTATCAATGTACGAAGAGGAGTTCCCAAGGAATTGACACAAGTAACTCTGCAAAAGTATCAGTCATGTTTTGTATGGAAGAAAGACGTACTAATAGTAAGATTTAGAGATAAGCGTGATGTGTACGTTATGACGACGAAATTTACTGCATCCTTTGAAGAAAAGTGTAGGTATGACTCTGGTATCAAGTCTAACGTTGCCTATAAGAAACCTCTACATATAGAGCACTACAACAAGAATATGGGCGCCGTAAACATGGTAGATCAAGAGATCGAACCGTATAACGCTGCCAGAAAGAGTTATACATGGTTCAAAAAATTAGGCGTATACATTATTCAAAGAATGGTACTAAACGCAAGAGTTTTATACCAAAATGCAGCAAATAAACAAGTGCCAGTAGCAAAATTTACAGAACTATTATGTGATGAGCTATTAGAATGTTACACGCCAAACTATAGAAAACTACGTAACGAGTATTTACAAACGAATGTGAAAACATCTTCAAAAAAGCTCAAGACCGATATTCTTCATAGGTTGATAAGACCACCAAAGGAAGATCAAAAAAAAAGAAGGTGTTGGAATTATTACAATGTGGAGAAGAAAAATAGATATACATTTCTATTTTGTTTACAATGCAATACTGCATTATGCCCAAAAGAGCATTTCGGTCAATTTAATAATGACTAAAGTCCTTTTTGTGCAGTAAATGTTTTTCTGCTATAAATTACATAACATATTGTTTGTATATGATAAAAAGGAATGTTTACCTTCTGTTCTTTTTTGTGCTATCGATACTTTTTTGTTGTTTGTTGATTTTTTTTTAATAAATTGTATAACATAAAATTTTTGTTATTGTATAAAAGTACTGCATTACATTCCACCAAACCAACCATTTTAAAGCATATTTCAAACAAGTAACACGCGATTGCGCTAACCTGAAAATCCGGTTATACGCCCATATCCAGCGTTTAACAGTCCGGTGCGAAGGGGTTAATGCTCAATTTTTATTACCACATGCGCGGCGAATGGGCAACCTTCACTTGGAGATTTTGTACGGTCGTTTGTTGGTTGTTTGTAAGCAGTGCGACCATAGCGGAAGCAGCAAATACGACGGCACTAAGTTTTATTGCCCCAACAAAGTGGAAAATGTGTGGAAAAGCTTACGCCTAATTTTTGTCGTGGAGTAGCGAACGGCAAGTAACACGCTACTCCGAGACGAAAGTGCTCAATAAGGACCAAGTTCAGAAATTTATTCGTGACGCTCCAGACAACGTTTTTTTGATGACAAGGTTAATTGTGTAATTAGTATATTTCCGTTTGACTACATACAATACTTCTCTATAGGTTCCGTTGATTTTAGGAACAGCGGGTGCTTTGCGTAAAGATGAGTTGTTAAAATTGAAAACTACTGATCAAAATTTAAAATCTAAATTTTTAATAACCATTCAACCATCTAAAACTCATACACGGATATATATATATATATATATATATATATATATATATATATATATATAAGATATATATATATATATATTTATATAATAATTGTAGAAAATGAAGAACGCACTTCTTTTAAACTTATAAGACACTTTGCGACCTGCGCATACGAAACAATCGATTTTTGATTTATTATAAAAATAACAAAAGTTCTACTCATCCTGTAGGCACAAACACATTTTATAAAATTCCATCCATTATTGCTACATTTCTAAAATTAGATCAACCTACACTTTAAACTGGACAATTTCGTCTGACACCGGAGCAGATTTTTCAGCAATTAAACGACTTGGTGGTTGGAAATGAACCTCAGTGGTGAAGGGTATATCGAGAATTCTATTCAATATATTGACAATACCGCTGAAAGATTGCTTTGTAACAGAAATATTACATGTACGGAAACTAGTAATAATAATTCAGGCAATTATGTAAATTTTAATAAATTGATTATCTACTTTAAATAATGTGGCTTTTCCATGCCTTAATTTTAATAATTGTACTATTATCTTAATTTCTTATGTTAAATTATAGTGCTGTGGTAATTTAACATATAATTGATAAAGCATTTGCTTCAAGGTCTGGGAAAAACAGCAAAAAACCTAGACACACCAAAAGTCAAAATTAAAATCAAAATCAAGATATATCATTATACCTTTTTCAATTATAAGATGCCAAAACCTATTTAAAAGGAGATTTACTTCTTGTCTATTAAAATTAGTAGGGTGTTTATATGTACCAATAATTTCACCTTGTAAACGAACATAATAGTGAGTATGTCTTGACAATATTTCTATATTGTCAAATTGAATCTCATGATTTAGATTATTTAAGGTATGATCAGCCACCGCAGACTTATCTGGTTGACCTAATCTACAAAATCTCATATGTTCTTTACGTCTTGCATCAAATCTAATTTGAAACATCTTTAAGTGACCTTAAATGATCTTTAATTTTTCTTGTAGGTTTAAAAATAGTCCTAATGCCATACTTAATTAGGATGTTTTCAATTCTATCTGTAACATTACCTATAAAAGGAAAAAAAGCAGTACCAACATTAAGAACTGGTTTTTCTTTAAGGTTGCGCTTAGAAGGTGTAATAACATTATTAATACTTGTAAGTGAATATCCATTATCTTGTAAGGATTTTGTTAAATATTTATATTCATCCTTCAAACTTTCAAGGTCACAAATTCGTTTTGCTCGATCTACTAAAGATTTAATTACACCAATGTGTTGACGTGGATGGTGGTTGGATACTTTATGAAGGTATCTATCAGTGTGTGTCGGTTTTCTGTAAACCTTAAGAGATAGTGAAATATTATTTTTAGATATTAATGTCAAGAGATGGTAAACCTCCAATAGTTTCTTTTTCCATGGTAAACTGAATACTAGGATGTACACCATTTATAAAAACCAAAAACTCATGCAGTGTCTTTTCTCCATGTCTCCAAATAACAAATGTGTCATCTACATATCTATACCAAACTAAAGGTTTTTAGGTGTATTTTATAACGCTAATGTTTAAAATTTTTCCATGTAAAAATTAGCTATAACAGGACTAAGGAGACTACCCACTGTTACACCATCGATTTGTTCATAAAATTTACTATTCCACTGAAAATAAGTTGTAGTAATACAGTGCTGAAAAAGAATGGTTATATCCTTTGGAAAAAGGTGATCAATGTATTCAATAGTTTCTTTTAGGGGCACTTTTGTAAAAAGTGAAACAACATCAAAACTGACCATTATATCACCTTCTTCAATTTTGAAACTATGCATTTTTCAACAAAGTCGGCAGAATTTTTAATGTAATAGGGTCTTTTACCTATATGAGGTTGTAATAAAAATGTAAGGTGTTTTGCAAGACTATTTGTAGGGGAACCAATTGCACTAACAATAGGCGTTAAAGGAATATTAGGTTTATGAATATTTGGTAAACCATATAGTTTTGGTGAAATAGCTTCAGAATTAGTTAGTTTCCTTCTTACTTCTTCAGGAATAGATGATAATTTAATCATCAGTTCTTTAGTTCTTAAAAGAAACTTTTTTGTTGGGTCTTTTGGTATTTCACGATAAGTCCCTGGTTCCAACAATTGTTCTATTTTAACGTTATAATCGTTCATATTTAATATAACAGTTGCATTACCTTTATCTGATTTTAATATTATTATATTTTCATTGCGTTGAAGATCAAGTAAAGCACGTGGTTGACAAAAGGATTAGTTGCTCTTTGGAGGCTTTGATTTACGTAATATGTTAACGGTGTTATATCTAACTTCATTAGCAGCATCAAAAGGTAACGGTTTAATGGAGTTTTCGATATTGGAAATTATATCTTCAAAAGGCATTATTACTCTTGGTGTTATCGCAAAATTTCCTCCTTTAGAAAGCGCTTCAATAGCGTAATCTGAAACAACATTATAAGAAAGGTTTATAACTGTTTTTTTATAATCAATAGATGGTCTATTATTTTATTGTTTGTATAATTTGACGTTGACATGCGATGTCAAAATTTATTTCCATAAATTTAAACGTTATAGAATCAATTTTATCTCAATCTTCTCTATTCAATATAGATGAAATTTATAAATGCAAATATAAAAGATTTTTATTGGTGGTATCCAATAACTTCCTAGTAATACGTATCTGATTACGCAGAAGATCATTTTCAGTTCTTCTGTAAATATTATTAGCTTGTTTGTTATTAAAATTTCTTTTAATGTAGATAAACTTTGGGATAATTTTTTGGTCTCGGCGTCGTAATAAAAAAGTGAGTGACGATAATCTTTGCGTTTCCTTAGTTTTTCAAATTGTCTGATAAAACGAAAAGTTTCCTCCCTATTAAGGACTGAAATATGAAAAACCTTTAGTTTGGTACAGATATGTAGATGAGGCATTTGTTATTTGGAGGCATGGAGAAGAGGAACTGCATGAGTTTTTGGTTTTTATAAATGGTATACATCCTAGTATTCAGTTTACCATGGAAAAAGAAACTAATGGAAGTTTACGATTTCTTGACATATATAAATAATAATTCACTATCTTTTAAGGTTTACAGAAAACAGACAAACACTGATAGATACCTTCATAAATTATCCAACTACCATCCACGTCAAAAAATTGGTGTAATTTAATTAATTAATGATTCGTCTTGAATTTGATTTTAATTTTAACTTTTGGTACGTCTAGGTTTTTTGCTATGTTTTTCCTAAACCTTGAGGCAAATGCTTTACCAATTATATGTTAAATTACCACAGTACTATAATTTAACATAAGTAGTTTAACATAAAATTAAAATTTAAAAAATTACAGAAAACGTTCTGCATTATGCTTTTCATTGTTAATAATTATTAATTATTGACAAAGATATCTCTTTGTTAGATTTAACTGGATTATTTTTTTGATGTCATGTTTATATTTGTGAATGCTTCTATCATTTTTGAATTGAAGTTTTTCACAACGTTAAACTTACATCATAACTTGATTAAATTTGGTTAAATGTGTTTTTGGCTGACAATTTATCCTGACAGTTATCCTTCGCCGTTAGAGGGTGTTCTGAGTTGTCATCTTTAACACAGTTTAACAATATCTAATTTTTAATGACCTAGTTATTATTTACTAAAATTTAATTCTTTAGTTGGATTTATACGTTTCTCAACCCGTTATATTAATAGCAGACTAATGTTTATGTTTTAATTTTTCAACTTTGACAAAATTTATTTCAACATCTTTAACAAATTTAATAGATATTACTACTGAAGAAGATAACTGTAAGTGTTATCCAAACGTTTAGATTGTATAATTTAAAATACACCATTAAAAAAACCCAAAAACGATAAGTATTTATCAAAATAAAAACGGTTTATTATTATGTTTGTCCTTTTACTGGGGACGTCGACGGAAGAATTGTTCGTTAAATAACTATTAACTGTCTGTTTTCTTGGGTAAAATGATTTATGACAAATTTAGTATATTATCAAACGTTATCAAGTGGAGAGGTCTGTTAATTCCAGTTTATGCTACACATTAGAAGAATGCGTTTCTTTCTACTTAAAAGGCTTTTAAATAATAAAAGTTTTCATAATTTCAGAAATAAAAAAACATATGGGGGCATAATAATCAATCCATAGAATATGCAAGTGCGGAATAGGTAGAATATTAGGAGTAGGCCATTGAGAAGAAACAAATACTTAAAATCAACTTTTAAACAAATATTAAAATTTGACAGATAGTGTAATTTGTTGCACAAGTAACTCCTTAAAACTACCTATAATGTCTTTTATAAATGATAAATCTGTTGATATGATTGCGGTATATTTTGAATGTCTACAATATGCGGCATTGGCTAAGAGAGCATACTCAGCTCGATATCCAAATCGGCATCTACCCAATGCGAGAATTTTTCCGCGTTTAGTGCAAAATCTGCGTAATACTGGAAGCTTTCGACCAAAGTTGCGAAGAGACTCGGCTAGAAAAATGGAAGACAATATTGTTAATGGCTTAGCATACGTGTCAATGAATCCCCACGTTTGTACTAGAGCAATGTCTATCGCGTTGGATATGTCACGAACTACTATTCAAAACATTTTAAAGGATCATAGGTTTACATGTTTCACAATGTGTTTGTAATTTCAAATTTATAGAATACACCCGTATCATATGGTTTTACATCAAGCCTTACGTGATGAAGACTTTGATCGACGCATAGATTATTGTCATTGGATGTTGCGCAGGATCACGGAAAATAGAGAATTTTTATCCGAAATTCTTTGGACGGACTTTTAAAAGTGATGGAAACATTAATTTGAATAATATACATTATTGGTCTGACACCCATTCTCACTGGTTGCACATCAAGGTCGTTGGAGTGTTAATGTGTGGTGTGGCATCCTGGACGGAACGATTGTAGGTCCCTATTTCTTCCATGAACCACTAAATAGTGGCGTGTTTCTTGATTATCTGGTAAACCAATTGCCTATTTTATTAGAAGATGCAATTACGACAAAATATGTTTTTACAACTAGATGGTTGCCCTGCACATTTTTCAATAAATGTGCGAGAACACTTAAATTTACCACAAATAGTCTCTAATAAGTTATTACATTAAATGTGTTTATCAAGATCATAAAAAATACATGGACGTTGTTTACTTCTAAATTTATGTAATTCGTAAATAATGATAACACTGTGAGGTAAGACGACGACCTATATTATAATAATAATAATAATAATACTAATAATAATAATAGTAATAATAATAAGAATAATAATAATAATAATAAAATAAATAATCAGAGTATATGTACAATTGTTTTAAAGAGACAAACCAATAGATTCACTTATTCAATTCATTATCCCTCTATCCATCCTCCTAAGTGTTCCTGAGTGCTTTAGCACGATAGGCCTTATTTAGCCTGTTCAGGTCTACAGTCATAAAAAAAAAAATTTCGTACGTAAATTTTAAACGTCAAATGTAAGCATCGGGAAGAAGCTTGCAAGGTTCAGAATTCTCATAATCAAGTAACTTTATACCTTAATTTTAATTAACTATCTTGATTTGAAATTTGGTAACTTTACAATGTAAACATCTACACACAATGCAGAACGTTTTCATCCTAACTCACAACATGGGGGCGCTCATTTCCTTTTATTGATCGGAAAATACTAATAATTTTCCAATTTCTTTCGGTACGGTACGGTATTGCAAAATGGTCAGCTTTATAACGTCAACTCAACTAATTGTTTCGTTTAACTTAAATTCGCAACCTTAACAGCGGAAAGGTCAAACCAGAATCAGGTGATTTTACACAGTGAGTTTTTTTTAATTATTTGTATGGGGATCACGGAAACCATGAGAGTTACACATTTGCTTAAACGGGGAAAGACTTTCTTCTTTAGAAGACTAATATAGATACGTTTTTGTTGATTTAAGAAAATGCATGGCTTACTAGATATTCGTAAAAAGTAAAATTCTTCATAATCGTTTCAGCGCTTTAATTCGTTTATTTGTAAAGATAGGTAAAAATTGTTTAAACACAATTTGTAGATAATTTTGTGCCGAATAACGTCACCGTACTAGTTTTTTATTTTGCTTAGCAAAATTGAATTTTTTTAAATGGAAACCGTAGTTGGCTATGACATATTTTAATAGTGCATTTTTTTCTGATGGTAATTACGTAAGTTCTTCAAGATTTCATTTTACGATATATTTCCACAAAAAGAGTATATTTGCAAACCTAGTCGTGTACGAAGGTACAGTGGTGACTATAGCTGGATCTTCAATCGTTAGATCTAATGGGTATGTGGTGTGTGTGCGTAACAGTGCTTCACACTTTTTTTGTTAGGGTTGTTTGGGACACCGAAAAGTTCAATAGACAATCTCTAACTTGACTTGTGAAGAGGGAGATATTTTGCATGTGGAATAAATCATTAGGATAAGTGATGAACTCTTCATATATTTTGTGCTCTTGGTTTCCCTGTGGTTGGCTGCAAGGGACACATAAATAGTTGTTTCTCGCTATTTCTATGATTTAGAGAGGACCTAAAACCATGAATACCGCATTCGCTACACCCAAGATTAAAAAAAAATACTATACCAAAACTTTCCATCAGCCACGAGACCTGTTCTGTATGAAGTATCTATGCCGATAGCACTTAAACACCAGACTGTTTTTTCTCATTTCAGACGAAGAAGCCAATTCTCGCCATCCGGGAATAAATCTTCGAACGCAAAATTCAAAGGATTCCAGTCTAACTGGCATTCAGATACAACCTACAAATCACATCCAATTGAATGATTTTATCAATTGGATTTTTCAAAAATTCAAAACAGAATTAGTTGGACCCAATCTACAACAATGGAATGTCTTGTCAGAATGTGTTTTATCCTTTATTGAAGTTATAATTTAATATTGCTGAGATTTGATCATTTTCACATTTATCGTCCTGGTTTAAAAGACCTCGTTTACTAATGCAAGTGATGACTATTAAGAGTTGTACCTGAAATAGACTTGTGGACTCGAAACTTACTCAATTATTAAAAATCTCGTAGAATATTGAATTCCAAATAAAAATTAGTGGATGTGCTGGTTGACCCATACCATATCTCCGAAAGATTCACAATTAAAATCTTATCAATTTATTATAAGTTTTGTTATGAACGAATAAGTTCAAAGTTCAAATATGTAATTAAAAATTATTATTATAAAAATTAATAGTTACAGATCTTCTAGAAGGTGCATATCCACTCATTAATGTGCTGGGCCAACTTAAATTCAGCGTCATAACAAGCACTGGTGCAGGACCCATTACTTGTTTTACAAACTTGTTATTCACAATCCTATTTCTTAAGGTTTTTTCGGGAACACCTCTTATCTTTAATGGTAGCGTCTAAATTTGTTTCGGTCCATGAAGCGCTTTTTGACACTTGTTTATAATTAGTTGACATTCTCTGCAACTTACTGCTTTTAGGAGTGATTATAATTTGGTGTATCACTAATAGGTACATCGCTTTTATTCAAAAATGCTATGCGGCATCTTTCCCAAAAGACGGGTGAGATACCGCACGCCATATCGAAGTAGTTGTAAGGAACAAACATATTTTAACATTAATCTGCAGATCTTTAAGTGTAAATCAATAAAATGTTTAAAAGGAAAGTGATTTTTACGAACACATCGAAAAACGTAGCAACTCGAACTCATTGGTTCAATTAACATCCTTATTAGTGATGATGTTGGTGACACTTGCACATTCACCATTTGTTCGCGTTAATTAAATGCCAAGATATAAAAAGCGAATAGATCTATAATGTTTTTTAAAGTGCGCTATAAATGATAACCACTTAGATTGGTTACGTCCATGGTAAAATTACATGTTAACGTAACGACTACAAGCCGCCTTTAACTGAAGTTTTTTACCTTCCAACCTACATATACATATAATAAAATTTATCAATTTTAATTTAAGTTTTGGTTTAAAAGACCGTTATAAGGAAATATGTATTAAATTTTATAAAATTAATTGTAAATCTAAACTTAACCAATTATTAAAAACTTTAAATTTGATTATAAAATTATTTTGTCTTTAACATAAAATATTAAAATTCCCAATTAAAACTTACAATTTAAAATTTTTAATAAACGAATTAATTAAAGAAATATTTTAAAATTATTATAAAAAAAAGAAAATTTTTAAATTTTAACAAAACTAAAAAAGTAAACCAAGGTCTTTATGTTTAAAATTAATTTTTAATTCATTAAAATTATAATTTTGCGGAAAAGGGTTTGTTCAAATTCTAAAGTCATTGTAAAGGTTATCCGAAATTAGAAAACTGGAAAGCAATTTTTTTAACCAAAATACGTAAAGACTAAGAACCGAATAAATTAATTTTAGTTTGGGATTTTTAGGTGCTAATACGAGGAGTGTTTTGGGAAAGTTTTTTTTCTTGATTTTTTAGTATTCTTTCATTTTTGAAATTTGGTTGCACACGATTTAAAGGTTGGTAGTACCAATTGTGGGTGGAATCTTGAACGAATCCTAACCTTTCACGTTTGTGGATTATGTAAATTAGCTGAATTTTAATTACTAAGTAAATTTGTTAAAAGATTGTATTTATTTATTGTTCGTATTTTTGATGGGGAATATTTTAGGTTTTAAAGTTGACTTCTGATTTTCTAGGTTAACTTTAGAATGTAGCAATTTTAAAATTTTAAATATACTTTATTTTAATTAGCCTATTTTGTTTAAAAATTTATTTATATTTTCCTATTTTGAAGTTTTAAAATCACGGAAACTTCCTTATATAAACTTAGAAGTAACAATTTTTGTTTTTTCCAAAAAGTATTTGCAAACCATTTGAAATATTTTAAAGCAATTTAGATTTATTTGACTGTATATCTAACGTAAGAGCTTTCGTTGCAATAATTTCTCATTTCTATAGTTACCGCTGCAGGCATTGATTCTTTCCAAATTTGTTGTTTCATTTGCACCTTTAAAAATACAGAAATGAGGTTGGAATACGCCCTCAGCAGTTGCGTGGGACTCCACCGTTATAGTGTATCCCCTCTCCGTTGATTGTCTGGCATGTATGACTACGTAGCTGTCTCTTTTAGTCACAACTATGACAGGTTCATTATCTAGTTGTAAATCAGATTCGTCTATGTCCCACATATAGCTAGGTTAGTTAATAAGATTGAGTTCCATTAATATTTTATTTAAGAGCTTGGAATATTCATTGCATTTCCTCCTATTCATATCTTTGGGTTGAGCATTAGACAATCCTTGAGCTTTGCAAATCAAACAGTAAGAATTCTTCTCATAAACGACCTAAACCAATCTACACCGGCAATTCTTTTTGTGTTATTGAAGGTGTGCTTTACACTTATCTCTTCAGCAAGATTGAAAGCTATTTTCATTACAGATCTTCTAGAAGGTGCATATCCACTCATTAATTGCTGGGCCAACTTAAACTCAGCGTCATAACAAGCACTGGTGCAGGACTTGTTTTACAAACTTGTTATTCACAATCCTATTTCTTAAGGTTTTTTCGGGAACACATCTTATCTTTAATGATAGCGTCTAAATTTGTTTCGGTCCATGAAGCCCTTTTTGACACTTGTTTATAATTAGTTGACATTCTCTGCAACTTACTGCTTTTGGGAGTAATTATAATTTGGTATATCACTAATAGGTACACCGCTTTTATTCAAAAATGCTATGCGGCATTTTTCCCAAAAGACGGGTGAGATGCCGCACGCCATTTCTGTGCTTCCATATTGCTTATCATTGCGAAAACTTATCGAAGTAGTTCTAAGGGACAAACATATTTTAAAATTAGCCTGCAGATCTTTAAGTGTAAATCAATAAAATGTTTAAAAGCAAAGTGTTTTTTACGAACACACCGGAAAACGTAGCAACTCGAACTCATTGGTACAATTAACATCCTTATTAATGACGATGTATGCATTATGTTGGTGACACTTGTCGATTCACCTGCAGTGTGACATTTGTTCGGGTTAATTAAATACCAATGTATAAAAAGAGAATAGATCTATAATGTTTTTTAAAGTACGCTATAAATGATAACCACTTAGATTGGTTACGTCCATGGTAAAATTACATGTTAACGGAACGACTACAAGCCGCCTGTAACTGAAGTTTTTTACCTTCCAAAGTTATAGTCTAGAAGGTTATGCAATCGACTTTTTTTTCACTATCGCTAAATCGACTTATTAGTTCATTTTACAACTTTTGGGCAAGTTTCGCCAAGATCGACCATGATGTCTGGATGTGTGTATGTAGACGTGTATGTGTGGATGTATGTTAGTATCCACAATAACTCCAGAACGAAAACACCTACGTACTTAAACTTTTGTATTTAAGCTTGTTTTCATTTTGCTTGGAGCTTGTTAGATTTTGGGAGAAATCCAGCGGCGGAAGGGGGGGGGTTTATTAGGAGCAGTTTTTGGTTTTTATCAAATAAATATTTCTAAAATAGCTGCACATTTCAAAGATATAAAATACGTAGATATAGATCCTAAACATATAGATTAATTATGTTCCATGAAATTTTTTGATACTATGCGTAATTTAGGGGCAAAAAAATTCCTAAGGTAGAATTTAAGTGCTAGTTCAAACTTTCAATATCTGAATAACGATTAATTTTATAAGAAAAAGTGTAGACAAATTTTTTAAAGAAAATTTAATTTTACATAACTTTCATTTAAAAAGTTTCTTAATATAAGGTAAGGTAGGTCTAAAAATTAATTAAATATGAATGAAACTGATTAAACTTATTATTGTCTTATAGAAGCTTTGGAATTTTTTTTACGTTAACATGTTAATCTCTATCTGACATGAAGTTTTAAACGTCGTTCTGACATTGATTATTGTTTTTGTTTTTACAAGGTTGCCTGTTTTCGTAATGGACATATAAAAAAGAGGCTGTATAGATATCATAAAAAAATTATAATCAAAATTATTCCATTTCTTTTAATTTTTTAAGTTAGTATCTGGATTTCTATTAACCTCTGTCTGACATGAAGTTTTCAGCGACTTTTTGACATAGATTATTGTTTTTGTTTTTATAATGTTGCCTATTTTCGTAATAAACTTATTATAAAAGAGGTTGCATAATTATCCTAAAAAAATGTTATTAAAATTATTACATTTCTTTTAATTTCCATTTTGTAGGTTGGAAGCTCGTGTTGTGTTCCACACCAGATATTTTTTTAAATGATTTATGAAACTAGTCGATTTATTGACCCCAGAAATTGGGCGTAAAGATTAATTTGTATGTGCTAACGTTAGAAGGAGCGCCAGCAATTACAGCGTATCAGAACCTACCAATTAAGATGTCACTAATCCTGTATTATGTTAAAAATTTAACTCAGTTGTTGCGACCAAAATTAAAAAGATTTGCTAAAATAGAAATAAGTACTTTTTTAATTTGTTACATTGGTCCCGTAAAAGTGTTCCCCCGCACTTTAACCCCTTGAAATGAAATTACTTTGAATTGCAGTTTTAGTTATTACGATTCGTATTTCTTTGACTATGTTTCAATTAGCAGTAAAATTTGACGGCCTGTTTCAGACGATTATGCTTATTATGAATACATTCAGACACAGTTGAATTTAAGTTCTAAAGTGTTTTATTGTATGAATTCAATAGATATTATCACTTAAATATTTAAAAAAATATCTTAAAAAAGTTCATCATTACAATAAATAAATAGATCATAGATTGAAGCAACATTTATGCATAACTACAATTAATCTGAGCAAATTCTTTTCCACGAAAAAATCTGTAAAAATTTGTTAAATAATACTTCCTCCTAATATCTGCAGTAATAAAAGGGTTTTATAGGAGCAATTACTACGAGCTAAATTTAAATTTTATTGTTGGTTTGCCGGCTTTGTGTAGGTAGCTTGGAATGTAAACGCCTTATAAATGTCAGTTCCTTAAATGACTCGTAAATTGGAGTACTAATTTTAAAATAACAGAACTTCCAGTTCTATTTTAAAACTCATTATTACGAATTGTTTTATATCGGGAATTACGCATTTACTTGCATTAGTGTAATCGTTTTCAAGTATTTTCACTCTTTATGGTCAATCATCGCCTTTACTTTAGAAAGAGAATCTTAATTGTTACAGTTCAGCCTAAGTTACAGCCATAATCCTATTTTCCTTTAAATTTCGTTACTAATTACTTTGTGTTAATAAAACACATGAGGAATAGTATATTATTTCTTGCATATGTTTCAACATTCATTTTGAGATGTTATACACTGAAAATCGTCACTAATTGTGTAAATCGCCAACACAAGTACAAGTAATGATTATCCTTCATTTAGATAAATTCTTGTGAATAATCACTCTTGAATAATAAAATTTTAGTAAAAGATTTGTTTAATATAATTATATCTGTACAATATTTTTCTGTATTTAAACTTTTAAAGTACAGAAAGTTGTTTTGGTCAAATTACAACTTCTAGTCATTTATCAAAGATGTTTGAATGATCGATGACTGGAAAATTGAATAAGATATTAAATTGTTACGATAAGGCTTTATTAATTACTTATTTAAATCCCTTGAAACGTGATGGATGCTTCCGTGACAATGTATCGACATAAAATGCATTTCTACATAAGAAGGTTATTGAGCAAAAAGTTAATGCAATCTAGTTGCTTCAATGATTAGATTCTACTGAATTAGTAGTAGAAATTACTCTCATTGCGAAGATTGCGAATTTTTTATTTTTGGATAACTTTTTTATTCATGAATGGATCTTAGTATTTTTTTTATATTTTGTTCATAATGATGAAATATAACGGTTGGTATATAAACTACGGTAATACATGTAAGAAAATTTTTACACGCGTTTACGTAAAAAAAATTGTTCAAATTTTATTTTTAAAAACCCACTTTGAAATTTATGAAAAAATTGTACAAAGCTCTTGATACCAAAAAATTATCATTACATTATAAAGATACACTGGTAAAATTTCAGTCAGTTATCTCTTAGCAAAAGTTATTCAACATTATATGCCAAAAAAGGGGAAAAAGTCGATTTTCTGTAGAAGCGGCCCGGCAATATCCGTAAGGACCAAAATACTTCATCATATTTCATCCCAATTCATCTTAATTCACCTTAATTCATCTTGATTCACTTTAATTCATCTTAATTCACCTTAATTCATCTTAACTCATCTTAATTCATCTAAATTCATCTCAATTCATCTCAATTCATCTCAATTCATCTCAATTCACCTCAATTCATATCAATTCAACTCATTTCATCTCAATTCATCTCAATTCATCTAAATTCATCTCAATTCATCTCAATTCATCTCAATTCATCTCAATTCATATCAATTCTTATCAATTCATCTCAATTCATCTAAATTCATCTCAATTCATCCCAATTCATCTCAATTCATCTCAATTCATCTCAATTCATCTCAATTCATCTCAATTCATCTTAATTCATCTCAATTCAACTCAATTCATCTCGATTCATCTCGATTCATCTCGATTCATCTCGATTCATCTCGATTCATCTCGATTCATCTCGATTCATCTCGATTCATCTCGATTCATCTCAATTCATCTCAATTCATCTCAATTCATCTCAATTCATCTCAATTCATCTCAATTCATCTCAATTCATCTGAATTCATCTCAATTCATCTCAATTCATCTCATTTCATCTCAATTCATCTCAATTCAAATTCATCTCAATTCATCTCAAGTCTTCTCAACTCATCTCAACTTATCTCATTTCATCTCAATTCATCTCAATCCATCTCAATTCATCTCAATTCATATCGATTCATCTCGGTTCATCTCGGTTCAAATCAGTTCATATCGGTTCATCTCGATTCATCTCGATTCATCTCGATTCATCTCGATTCATCTCGATTCATCTCGATTCATCTCGATTCATCTCGATTCATCTCGATTCATCTCGATTCATCTCGATTCATCTCGATTCATCTCGATTCATCTCGATTCATCTCGATTCATCTCGATTCATCTCGATTCATCTCGATTCATCTCGATTCATCTCAATTCATCTCAATTCATCTCAATTCATCTCAATTCATCTCAATTCATCTCAATTGATCTCAATTCATCTCAATTCATCTCAATTCATCTCAATTCATCTCAATTCATCTCAATTCATCTCAATTCATCTGAATTCATCTCAATTCATCTCAATTCATCTCATTTCATCTCAATTCATCTCATTTCATCTCAATTCATCTCAATTCAAATTCATCTCAATTCATCTCAAGTCTTCTCAACTCATCTCAACTTATCTCATTTCATCTCAATTCATCTCAATCCATCTCAATTCATCTCAATTCATATCGATTCATCTCGGTTCATCTCGGTTCAAATCAGTTCATATCGGTTCATCTCGGTTCATCTCGGTTCATCTCGGTTCACCTCAGTTCAAATCTGTTCATATCGGTTCATCTCGGTTCACCTCGGTTCTCCTCGGTTCACCTCGGTTCATCTCGGTTCATCTCGGTTCATCTCGATTCATCTCGATTCATCTCGATTCAGCTCGATTCATCTCGATCCATCTCGATTCATCTCGATTCATCTCGATTCTTAATCTTAATTCACCTTAATTCATCTTAATTAGTCTAGTTCATTTTGATTCACATTAATTCATCTCAGTTCATTTTAATTCATCCTCGTTCATCTCGGCATCCTAAGGACCATAATTATGACTCAATTAAAATCATCTTAATGCATCTTGGTTCACTGTATTCCACCTTAATGTATCTTAGTTCATTTTAATTCATCTTAATTTATCTTAATTTATATTAATTCGTCTTAATTCGTCTTAATTCATCTTAATATATCTTAATTTATCTTAACCCATCTTTAATTCATCTTAATTCATCTTAGTTCATCTTAATTCATCTTATCTCATATTACTTCATCTTAATTCATATTAATTCATCTTTGTTCATCTTAATTCATCTTTATTCATCTTAATTCATATTAATTCAACTTAATTCATCTCAATTCTTCTCAGCATCCCTAAGGATCATGAGTATGACTCATAATTAAAATCTTCTTAATGCATGTGAATTCATCTTTTTGGGCGTGGGAACATTTTGAAGACCGTGGGAAAATTTTATTGAGCGAGGCACCGACACCGCTCCACGATCTTAACTCGACTGGCGCTGTAAGGTAAGCCCCTGCTTTCTGATTGGTCCATGACCCCGCTCACCCTCAATCACAATCAAATCAATCCCAACCAAATCAACCTCGATCAAATCAATTGCAATTAAATCAATCAGATCAATTTCAATCAAATAAATCTCAAGTACCACAAAAAAAATGATTTTATTTATTAAACCTCATCTCATCATTACATAACATAGTAATTATAATAAAACCGTTTTTCTAAATGAATATTAAATTGGTTATTTCGCCTATTGGTCCTAAAGAACGCATTGAAATATTTTTACTCTTCAACCGCTCGTTAAATTGTTGTATACGATGGTTGGAAAAACTTATGGTAACGCTCGGGTAGCACACATTTTATTTTATTCAGTTCCACCACCCTCTCTCCGTTCTTCGTTGATTTGATGTCCAAATTGAATTTCTTGTATTCTACCCCTGTCACTATATCCTTAACGCTTTTAAAAGGTTTAAAACACGTTGATGCATTTAGAATAGATAAATCTGTATCTGTAATTATAACATGTTAACAAGTAATTAAATAAAGTAAATAAAATAAGGGGTAAGGGTTAAAACCAAAAACGGGCACTTACCAGTGTTGTTGATAATCGTACAGAATAAATATGATTAGTATAAAAAATATTTAATACACTGTATTATTGCAAATCAACAAATAGTGTCTGATCTGCTTTTATTAAAAATGGCGATGTTCCTAATGTGCAGTTAGATCCAAACCAGATCATGACAACTACGTAAATCTGTAGGACGTGCTCGAATCCTGCGGAAGCAATATAGGTATGCAAAAGTAGGATGATGCGGACAAAAACTGCGCATGGTAATCAAATGGAAGATGCAACCTACCTGAGGGATTGACGTGATGAGTATTTTATGTTTGGTTTTTTGTAAAATATGCCGTATACATAAGTTGGTATTGATGGTTATACAATCGACGCATGTGTGGGTGTGCATGTGCATGCGTGCGTGCGTGCGCGTGTATACATATGTGTGTCGGTGTGCATGAATGTGGTTGTAGGTGTTTGTGTTTGTGTCTGGGTGTGGGTGTAGGTGTGGATGGGGGTATATGTGTGTATGCGTGCGTGCGCGCTCGTGTGTGTGCGCGTGACGGGTGGATGTGCAAAGGTGTGGTAGTGAGTGAATTCGTGCGAGTGTTTGCGAGTGTGTACGAGTGCGCGCGATTGCATGTGAGTGCGACACCATGCGATTCCGTGCGTATACGCGCAAATGAGTTAGAGTGGGTGCGTTTGTGCTTGCGGACGTGCGTGCGTCTGTGTGCGTTAGTATCCGCGATAACTCCTGACTAATGAAATGTAAGTACTTGAAATTGCACATTTAAGCTTGATTTAATTTCTCCTGGAGGTGGTTTTTCTAAAACCCGCGATGGAGGGAGTATTAGGCGCAGTTATTTGTTTTTATCAAATATTTCTGAAACAGTTGCATATTTCAAAGGTTTAAGAATGCCAGCGTATACATTCTAAGATAATAAATTGATTATGTTCTACGCAATTTTTTGATACGACGCGTATTTTGGTAGCAAAAAAATTGTGAGGTGGAATTTAAATTTGTTTCATATCTTTTAAAGATTAATAAATAAAAATATCCTTTAAGTATCTTAATCCGCAGCCAAATAAGCTTTAAGGATTAATTAAGTAGAATTTATAATACTTAAATAGTGTACTGGATATTTTTATAGGAATGGGAGCTTTGGAATTTTATTTTCATGTTAGCATCTATATGCCTATTAACCTCTGTTTGACAAAGGTTCTAAATGACATAGGTTTTTTTTTTGTATTTGTAGGCCGAGATCTAGACAGAAACGGAAATGTCAGGCATCTTTATGCGTATCAACTACTAATGGTTATTAGCACTACCTATTACTAGATTGTTGCCCTACTAAACGAATTCTACCTTTAGTAAGGGATCTTTAACGTGTCAATCATCGCATTGCCACGAGACCTATAGTTTTACTTCCTCCGTTTTTAGAAAAACGGGTACCCCTGCCTGGTTTGAACCCGCGCCGCTCGGCTGAAGGGCAAGCAACCTAACCATTCCATCACAGAGGCAGCCATGAGATAGTTTATTGTTATTGTTTCAAAATTTAAACTGAAGATTTTTAAGCCTGTTACACGTCTAAACCGTACTAGGCGTCGTGCAGACTTACCGAAGTAAGCGGGTTGTCAAGCCAGCTACAGTGGAAATGGGCGGAGTCGATATAAGGAATAACATGATTGAAAGGTAATTTCAAACACCTTACACTTACCAAAAAATGTACAACTCACGTTCAATCTCATGTTCAATCCGGGACAAATTGTCTCTAGGCGCCACCACAATCTTAAATTAATCCTATCTGACTATGGAAGACAGAATTGCAGTAAAATCATTCACCACTCAAAGTCAATCACACTTCAAAAGAAATTTATCTAAAGTCTCAAGAAAATTTTGAAATACACGGGTCGTCGTAAACTTATTGAACACACCCCGTACATATGAAAATGCCAAATCATAAAATGTTAATTTGAGGCTGTAACATTTGCGAGCGCAGTATCTCACCTGGGCTCTTCGCTTTAACATAACACCACATGTTATGCTTTAATGTTTGCCCTTCAAAACGTTCAACACAATGAAGAATGTTTACTTCCACTTATTTGATTTGTACAGTTGATTTGATGTTATTATCGATTGTACACATGTACTTCATTCAATGTCAATGATGATCACCAACGTCTTAACTAAATTTTATCAACTTTTAGTTCGATTACTTGAAGGGTTACGTCGCACGCTCTAGTACTGAACACGGTCAACAAAATATTTTCTGTGTTATTTTCAAATATGCTTTCGCACCTTTTTAAATTTCTTAAAGAAAATCACTATTATTTTCTCCAATTCACAATAAAACTATTTATTTATGATTTATTATGATTTATCCCCTTTTGGGTTATTGCAGCCGCTTATATATACGCTGCTGAAACTGCAATTTTCACAAATAAAATCCACACTAACCATTCTAATGGTCCCTTGAAAAGCAACGCGAGCGACCCTTATTTAATCTGTTACCGAACTATCTGAACTGAACTAACTAACTATCTGTTCAATTGGGTACTGCCTTATATACCCTCTATTATTCTCGCGCCAAAATCAAAATTTACCTATCACGATCGTGAATTTCGTGCGTTGCTTTGCGCGTCGACGTTCGAAACGGAACTATCGCTACGCAAAGTAGGAAGAATTTACTTTTAAATTCAATTACAACTCTCCGAAAAACCATTAATTGCAATCTCATTCACTCTGTACATTATTCAGAACATCCCTCAACTTTCTGTGAAAATCTTCTCTTTCCGCACAATTTATTAAAAATTCCCTCACATTCTAACAACTTCATTCTGAACATGCACTAAATTTACCTATTGCACAATATTACAAAATTTATACAAACAGAAATATTCATACATATTCCTTACTGTACGTTAATACAATATCAATATATCATAATCTTACTCACTCACACGTCTACAACCATTTCTTTAATCTAAATTCTTTTATATGCGGTAATCTCTTACCAGTACCGTCTCAGTAAAAATTGTCCCAAAACATTATTTTTCAACCAAATTTAATGATTTCAACATAAAAATCTTTCTACAACATTCAAATATTCTTTCATGTTATAAATAATGCTTCATTAAACTCCAATGGCGTATCATTGACACTAACTTACATTCTACATACACATAAAAAAAAATTCCGTGCAAACTCACCTCATTTACATTCAAAATACCTTACATACGTTATTCCACATACACGATGCGTCAAAATAACCTTACAATCCTTATCGTATGATATTGTGAATTAAGTTATTAGTACTATACCTAATGCAATTAAATTAGTATTATCTCATTTGTTTTAACTTCCACATTGTCGGTTGGAAGATCGTGTTATTCCACACCAGATATTTTTTATCAATTATTGGTTACTACGTATATGTTACAAACTGTTGTGGCATTAAAATGAGCAAGTATTTGATTAGCTTGAACACCTTGTTTCATTAAAAAACTAATAAAAATGGTTTTTTTTTAATTGTACTCATCAAAGACTATAAATTCATTAGCACAAATTATTGCTTGATATCTCCAAGGCATACTTAGAGGAACGTACGTTCTCTTTTTGTGGTGCATTCTATTTACTTTGATTAAGGTCATTTGTTTTACTGGTGAACGGTCTGATGTGGATCTAGATGCAACCTATCGCACAGATTAATAACATTCGTTTCAAAAATATTAACATGAACTAAATATTAGATATAAGTTCGTCTTTACTATCGAACTGATCACTTTTATGTAATAAGGGTTATACGGTACTTATTATATTTCAGTGCATATATAGGTAGTGTTTTAATATAAGGATAGATAAAGTATAAAACAAATAGATAATATAAATATTTATATATGTTTAGTTACGAAAATATATCAGTTTCTTACAGATTTATGATGTGATGTAGTAATAGAGATAAGCTTGTAAGTGAAATCGTGTGGTGTTCTTGTACGATTATTGCTTTACGCATTGCTCAGATACGCTTATTGGATCATTACACTAATCGCAGAACAAAAAGCCATGCTAAAGGCTTTATTCTAAACAGTTGTAATAAGATATGCCATGCAGATAGGACTCTTCGAGCTTTCGATTTTTTTATGTGTTTGCATTATGGCAGCTTTATGATAATAAGCATTGAATATTAATTATTCTATTAGCGTTGCGACATTTACACACACAAATATTCTTTTGTGTGTTACACATTGAGTGTAATTGCAAATGTAATTTTATTTTTTTCTGAACAATTCTTTTTTTGTTTGATGTTAGCCATGCAATAAGTTTAACACTAAAAGCAGACTTTTATACAACCACTAAAAGCGGTTCTGTATTGCGTCTTTTTGAACATAAATGGTTTTGAATGGTATGTAGATATAGGAAAATGGTAGGCGACCACCCTGAAGAACATTTTAAATCTGTCAATATTTTGTGAAGATAAATACACGTAGATATACATTGTGTAAATATTTTTTTTTTTTGTACTAACCAATATTTTACAGTAATAGGTGTAATACAAAATGAATTGTAATACATAAAATAAAAACCGATGAAATATGCTTGAAAAGAATTCTTAAAACCTTGTTTGTATCAAAAAGCAAAGTTCACTTTAACATCCTTTATTTTATAAATATAACACCAAGTGAATTTCTTGTTGCCGATGAAACCCATTAACCCATGGGCATAATTCTTTTGATCTTGCCATTTATAAGGAAACCGATTGGAGTTGTCCCTTTTACTTCCATCTTCAAGATTATATTTCATTCAACTTGAAGATTCTGCAATTTACCTTTTATTAAAATTACGGTTTCAATAGGATTATTTCTATACATATTCTATAAACAGCTTTGTCATTACAATATTTAAAATTAACTTGGTTATAAAATTTAATATGTATAAGCAAAATATTTGTTCAAATTTGAATTACTTAGCTTAAAAAATAGAATTTTATTGGTAATCAGTAAATAATGTCCGTTCGGTCATTTGTTGTTAAACATCAGAGTTTGAAAGTTTTTATGAAAACAATTAACTTGAACATAAACGTGTATATTAGATCTTTTCTGTACGTTCCAGAATCTATCTTAAAATTGATTATACTTTTGATCAGGACTAAGTTAGTCTGTTAGAGAATTGCATTTATTCTAAAGTTTTATCTGATCAGAGCTTAGAGTTTCGAAATAAATTCTAATTAATCATAATTGTGCATGTCATCATTGTTTTGATGAACTAATTATTTATAATTAATTCTGTTTAAGTGCTACGTGTTCCTTCGTTTGCGATTTATTATGTACCTACTCAAATGCTTTCTTTAGCAATGTTTATTTCTGCTAAAAAACAAAGCACGACTGAATTCTGTAACAGAGTTATTATTCTTGCTTAATTTGTAGGGAATCCAGAAGGTTTTATGATAAAAATAAAATGGGTATCGCAATCACAACTCTTCTCAAATTTCATGAATATCAAGATTATATTGATCTTAAATTAGATACAATAACGATACGGTTTATTTTAATGTTATATTATAATAAAATGTAATATAACACGTATACATAGTTTCAAGCTTTTATTAAATTGATGGTGTATAGTTGTGAACGAAATGATATGCATTGTTGGCAAAAGATGATTAATACGATTATCAAAATGATATTGAGTAGTGTATTGTTTTATACCTCCTATGAGGTACTTATTTCACAAGTATAAAGTTGAGCATTATTTGCATCGAAGTTAAATTTTCAACATTATTCTAACAAAATTTTTTCCTTATCGATTATCAAATAGGAGCTAGAAAATATAAATACAAACAAAAATCTTGTAATACACAATGCACTGTTTGTTAACTTGTAACATTCAAATTTCTAGTAAATTCTCTGTTGCTTCTGGCGAGATCTTCATGCACGGCTTCTAAAATTGCTTCATCCAATTGAACTGTACGCCGAGTTCTCTCCCTTCCACGACCTAAGTGTTTCATTAGCATTTCCATCACAGAAGCCAAACAAAAATTACATATCAGCATACTCAGTTGTACTGAATTCCATTGTGAACTTTAACGAAACGCTTGTCTAACAAAGAAACGAAAAACAAGAACCACAAACGATAACCACAATGAAAAAACAAGTACGATGACACTGAAAATCTGACAATTCGCGTGACATAATTTTCAAAACTGTTGCAACGAGAATTAGATGAAATACGACTTGGAAAAAATCTTAAAATGTTAAACGTAATTGCCAAAAGAAATAGAATTGATATGAAATATGCATATTTGTGACCCAAAATTTCCAACTTTGATGACCTTGTGTGGCTCCATGAAGTGGTTTAGAGTATTTTTATATTACAATTTTTTACCCAAAATACTCCAAGGAAGATCGTCGTTTTTCCAGTATTTTCTGGACACCGTGTGTATATATCTCCTTGGTTTCTCAGGTGTTGGACCGCATATTACTTTTAGTCTCTATGAGACTGTTTTTCCTCGACGACGTTTCGACAGAGTCACGTCTGTCATCTTCAGGTCTATAACTTACGGCTCGTACTCTTTGTTACTCGAACTGTACCTACTGCAAACAAAGAGTTTCATAGAGACTACAAGTAATACGCAGTCCAACACCCGAGAGACCAAGGAGAAATACAGCAGCCGCGGAAAACTAAAACAACCATATATATATATATATATATATATATATATATATATATATATATATATATATATATATATATATATATATATATATACAGGGTGTTACTTAAGTGTATGTACTTATTTTAAGGGGTGATTTCTGAGGCGATTTCGAGCCGGAAAGTTCATATGAATATATGTCCTCAGAAGCTTCGTTATCGATCTACAGGATGTTGAAGTTGTTGTGTTTTTTCGGTTTTTTCCAAATTTTTCGAAAACCCTTCTGGATATTACATTGAAATTTTACATATTGTATAAGGGCATGAATGCCCTTATTTCAACTGAAAAGTTCATTTTTAATTTAACCAGTGGCGTAGATACCAGCTAGGTCATGACATATATTCTACAAAAAAAATGTGTTACGCTACTGTTTTATATGACGCGTTTACAC
Source organism: Vesta saturnalis (assembly GCA_036346205.1). Taxonomy (NCBI): domain Eukaryota; kingdom Metazoa; phylum Arthropoda; class Insecta; order Coleoptera; family Lampyridae; genus Vesta; species Vesta saturnalis. The sequence goes on along the minus strand of JARFJB010001349.1, from coordinate 1,301,966 downwards.
GATATACATCAGAAATCAATTCCGAACAAAAAAGGTCTCCATACATTTTCACGTAAAACTCACCGTTTAGGAAAAAATAATTAAAAAGTGTCGTGTCGTTGTAACGTGCATTTATTCCTAACATAGAAACTATTTACAGAAACTGAACAATAAAGGGAAAAACTTTTGTGCAGTCATTCATAAAAAATGCTGAAAATGTCCACCATCCGCTTCTATACAGGCTTCTGCTCTTCTCCTCATTGAACGACGCACTCTTTCAAAAATTCCCGGTGTGTTCTGTATGGTTGCACAGCCCTCAGTTATTCTATTGCGTAAGTCTTCCAACGTCTGAACTGGTGTATTACAAACTAGTTTATAGATGCCCCCAGAAATAAAAGTCTAAGCTGTTCTGATCAGGCGATCCCGGTGGCCAGAACTGAGGCCCCTCACGACCTATCCATCGATTTGGGTAAACTGAATTCAAATAGTCACGCACCAAAATGCTGAAGTGGGCCGGGGCACCGTCGTGCATGAACCACATGTGCTGACGTACTAGAAGAGGAACATTTTCTAGTAATTCAGGCAAATTATTTTTAAGAAACGCACTATAGGTATTACCGTCAAGGCGCCTTGGAAGAAAGAATGGTCCAACTAAAAAATCTCCAATAATACCAACCCACACGTTGACTGAAAATTGCTGCTGAAATTTTGTTTCTACTATAGCATGAGGGTTTTCTTCGCTCCATAAATGAGCATTACGAAAATTTCTGATTGCTTCTCTGGAGAAATTTGCTTCATCCGTGAAGATAACTTGCCTGTCGAAATGAGGATTTTCTGCAACCTTCTGGAGAAACCACATGGAAAAATTCCTGCGTGCTGGAAAATCTCGTGGAAGGAGAGCTTGCACTCTTTGCAGATGATACGGATACAGCAAATATTCTCTCAAAATTTCCCATACAGTTTTGTGGCAAATATTCAACGCACTCTCAATTTTGCGTGTACTAGATCCTGGATTCTGTTCAATTTCATTGAGAACAGCCTCCTCTACTTCCGACGTCCTCACTGTACGAGGTCGTCCCTCTCGGTTTCCATTTTGTAAACTGCCATATTGAGACAGTCGCAGATTGATGTTTGTGAATGTTCTACTATCGGGAACAGCACGGTTGGGAAATCTTTCTTGGTAAAGACGCCTGGCTTGTTTAGCATTGCCGTCAGCCAGATCATAGACGAAATGTATGTCGGTCATCTCCGAAATAGCATAATTGACCATTTCTCTTACTTTTATGAAGACAAAACACTTGGAAAACAACAAAAAGAACAAATTTTCAAACTAGTTATTGCCTGTCAAGAATAAGACTGACATGACAGGATTATTAACGAAATACATAGCGATGTTTCCTTATCAACGGACAGAGCTCACTTGTGTTTTTGTGACATATCTTTATCTTGTAAATAAACTGCACGTTATAACGACACGACACTTTTTAATTATTTTTTCCTAAACGGTGAGTTTTATGTGAAAATGTATAGAGACCTTTTTTGTTCGGAATTGATTTCTGATAAATATCGTGTAAACGCGCCATACAAAACAGTGGCGTAACAAATTTTTTTTGTATACAATATGTAAAATTTCAATGTAATATCTAGAAGGGGAACACCCTGTATATACCGGATGCCCACGAGATCACTTTCCCGCTGCAATTTTTTTATTTATCTATCGATTTAAATGAAACTTGACAGAATTATTACTCTAACCAAACGTCATTTTTAGGAATTTTTGACAAGCATTTCCGACTTCCGGTTTCACCGGAAATGACCTTAACTTTTGATTTTTAAATGACACCCTCTGTATATTTTTTGTTTTTCGGATTCTGGAGGTCATTTTACGGCCGATTGCGTAATATTTAAATCGATTTTTTTCCAAATGTAATTTTAAAATTGAATTTTATTTTCTCATCCAGAGTGCCATGACCATCTTAAAATCATTCTACATACTTAACTCACTTCCAGAAAAATGCAAAGTCACTTTTATCTTTGTTAACTTTTTTACTAGAACGTTCTAAACTTTATTTTTGCCGCATTATGGGCGCGTCTGAGAGTTGTTTTTAAAGCAGCACAATTTTAATGCATTGCTTTGCGTATCTTCCCAATTTTTTCAGACAACGATCGAACAAAATTTATTTTAAAACAGAGTGTAATAATTTTAAACAGTATTAAAAATAATTAAAAAAAATTAATAACATTAACAATAATATAACATTAACAATAGGTATTAGATTATACTTTTGGACCTTTTAACCACCAATTAAATTTAAAGTGCTGCTTCCACCTCTTGACATTTCTTAACACGAAAAACGTTGTTTTCTAAGACATTCCTAAGCATGTCGGTAATGCTAGCAAATGCTCTCGTATACGGTTTTCTAAGTGTTAAGTGTTGTTGGCGGTGTTCGTAAACAATCTCCTTAATATGGCCCCACAAAAAAAGTCAAGAGGTGTAAGGTCAGGCGAACGAGGAGGCCACCGGATCGGTCCACGGTAGAGATAACATGTTCTCCAAATCGTTCTTCTATAATTTCTCACAACAATAGCGTTGTGAGCGCCCATCTTGTTGATAATAAAGGTGTTGATTATTTATTTCAACGGTAATTCCTCCAAAAATTTTCAATTTCATGTTGTAAAAACCCAAATATCGTTCTGCATTTAAATGCCCTTGGAAAAAATCGGACAATACGAGTACCAATTATTCCAGCTCATCATTTACTCCAAATATCTCTAGAAAATTACCTTCCATCATTCGGTGTTCATTTATCGTTGACCAATATCTTGTATTTTGCCGGTTGAACATTCCATTATTGGTAAAGCTCGACTCGTCAGAATACAAAATAGAATTGGCTAGGCTATTATCGGCATCGTTATGTTCCAAGAACCAGTTGCAATATTCCAGTCTTCTAACAAAATCTCCCTCGTACAAATGTTGGTGAAGCTGGTACTTAAATAATTTGTATCCACGTTTCTTCAAGATCTTTCTTGCTGATTCTGCGCCAATGTCTAATTCAAAGGCAATTTCCCTTGTGGATGCTGTGGGGTTTTGAATGACATATGCTATTACATTTTCTTCCGTTTGTTCATTCATAATAAAATGTTGTTGCAAATTATCTGGTTCTTGGCGCATTTTTCTTATAAGGTAGATCATGTATTGTCTTGTAGGATGATGAAGACGCTCAGGATATTCTTGCCGATAAACTCGTTCGGTTTCCGCTGCATTTTGGCACAATGTCCATACATAAGTATATCAACCTGCTTACTCTTGGTAAACTTTTTGTTAATTTTATAATTAAACTAAGTACAAACTTTAATTTAATTTTTAAGTAAAATATTAGATTTATGTTAATAAACACAACCTTTTATTATTACCTGTCAAACTTTTAAATTTACCATAGTGTTTCCATGGCAACCTAGCCACCTATGTTTCATGGCAACTCTGATGTGCTGTGACATAGTAAGTGTATTTTATTAATGAGTAAGACGTAAATATAAAAATAAAAATGTTTTAAATCGAAAATGGGTAAAATGACAAAACGTTATACGTCATTAAATTCGTTTTAAAATACTGCATTTAGTGGTTTTATGAAAGTGGTATGCTTCCATTTAATTTTTTGAGCTACGGCAAAATAAAGTTTAGAACGTTCTAGTAAAAAGTTAACAAAGATAAAAGTGAGTTTGCATTTTCTGGAAGTGAGTTAAGTATGTAGAATGATTTTAAGATGGTCATGGCACTCTGGATGAGAAAATAAAATTCAATTTTAAAATTACATTTGGAAAAAATCGATTTAAATATTAGGCAATCGGCCGTAAAATGACCTCAGAATCTGAAAACAAAAATATACAGGTGTCATTTAAAATCAAAAGTTAAGGTCATTTCGGTGAAACCGAAGTCGAAATTCTTGTCAATTCCTAAAATGACGTTTGGTTAGAGTAACAACCCTGCCAAGTTTCATTTAAATCGATAGATAAATAAAAATGGCAGCCAATGATCTCGTGGACATATATATGTATATATATATATATATATATATATATATATATATATATATATATATATATATATATACATGTCAGTTTAATAAATGCATGGATATTGGAAACCGTTAGAGATACGAAGATGGTTAAATGGAGAAAAAGTTGCGTCATTATATGCAAGAAGTAACCATGGTTACATGTCAAAAATCCTTCCATTTACTAGACACAGGGTGATAACTGAAAATATGCGTTCTAAAATCGCTATATCTTGTTTTGCAAGAGATACATCCACGATTTTTGCAGGATGTAACAGGTAGCGATTTCAAAATGATTTTGAAAAAATCTAGGCCTACTAGATTTTGAGATAATGCACGCAACTTTCGATTTTCTTATGGACGCCATATTAAAAACTAAAATAAAATTTAATATTATACTGAATTTTACTATTAATTAATCAAATGCTGGAATAAACCTCCATTCTCTTGCAATAATTGAATAGATGGTTGATTGGCAAAGGCCTAGTTTGATATAAATTTAATTGTGTAATTTGACACTTTCTCATTGGCAGATTATAAACATCTGATATATGGTTGAAAAGCATTTTTTATGAAGAATTCAAAAATGCGAGATGATAAGGAACTCTTGTGATGCAGTGCTAACTCGATGCAGATGGGGTTTGATTAATTAATAGTAAAATTCAGTATAATATTAAATTTTATTTTTTGTTGTTTTTTGTCACTTTTATTATTATGATTTATGTTAATAATCAATAATATTGTTCTCAATAGTTAGTTTAATTTGTAGATTAATTTTCATTTAATTAAAATACATAATATGTCAAGGTTGCTTTGATATAAATTTAATTGTGTAATTTGACACTTTCTCATTGGCAGATTATAAACATATGATATATGGTTGAAAAGCATTTTTATGAAGAATTCAAAATGCAAAAATCCAATATGGCGTCCATAAGAAAATCGAAAGTTGCGTGCATTATCTCAAAATCTAGTAGGCCTAGATTTTTTCAAAATCATTTTGAAATCCTCGCTACCTGTTACCCCATGCAAAAATCGTGGATGTATCTCAATAAGAAACAAGATATAGCGATTTTAGAAAACATATTTTCAGTTATCACCTGTGTCTAGTAAATGAAAGGATTTTTTGACATGTAACCATGGTTTCTTCTTGGGCATATAATGACGCAACTTTTTCTCCATTTACCATCTTCGTATCTCTAACGGTTTCCAATATCCCCATGCATTTCATCATAAACTGGACACCCTGTGTATATATATATATATATATATATATATATATATATATATATATATATATATATATATATATATATATATATATATATATATATATATATATATAGAGATGTCAACGATTTTAATTTACTATACTGTTAATTTAAAAGAAAACCTTGTAACAGATTATTGTAGTAAACAACGCGGAGCATCTTGTAAAAATATTTTTGTATATACAGGATGGCCGATTTTCGAGCAGTAAACTAAACTTGCGTTTTTTAATGGAACACTATACTTTCATATATTTGAATTCTCTGTTAAATGTCGAGGAAAATAAAATAAGGTGCTATTGGTGCCTACGACCAACGGTTCTGAAGGTACTGACATTTTCATGTTAAAAAATTAGTCAACTAAGTAGGCCCCTGTTCGCCATCTTGAAAGATATCGGAGTCAAATTTTGGGATTTGTTTTTCCAATGTGTCTTGTTCTAACTTCTAGATACAGATTGCAAGCTCTTTTCTGTACTATACAGGGTGCTCCATTCTGCTCAATGCTATTTTTCTAATTTTTTTAAATGGCACACCCTGTATTTTATTATAGATTTTAATAACATTTTTTACGAGGTTTCAATAGATACTCACTTTGTACTACCCATTCCTAGATGTTTTTGAATTATTTAGGGATCAAGCTGAAAATTATAAAATTTTGTTACTTTTTTCGACTTTCTTACAATATGGCCTATAAAATAAATAAAGACTGTCATAATTCACAGAAAAACAAAGATTAAACAAACCTAATTGCAATAAAACTGTGAAGCGATAGGTTTGGTGACACAATACATTTTGGACTATAAAAGAGCAACATAACTAACTTTAAAATGAAATTAAAGAACATAATGAATTACAAATTTTATTATTCCATGATAATATAGCAAAATTCGACACCATCTGCCAACCTCGTAAGTTTTGATGCAACCACAAATGGTATAGTGCTTGCTTATAACTAACTCTTTGTATCGTCAGATCTATTTATGCCGCAATCTGGCGAACACTTATGTGAGGATTCGCTTCTAAACTTAACGAAACTGTTAAATCGTTTTCTTCGTTTGTAGCAGTACGTTTTCTACATCTCTTTTTTTGTGTTTGACATTTCCCGTGTCTTCAAATCGTTATCGAAGAAGTTGAAAGGATTTAGGTCTTGGATGTCTAGTTACAGGGTACTTTTGTTCATGAATCGTGGATGGTAACAAATAGTTCCTTTCAGCTTCTCCCACAGCATAGATCATATTAATCAGCTCTTGTTTTGAGAAATTCATCGTACTCTAAGTAAATAACCAATTATTAACGAAGTTACTATGCAAATAAATATCAGACAATTCTTCACGAATTATTTATAAGTGGCTTTCATTTGTTGGGTTATTAAGAAACAGAAAGAGATAAGCTACTATGATTCATTGTGTCCTTTAATTCCATTTTAAGGTTTATAGCTATGCTGTTCTACGAGTAAATAATTATTAAGCGTTGCTCTTTTATAGTCCAGAATGTTGTAATGTGTCACAAAACCTCTAGCTTCACAGTTTTATTGCAATTGGCATTGTTTTATTTTTGTTTTTATGTGAATTATGACTTAATTTATTTTATAGACCTTATTGACACAAAAATTTTACAATTTTCAATTTTATAACTAAATAAATCAAAAATACGTAATACAAAGTAAGTATCTATTGAAAGCTCGTAAAAAATCTTTTCAAATCTATAATAAAATACAGGGTATACCATTTAAAAGAAATGAGAAAAATAACATTGAACAAAGTGGACCAACTCGTATATTTAGAAAAAAGAGTCTGCAATATAATGTAGAAGTTAAAACAAGACACATTGGAAAAACAAATCCCAACATTTGACTCCGATATTTTCAAGATGGCGCAACAGGAGCCTACTTAATTGATTAATTTTTTTACATAAATGTCAATAACTTCGGAATCGTTAGTCGTGGATCCATAGTACCTGATATTATTTTCCTCTTCATTTAACAGAGAATTCAAATATATAAAAATATATAGGGTGTTCCATAAAGAAGTTTAGTGCAGTGCTCAATAATGGGCCATCCTGTATATACAAAAATATTTTTACAAGATGTACCTCGTTGTTGATTACAATAATCTGATATAAGATTTTTTTTTAAATCAACAGTATAGGCGTAATCTTACAAATCGTTGATACCATGTATATATATATATATATATATATATATGATATATATATATATATATATATATATATATATATATATATATATAAACCGACTCGCCAGACTTCTATATTTACGAATAAAATGGGTTTTGTACAATAATTTATGTCGCCTAAATTACATGTATTCCGAATATGCACTTAATCGGGCCATAAGGTATTTTCAAATACTTACCACAAACGCCTTCTATTGGGATGGTCAATATTTATAAAGCCAATTGTGACCAAGACCAACCTAAGTTCCAAATATGTGAACAAGCGGTCGAACGGTGTGGCCAGTTAGTGGTTACAAATAGGCGCCCACTCATTTATATATGTATATACAGGGTGGTCCAGGTTAAACATCTTAATTTTGATAGGTGATAGAACAACAAGACAAAAGTAGACTTTCATAAAAAACTTTGTGCAAAAATGTTTGCTAGCAAAGATACAGATTGTCAAAATTGTAAAAATTGCCATCAAATTTCTCACACAGACTAATGTAGTACATCTTTAAGAAATGATTAACATTATTTAAAGAAATTTTCCAGTGGCGTAGATACTGGGGGGTCGGCACCACCTTCTCCCCACCCAACCTTCAGCGCCACTGGATATTTTAGAAAGAAGACTCAATTCTTGGATTCCCTATTTAATTTAGAAAAAAAATTTCCCTTGCAAATTTTTGATTTTCGCTTCATTTTTGAGATACTTATTTTAATTTAAAGTTAAACTTAAAACTGAGCTATGAAATACGATATGAGAGGACAACATTTTTTTAAACATTTTATTACTTACTAGACATAATGTACATCAAAAATACAAAAAAAAGCAAATAAACAAATAATTACACTAATCAGTTCTCAAAATGGAATCCACCGACTTCAATGAATTTTTGAACTCTTTTGGTCACGGAATTAATTGCCGCTAAGACTTGAGGACGATTTTCCTTCAGTTGACGGCACCTCTTCAATACGTTCCACCAGATCTTCTCGTGTTTCCATTGTCCTCTTGTAAACAATGTCTCTTAGTATCCCGACATGAAAATCCAAAGGCGTAATATGTGGTGATCGTGGGGGCCACACAGTCCCCCTTACAACTTCTTCAACTCGTGGCTGCTCAATTTGTGTGTTCACAGGTGTGAAAATTCACCTCACGTGTTACAGTTAAAAGAAGATGCAAACTTTATATAGCTGCGCCCAATTATTTGTGAAAATTATAGTAACTAGACACACAACATTCTTTAATGCCATAAAACGTTGATCACTCTACAAAATCGATCTTTAAAAAACTCTTGTCTTTAATAGTAAATGATAAATTTAAGTTGTGCTAGAGCATGTGATCATACAACACAAGCTTTATAACGCAGTTATAATATACAGTAAGCAAATCATTAGCATTAGTTAATAAAATAGATAGTAGTTGCAAGGGATTTGTTCATGTTAGGAGCAATATAAATGGACGCGCTAATATTTATTTAATTAACGTTCAACACTTAGTTTCACAAGAAATGTGTAGAGGTGATTGCCCCAGATAAAAAATTGATCCGCCTCAGTAGAAAACCAATTAATCGTAAATTCCTAGATCGATGCAGACTTTTATACCTGCACAATGGTTTAAAATGTTCAAAAAACATATGCATATGCACAATTACGTTTAACGATCTTACCCTGAATAGAGTTAAGGCTAATAAACATAAATTTTTATATTTATTCCCCAGTTATCATTTATAGTTTTTTAAAGGAGGAATAGTTAAAAAGGGAAAAAGATTAACAATGCCGTAAATAAGCACATGACCTACGTATTCCGGAAGAAATTACTCTATAAATTAAACCCAATTCCATTAATATTTCGAATTTTTGAATGGGAGTACACATTGCACAGGGGTGAATCATTTAAAATATTTTAGGCATAACTTCAACTACAAACCATATTAAAATAATGATTAACATACGCTCCAAAATAGAAAACCCAAATTTGAAATTGTCTACTTTCTTCTCAGTAAGTTAGAATGAGCACACACTTTCTGGCAGTTAATTTTCTCACGTGGTATTAACCATTTAAGACAGTTTGCTTTTTACCTAAACGGAATTTATCCAGATAAGATGGTGAGAAATTAGGTTTCACAATAATATCTATTTTACTAATTTACATTGGATAAGTTACAATCCCAAAAACCATCCAATATGTTTAATACGGGATTAATGGATTTATACTGAAACTTAGGACGGTTCATCTGAATTCACCCGAAAATAGCTATCTAATTAAGATAACTCTTATTCAGTAGAAATGAACCATTTTTATCTATAAGATGTAATAAAATTTAAACGTGTAGCATTCTCCAGGTACCCTATCTTGAAAAGTGTAATTTGAACTTATTTGCAATAATACAAATTCAAGAACACAACAATTGCTAAGTGATTTAACTTGACTTTACTGACAATAATGTTACTATTACACAAATTAATTGCTTGCCTTACTTTGACTTTCCGGGCAATAATTAAAACACTAGAATTACTCGCAAACCTCAAATCTCTTCAATCGAAGTGGTCGCCTAGTGGTAGTGCTATCTGACTAAGATAGGCCGGATGAGATAAGTGTTGCATCATGTGGGGCAGGTAAACAATGAAACTACTCCAATTAAAATTAACGAGCTTCGTGCAAGGGTTGTTCAGCTCGTTAATGTACTATTGTGGGAAAGAACCACCAATAAAACCCACTTTATTTATAAATAAGTAATTCACAAGTACATTAATAAATCAAATAACACAAATATAAATATAAATATATAATAAAACACCATTAAATCAGGTGCGTGCAAAATTATAACATTAAGAGAAAAATAAATAAAAAGCAGTTTAGTTACACATAAACACAATAAAAAAAACATGTAGTCACACCCGCAATTGTATCATAAATAATCAGAATAAAAATCGCGATACTAAACATAGGGCCCTTTAAAACCAATCATGCCAGCCTTTAAGTAAATAAGCGCATAAAACAATATGTCAAATTACGGTACATATAAAATACAACAGTAAAAGTGCACAGGTGATAATAAGGTAAAGGCAAGGAGAAAAGAAAATAGACAAGGAATTTACGCGTACACAATTGTTTATTGACTACTAAAAAACAAAATACATACGTAAAATTACAATAAATTACATATAAAGAGAAATTAGTTCGCAGGCAAACAATTCTACTTGAAACAAACTGACACAAAAACTTATTAAAACAAAGCCTTACAAGGGTAAGTTATAAATAGATCATAACATCGTGGCCGATATATAAGTTTGACTGCGTTAGAAAAATACATCGCCCCTTTCTCAGGTTACACATTCATCTATACAACAATAAAAACTATAAAAATAAAATTCGAGGTGTTTAATGGTCATCTGGATCCGCGAGTATATACACGCTCGGCAATTGACTATTACAATTAATGACTAAGCGGTATCCTGTTCGCCAGGTCCACCTCTACACAAATATAAATAAACAACAAACAACAATGCTAATTCACCCAAATACAAGAGTGAGAGAGCCCTGTACTATCTTTTAATGTAGCAGATTTCCGCTTACTGAGCCCGCATGCGAATGAGATACCTTTGCAAGGCAATGTTTGATTTTTAGTACGTTACATAGGCTTGTAAATTGATTTGTTGCGAGCTTTCATTTACATAAAAATACCTACTTATACTTGAATATATTCACTTTAGTTAAACACTTGACCAGTACGAGTTAAGATACGCGGTTTAAAACTCGGCTCCGAGTCGATAGATTAATTTTTGAAAAAAACTTACATTAAAACATACACAAAAAGAAATCCCTTTGGATCGCGCTGTTCCGTGTAATGAATTTTTAAATCAGTGACAGTTTTACTCAAGAGCGCGCTTATAGAAATTTTCAACAATTCGTCACGCCAGTTTCGGCAGAACACCTGTTTTTCTACCCTAATATATATTTCCTTTTTCTGTTCAACCTTTACTCAAATATCAATTACAAACATTCCCACATTTCTTACATAAAAATACATAAAATAAAATATTCCGACAACATTAGCAAATTACGACGTATTATAAAGATATCAAAAATCCACTAATTATCTTTTCTATCGCGGCAACAAGGCAACCGTTTATAACAATAATAAAATTTTCGCGGTCTGCTACCTACAAACGCCAAATTACATAGTAAAGCGAAAGAAAGCTGTGTAGTTTTGACCAATAAATTCATGAATAAATTTATTGGATAAACTCCATTTTTACAGTGATTGTTCGTAAAAATTAAATGTGAGTATTGTCTGAAGGATTCACACGGCAAACGTAACTTTAGTTATTTATGTCAGTGCTATTAAAATGATCTTTCTTCATAATCAATCACTAACTTAATTTTCAATACTTAACAGGAACTACTTATTCTGTTTTTAGCTATGAGATGATTTGCGGGTAACAAATGTTGCAGCTGTTTTTAATAGTGTGGTTTTTATAAAAAAATAAACATTCAAAGATTAGCTCTTGTTGATATTTTTATTATGTTGTCGCTTTTAGAATTAGAAATGTGTTGGATATATGCATAAGATTTCATTGCAGTGTCCGTAATGCTATGAAACATACATAGCCTCTATTATGATGGATTTAAGTGATTTACCTAATTCACTTTTGCATTGCATGTATTGGGTGTAATATTAGTAGCGCATTTCAATTACTAACCGTACTTTCAATTAAACGATCTTTAATGACCTATGGCATCGTATAGCAATCTATTGGACTTAAATCAATTTTATTATTAATATTTAATTTAAAGGTGAACATAGACATTTTACCGAGCGTTTATTAAAAAAAAATTCAAACATAAGCAAAAAAAAATCAAACCAACATTTTTTTTGTAAATTTCGTTTTCAACTCAATGTAATATATTTTTATTACAATTCGATTTAAAAGCATTCCTCGTTTAACGTTAAATTAAAATTTCAACATAAACCAATCTAACTTAATCGATACGCGCCGAGGCTCACACTAATACGATTTTCACTTGGATATGTTATTAAATCTGAACACGAGGTGTATAGCTTTAAAAGCGCTAACTTGACATAAAATATTGATAGCGAGTACTACATACAAACAAGCCATTTTAAGAGCATAAATAGAGACGAAATGGCAAACACTCGGTTAATGGTAATTCAAAGTTTTCGATGTGATGGAAAAAGTTTTACAATTTCTTGTTAGTTTGTAAAATTGAAATACGCTTATTATGTGTTACAAGGGTGTTATTGCTTCTTAGTTTGTAAAAAAAGTACCTCGTAAAAACTTTGTTATTAAAGCTTGAATCTTTATTAAGTAAACACTTAATTTCTCAGAGGACTAGTAATCTAGAATACATGGAATTGTTTTCTTATTCTAATTATTTTTAGAATGAGTAACGTAGGATACGTAAAATGCAATGAAATGAAAATGGTTGTAAATTATATAATTTAGTTCTACTAAATTAAACTAGAGTTCATATTCGTTATAATGCGTATTAAATTATGCATATTTTATTGCTGTTTTTTAATTGTTACATTGGTTTTATTATACAATTTTAGGAGATTGTAGAATACTGAAAAAAATAAATATTGGAAATTTATTTAAAATCTAACCAACATTAAGTTTAAGTTTACGTAATGTCTATTCCTAACATCGACAGTGACAGATCTGGCACTTACACCCAAATACACCTCTCAAGAACATAGAAAATTACTTTGTGACTCAAAGTATACAAAGAGGAAGGTTCTTCATCAGTTAGTTATATCCGAAATAATCACGTACCGGGTGTCCCAATGAGAATGGCTGTCGGTCATATATCAGAAACCGCTTATAGTACAGCTTCGGAAAAAAAATTGTAATAAAAGTGGCTTCGAGAAAAATCTGGAAATTATTTATAGAATTGTAGGAACACCGCTAGAAGGCGTAACTGAAAATTAAAAATTAAAAAATAAATGTTTTACAAATTTCAGCTAATTAAGAGGCATTGAAAATAGGATTAATATATTCTTCTAAACATTCTGCGTATATTTGATTTCACAAGTTTTAGTCCATCTTTTCAAATAAGGGGCGGGGGAGAGTGGTAAACTTATTATGAAAAAACTCCTGTAACTCCGGTTTTGCTTAATCGATCTTTGCAAACTTAGTCTTGTTAAAAACAGCTCTCTTCCACAAATGTAGGAGTGATAATTTCGACACAACCTAGTAAGTAACATGCACGCTAGAGGGCGGTATTTATTTATTTTGTTTAATCTAGTTTTCTTTGGAAAGTATTAAATAGGAGTATGCAGTTTTAATCGTGGATTACAAAAGTAGACCAAATTAACAACAGAATGGCGAAAACCGCATTTTGGTATCTTTTTCCTATCCTGAGATGTAAATTTTACGCATTTTCCTTTGAATATATATTACTTGGGTTTTACTGAACGAATTTTAACAATTTTGAACTCCTTAAAAATTAATTTCCTTGTCCTACAAATAACGATATCAATTATAATTTCAGTTGTTATTATTATTGTTAGTGTCACGCGAAGTTAAAGTGGAAATATATCAAAACAAGTAGTGGCCTATGGAAAAAACAAACATTTACCAAATGTTTATATATGCATATATATATATATATATATATATATATATATATAATCTTGAAACAAATATAAAATCAAACAAAATCAAGTTATATAAAAAAGTAATAAGTAAAAGTAATATAAAACAACAAAAAAATCAAGTTAATCAGTGATGTATACGTTCAACTTATCACCCATCATTTTCGACGCAAGCGTTTACTCTTTGAGGAGTAGGTTGAACAGCACAATCAATTTCTGCTCTCGAAATATTTTGAATGGCATTTCTTATCATATCGATCATGTTGTCTCGAGTAGCTGCAAAAACATCTTTAATTCGTCCCCAGAGATAGAAATCTAGACAGTCAAGTCTGGTGACCTGGCTAGCCAAAAACTAGGCTTCCTCGTCCTATCCATCTACCAGGGTATGCATCATAAAAATCTCTAACTTCTCTGGGCCGGACACTCATCGTGCTGGAACAACATGGACCTACGAATTGCTAGGGGCATATCTTCTAGAAGAAGAAGCAATTCTAAAAAAATTAGGTAGCGTTCCCCATTAATTGAGTTATCAAAATAAAGGGTCCGGTTATCTGATCATCTAAGATACTACACCATATATTTACCGACCATCGACCCTGATGATAAACCTCTTCCATCCAGCGCGGATTATTCTGTGACCAATAATGAATATTGTGACGGTTACCATACCATCATTTCTAAATGTAGCTTCATCTGACCACAAAATACAACAGCAATTGAGGGTCGTCACAAATATATCTAGAAACCAGTTGCAATAATCCGACCTTCTATCGTAATCGCGATCATTCAATGTTTGATGCAGCACTACATATGGATGTACCCTAAAAAAGAATATAACGTCCTAATACATATATTTCCAGAGTTATAAAATAAATAAATTAATATGTTACAATATAAACATGGCAACAAATATTATTGTGTAAGTATATTTTGTTTAAGAAACATATATTATGCAGAGGAATTTACTTGTATGCTGTCAAAATACGGTGAACGATGGTTCTGCTTATTCACAAGTCTCTAGCTATTGCTCTGATACTTAAAAGTGAGTTAAATTGCACATATACATTTTATTGTGTTTGCGTCTGGGCGACCTCTGCCGCGTCTTCTATAAATAGGTAGATTTAGATTTTCCGTCGTTCTTAAATGGTGTACGAATCGACGAAAAACTCTACTATCGGGATGACGTCTTTGGGGATATTGTACTGCATACACCCTAGCGGCAATAGTTGCATTTCTCAGGCATTCAAAATACGTGCCTGTCATGTCAAATGCTTCTTGGTTTGTAAGAATCATCTTAGACTTAACTTTTAAAATAAATTTTATATCAAACTTAATACGAATAAATCGCAATGAAATGTAAATGGACGAATTACTATGTTTAATAATTTGACAGGTCTTTTTGTTTTTTTTTTTCATGCCCTCTACTTGTTTTGATATATTTCCACCTTAACTTCCTTAACGGCGTTTCCGCGTGTCAGTAACAGTAATGTTGAAATTATAATTGATATCATTATTTATAGGACATGGAAATTAATTTTTAAAGAGTTAAAAATTGTAAAAATTCGTTCAGTAAAACCCGAGTAATCTATATTCAAAGGAAAATGCTTAAAATTTACACATTTCTTAAGATATCTCTGGATAGGAAAAAGATATCGACATGCGGTTTTCGCCATTCTGTTGCTAATTTGGTTTACTTTTGTAATCCACGATTAAAACTGCACACTCCTATTTAATATTTTCCAAAGAAAACTAGATTTAAAAAAATGAATAAGTACCGCCCTCTAGCATGCATGGTACTTAATAGGTTGTGTCGAAGTTATTACTCTTATATTAGTGGAAAAAAGCTGTTTTCAATAAGACTAAGTTTGCAAAGATTGATTAAGCAGAACCGGAGTTACCGTCGTTTTTTCATAATAAGGTTACCAATCTCCCCCCCTCCCCTCTTATTTAAAAAGATGGACTAAAACTTGTGACATCAAATATACGAAGAATTTTTAGAAGACTATAATGATCGAATTTTTAATACCTCTTAATTAGGCAAAATTTGTAAAATATTTACTTTTAATGTTTAATTTTCAGTTACGCCCAATTGTATAAATAATTTCCAGGTTTTTTCGAGGCCACTTTTGTTATAAAATTTTTTTGTGAAGCTGTACTATACGCGGTTTCTGATATATGGCGGAGAGCCATTTTTACTGGGACACCCGGTATAAAGAGGCAGGTCTAGTACGAACAGTGATACAGTGCAGACGTTTCTTAACCTGCCTGGTAATACGATTGACCTTTACGCTATTCGTAGCTAATAACAAAATCACCACAATCTCCGTTAACGAAACAAAAGCCGATTTTCAAGCGCCTAATAAGCGCAAATTCCACAGCCTAACATCCTCCGTTAATGAGGTTTAAAAACGGTATACGTAGACCACTCGAGAATAAGAATAAATCCTACGTACCGGCCAATTTAGAAAATACGTTAACTAATGGCGAATCATCTAACAATAATGAACCAGGCGAAACTCATAAACCCCAGCCAGAAACAAATAATACACCAAACATCAAGATCCCGCCCATCTACTTACCCTGTTAGTTATCTAACCGAACTTTATATCATAAACTAAGTAAAAAAACAGACACAAAGCTGATCCATCTCTATTGAGAAACTTTCTTAGTGTATTTATTTAAAGAAAAGATTTTACTAAAAATCGTATCAATTAATTTCATGAATTTGCCACTGGATCTCTTTCAAAGCTAACAACATTCGGAAAACAAAAGTCTAACCTTGACTAAAATCGTATTACTCTATTTTTAAATTTTAAATTCCGTCGTAATTGCTTTTACTGTGGTCAGGTATGAGATTACAAATATGCTTTAAATTCAGTACACTACAAGTATATTGAGCTAATACAATTATGTAACAACGCACAGAATTTGCATCGGTGTCAATTAAAATGCATAACGCCATGAACTTATAATATGACAGGTCAGGTAATAACCTTTTAAACGGAATTAATCTTGCAAGATCGACTTCCACTAAATCTAATGGTTATCTTAAGTACGTGGATCAGTTCTGGTCGCTAAAAGTTAACAATCTTATAACGTGAAATTTTGGATACAATGTACAGACCAATCAATATAAGGAAACAACAATAAACCGTTCAGTACATAGAGGAGGGTATTTCATTACCGATCATACTGGCTTGACAAACTTTTATACATAAATAAGTTTACGGAACAAAGTGCGTTCATCCGCTTATATCTATGTATTTTTATAAGTAAAATATCAATTTCATAAATTCACCACAAAGTAAATAGTCAAAACAAATAATTTACCTCCTCGCTACACCCTTGGACTTTTCGACATCGAAGGACGGCTTGGACGGAACCAACCCCACGTTATCAGTCCGACGTTGTACCTCTTACTCGAAAATCAAATACAGAAATCCAAATGGCAAGTTCACTGACTTTTAAATAACTGGGTAACGGATTTACGAAATGTAGTTACACGTCACTACTGCGAGAACCGATAGTTCAACCTCGTGGTGCCATTAATTATTTCACCTAATTTTATTTACACAAAATACTGCAATTATATTTACAAGGTTCTAACTACAGTGAGTTTCCTTAAATGGCTGTTTACGTGCACGGCTGCCGGTGCTTCTTCAATAATTAAATCACGGTAAACTTGATCCGCTCTAAAGCGTTAAAATCTCCACGATCGGGGTGCACTTGATTAAACACAAACCCGTTACGAGTACTACGAAAATCACACCAAAGTTCCGACAAATCAATACACTTCCTGGAACGTTGAATCACTACAATATCCACCAACAGGTGCTTGGGCACAAAATCCCTACGAAACGTTCACAATTCCCAGGCCCGATATTAACTCCAGCCACCGTCGCTGCGCGAACTTTATCCCTCTTAACTCTTCTCTTTCCAAATTAAAACTCACTAATTAACCGCCCTAAACCTTTCCCACTCCTGTAATTACATCATATCTTACACTCGGAAACTGCACAATTAATACTTCACATGTGCAATACAGATTTATTCTATGAAATGATATCTCACAACTTATTTTCGAAACGGTACACATTGTAGCCCAATTAAATTTTCTACACTTCCATCAACCATCCTCTTATTGAGAAATGAATCGGCAAACCTTCCTTTTAAAAGAAATTCACATCACCCTTTAACTAAATGTGACGCAACTCTCGTTAACCGAAACGCCAAAAAAACAACCTTAAATCCACGTTTTATATTTCCAACAACACTTTTCATTTAGTCAACAAGAATTTACGTATTTAATTTTTAAAAACTCTACTCCAACTATCTTAATGTACAATGAGCTCAACAAAAATCTACAGCAATTTAATTTTTAATTTATATCCTTTTACACCAAAAATTCCATGAAACGAAAGGAAGGAGAAAAAAATATGATACAAATCATCCACACGTGACAACCCAACATCAATCACAAATCCCTAATTGAAGAGATACAGAAACTAGTAACTGGAACATTCACAACAACGTACAAAACAACTACATTACATATTAATTTAATCAAGGAAGAAGACTTTCGTAACTTAACCAAATTGTTTACAGAAAATCAAATTCATCACCACACTTACCAAACCCCTAACGATAAAGCAATATCCGTGGTAATTATAAATATCCTGGTTTCTCTGACAGATGGAGATATCAAAACCGAACTAGCCAAGAAAGTACCGGTAGCAAAAGTAACACGTCTGTACACCAGAAACAGTAAACTCCCACCCGTATGCGCACTGGAACTTCCCAATCACGATCAATCTATGCAAGTATGTTCAATAAAAGCAATTATTCAATCTATAGTTACTGTTGAGGTCCAAAGGAACTCCTAGAACATACCTCAGTCCTACCGATGTCAGCAATTTGGCCATATCAGAAATCATTGCAGATTAAAACCAATTTGTGTAAAGTGCACCGTCGACCATCTACACTCTGAGTGTCCAAGAAACCTAATGATCCACAGAAATGTGCTAACTGTAGAGACAATCACACCGCAAACTACCGCAGCTGCACTCACCATATTGCACTAGTAAACAACCGACACGAACTCAACCCAGAAATTCCTTGAATAACACATACCTTTGCAGAGAAACTCAAAAACGGACTAACCCAGACTACTAATAAGACTAATAATCAGAGTAGCGTAGTAATTGCTAGTGCCTACAGAAAGCCAAAAATAAAACTTGTTGAGCACTGAAGCTTTGAGAAGTCAAGGATAAATGTGGACCTCGATTTTCACGATTTGTACTAGTGTGATACAGTTCCCCAGAATTCGCCTAAACAGCTGCAAATGCTGTGTGTATGCGCAGTGATCATTCGAGTGTATGTGTATGAGTAAATCTCAAAGAGCCTCATACAGGGTAGACGGTATCGGGAATCGAACACATTACCTCACGAATTCTATGCAGATCACCTACTAGTTCGGTTTAAGAGCGTTCAGTTATACAAATATAGTTGCAAAATAAACGTATTTGTGTGTATCTTGAGTGACTATGTACACAATCGATGAACCAAAACTCCTTTTCTTGTATATTTATTGAATCTATGGATACTTTGAATAGATTGTAGATTGTTGTTACGGGATGGGTTGACTCTGAGATGCCTTTCTTCACTGCGACCTGTAAGATCTTTTTGAATGACCCTGGATCTATTGTGTTCCCATTAAATCTACGCTTTTAATAAAGCTAACAACTCTTTTGGGATTTGTGTTACCCATGTAGTGTGGCATTAGTTCTACCTGTTCTAGATATTTGCTTCTGGTGCGGGCTAGTGTTATGCAGTCACATAGTATGTGCTCGGCAGTTTCCTTTGCAATATTACAAAATCTACAGTTCTCGACCTGGGTTTTTCCAGGTGGTAGCTCAGAGGGCAGTGACCTGTTAACAAGCTAATTAGCCTTATGTCGGACTTTTGGAGTTCGAGTAGCTTTTCAGCTAATTTAGACGCGTGTCATATAAATCGTTGCGCTTGTATTTGGCCGGGAGTATTTCTCCAGTAGAGTTGTTTACTCTCTTTTTCCCATTTACTGGCCTCCATCATTAGGTGGCTTTAAGGTATTCCACAAAAAGGTTCGGGTCCGTAAAAGTGAGATATTGCGCCTTCTTTGGCAAGGCGATCAACTACTTCGTTACCTTTTATCCCTTCATGCCCTGGAATACATCTGAAGGTAACTTTATTACCTTTAGCCAGTTGCTTCAGGGATTGTTTACAGTCTCACGTAATTTTCGACTCACAAGTATAGGACTTTAGTGCCTTTAGGGCTGCCTGTCTGACTGAGGTTATATAGATCCTTGCACCTCGCAGTCATCTGTTGAGACAGTTGAGTACACACAGATATATAGCATATATTTCTGCTTGGAAAATGAAGCGTGTGTTACCAGGGGATTGGGCTATCCTACACTTAGGGGCTATTATTCCCACTCCCACCCCCTCTTTCATTTTGGATCCATCTGTGTACCAGATTATTGATGCTTGTTTCAGAGTTGATATGTTTGCACCCGCTACTTGGCAGCTGTTTATTACCACATCGTAAGGGTGTTCAAAATCATTTCTCGTCATTCTATCTGTAGGTTCGGCCGTGCAGTCCAGCTGAATAGAATTCAGTATATTCGTAGGACCGGCCAGATTTCCTGGCTTTAAGTTTGTTGCAACAGGGCAGTTACCATTGCCTCTTTCACATAGATGCAGAGGGAGGAGGTTAAGCATTTCTTCCTGCGGGGCTTGAACGTTTGGCTCCAGTAACCCCTAGACAGGCAAGGCGTTCTACTTTTTGCAGTTTGTCCTGTCACCACACACTAGAGCAGCGTAGGTAACCATGGTTTGTCCTGTCACCACACACTAGAGCAGCGTAGGTAACCATGGGTCTTACCACCATTAAATATGATTAATAGATCATTTTTGGATTCAGACCCCAAGTCATGCCGAAGAGCCTGCGGCATGTCCACATTGACGCCAGGACTTTAATTTGAATGTTTTGTATATTCATGTTCCAAGTAAGTTTTTAATCTAGCATAATGCCTAGATACTTAACTTCCTTGGAGAAATTGACCACTGTGCGATTTACTGTGGGAGCTCGCAAGTTCAGCTTCCTCCTTTTAGTGGTTTTAGTGGTTGTTTTGTTTGGGTGTGCCAATATCCTTTCTACGGCACACCAGACTGTTACCATATTAAAGGCTTTTTGTATGAGGTCTGTGATCACACCATCATGTTTACCCTTTACACCGACCACTAGGTCATCTGCATAACCCTGGACATTAAATCCAGAGTTACTCAACCTATATAATAGATTATCAACCCCTAGAGACCACAGCATAAGGTGATAAGGCTCCATCTCGTGGACAACCTTTCGCTGAAGATACTGTGATTGATTCTTCTCCTACTGTGGCAGTGATTATGCGGCTCTTGGGCATGGACTGTATCCATTTAATTGTTATAAGGTCTATTCCCTTTTGTTCCGCGGCTCTCTGTATAGACGCAAAGGAGGTGTTGTCAAAGGCACCCTCTATGTCCATAATTGCACATACAGCCACTTCTTTTCCCTCGATTGTCTTTTCAATGTCTTGGACTAGACAATGTAGGGCATTTACTGTTGATTTGCCTCGTTGATAGGCAAACTGCTTTGACTGAAGCGATTGTCTTGGCAGTATTTCCCTTCTAAAATATTGATCCAATATTTTCTCCATAGTTTGGAGGAGAAAGGATATGAGGCTGATGGAGCGATACGATTTGGCTATGTTTAGTTTCTCTACAGTGTTAGTAAATTTTGCACAGCGCTCAACTTCCGATTTCAAGTGCTCCTTGTAGGCGCACCAGTCGGCCAGCTTTGGTAATCTGCAATGTTTTAGTTGCATTGGAGCTGACTCAATATCGAATCTGATATGTTTGTGATCAGACGTAGAGGGTTCGTCATCAAAATCAGTTTTGATTGGATTGTGATATGAAAGCACTTGATCGGGTTAGATCTAAACCTTTTTCCTCTATTTATAATGTCTAGATTGTTTGCAGACAAATATTCTAGAAGGCACTCACCTTTTAGATTTGTGACAATGCTGCCCCATGCCAAGTGGTGTGCGTTGGCATCGCAGCCCAGAATAAGTTATTTATTTCTTCTTTTGGACTAGCTGATGAGGCTATTGATTTCCTCTGATGGGGGATCTGAGGTATCTCCTGAGAGATAGGCCGAGGCAATTATAATTTGCCTCTTGCCCGTCTCTATTGGTAACTCAACAATGGATGCTGCTAAGTCCCTAGTGATGAACTCTGGGAATCCGCTGATTCGTCCTCTATATATTCAGGGCTCATGGTTTAGCCCTATATTAATTCTAGCCTTTATAAACCTCCTACTAAGCACACTAGAGGCTGCTTGTTGTTATATTATTAATCTTTTTTAGTCCTTTTTTGGGCGTTTGTGATGCCCCTTGGACATTTTCCTTTTCCGTGATGTGGTTTGTATGGCGTTTTTTTTTTGTTTCCGCTGTCCTTCAGTTGTGTCGCCGTTGTCGCTGTGGTCCGTCTTTCGCAGGACGTAGTCTCTGTGGCGCTGCTTCCTGAGGGTTCTGGGTCTTTTGAAGAGCTACGGGGTCCCTCTATGGATTTTTTTGTAGCAAGGCTTTTTGGCCTTAGTAGGATTTGGATAAACTTGGAGCTTACCCTACAGCCGGTTTCCTTTAGTTTTTCAGCAGAATGAGCATCTGCTGACAGGGTTATTTCTACCGTGGGCCTTTGTCTGCTCTCTAGCTAAAAACATTCAGGCCGCCGTTTTGTGCCTCTACAAGCCCTAGAGTCCTCTCATTTGAGTATTTCAGGCTTCCTTGCAGGTTTTCCTATCAGTATTTCAGTGTTGGGCATTTTGCCTTTTCCATTGCCTTTAGGGTTGCCCCTTCCCATGGATTTAGCTCTTTGACGATGATTTTTAGCCACTCAACCGTGACTGTGTCATCACAAGTCACACAGAGCAAACCAGGTCTGTAGTGAGAGCTAAGAATTTCGGCTTTACAGTAGTCTCTTTTCCTTGCTCTACCACTTTGTCCAGTATTGACTACTGAACGGCATCTAACTGCTCCGTTGTCAGAGCTACTTTTGGATAACTGGTGTGAATCACACCAGTTTTTGTTCTGTCTGCTATTGGACTATAATTCGGCTTTGGGGTAGGCTTTTTAGGCTTAGAAGCTTTGAATAGTGGAGATCCATAAGGAAGGAAACGAAACACAGAATTTATATTAATTACACTTCTGTAGAAATGCACGCATCCGAATAAAAATATACAATATTAGAGGTGTAATATTAAAAACAGTGTATGTGAAAATTGTAAAGTGTTAATCAATAAGAACAATTCAGATACAGAAATATATTTAAATGTATCACATATTAACTTATTAACCTCATTTCCGAAACGTAGGACCATAAAAATCGGTGATTTATTTTGTTAGATTAAAAAAGTTTAGTTTATTCGATACGAAAATGGAAAGCATAAAATATAAAACCAACATTCCTTTTGTTAGTTTTACTTCCTATCTATGTATAAGTATCTGGCGCTATAAATATTTAAAACAAATTTATCACTGCAGGAAGACTATGTAATTTTATAAAATCTCAGATGATCATGTTCCTCGTTTAGTTATTTTAAAAATTTAAAAATAAAAAATATATTTATAAAGCGATGTTAGGTAACTATCATTAAAATAATGCGAAATTCAAAATAAATTAACAACTGGTCAAATTAAATGTAAAATTTGCATTTAAAAAACATACAAAAACACGTAAATTAACGAAACCAGAAACTTTTTAAATTAAAACACTTAAAACTGCTGTTTTTCCCACGTGTTCTAAAAGCTATGGTTTCTATGAATAATATTGATTCAATTTAAATTCACATATTCCTACCATCTTTTTTGTGAACAAAATTGCATGTGTTATAGCGGAAGTGCTTCAGCTATTAACTGAGAGCAGCGTTTCATTAATGATGAGATTTTATGTTTGTTTCAGGATGACTTTTCAAGTGCGCTTATGTTAATTGCCATGTTCTCTTAAGCAGTTTCAAGATTTTACAATGCTTGTTTACATTCCTGAAAACGACTATATTCTATCAAATAAACCGGAATTCCTTAAAATATGCAAAACGTCGAGCAACTTTCCTTAATATACCACTTTCATAAATTTAAGATATTCGCCCATATTCTCCAAGTGATATTTCAACAGCTTCAAGCATATAAATAATAATCTACAAATAGCGTTTGTATACTTTGATTGAAGATTCCATCTCAACGTTACCGTCGTCTGTAGTCTGCCGCTTGCTTCGTAGTATTTACTTAATATAATGTATTTAAAATAAATTGCTTTGGTTTATCTAATTTATTAAGCACTTTTAAGATATAAACTAAAATTTATGACAATCTAGTTTCTTATTGTGCCTATACTGTTCGGTTGGAGAAAACATGACTGTTATTGTATTGTTTATCACTGTTGTGAATTGAAATCTTTAAATTTCTAAATATTATAGAATTATAATTACAACTATGTATTGAAAAAATGACATAATTCTTTATTTTTTAACTAATAACCTGTTTCTATTTCGGCGTTTATTTAGGCAACATTTTTTTGGAAGCAAGCATACATACAAACTTTGGAATTTGTAAGGTTTCTTGAAAGGTTTTGACTGTTACTACTCTGCAGATACCATCAGAACCGGACTGCATAGCAAAACTCCTCCAAGTGTCCACGAATGAGGTGATTGTAATTCATTTCTTATAACAAGCAGAGAAGAATGAAGACACTGAAGTTTGCTACAGGTGGGACCGTTAAGAAGTCGACGGATGCGCCCGGTATAGTTTTTAATTCTGGCTCCCAAAGGATAGGCAACCGTAGACACGTTTGATGTATTTTAATTGCAGGCTTCTTTTCAACCATAATGACGTATTTATGATCCTCACCACGTGATTAGAGCCCTTTTGACAGTATTAAAAGCTTTTTTTTGGTAGTCTAGCCCTGGAGGGCTATCTGATTGATCGTGGCAACAGATTTTTAATTACAATCAACTTTGCGTTTGTGTTTGTGTTTGTGTTTGTGTTTGTGTTTGTGTTTGTGTTTGTGTTTGTGTCTGTGTCTGTGTCTGTGTCTGTGTCTGTGTCTGTGTCTGTGTCTGTGTCTGTCTGTGTCCGTGTCCGTGTCCGTGTCCGTGTCCGTGTCCGTGTCCGTGTCCGTGTCCGTGTCCGTGTCCGTGTTCGTGTTCGTGTTCGTGTCCGTGTCCGTGTCCGTGTCCGTGTTCGTGTTCGTGTTCGTGTTAATGTTAGTGTTAGTGTTAGTGTTAGTGTTAGTGTTAGTGTTAGTGTTAGTGTTCGTGTTCGTGTTCGTGTTCGTGTTCGTGTTCGTGTTCGTGTTCGTGCTTGTGTTGGTGTTGGTGTTGGTGTTGGTGTTGGTGTTGGTGTTGGTGTTCGTGTTCGTGTTTGGGTTCGCGTTCTCGTTCGTGCTCGCGTTTGCGTGTGCGTGTGCGTGTGCGTGTGCGTGTGCGTGTGCGTGTGCGTGTGCGTGTGCGTGCGTGTGCGCGTGCGTGTGTGTGCGTGTGCGTGTGCATCTGCGTCTGCGTCTGCGTTGGTGTTGGTGTTGGTGTTGGTATTGATGTTGGTGTTGGTGTTGGTGTTCGTGCTCGTGCCAATTTAGAATTCCTGAAACGCATTACTGTGTTGCCAACTTTGGGTAATTGTAGAATTTCTGTTTTTTAAAATGCAACATTCTGTATATTATGCCGCATTCAAATGGACAATTTAGAGAGATATCCAACTATATACGACAATAAGGTAGGCAGAAACCGATTTCAAATCAACATCCTAGACTTGCATGCTTTTTTTGTTTTTGTATTAAAACGAAGAAGGTTGGCAGAATCTGGTGTGAAAGTGATTCTGACTGGGAAGACGTCTGGAGAACCAAAAGAAAAGTAGATGGCGATGACGATGATGAGGAAATGATATCGTTAGACCTTGTTGCGGAGGATACCCGCGACATTGAAGAACAAGAGGTATTTTAAATGGTAGAATTAGAAGTAGAAGAATATGTATTAGTCCAATTTCCACAAAAGAGAGGGTAACAAAACATTTTATTGTGCAAATAATATGTAAAGACCAAAATTTGGCCGAATTTAAAAAAAAATTACACTCGTATTGGTCAGAGTAATAAATTTATGATAATCTGATAATATAATATAATTTGATGTTAGCGAAGGGCTTTGTGCCAATCACTTTGAAAGTATGTGTACCATTGTAACAATGTAGGTACTTTAAGATCCTGTTTAATATTTTTCAAAAATATAATTTTACGCTTATAAAAAGATTAAAAACCAAAAAGTGTTCCAAAGTACAATAGTCTCCCTTAATTATAAGTTTGTAGTGTTGACCAAAAGACGTTATACTACATTAAACCGTTTATGAATTATTGAATGAAATTTATATTTATCGCAATGTGTTCCTCAAGCGTGTATACAATTATTTAAAATATGGGTATATGGCGACCACTAGCTTACACCCAAATATTCGAGAATATAAAATGATATTATTTGCTGTAGTAGAACATAAATCGTAACGACCGCAAAGCGTTGTCTGAAACGACGTATTAGAAAATTAATGTTACTCCATAAATCTTATTATGATATCTGAAGTTGCTCAGGTCATTAACAATTCAAACTAGTAACACGAGCTAAGAAGTACAAATAATCGAATCAGCATCACGTGGATGTATAGCACAAGATCTCTTATCTCTAATTCTTGATTTCATTGTAACTTTGCACGTTTCTAACTTACTGTACATTGGATAAATAGTATTTACTGAACATTAAAGTTTAAAGTCTTAGAGCTTGTTTTAAAGTACTTAGAAAGTTTGTAGCTGGTGTTACTGTACGACTTGATGTTGATTGGTAGCGTCAGATAGAACGAATACGCCGAGCTTGGGGGATGTAACGAGAAAATAAATACCTATGGGTTTTAGGTAATTACGGCTTTAACAATTTTCTAATTAAATATATTACTTGTAATTTAGTCCTCACTTTAGGCATTTAATTTTATTACTAAAACCATTATTGTGTTTCATGTTTTACCATTTGTTCTTAACGCTCGTATAATTCACTTTAGTTTTGGCATGTTTAAAGCTTCATGCTCTAAATTCTCGTAATTATGTAAAAGGATGTTGGAGTAACTTACAAAATTGGCTTAGTTTTGAATTAAAGTTTCTCTATACAAAAATTTATTATAACTCTAATGTTACGAACTCTTAGGTATAAAAACTTTTAATGCCTCAATATTGTTGAATAATGTAAATTAAGAGCGAGGGTTTTTCGGTGAAAAAAAATTATATAAATATCTAACAATTAATTTATAAATTCACAGAATGTTTGGTTTTTAAAAGTGAATAATGATAAAGGGTTTATACTTTATGAAAACTTTTTTTAGGCTGAAGAAAGTCTGAAGCATGATTGTAAGTGACAAGTTGGTAAAAGTATTTTATGAATACCAAATTTTAAAAAGTTGTGGGATTTAAGAAGTTCCCTATTATATACTTGCATAACAGAAAAATTGCGTAAGTTTAAAAGTGTGTAGAGAAGTCAACAAAAACAGCAAGAAATACAATTTTTTAGCGTTCTACATTTTCATACTGCAAATTTATTTAGTAAAATGAGATGCTAAATCTTGCGGTCGGCGTGTAGTTTCACGTTTACGCTTTGTAATATGATATTATGCTCTTGTTGAATTAGGCTGCTTGAATTATTTAACTTGATGATTTTGTGGTTTTATCAAATTTTTTCAATTGACTTTTGTGGCCTTTATCATGTTTTTACTAAAATCTTTATACTTTGAAAACTTTCTTTTCATAAATATTTTGTTATCAAATTACCTTTGTAGATCAAGTTTATTTTACTGCCGAGGGTAAAGAAAATAGTAACGTTGCAAAAGCTCCCCTGTTTTACTGTATACAATAATAATCTGCAAAGCTCAAATTTATATCGACCATATTCAACCAGTTTCATTTATCTTTTAACACAGACTCAACAAATGTATGCCGTATTATAACAATACAGTGTTAATTACGTTTAAATTTTAACAAATAGTTGTTTGTAACCCAAAAATAGACACTTGGGCGCCATTTGATTTTGTCTTTAATTCGCTGGTTTCAAGGTGAATTATACTATTTGCGCTTTGATTTCTATTGGAACAATGATACGGCGGGGCAGATGAGTACAGTGGTGCCCGCAAATAACGGTTTTTTAAAACGTCAAGTACTTGCAGCGACCAGTAAACAGGCTGAGGTGATTGGTCACTTGCACTCGGATTTGTTTAATCCGGAAAATTTTCTCATAAGTGGTGTTGAGTTAAAGGCTAAATTTGTACGAACAAGAGATTCCCGAAGTCCTAATAGCGGCGCACGGTTCATCTTACAAGACGCAAATTATGTACGCTAGTTCACTGGTGAGATCACCCCACTATTCTAATTGCGCACGCTAAAGCGTTAGAAACAACTGCAACAAAATATCCTGTTACATGGACCGATGTAAAAGTGTTAACTATACCTACAGGCACAGCGAATATCATTGGATATCTTCCTGGGTCAGTTACCTAAACGATGTACCGTAGGTTTTGTCGTAAATATAGCCTTCAACGGCGATTACTCCTCAAATTCATTCAATTTTCACTACCGCAATATTAACTACATGTCGTTATATGTTGCCAGCCAACAAATTTCATAGAAGGCCTTACAAACAGACCTTACAGCTAATGGTTTATACGTAAGGGCATATCATAACTTATTATCCGGTACGGATATTCCTTCTTTGAATGAGGGCAACGATGTATCGAGAAGCGATTACCCCAACGTCTACTGTTTAATGGCCTTTGACCTAACCCCTTACTTGTCTGCAAACGCTAGTACGCACTTGAATTTAGTTAAAAACGGTTACCTGCGCTTAGGAATGGGCTTTGAAGAAGCGCTTGTAGAAACGTTAACTGTTTGGTTTACGCCGCATTCGATAACGTGATCGAGATCAATAAACATCGGAATGTGGTCGTGGATTTCACCTGTTAAAAGGGACAGCTCTAGATCACAAGCTTCAGTGTACAACAGCTGAAAGAATATGGACGCATAATTGGATGCACAAGTTTAGGGGTGTTAATAACGAATTCATACCGAAAGAAATTGCCGTGGTTACAGATCATGGAGATTTATTGTTAATACTGCTAGAGCCACCTTGAAATTATTTTATAACAAGGCCCTTGTCAAGTCAGATAACGTATTTAGTAAAGAAACATCATGGACTGAAATGGCGTTCGGATCATGTAGTCTACAACGATTTCCAAGAGGGGCTGATAAGAACGATGCTGCGCTTTAAGAAAATTCACGTTAAGGTCAGTGAAAAACAACGGTTTTAAGATTCCTTAACAAACCAATACTAAACTTGGACGAGATTGGTTATCCGTCGACTAAAAATTGAAAAAGGAAGCTGAGGCGTATAGTTGTTTAAAGCATAACACCGAGAAGCCTATGTGTGCTCTGGAAAACGCATTTCTATTACGAAACTGGACGCATACCAACTCCAAAGATGTATGTGGTACAAGTGTTGAAATGTTTGAAATCGCTCCCCAGCCACAGGAATGTATTTTAACTTGTATGTACTTCTAATCAGCAAACAAGGCACGCACCTAGACCTTGTGAAATTATTGTGAACACGGATCCTGCAAACAAACCAGGTCAGCATGGGACACTCACACTCACACGCTCACACACTCACATACTCACACTCACACATTCACACACTCACACACTCACACTCACACACTCACACACACACACACACACACACACACACACACACACACACACTCACACCCCCCCACCCCCTTACACTCCCACTACACACACTCACACTCTCACACTCTCACACTCACACTCACACTCACACACACACTCCACACTCCACACACACACTCACACACTCCACACTCACACACTCACACAACCACACACTCACCACACTCACACTCACACACTCACACACTCACACAACACCCACACCCTACACACTCACACACTCACACACTCACACACCCACACAACACTCACATCACACCACACACACACACACACACACACACACACACACACACACCACCACACACCTCACACTCACACACACACACTCACACCCCACACACACACACACACACACACACACACTCACACTCACCTCCACTCACACTCACACACCACACACCACTCACACACTCACACCTCACACACTCACACACTCCACTCACACCTCACACCACTCCACACTCACACACCACACACTCACACACTCACACCACCACTCACACACTCCACACCTCCACACTCACACTCACACTCCACTCACACACTCACACTCACACACACACACACACACTCACACACACACACACTCACACACTCACACCACACCACACTCACACCACACACTCCACACTACCTCACACACCACACACCACACACTCACACACTCACACCACACACACCACACACACACACCCACACACTCACACACTCACACACACACACACACTCCACCTCAACACACACACACACACACTCACACACACACTCACACCACCTCACACACTCACACACATACACACCACACACTACACACTCACACTCACACTCCACACTCACCCACACAACACACACACACACCACACACCACTCACACACACCACACACTCACACTCACACACTCACACACACACACACACACACACACACACACACACACTCACACACCACACTCACACACCACACACTCCTACACACACACCCACACACACACACCACACACACACTACACACTCACACACTCACACACCCACACACACACACACACACACACACACACACACTCACACACACACTCACACACACACTCACACACTCACACACACTCAACACCACACACACACCTCACACACTCACACACTCCACACTCACACACACACACACCTCACACACACACACACACTCACACACTCACACACTCACACTCACTCACACACACACACTCACACACTCACACACTCACATACACACACACACTCACACTCACACTCACACACTCACACACTCACACACTCACACACTCACACACTCACACACCACACTCACACACTCCACACTCCACACACTCACACACTCCACACCTCACACACTCCACACTCACACACACACACTCACACACCACACTCACACACACTCACACACTCACACACTCCACACACTCACCTCCACACCACATCACACACACTCACACCACCACTCACCACACACACACCCCACACACACACTCACACCCACACTAATCACACCTCACACCCCCCCACACACCACACACCACACCCACACACTCACACACTCACAACACTCACTACTCACACCACACCTCACACACTCACACACTCACACACTCACACACACACACACCACACACACTCACACACTCACACTCACACTCCACAACTCACCCACACACTCACACACTCACACCTCACACTCACACACCTCACACACCCACACACTCACACTCACACCTCCACCTACACACCACACACTCACACACCTCACACCTCAACACACACTCACACACTCACACTCACACTCACACACTCCCACACACACTCACACACTCACCTCACACACTCACATCACACACTCACACTCCACTCACACACTCACACACACACACCATCACACTCCACACTCACACTCACACCACCATCACAACTCACACACACACACTCACACTCCACACACATCTACACTCCACACTCACACTCACACTCACACTCACACACTCACACACTCACACACTCACACTCACACACCCACACACCATCACACTCACACACTCACACACCCACACTCACACACTCCACTACACCACACACCACACACTCACACACATCACACTCACACACCCACCACCCACACATACACACACCACTCACACACTCACACACACACACCTCACACACTCACACTCACTCACACTCACACACTCACACACCACACACTCACACACACACCACACACTCCACACCACATCACACACTCACACACCACACACTACACACCACACTCACACACACCCACACACACACCACCACACACACCCACATCCACACACCTACATACCACACACTTACCACACCACCCACACACTCCACACACCACCTCACACACCATCACACTCACACTACACACTCACCTCACACACTCACACACACACCACACCACACTCACTCACACACTCACACACTCACACTCACACACACACACACTCACACACACTCACACACACACTCACACACACACACTCACACACTCACACACTCACACACTCCACACACACACTCACACACTCACACATCACACTACACACTCACACACTCCACACTCACACACACACACTCACACACACCACACACACACTCACACACTCCACACACTCACACTACCTCACACACACTCACACACACACACCTCACACCACTCACACACTCACACACCTCACACTCACACCTCACACTCACACACCCACACACTCACACACAACTCACACACCTCACACACATCTACACACCACACTCACACACACACTCACACCCACACACTCACCCTACACACACCTCACACTCACCACACCTCACACTACACACTCCACACACACTCACCACACAACCCACACTAACTCACACTCCCACACTCACACATACACTCACACTCACACACACACTCACACTCACACTCACACTCACACACCTCACCACTACCCACTACACCACACACATCATACACACACTCACACCTCACAGCACACACACTACACCACACACTCACACCACACCCCACACTCCACTCACACACTCCACACTCACACTCACCATCCTCAACACACAACCCACACTCACACACTCACACTCACACACACACACTCACACTACACCACACACTCACACCCACACACACCACACCTCCTCACACTCCACACACACTCACACACACACACACACCACACACACTCACACACTCACACACTCCACACTCACACACTCACACATCACACTCACACACTCACCACACACTCACACACTCACACACTCACACACCACACACTCACACCTCACACTCATACACTCACACATCACACTCACACTCACACCCTCCCACTCACCTCACACACTCACACACACTCACACTCACACACACACACACACTCACACACTCCACACACACCTCCACCCACACACTCACCTCACACCCACACACTCACACTCACACTCACACACTCACACTCACCTCCACACTCACACTCACCACACACACACTCACACACCTCACACACTCCACACACTCACACTCACACACTCACACTACACACCACACTCACACACTCACACACTCACACACTCACACTCACACACACACTCACACACTCACACACTCACACACTCACACTCACACTCACACACTCACACACTCAACACTACACACACACCCCACACACACACTCCACACACTCACACCACACCCACCTCCACACCACCCACACTCACCACTCACACACTCACACACTCACACACATCCACCCACACGCTACACACCCAACCTACACACACGCACACACCCACACACGCACTACCACACTCACACACCACACCATCACACACTCACACCACACACTCACACTCACACACCCCACACCACACACCACACTCACACACTCACACCTCACACACCCACACCACTCACACACTCACACACACTCCACACACCACACACACACCACACTCACACACTACACACCACTACACCACACACACACACACCACACACTCACACACAACCCACCCACACACCACACACCACAACACCACACACCCACACACTCATACACACACACCACACACCAACACACACACTCACCACCTCACATTCACCACCACACCACACACTCACACACCAAACAACACTCACAACACACTCACACACACACACCTCACACACTCACACACACACACACTCACACTCACACACTCACACACTCACACACTCACACACTCACACACACACACACACACACACACACACACACACACACCACACTCACACACTCACACTCACACACTCACACCTCACACACACTACACACTCCCACCATCACACACTCACACACCCACACTCACACACTCACACACTCACACACTCACACCCACACTCACACACCACACTACACCACCACACCACACACACACCACACCACACACTCACACCTCACACACCACACTCACCCACACCCCACACCACACACTCCACACCTCCACACACACACCACACACACACCACACACTCACACACTCACACACTCACACTCACACTCACACTCACACACTCACACACACTCACACACTCACACACTCACACACCACACACTCACACACACACACTCACACTCACACACTCACACACACACACTCACACTCACACACTCACACTCATACATTCATACACTCACACACACGCCTGCACCACACATCACACTATACCACACCCTGCACGAGACCACATTACATCACCACACACTCACACACACAACGCGCAACCCGCGTAACACGCACAACACGCACTACACGCACAAGACACATAACACGCGCAATATGCATAACTACCGCACACGCTACACCCCCACCCATACCATAAACAGGCACTGTACGCACTGCGTACGCACGCCAGTGTACACGCGTATACGCACACACTCTAATTGTCTAGCCTCCACTGTTTACCTAGTGTGTTGGTAACACACTGGCATATTTCAGCCCGTGGGACGCGTCAAGACCTCTAATGTTCACAATAATTTGTACTATGTTTTAACGTAATCAAGACTCGATGACAAAAAAAAGCCACGTTTGGCCTCTTTTGTAATGTATTAAATTCGTTAAATTTTCAACCAATCAGATAATTCATTGCAAAAAATGTCCAATCACATGATAAAGATTTTAATCGATAAAAGTTTAAACTGCCACGGTATTTTACAATCTAAACGATCGTAGTTAGATAAATCTTCGACCAGCGATACAGACATTACCTGACACCTTCTCAGCTATGTTTTAACAGACTTCGAAAATCAAATATGAACACCACTCATTATGGTGAACATTACGACAACGAAGTAATGGCGTATGTCACTGACAATACTAACTGATATAAAAAGATTCCACAATTAAAATTCACGGTACTCCACACGGTATATCATAATCTAAACGATCGATTAGATAAATCTTAGACCAGGGAATACACATTACCTGACACCGTTTTCAAACTATGTTAATAGACCTCGAATATCATAAATAACACCACTCAATATGGTGAACATTACGATCAACGCAATAATGGCGTATTCACTGACAATACTAACTGATATAGATTCACATATTATTAATTCATTGAACTCACGGTATAATCATAATCACTGATTTAAATCTCATAAGAATCACGCGCACGTTACATAAGGACATATAATAAATAATATCTAGATTAATCTCCGCAATTTTATTAAGATAAGAATATATTTTATTCATTGAATCAATTTACAAATTTACACTTATTAGAACCAGTGCTACAATTACACTTGAAAGCAATATGAAAAATTATTTCGTTGCTTTAACTGCACAATTGATCGAGAATATAAAGATATACTTGGGAAAGTTCATCCATTGTTGCATGTATCTTTAGATAAGTCATTGCTCTTTCACCATGGAAGAGTGAGCTTTCGCTAGAATGTCAAAAATGGGAATGCAAAATAAAGTGCCAAGTTCTATGAACTTTGTGCCCCAAATGAGTACGTATTGAATATTCGAATTTATAAAGGACACCGCGAGAAAAATAAAGCTCTTTTAAAAATAATTGACCTGGTTTTTGAGGCTGATGCCTTGGTATAGAATAATTATTACAGTAGTGTGCCCTTAGCGAACGTTCCATTAAATCGCAAGACTGATCCACCTTCCACATTCCTAATAAATAGTGGTTCAATAAATTATGTTCCCTAACCATAAATATTTTTTGGTCTTTCCAATTTTTTCTTCATTTTCTGGTATATCTATTGTAATCAATATTTATTAAAGATAATACCACTTAATTATTATTATTAATATTATTAACTACTTAATTAT
Organism: Vesta saturnalis; assembly: GCA_036346205.1. Taxonomy (NCBI): domain Eukaryota; kingdom Metazoa; phylum Arthropoda; class Insecta; order Coleoptera; family Lampyridae; genus Vesta; species Vesta saturnalis. The sequence continues at coordinate 1,265,587 of JARFJB010001349.1, read as the reverse complement.
TTCATAAGTAAATTACTTCTTCAAAATTATTTGGCTCGAATTTAGATTATAGGCGTTTTGAAATTATAAAAAGATTCGGATTGCCTTTTTCTTACAAGACGAGTTTACTTTAATTCCATATTCGTAATGGAAATAGGCGGTAAAGGAGAACGTGCGATTCGCGAATATGTAGGTATGTAGAGGATTTTACAGAGATGTAATCCATTATGAGATAGTCTGTGATGTTTTACGTCAACACATAAAGCGTGTGGTAAATTATATAAGATGTGAGTACAACTTTCCGTGCAAGATTTCAGTTTATAGCACTGATTCCTACTCTGAGCACGCATGGCGCATTTAAATAATACACATTAGTTTAATTTACTTTGTATCTAAACTGTGTAAGCAAGATTTTATTTGAACCATTTTATTAATGAAAAACATATAATATTGATTGATTTACATATGGAAATGCAAATTTGCTTGGTTGAAAATTAAAAATTGTATCAAAAACGACCATTGACGTTTTAAATAAAATACCTATAAAAATGTTACGCATAGCCATTGATTTCAGAGATACAATGTTAACATTTACTTCACACAAAAATGTGTTTGATATGATTTGTATCTACTCGTAACAAATTTCCGAATACCTACCTATTCGACACAAATTAACTATGGATCCTTTTGTGGAATTTGGAAGAATTTTCCATTAGTTAATTAGTAAATTGAGTAATATGTTTACATTTAAGCTTTTATGGTATCTACAAAGTAAATTTTAGGCATAATTTGCTCTCTTATAAGTGCTTTACATTTATTTCAAATGGGAGTAGGGGCAGCGGTAGCAAAAATATAGAAAACTGCAGGTGTGTCCTGGTAGACAATTTTCAGACGGTGTTAACTTTAATTAATTATGGAATGTATACATTTAATCAATAATGGCACTATCGGATGAAGAAAATTAAAATATACAGACCTGATTTTCCTTAGGATTATTTTTTAAATAAATTAAACGTTAATAAAGCTCGACTTGTATAATTGACCAACAAATTAAATTTTTATATTAATAGTTACAATGAAATATTTTTTATAATAAAATAGAAACATCATTACATAATTATAAACTGTAAGTAGGTAAGAAGTAAGAATACTTTAATCCAGAATATAGCTTAAAAGCGAATTTCACTCAGTTTTCCCTTTTAAAGATTAAATTGGAGACGATTTACTATTGCCGTAGTGTAAATAATAGAGCTATCCTATTGCTTAGAAATCCTTTGACACACATTTATCGTGTTTTACCAAAATTGAAATAAAGTGCACATTATTCGCAATAACCTTGTGAAGAGAACAAGTAGGTAGTAGAGAACATTATGGCGTCACATTGAATTTTACTGCAAAGAAAGCATTACAGTGTGTATATTATTCTCTAAAGTCTCTACAAGACGAATAAACTACTACTTTTATAATAATTATTATCCTTAAAAACGAAAGAAACGTGAAATTAGTCAAATCAAATTATTATTATTATTATTATTATTATTATTATTATTATTATTATTATTATTATTATTATTATTATTATTATTATTATTATTATACTCCGTTTAAATAGGTTTTGGCATCTTATAATTTAAAAAAAGGCATAATGATACGTCTTAATTTTGATTTTAATTTTGACTTTTGGTATGTCTAGGTTTTTTGCTGTGTTTTTCCTAGACCTTGAAGCACAAGTCTCCTCGGAAAGCTCCGAGTCACCCGACTTGCAATTTCCTCAATACCATCTTCACTCTAACTTTCGATATAAAGGAGGCGTATGTGCCTACATCAAGGACAGAATTGCTTGCAAGAGGGTTTCTTCCTTAGAAAATAAAAATTTTGACGTGATTTGGTTTAAACATTCTGGTCCTAATTTTGTGAAATTCTACTGTTGCATTTATAGGTCTCCTAATGACACCAACTTTCAAGACTTCTTCGATTACCTTAGTATGAAAGTTGACTATCTCCTGTCTCAGTTTCCATCTTGCGATATCTCATTTGTAGGCGATTTCAATGTTCATAACTCTAATTGGCTTCAATTTTCATCTACTACAAATCCTGCTGGTCATAGTGCAGAAACATTTGCTATTTCATGTGATCTCACACAAATGATTTCTGAACCCGCAAGAATCCCTGATAACCCTAACCATACTCCACATCTTCTAGATCTCTTTCTTACATCAAACCCTCTTGTTTATAAAACTTCCGTTCTTTCGCCTTTAGGTCTTTCCGACCATTGTCTAATAAAAATCATTTCTACTGTACCTAATTCCACTGTTGTTCGCAAAACCGATAGAACCTTGTGGTGTTTTAAGTCAGCTCGATGGAGTGATTTACGGGATTTCTTTGCAACCTTTCCATGGCGTGAATATTGTTTTAAGTCGTCCTCTTCTTCGGACATCGCTCTTTCAGTATCTGAAGTCATCCTCATGGGAATGGAGTTATACATTCCGAAAAAACAGTACCGTGTAGGTCATTCACGTTCCCAACCCTGGTTCAATAAGGCTTGTTCTGATGCAATATCTTTAAAAATAAATGTTACATTAAATGGAAATCTAATAAATCAGTTGACAGTCATGTAGAATACGTTGGTGCTAGAAATATCTGCAAAAGTGTCATCACTAAAACTAAAAAGTTGTTCGAACAACGAAAATGCAATGAACTAGCTACATCTCCTTTAGGCAGTCGTAAATTTTGGTCTTTAGCAAAAGCCATTAGTAAAAACTTTGGAACATCTTCATTTCCCCCCCTGACATCTATTGACAGATCGGTAGTTGCTGATTCTGTAGACAAAGCCAATGTTTTGTGGATTTGTTTGCATCAAACTCGTGTCTCAATGATTCTGGAAAAGATGTGCCCCTAGTCAACTCTTCTTCATACGTTATGAAACCAATTCATTTTCGGTACAAGCTCTTGGAATCGATCATCAGTAGGCTTGATCTCAATAAGGCGACTGGCCCAGACGGTATCCCAGCTATTGTCTTAAAGAAATGTTCCCCGAACTAGTACCAGTCCTATCTAAGCTCTATACGATCTCTATATCTTCTGAGGAATTCCCTTCATCATGGAAGTTAGCAAATGTTCAACCTATTCCCAAAAAAGGTGATAAGACCGATCCCTCAAATTACAGACCAATTGCCATCACTTCCATTTTGTCTAAAATCATGGAAAAAGCCATCAATCAGCAACTGCTCACGTTCTTGATTTCACTGGCGTCCACTAGTGAACGCAACAGTACCACTCTGTTTTGATAACGAAGAACAAACAGCTTTAACACCGAAATCCTTTGGTTTAACGAAATTTATATTCTTATATTGTATTTTTAAAATTAGATGTACCACCAAGGTTTAGATTTATCAGACTTCTATGTTTTTTTTATTAATGTAAATATAACTTTAATTGTCAAAACTTGATAGATCTAGGTTTGCATTTGCAGTTCATGTTCGCAGTGCTGCAATAGTGTTAGGTTTCCTGCAAACGTAATTTCAGGAAGGGGAAGTATTAATACTAATATTAATTTATGGTATTTAACAATCAGTTTTGTACTTACCAGTACATCACGATACGAGTATGCTGTCACTAATTTTTTAGAGCTGGAGGAATTAGTCAAATGTGTAAAAAAAGATACAGACTTTAAAGTGTAACAACGTAAATATTAAGACTAAATGTAGCAGTTATAAGTTAATACAATCTCATAAATAATATTTTTGTTAATACACCTTATTATGAAACCGAATTAGATATTTATGTTTTAAGGATCATGATAACAATCATTATGGTACTAGCCGAGTCTGATAACACGGCATGTGCCATAATGGTTGTTTATGATCCGTATTTCATACCAAATTTTATATTCCGGCAATTTTTGTTTAATGAAATTTCTTGTTACATTTGAGTTTAAATAATGACAAATTTTAGTGACGGCACGTAGATTTCCGCCAAGTGTAAACGTAGCTTAATTTAAATATTTTTGCCTACTATACCAATACATTTTTTTCGTTATAGTACTTAGTACAATAATGGATTCATTATAGTACTCAGTCCAATAAAGTTTATCATTTTGATACTAAAAATGAAATCCTTAATAATGTTATTATGACATGCCGGAATATAATAGATATTTATGTATTAAGGGCATAATCAGAAGATTATGGCTCGAGGGAATGTTAAAAGCCCGACGCGAAGCGGAGGGCTTTTATATTCCTGAGAGCCATAATCTACAATTATGCCCGTGGTACATACAATGTTTTATTTTATTTTGCACCATGAAACTGGAACAAAATATTAAAAAGATTCGGTATTTTAGGCAAGTTTTGAAATGCAAATGCAGTGAAATAAAGTCGACAGTAGGCTAATTTGTTGTTACTAAGATACTGTGATATTGCTATTATATATCATGTCATGCGTTTGCTGTCAATCATGCTGCTTAGCATCAATGACATTTCCGTGCTATAAAGACCACATTACGCCCGCATTTGGAGGCGTATAAAGAACATTATGGTGGCAAAATAAAATAAAGTATATTACGATAAGAATATGCTGTTATTGATTTTTTAGGCACAGCGCCTTATAATGATCTGTAAATTTTACCAATACATAGAACATGAAAAAAAAATTTTATGGATAACCCATAAAACTGATTTTCTTTTTTATGAGCGAATCACACATAAATATAATATTGTATTCGTGAAACAAATGGATCTCGAGTTTTCAACAAATTTACTTATACATTTTCAGAATTTTGAAAACAATCTACCATTCTCGACTTGATGTCCATAAGTGTGTCTGTGTCAATAGTCACGATAACTTAAAAGATAGATAATCGTTTTTAATAAAACTCTTATGTTTAGAGTTACTTTTAAAATATCGCAGTTCTGTCAAATTTTGGTAAAAATGTATATACAAGTAAAAGTACTTTATAGAAAGCGTTAAAGTATAGTTTGTGAATATCTCGAAAACTGATAGGTTTATACAAACATCTGGTGTGGAACATCACACTACCTTCCAAGCTACAAAATGAAAATTAAAAGAAATGAAATAATTTTAATTATAATTTATTTAGAGTAACTACGCAATCTCTGCCATACGTTTATAACAAAACAGGCAACATTGTAAAAGCAAAAACAATAATCTGTCAGAATGACGTTTAAATCTTCATGTGTGATGGAGATTAATAGACATAAATACACGTTAACGTAAAAAAAAATTCAAAACCGCCCGCTTCTATAAAAATATCGATAATACAGCTTCAGAATTTTCAATATATTTATTTAATACTAGCCGACCCTGCACGGCGTTGCCCGTTATGAATTCAATAACCGTGGATTAACCCACTTTGAAACTCCATTAAAAGTCAGCACTAAGCTACATATATTTTTAATACAGTTATTTTTGTTATTTTCATCAAATATAAAACATAGCGGATGCCCTGCGTGTTCTACTATGCTAATGAAACCTAACCGTACCTTGTGCGCGTTGCTGCGTCGAAAGATTATGAGGGCACTGATATTTAAAAAATTTGTACTAAAACCTTCGAGTGTACTTCAAAGTTTCATGGCGATCGGATGGATGGTTTCAAAGTCTATAGGCACTAGAAACATTTGTGTGTTATATATATATATATATATATATATATATATATATAAAGTGTTTCAAGAGCGCAAGATTTTAGGTTCAATAAAACATGGTTTTCTGTAGCTGAAATATTATTGATTTATAATGTATACATTTGTGAATTATGTATAAAACAGAATATCTTGTAAATGGCCGCCATGGCTTTGCTGGCATATGCGTACTCTTTTGACAAAATTTGCAATAACATTATTGAATACACGTGGCGGTATTTCATTGATAGAGCGTCTAATTTCGGCGGCGGTATGACATGTGGCACCGTCTTGCTGAAACCACATGTCGTAAAGAGCAATATTGTAACAACCCATTTTGAGTTGTATTAAATATACCGTAATTTAATGTCTTTCGTTCATTCAGTTGTAAATATAAGAAAAAATTTTAATTAATTTTGCATTATAGCTATGAGGTAGGCAACTTAATCTGAATTTTGGTGTAACTTAAGTGCATATCTTCTTAAGGGTATATATTTCTTAAGGTTTATACTCCCACTTCAAATTATTTTTCTGCTCAATACCTTCGCGCAACGCGTCATCATTGACTTAATTCTTTGCGCAAATCTTTTGACTACCTCGTCTAGTTTCAAAGAATCCATTTTTTTCACTTCCTGATGACTTGTGTGTGCAGGAAGCATTTTTTGGGTTTTCCACCTAAATTTTAGTGTAAAGTGCCATTGATTTGATGGTAAGATATCTTTTAACGCATTATACTAAAAATTAAAACATTTGCTCTTTTCAAGCACTTTTACTTTCCTTTCTTTTATTTTTACTTTGATTACATTTTAAATACGCATTTAATTTTACTGTTGCGTACGCTTTCATTTTATGATTGCAATTTTTATTGGAAAATTTCAAGATAATACATTAAACGGATTATTCTTTTTCATGAAGATAAATTTATAAGAAATAAAATTCCAGTTTGGGTGTAGCTTACTACGTGAAGCATTATTACAAGATATTGCGAAATATTGATACAAAGATGACATCACCTTAGTTGAAATTTCCGTAATCGCTTAGATACCAGAGGTTATTAAAAAATTTGTGTACAAAATTTTACAAACAGGTATTTATGTAATGATTTTTAGTAATTTAAGGCTAGTTTTAAGATATATTTTATTTAACTCTATCATTAACTGTTAATAAACATAGTTGTATATTTTTTTTTTTTTACATTTTGATAAAATTTTTTGTGTAAAACTCGGTTTAGTTATTCCAAGCATAGATAAAAAATAACTTGGCGTCCGAGATCATTTTTATTAGTGTTACATTGCAATTTTTTATATTGATGTTTAGTGGAAATAAGCTAGCAGATTTTGTGGTAATCAAGCAAATCAAAAGACTGGCCCTATATTAATTTACCGACTGGTACAAAGGCATTATTTGTGGTGAATGGTTAGAATCTCCAGTTAGTTTAACGATTTGTGTTTTTGGAGAACTTTTTACGCTTATTACTTTATAATATTATTCAAAACACTTTTATATTTTATACGATCGACAGGGACAAAGGAATTATTTGTGGTGAATGGTTAGTATCTCCAGTTAGTTTAACGATTTGTGTTTTTGGAGAATTTTAAACTTATTTCTTTAATTACATTATTATTTTTTTATACGATTACCATCACCACTATTTTATAATATCTTCCAATTGAGGTCCAAAAAACTGCGTTATCATAGCAGGATAACGTTCGCCATTCACTGTTACAGCATTACCTGCCTCTTCTTCAAAGAAAAACCGTCCAATTATTCCTCCAGACCACAATTCACACCAAACATTGACACGTTTAGGATGCATTGCTTTGTGACGAATCATTCGTGGATTTTCTGAGCCCAAATGCGGCAGTTTTGCCTATTAACGAAGCCATCAAGGTGAGAATTGCCCTCATCACTGAAAATGATTTTGTTCACAAAATCGGTATTCACTTCTTGTTACTGAAGGATCCAATTGGTGAACTCTCTTCGCTGTGCATGGTCTGTTGGCAGAAGTTGTATCAATTGGACTTTTAGGCGTGGAGATGCAAATCTTTAGTGAGAATACGCTGAAGTGTGGCTGTTGTAATGTCCAATTCTTGTGCACGATGACGAATCGATGTCTCTGGACTTTCGGCCACACTCTCTCGAACTGCAGTGATGTTTTGTTCTAAACGACCTTTACGAGCTCGTGTCGTGTGTTTCACATCATTAACTGAACCAGTACTTTCGAATCTTTCGATTATTCTTTTCACAGTAGATGAATTAGGAACATTATGTCGACCGAATATTGGACCCACTTTACGAATGGTGGCAATCAAACTTTCACCATTTTGATAGTAATGTTTAACAATCAGAACACGTTGTTCTATCGTGTAATGCTCCATGTTTACTAACTCTCATCTGTCCACTTTCGATCTGTCACGTCATAATCACGTGTTATTATGACTGTCAAACATGGCGCGTAATTCAAATCTTGCGCTCTTATTGAAACCCATATATATATTATATATATATATATATATATATATATATATATATATATATATATATATATATATATATAATTTATTAAAATATACAATTTATGTAAATCTTTAAAAATAAGTCTATACTTTTTCTTATAAAATTAATCGTTATTCAGATAATGAACAACACTTAAAATCTACCTTAGGAATTTTTTGCCGTTAAATTATGCGCCATATCAAACAATTGCATAGAACATAATTAATAGATATATGCAGCTGTTTTAGAAATACTTGAGAAAAACCAAAAACTGTCTCTAATAAAACATCCTTCTCCGCTGCTGGATTTCTCACAATCCCTAATCAGCTCTAAGCCAAATGAAAACAACCTTAAATACAAAATTTTAAATACGTAGGTATTTTCGTTCTAGAGTTATCGTGATACTAAACATTCACCCACCGCACACGCACATGCACTCGAGAAGTACGAACTCTGCAACTAGAAGGATCAGTTCTCTATATAGTTTTGTCATCTGAAAAAAGTACCATCAAACGGGGTGAAGTCGATCGGCAGGGGTGAAATCGATAAAACCAGTATTTTCATTTGTATTTAAGCATAATGGCAACACTGCATTACAAATCAGCCGATCCTTATTTACATTCGTGTGGCGAACAGATGCACATCTATTGTACCGGTGTTGTTGGTTAATCGTGTAAAGTTAGTTTTTCAAAAATAATTAAATAGTAAAAGAGCAAAATTTCTCAATCTCTAAAATATGTGAAATCAAATAGTTGCACAGCCAAATCAGTGAAAACTAGGCCCGTCCGAGCTCCTCTAGCTAATAGGAATATATTTCAGAAAAGGCATTCACAACCAGACACCCTAATTTATTTTTGTGTGGTTTTAATTGCAATTTTTGTGTGTAGAACCAAAACAACGGGGTGAAATGGATCACTTGGTTTTCGCTGTCTTTTGTTAAGTTTTGAGGTTATGTTTAAAGCAATTTGTTTTTGTGTGATTTTCTTATATATTGATTTTGTGTGCTAGCATATGAGGGATGTCGGGCAGGATGGAGGCGAATCGTATTTTATTATTTTCTTTTTTTATAGATGCCACGAAAATACATAAAGAAGCTGGGCGCTTATAAAAAACTACCATCCCGTGTATTTCTTTGATATGTATCCTTGCCTTTCAGTGACATGCGAACGGTTTCCGGACACACTTTTATTTCTCGTTGATTTGCAAATCTGTTAGCCAATTTTCGAAACCCTAGGCGAGGATTGTGTCGTCCTAATGCCACTAAAACGTTTAAATTGTTTCCGCCAATCTTCGCGATCTTCCCGAAACTGGTTTATATATATATCTGTGCCATTTTTTATCCTCTTGATTGTTTCATAAACTGCACGTTTTCCTAGTTCAGTTAATTGCACTAATTTTTTAACATTTCGAAAACCATTTCTATACAAATATTCTACCTCTTTTCTTTTTTCTACTTGCGACATTTTTTCATAAATCTTAGGTCTGTTGACAATCAACAATATTTGACACATGATGTTCTCATGTAATTTTGGCCACAGTCTATTATCGGGAACAACCGACTTGATTCATTACATGTGTCTTAGAATGTTACAAAAAAGAAATATATATAAATTAAAAAATATAAAATTCCGGATACTTTTAGACGGACTATATATTACATATATTTATATACTTTATACATTTAATCTAACAGCAAATATGAATAATTTAAAAACATCCGTAGCGCGACTGATTAACATACGCATAAGAAAGTAATGTGGCGACATCAGATATTTTTTTGTTTGAAATCGGGATTATAGGTTAAGGAAGTTCGGTAGTCTTTTGTTGCGCATATATCGAACATTAAATAATACTCATACAAAGCGAATAACTAGCGGCCTGGCAACAAAATTTAATTCAATAAGTGTCAGGCCAAACATTTAAGATGAAAAAGTGAGAGTAAGCAAAAAAGATAAACGTTGCGCAACATTTACTTTCTTCCTAACTTTCTCCAGTTTTAAAAACATTGTGTGGCTAACGAAAATATAATTACAAAGTAAAAACCTTAAACTACGGCATGAAAATTTTTATTAAGATTTAAAATTTAGTTTTTAGTTAGCGTACCATATTTTACAAAAAAATTAATAATAAAGATAAAAAATTTACGGAAAGATTTACAAGAAATAATTTATTATTTATTGTATATTTTAATTGTTAAAATTGCACGGACATGCTGTTTTAGAACAAAGTGAGGTATTACTTTATTTACGTTATTGTTTTCTACGATGGATATTTCGCCAATTTCCCAGAAGGTCGAGTCTATATTTTATTTATCAAAAAAGCCGAAAGTAACCAAAACTCCGACACCCATTCTGCCGAATTCTAGAGGGCCATTAAATGCTTTCAGTTTTTTAGCCGTAAATATTCGAAACCTCGGTGATGAGGAATTGATATCCTTACTAATTACTTTATTGAAATCACTATAAATCCTTTGTCTATTAATCTCGTTTATATTTCCAGTTAAGTAAAATATTTCATCAAAAGAGGAGATCTGCTTCCATGGCTGATAGTCCGCCACACCATCACACCTTTAGTGAGAGCAGTCGTTAAATTGCGTCTTTCTCCAGCACGTCTTCTAAGAAATCTGCGACCATCATGAGCCTATAAACAAAATCGAGATTCGTCACTAAGGATTCCATTGCACATTCCAATGCAGCTCTCGTTACACCATTGCCGCCGTGCAGTACGATGGTGTGGTGTTAGAGGTAAACAAAGCAATGGTCTGTATTATCTGAACCCAAAAGATCGAATTCTTCGATACGCCGATCGTAAGGAGATTTGATGGTCAGTTAATCCTCTCCATGTATCACCAATTTCCCTTGTTAATGAAAAACGATCCCTCTTAATTACAAGCCGAAGAGTACGATCTTCACGATCAGTGGTGCGTCTAGGACGTCCTGGACGTAAATGTCGTCGTTCCTCATTATGTTTTAACCATCTTCGCCAACATAAGGGAATTGTGGCGACACTGCGCCCGCGCGAGCGCCATCATCACAAATTGATAATCCGGCTTCTCGTAGACCGATGATTCTCCCACGTTCAAACTCAGAAATTTGTCGAGGAGTACTTTATTAATTTTTATTATACCTTGCTGAAATTTTCATCGTTTCTTAATAGGAATAATATACACGTTTTCTGAAAATTCAATTAAAATACATCACCGTTTACGGGGTGTTCATTTATTTATGGCGGCCAGTATATTTGATACACGGGGCGTTGCAATGTATACACGAAGTGAAGGTAAAAAATAATTGCCAAAACGTGATGCATCTAATAGGTATGAAATTAATACTAATTTCCGATATGTAATAAGCAGTTTTACATTATCAATATATAACGATCTGAGTATGCTGGCACTGATTTTCAGAGCTCGAGAAATTGGTCAAATGCTGTAAAACAAGATACACACTTAAAATTATGATTATAATTATATGCGTATGAAATCGAACACAAAATAATGTATTACATCTAGGGGGTAAGGCAAAAGTCTGGAATGTAGTTAATAACGCCTGAACTACTGTCCAGAATTTAATGAAACAAAGTATTTTTGTGTTTGGCATTGTTACCCACATCTAGACGTATTTCACTGATTTTTGCATGATCAGGGACGGCACACGGAGGAAGTTGTAAAATTTTTAAATAGAAGCCTATATCGAGTTATACCTCATTTTGAAGATCTTTTTTAATATAACACAACGCTGCAACTCTGGGGGTTGACTCAGTGAAAAGTTATAGCTTCTCAAAGTTTCAATATTTTCTTGGTGCAAAACAGAAAATTAAATTAACAATTCACGTATGTGACAGATTTTTGTTCCAATATAATTTTTACGGAAGTGTAAATAAACAATATGTCAGATATCGGTCGGCTGTAAATCCTCACTGGATGAGAGAGCAGCACACCCAGTGACCTGAAAAAGTGAATGTTTGGGCGGGACTGTTGGGACGTTCTTTATGTAAGCCACTTTAAATAGACCTCGTTACTTGCGACTTCTAAAAGACTGAATTTTACCAGCAATTTTCCAAGTTTGTGAAGACCAGGACATTAATTTTAATAACCTCTGGTACCAACAAGATGTGCTCCCCCTCACTACCATAGGGATGTATTATTTAAATGCAACATTCCCAAACAGATGGATTGGGAGAAGGGGTTCCATTGAGTGGCCCCCAAGATCACCGGATCTGAACACCTGAGATTTTTTCTTTGGGGGGTATTTAAAGATAAAGGTTTATACTAATAGACCTAATAATCTAAATGATTTAAGAGGCAGGATTGAACAACATATTATGGAAATTCTGGTGAAATAAAAAAATGCTACAAATACATTTTACACACGTCTTGGAGCATGTCAAGAAACATTCGGTGAATAGTTTGAACAACTGAGGTAAAACCAGAGAGTATTAGTTTTCCTCAACCAGTTTATATTAGCATTAGTTAAGATTAGATAAGTTAGTAAGTAAGTTAGATAAGTTTGTCAATTTTATAATAATAATTTAATAGAAACGACAATAATTATCTGTATTACTTTTAAAAATATTTAGTTGTATAAAAATTTAAATTGCACTAAGAAAATATTGGAAAGCTTTGAGAAGCTATAACTTATGACTGGACCATCCTTTTGCAACGGGAGTTGCACCGTTGTTTTCTATTAGAAAACACCTTTAAAATGAGGTATAACTCGACATAGGCTTCTATTTAAACATTTTATGACTTCCTGCGTGGGCATGCAAAAAATCAGTGCAATACATCTAGATGTGGGTAACAGTACCAAATACAAAAATACCAAGTTTCATTACATTCTGGACAGTATTTCAAGAGTTATTAACTACATTCCAAACTTTTTCCCAACCCGGTATATGATATATATAATTGGAATAATCCATTTCACTGGTTTTCTTCTACTACTAGGTCAATACATATAATTATTGTTAAGTTTTGAGGATAACAACCTTCAGCGCTTTTCACTAATGGAAGTCTATCCTTAGTATTTAAAGTTATGTAGTAGTTCATTTAACGTATATTTCACAGTATCAGTGTTATAGGATTACTATGACCAAGAGCGAGCTGTCGTTTTGATTGAAATTGCCGTTGCGATCACAAAAATTAGAGGCCGTGGAAATCGAGGTGACTATTAATCATAATCATAATCTTATCAAATAAGAACGAATGTCGGTTGTGATCGGCGTCGGTTGTACTAGAATTTACGATGCGTAGGTTCGCCGTTGTGACTGCGGCGGCTGTTACTGAAGGCTGTTGATCGTTATGACCAAAGCGGCTGTAGTGATCAAGACTGCTCGCTCGCCAAATACAAGGTTGCTATTGTGAGCATTGCCTGTTGTGATTTAGAACCTTAAAAACTAACGACTCCAACATTTTTGTTCTTATTCAGGTACTAATTATCGCATCTATTATGAAGTCATCAATGTTATAAATCCGTAAAACAAAGTGAGTAACATTACTACGGATTTGTGTACACAATATCAATGTTAATAAATAAGTGCTTGGCAGCGGTAGCTTAGGATACATTTTTTTAGTCAGCTTCCAGAAAATTTCGTGATAATCATATTATTTTATGTTTCGTCACGTTATAATAAAACAAAAATTAAAAGTTTCAGAAAATGCACTTTGACATCTCAGGTGCATAAGTTGTCACTTATGTGACGTTTAAAGATAGGTAAGTTGGTATTAAAAAAATGAATATTTGTCAATTATAAATCGTTTTCCTCTTAGTGAACTAAATTTTACAGATGTAAAAGTAAATCTTACAGTAAACTTAAATCACGTACAACTTAATGCATTTGCATTTTATACCGGCTTCACAAGAAACATACACGTTTAACTTTGCCCTCGAGGGCTTTTTACTTTCAGAATTCAAACTTGTGCGCGACAACTCATACAAAGAGATTCTGTGTTATGGACTGTTTTTGCATATCGCAATAAATGTTACAGTAACAAATTAAGTTTTGTTTCATTTAGGTAAATTCATGTTAAAATAAAAAGTAGTAGAGGATTATTATTTACAGCTTGACGCAGAGATCTATGTAGAGCTAAAGCTGCAAATGAAGAATAGATTAAAATTACGGTAAATATTCGTATTATTCATATGATTATTAATAACAAATGATATCTCTCAACTCCAATTATTTTAGACGGCGCAATCAAAAGATAGTAGTCCTAGCTAGACATTTACTTTTATAGATATTGAATTTCCGTAAATGATTGAATTCGTTAAAGCTGATACAAAACGCCATGAAACAACTAATCGCTTGTTTGAGTTTTTGAAAAAAACTGAGTCCACCCCTTTACTCTACCTCGAAGATGGATGAATAACAAACACAACCACCCTGTCATCCAACACATACGCATCCACGCAGATGCATGAGACCTCAATACGGACATTTCTGTTTAGGTAGGAACGTTGAAAAGTTTTAAAAACTCATAATTTCTTGGTAGAGTAAAACTCATAATTTCTTGGTAGAGTATTGTACATGCTTCAACTTATCAAAAAGTTCGAATATAGATTAAATTTTGGGTTAGGTAGGTACTTATTCCATAATTTGTGTTTGTAAACGTCATTTATCAATATTAAGGAACAATATTCTGGAACTCTCACGATACCACAAACTACACCCCCGTACCACGAAATTAAATCACAAGCACCAAATGGGAAGGTCGACCAGGATGAACTAAGGAAAATAACTAACATTCACTATTATCACTCGTAATTGAAATACTTATCTTTTAGGTATGTAATCGTGTATTTTTATTAATTTTTAATACCTTAAACGTTTCGATCGCAATAACAGTTATCATGTTCAGTTAAAGATAATAGCTTTGAACAATTATTTAAGATGTCAAATAAATTTATTAATTTGTCAAATACCTTTATATAGGACTTGCCGGTAGCTCGGTAGAGATGGAGGGGTCCCACAGTGATACAGATGGTAATGGTAGTTCACAGTTAAGTTATGCTAAAACATAGGTTTATAGTCTTTAATAAAATACAGTAAACAGGTAATTTAAGCATTCCCCAAGTTGTAAATATAAAATTTGAAAATATAAGCGTGGTGTAACAGCAGGGACCATATGCGGAAATCTACGGAATCTAATTTTATTTTGGTAAAAAAATTATCTAGATCTTTAATAGATTAAATACTGTTAAACATAATTTAATATAACGTATCAGAATACTTCTAACGGATGAAGTAAAGGAATATGTCATAATAAAAAACAAATTTAACATACTTTAGTCAAATTATAATGTAAGTCAAAGCTGTGTTTAATTTTAAATTGGTAAAAATATTCACAGCTAAAATCTTAATTCAACATCTAGTTCAATCATAACAAATCCAACAATGAAATAATTTTTCGTTACTCTTTAAGGGCTCTAATCGTAATTAAACACAGAATGTTAATGTGTACGTTTAATCTCATCTTAATTTTAATTACATGTGTTAAACAATGCAATGCTGTGATAAATTGACATACGTAATTGCTAAAGCATTTACTTCGAGGTATAGGAAAAACACAGAAAAAAACAAGACATACCAACAGTTAAAATTAAAGATAAGGCGTACCATTCTGTTCTTTTTGTAAATTACAGTCTTAATTTGGATTCCGGATGGCTTATTATGAGATACTTTAATGAAGTAGTAAATTTTTGTTGTAGTTTAATCAACAAAAAAATCCCCAGTGTGTAATTTGTAATCATCATATCTTTGATTTCAGAAGTTTAAAGTTTCTGTCACAATTTGCTAAAGTACGTCCCAGAATATCAGAAAGTAAAAAATGATATTATTAGTGAAATAGTGTCGTTTTTTTTGCATGAAGGCGGCAAACAGAAATTAGTAGCAAACCGGGCTAGTTTAAAGGAGGATGCTGTAAATGTGGCGTCTGCAAAATATTGTGTTAAATAAAGACGGTTCTGGTAAACGGCAAACAAAAGACGATCCTTTAAAGTTCGACTTAAGCCTGAAAATCATACAAAGCATATACTTTAGTATATGCCTATGTACGCCACTGACCTGTCGCTGCCAAGATGATTTATTACTCTCTGATATTCTGGGAGTATTATAATTAAAGTCTCGTGTTGAACTGTCTTCGTCTTCTTTATCTTCAGTTTAGTTTAATTTTGGTTTATTTGTATTTCTTTCTGTTTATGTTATTCTTTTGTACTGTTCTTGAGTTTCGATATTAATTTTTCTGTTAGATTCTCCAAATTAGCGTTATGAGTACAGTCTTGCTGAGTACGCAGACATGTACTTAATTTTAGAGGAATATCGTGGCAATTTTAATGCTGCTGCGAAAATTGTGAGTAATTTTAAAGTATAAAAGAATAAAAATCTGATTGATATTTTCTTACGAGTTGTTAATCTAAAAATGCCTGTATGCGTTCTTTGTAAGGTAATAATTACGTCAAGTGCGTTACTATGTAAATCACTGGCGGCTTGCATACAGGTTAGTCGACTCACCACAGTGTTGCTAAGTTTCCCAAACATTAATTAAGAATTCTTCGAAAACTAAACATTTTCGAACAAAACGGTTATAGAATTTTTTGCTCAGTTTTTGATACAGAATGAGGTGGTATGTCTGTTATCCGCCATTTAGGATTCACCCTGTATATTTTAATAGCTTCGTGCTGTAAACAAATATAATAATGAGCTTGTCATGATAACATCTCCATATTATCAAATTGATGTTATAATTTAAAGTATTTAACGCATGGTCATCAACAGCAGACTTCTCTGGTTGATTCAATCTACAATATTTCATGTCTTTTACGCCTAGTATCGTAGCTACGTTTTTTGGTTCCAATGTATACTTTTCCACAAGAATAAGGTAATTCGTATTTATTCAATTTTATCCGTAACGATAGTTGTGAAAGGAAGAAAAGTTCTATTAACATTAAGTGCTTTTTACGTACACCTAACAGGTTCAATTAGCTTATTCATATCTTTAAAGGAATAACCATTAGCTAGCTAAAAAACCTCATCATATAAAAAATTCTGCATCCCCTAGGATAGTTCTTTTTTACATAGTACATAGCTGGTATTAAATCCAAATTTTCGATCTCGCGAAACTTTGGAATCAACGTTAACTTAAAGAGACGCGTTTTCAGACCAAACGGTTTCTACATTTTTACAATTTGAGAACAAGGTGAACTCTGTTATCGTAATAGTTTTGGTTACAGCTCTTCAAATTTTTCAAGTGCTCCGAGTTTGATTAATTTTTTTCTTTTCACTTCAGACGCTAGGCTAAAATAGGTTTTCGTCAAAATTTTTCGTAAAAACATCAGAAATCAGTCCAGGTGTGGTATTGTAGTTGAGGAAAATAGCAGTCCTTCTCGAGGTCAGGTTGTTTTTGTATTGTTTAAAAAAATTTTGTCTGAATCACAGCCAATGCATGCATGGAGAAAGAGTAGGGATTCTGTACGCTATTATATTTACAAAGTTCCTTTTAAAACTGATCTGTTTTAAAAAGGTATAGAATATCAAAAAAGTCTTTCAAAGACAAAGGTACGGGCTAATAACATTACGGAGTTCGCCTTGATCTCAAATTATAGAAATTGTATACGTTAAAAAATACTTGGACCTCTGCTAAAAAAATGAGTCTCTAATTTAAAATTAAGAAAAATAAAATACTGCAGACAATTTAGCGAATGTTTGTATTTTTGAACATGTTGCCAAAGTTTCGTGAGATTGAAATCTTGGATTTAACATCAGGTCCATAACATGTATAAGACATCACCCTAGGTGACGCAATCTCTTCTTCTGTGCACAATTTCGCTTCTAATTAGTTTGTCTTAGTCAATTTACTGGTTGTGTTGATCGGCAGTTATCTAACAGATATTTAATTCATTACTTATATTAATATTTATTTTTATTAATTGTATTTTAATCACGTACATTTGCAATAAGAGAATAGATAGTATCAACTTTCTAAATACGTAATAGTATTAGACATGATTACTGATCAGAATGTATATTTCCGTATACAATAGTTATCTGCATGCATTACACAATATCCAAAGGAATAAGAAAACCATTAGTGCCCTTAGTTACGCTGAATAGATACTTGAAGAATAATACATCACAAACGCGTTAAAATAAACCTTTGGCATTATTATTAATGATGCATTTTTTTGGTATTGTATACATATATTTAGATACAACACAATCATTAATAATGTCAACATAGAAAGTAATGATAGATTTTTCTGAAAGATTTAAAAAATAATAATTAGGGTTTATATTTAGAAGACTAATACATTTTATATTTTGTTTATACGTATAATGGCATATAAAACTATATAAGAATTAGAAGTATGCCTCTTTAAATTTGGACAATCTAACCTATCCTACAATCGCTCAGGAAGAGGTATTATTGTAAAGTTACTTTGGGAGAGTTTTTAAACGAAATAAATTCTCATCCTCGACTATTGTACGTTAAAGTATACTAGCGTCAATAATAGAATATACAAATTCATTAAATTAGGCGTAACTTATGTTGAATTTACACATGTGCTACTGTTCACTACTGCTTAAGCAAGCTTCTAAATAAGTAAATTTAATTACTTGCATGGTGTAGACTACACTTTTAATACTAAAGCAAGTAAACAAATTAGCAAATATTTTAGTTAAGTGAATAGATCAACCTTCTATTTACTCGCGCAAGTAGCTACTCCCACCACCGATTTATTCAGGTGGCAACGATACTAGGCTGGTGTAGACAGCGATTTTAGCAGCGTGTTTATGCAAGCCTTTAGTGAATTGAACATCTGATTTAATAAGTTTTAAAAAAAATTAACATTTTTTTTAACTGTTATATTACAAAATGACTTCTCGTTGGAACGAAGAAACAAGCATAACAGTTGTTGAAGCGTACACAGATAGAGAATGTGGAATACACGTGCAAAAGATTATAAAAATAAAGAAGCGAGAGATGCAGCCTACAAGGCAATTCAAGAAAGAGATTTTTCTAGTCCAAAATAATATACCGGGTGGATCAAAAAGTTGTAATGCTTTAAAGGGTTCAAAATTGTCAGTAGAAAGGGGGCACCCTCCCCTCCACTTTTTTTACGTCACCAGCCCCACCCACTGGGGAACCTTCCCCACTACTTTTACTCACCCACGTGTGAGACCGTGTTTTTCACCCCTATTATTGGCGGCTTCTTTTCGGAGGCCTTTTTCAACCTTGATAGAATTTTCAACCCTAATTATGGTCTTTTTGACAGCAATTTTTTTGTCCGCCTTATTTTATGGTTTCTTTTCGGAGACCATTTTAAACCCTTGATGGAATTTTCACCCTAATTAGAGCCCTTTTGGTTGTGTTAAGAACTTTTTTTGTCGGTTCACACCTATGGCTTCTTTTCGGCAATCATTTTTAACCCCTTGATGGAATTTTTACCCTAATTACCGCCCCTTTGGCAGTTTAGTCCCTGGAAGGTAGGCAAATGCGTGAGCGTACAATGTTCTAATAAGAGGCCCTAATGCTACCTCATAAGACAGATATAAGAAGTTGTGTTAGGTCTGCGCCCCGCCCCCCTTGGCTGAAATAGTATTATAATAAGGGGATCCTAATGTTAACGTGTAAGACAAGTATCATGTATACCTTCGATCTTGTGTTAGGGTCTGCGCCCCTGTCGTGGTCCCTTAGCAGGGAAATTTGAAATAAGGGGGCCCTAATGCCAACTTGTAAGACACGTGTAGATCTTCAAAACTTGTTCTCGAGCCGTCGCCCCCTGTCGTGGCCCACTGGTTGGTAATGGTATGGGGCCCTAACCTGATATGTAAGTGCAGAAACTAGCTCTTGGGTCTTGGCTCCTATCGTGCCCCCACTTGGTGCAATTGTGTGTGGGTTCTAACTTAATCTTACAGTTGTAGGCCTTCGCCCCGTCCACAGTTACCACAGTTACAAAACACTTATAATACACAATATTAACATATCAAAAACTGCAATCGTAATCGACAACCCCCATTAAAATAATATTGTTGACGCCCTTGTAATTAAGAAACTCACTGCCATAATTTTTTGGAACACGAGTATAACATGTTTTCCGTCAATTGCTGCATAACAGTGTGGAAAGTTCCATCTTTGACGAAAACCATTTTCAATCTCTTTCCATCCTGCAGGAATATTTGGCACCTGCAATTAAACAATTATAGGTTTTTGTAAACTAATCAAATGCCGATTATTTAATTGTATTATTATGTATAATAATGCTGAAGATTTCACCTCGCCACCGCCACCAAAAAATAAATTTTCAAAAGTACAATACGTTTCTTCTATAGTTGGTGAACTTACAAAACTATCAGAAAAACTGACAGACGTACCAAATGAAAGCGAATATGAAATATTTAGTCGTAGCGTGACAGCGCAGTTAATGGCTATTTCAAAATTAAATGATAAAAGCTCAAGAAAAAATACAATCGGGGTTAACCTCCTTCAAACTTCAACAGTTAAATGTGGTTTCACAAAATCAATCGACATCGTCTCTGAGGACACGTTCAATCTTATCTGGTATATACGCGGATTCAAATAATACAACTTTGACCAATTCACCCCAGTCTGAATATATGGAGAGCTTAAATTATAGAAAAGAGGAGATGTAACATTGACTACTGCGCAGCGTGTCTTTTCTCCCACCCAAGACGTCCACTAATTATATCGAACAGTTCCGATAACGTCACCAAAGTTGCCGCCAGAGTACATGAAAGCCTACGTGTAGAGGTTAAGCTATTCTAACTGCTTTTTGTGTTGTGTTTGCATCGAAATTTGTTGTAAAAATGTCACGGTGTGTTGTTAAAAACTGTATATACAATAAAAGTGCTGCATATGTAAGAGACAAGCATAGGACTTATTTTGGTAAGTTATTATTTTGTTTACGTTTTGTATTTCAGCCATATTGCTTTTAGAGGTAGGCTGACGAGACACGCAGGGGTGTATCTGGGAATTTTATTAACTCATTAAATTCATGTTTTTCGATAAACGATTGTTAACCGTAATTTTAATATATAATTGATTTTTAGCGCCTCAAGAGACATCAATAAGCGAGAGAGGTGGAGGTTTGCTCTGAATTTAGAGGAAGAAGACATATTTAAGGATATTCGTGTGTATCATTTACATATCAATAATGAGGATTATGATTTTGAGAAATTGCCATTCACCCTCGATTTGAAAACTAATGCCTTACACAAAAAGGTTTTTTGAACCATTAAAGTTTTTTTTCTATAAATGTGTTTTTTGTATTGTTTTGGCTAAAAAACGTCGAGAAATGTAAAAAAAGTGTTTGAAAATTTAAACAGATTACATAGCTTTCTCTTTATACGTACGTATATGAGAAAGCAATATTAATATATTATTTAGTCCGTTCCTATCCAGTATACGCCTCCAGACGTCCAACTGAAAAAAAGTGTTAGCCTTCGCGCACTTTATTATAACCAAGATGTTACATCTTCTCTTTTCTATAATTAGACATTCCAACGATCTGTCAAATAAAATCCAGGATGGCGCTTGTGGGTAAACAGCTTTGTTTACCATATGCGAGTATTGATCGAAAGTGCCACGTTTTATGATTTTCTGAATGAACCAAGCTCTTTTTGTACCTTTTATGTCATACTATTAGTGCTTTTTACACAAAAATTCCTGTTACGTGCCTTGTAGTTAGTTGTGGAAGTCGTAGTAACCGCGATAATATTAAGTGTTATTCGGTACCTGCAGTTTTAAAACACAAGTCTGTCACTGATAAAAATGAATTATCCGAGAGGCATAGGGCCCTATGGATTGTTGCAATCAAGAGAGACGATATTACAGATGCAAAGTTGAAAAACCAGAGAGTTTGCAGTAGGCATTTTATAACAGGCAAGTCTCCACTAAAAACTATTTTTAAAACAATTACAATAAATTTATACATACCTACCTAGTTTACCTATGAACTGTAAATATCTCATTCGAGTTTGTCTTAATTTTAGGCAGGCTTCCTGCTTTAGAAGAAGAAAACCATCCGGATTGGGTTGCTTCGCAGAACATGGGGCATGTATCTCAAAAAGTCCAAATGCGACATGGTGATGTTGAAAGAGTTGACAGATTGGAAAAAAGAAGGAAATTGAAAGCAAGTACGGTAGTTTTACAACAGTATAAATTGTTATATTTTTGTTTTTGACTAAAAGGATTCAGGCCTTTTATAAGATATGTTGACCTTGCTTTTGAAATAGAAGACCACGGAGAAGTAGAAACTGGCACTTCATGTCAGACTGACATTACAATAGAAGAATTATCCATAAAATTTGAACAATTAAGTTTTGCTTCAAGAAAAATAGAGGACCATGAAAAGAAAATCTATAATTCACCATTTGGGCTTAAGGATGATACTACCAATGACCAGCAATGGAAGTATTACACCGGATTTACTTACAGTGTTGTAGAGTTGATCTTTAAAATTATAGAAAGAAAATCATATTTCTTCCATGAGTACTATACATATTTTATATCAAAGATTAAAACCTTTAATAATATGGCCTGACCGTGTAGTAGCTCATCATGTTTCAATGAAGCATTTCATGATAAAACCACTGTAATTATTGATTGTTTTGAAGTTTTTATTGAAAAGCCAGCTTCTTTAAAAACTCAAGTGCAATAAATGCTGGTCAAACTATAAGCACCATTTTTAATAGGAATTACGCCACAAGGCACAGTAAGCTACATTAGTAAATCTTGGGGTGGTGGTGCTTCAGACAAACAAATTGTCGAAGGCAGTGACTTTTTAAATTTTATTATCCCTCGAGATTTTGTTTTTGCTGATAGGGGGTTTTTGATAACAGAAATTTTGGGGGTGTTACAAGCAAAATTAATTATTCCTGCCTTTACAAAGGGCAAAAACCAACTACACGCTCTTTATGTTGAGGCCACTAGACAAATAGCTCATGTCAGAATACATGTTGAACGGGTTATTGGTATGATGCAATATAAATGTAATATTTTTAAAGATACTGTGCATGTAACAGTACGTTGCGCTTTAATTAATATTTCCCCTCCTATTGTGCCACTCTAGTTAGTTGCAATATCTACCTGTGTGTATAATAAATATTTTTTAATATATCTTTTTTCTTGGGAATATTGGGTCCTTAGGACATGGACTACTTTTTTGATTTTACATATTTACTTTATTGTAAAAAATTATGGTATGTTTAATAAAAATTGTATAAATGTAAAGGTAATTAATTTTTTTACTAAAACTAATTTTTTAGAGAACTTTCAGAAAGAAACCAAAAAATTGTTGAA
The DNA here is from genome assembly GCA_036346205.1 of Vesta saturnalis. Lineage (NCBI taxonomy): Eukaryota > Metazoa > Arthropoda > Insecta > Coleoptera > Lampyridae > Vesta > Vesta saturnalis. Next base: position 1,242,157 of record JARFJB010001349.1, on the reverse strand, counting down.
ATATACTATATTCTATTACAAAGAAATAATGTGTTTCTTTTCTAAACTTAATCTTTTTTTTATTGTTTAAAATAAATATTGGGTGATTGAAACTAATTCGTAGCGGTAAAATATTAAACTTCTTCTGAATTAATTAATTAATACCAATGCAAAACAAAAATTTCTGTATATAAAAAATAAATAATCTATGTATCTTGGTATTAAAAGGCAATAATAGAATAAATACATTGGTATAATTATACGTACACATTACAAGGTACAGGTATTGGGAGTGTCTAGTAAACCTACACAGTCAAAATGAAACCAACCCATTTTACAATCTTATCCATCACATTTTGTCATGGATCTTCCATCATCTACACCATGCCAGATACACTAGTGAGTTAGCTGAGCAGCACCCTCATTTCTTGTGAATAATTTTCCCAAAAGTTCAAGCATTATGTCTTCAGAATGAAACTTTTCCCAAAATTCAAAATCGGGAAGAATCCTTTCTTTAAAAAATATGTTTGGAGACCATATTACAGTCACAATACCTCAACTTTGAAACAAAAATTTGAGTTTGTACTTGAAAGTAGTAACTATGCGTTTTATTTCAAGTTAATTGTCCATCTTGGTCAACCAAACACGAAGTTTTTGAGGCAGCATATACATTTATGTCCACTATATTACCTGTATGTAAGGAACACTTTATTTCCAGGCACCCTCCCAAACAACACTCACAAAACACTAGTCTATCTGGAGAAGCTCCAAATTGAGGCCAAATATTGCTAACTATAAGTCCAACCTCGTTAACAATAAAAGAATCATGATTTTCCATTTCCATTTGCTTTTTTTATTATTCCTCCACAACTATTGGTTCGTGTGTTATTCCCTACGGAGTAGCTTTAGTATTAAATGTCATTTTTAGGGATAATATATTGATTTTATCAAAGATAAGGATGGCGTGGCCTTATTCGTTTTACAAATTTTGAGGCAGTGATTCTGCCAGCCCTCTGCGTATACCAATTTTGATTAATTCAGATTGATTTATGGTAGCTTTTTCTATTTGCAAAAGGTCTTCCGGATTCAATGTCAAATTAATACTTTTTGATAACTTCATAAGTTCTACAATTCTCATGACTGCAGCATTATGGCCTCCATTTTTTTCAACATATCACTTATTTCAGTAAGCGACAAAGGTGTTATAGCTTTATTTTCTTGTTGAATACATTTTCCTAATCCATTTGACTTACTGGTTCTAAAGGAATTTGTGAAGATGTTGATGGCATCATCCAAGCACTAAGTACATCAGTGCAAGACACTTCGTCTTTCCTTTTGTTTGCACATTCAGTTGCAAATAAAATAGCACCCACATGACTGCAAACTGCGCTGTTTCCAGCCATGTATGTGCAATGTGCTGTGGATATACTTCCGTCTTGGACTACGATACACCACACATCTAGAGGTTTTGCATTTCCTCTTTGAGAATGTTTGACCTGAAATCAAATACAAGTTGTAAACAAAAATATGTGAACAGGTAAACTTTGAGTTAATATTTCCTACTTTGTGAACTTATAAGTAGTAATTATAATAATTATCCCTGCAAAGAAAACTTACCTTTCCAAGTATTCACCACTTTTGTCCCACCATTTACAACAAATCCAAATTCAAAATACTTAAAAGATTTCAAGCTTTTGTATGCCTTCATTTGTACTTTGCTGTAGTAACTACGAGTTAATACTAAATATGAAACAATATCTATATTAGTGACAGGCGGAACTCCGTGAATAGAAGTGTCCAAATCTTGAAGTCTCATTGTAAAAGGATCTACATTATTGATTAACTTCAATTTCTTTAAGTAACTGCAAAAAAAAAAATGATTGATAAAAAATGCAAAAGAAAAAATTGGCATTTTAAAGCTTACCGTTCACCAACATTGCGATTCTCCAATAATAATGACTTTATATATTCACTGTGCATCTTAAAAAGTGTATAACTGGTGTATAAACACTAACAAAAATCACTGTTTTCGCAAGAAACGTCCAAAAACTAAATGCTTTCTTATGGCACTGTCAAAAAGTGTTTGCCCACAGCTGCCATATTGGGTCACGTGGTTTGGAATGCCTAATCTAAGATGGAGAGTCACTATGATCAATCAAATATGATTCACAAATTTGTAATAATTTTAATTAAAAAAATGGTAATTAAAAAAAAGTGTTTTTTTTTTATATACCTTAATGTATTCTTTCAAATTTTAGTAAATTGTATCGCACACTTCTGGAATAAACTTTCCTGTCGCCAAATATGACAGGGTGATTTCTATTTGACCCTAGCAGGAATAGCATTTATCATAATTGTGTCAGATTTTGATGTAAATCTTATTTTATTAAGTAGTTCATCAAATTGCTGTTTGTCATCCTCATGCTATTTCTATATTCTTCTCCATCTTCAATGGCGAGTTCCCTTAGTATCATCGATGACGCTCCACGTTCATTTCTTCGAGACAACCACTTTCTAACCCACTCACGCTTTGATTTCCTTAAATCTTTTATTAATACATCAGCTAATTCTTTGCATAGATAAAAAGTTGTTTTTTTAGCAGAACGACGACGCGCCATTTTAATTTACATACTAAACAAAATTGCTAACAAATCTACTAAATATGTGTAGACAAGCACTACTTGCTTTAGTAGCTTGCTTAAGCTACTGTACACGTGTAAATCCCGTATTAGGTATGTTTTAACTGTTACCAATTAAAAAGCGGATTACATCTTCGTAACATATTTTGTTGGCGATGAAGCAGTATAATCACTAATAAAAAAGTAAGATAATATTCATGTCCACAGTCCCATTTTAAATTATATACCAAATAAATGTTATATTACTAGTCTGTCACATAATGAAGCGTAAAGCCGATTGTCTTTTCCAGGAATGTGACTTTATAAAATTTTAATTAATATAACAAGATGACAGGAACATAGCTATCGTGTTATTATAATCTTGATATAATAATATATTATAGCTGCAGTGTTTATTTAATATTTTAATAAAGGTCTCGTATGTATATTTATGCATGTTTGCAATTCAAATAAGCAAGGCTTAATAACATAATTATTAATCGAGGCCTATACAATAACAGGGTTTTATGATGTTTAAATCGACGGAACTACCTGTGGCATGTACTATGTAACGTATGATTTACGGGTAACTTCATTTGCACGCCTTAATGCGGTTATGACAGTTAGGTGCACAACACAATTAACTACCTAAATATTTATTACAATAATTAATTGTATATTTCCAAAATTATGTTTTAAAAGAATAAATACAATATGAGAGCTAATTTTGTACTCTTGTTTCTTTGTTAAAATTTACAGCACGATTCATCTGCACGCTTTATCTTTATATTTATATTTCACATAAGAGGGTGAATTTTATATATAACCCATAAAATAACTGCAGTGTTTATTCAAAATTTATGAAAATACACGCATCATAAACATACAAAAATAACATGGGATGTAATCTTAATATAGGCCACGTTTTTACTACTGCATTTTCGTATTAGTAATTCAGTTCGCAGCTAGCACTTCATCACAGAATAAATTTTATTTTATTATTTCACAGTTTACATTTTAGGTTGCTCGGTAGTTAGAAATGTAATTTATTACCGTAGAACCCGATTTTAGCAGTTTATATATTTTAGTGTTTACTACTGGTCATTAAGAAGTTTCCTAAAATTGAATGGTAGCCAAAGTCAAAATAATGTAATTCAGTTAAATTTTTATTCTAAAATTAGGTTTAGCAAGTCATATAAATGAGATTTTGTGTACCATTTTTAAGTTTTAGGAATACTGTTACATTTCAATTTGATTTCAAAACTTAATGCACCATTGTTTCATTTTAATTTACATTTCATTCGAAATTGCTAATTATTGCAATTAATACTAAGATAACGTAACAAGCATTAACATCACGATATATTTGGGTTAATTGACTTATTCTCCAAATCTCCTCTAGAAGCTTGATGTATCAAGTAAATTGCATCTATTTTGTGTGACCCTTTGAGTGTTTAATTAGTTTTTTTTTTGACGGAGGGTTGACTGATCACATAATTTTGCTCTAATGACAGCTTAACCTAAATATATTACAGTTCCTACAGTAAGAATAACGACATTCCGTAGTTTGTTCCTGTGCTACATTTCTATGAAACGAAAAATGGACAAAACAAAATTTCCATGGCACACTTCCTTAAATTGCCATTTTGGCACCCCCATTGTATCTCTGTTAGCAAAGTAGTATACAAATAAAGTGAGGACTGATATTGATAGATATTTTTACGTAAAACCATGTGGCGTACATAACTTTTCTATAATTTTTGCCGTTTCTTCAAAATATCCCAATCTTACTTTTTTAATGGGACACCCTGTATATTCTTTCACAATTTGATTCCATTTGTCCTCAGCTTTCCAAAAATATAAAAAAGATACAATATTAAGCTCAAAATTTACGTTATTACAAATTTAAACTTTTTAATTGTTGGGAGGAGCGGGAATCAAAAATCTTTTTTTCAAAATTTTATAGGATAACCTAGCAATAGAATACTATAAAATTAGATTATAAAAATGTTCAGATTAATCGCCATTGTACCTTAAACAAGTTTCACACATTATTCTGATCCGCCTTATTATATTTAAGATGACAACAAGCCTCAACTGAAGGTCCACAAAAGTCCTGTCAATGGCGTTGCGTAGCTCCGCCAGAGTTTGATATTGCGTTCTATAAATTTTATTGTTAAGATATCCCCACAGAAAGTAGTCTAGAACTGACAAATCGGGTGATTTCGCGATTTTCTTTGTTGTAGACTTTTAAACGAGGTTTATAAAAAGAGTCGCGTTCAATTAGATTTTTAGAATTTTATCCTTGAAAATATTCTTTTCTGGCTGTCCCCTCTACGTTTATCTATGAGATATATTTTTTTGTAAATTGTCAGTTAAAGCATTGATTAACATGGTTAAAGTAAAGATAGATCGATAGATACCTGTGAAAATACATTTCTAATGCTTCGTCTGAATTTTGGTGACATTTTATGTTACACATAAGCATGTCATATTTTTCTGCGTATCCAAATGTTATATTAACTGCCATAATTAACAACGAATAAATTTCCAACAATTAACTTAAATAATCTAAATTACAGACATAAACTGACACACTTCTAAAATCTGACAGCCGAATTATTTTCTTTCTTCAGATTCAACCCCGGCCAACCATTAAAAAATTTAAATTTGTAATAACTTCAAATTTAAGCTTAATGTTGAAAGAGTTTTATATATTTTTGGAACGCTGAGGACAAATGGAATCAAACTGTGAAAAAATCTACAGGGTGTCCTATTTGGAAAAGGGCAATTTTGGTTATTTTGAACATACAAAAGTTACGTACGCCACTTGATTCTATGTAAAAATATCTATCGGTATCAAATGCAATCAATCTTACTACTTGCTAACAGAGAAAGCCGCAACTTTCTGTCTCAAGCCGTTCTAGTGATATCCCGCAAAACCATCTTAATCGGGACACATTGTACTCTGCTTTCCACAATGCACTACAATGTTGACTGTCCAAGAGCTGCAGAACTTATATGCTAACGTGATGATGATGAAGTCTTTGTTCACATACTTGTTGATCTCGTCTTTTACCGTTGGTATCAAACGGGCTCTATGTAGATCGCTGTTACTAATGTACCAGGAAAGATTCACTATATCTCATTGCATTTTGTTGAAATTTGAAGTTGGAATCACTAGTTCAGTCCCAAAGCTGTATTTCATAAAGCCACACCGGTTTGAAGATCTGGTTATGGATTATAATCTCTTTCGAAATTGAGAGTTTGGAGTTACGTCCTATCAACCAACATTATTGTTTATTTTTTATGTGTAGCTCGGTTTTTTGTTTTTAACATGTTCCTTCCATTTTAGTTTAGCACCAAGATTTATGCCAAGATACTTGGGATTGTTTGAGCATGGTACTTTGATTCCATTGATACATAGTAGAAGTGGTTCTGTAAGCCTCTTGGTAGTAAAATTGATTTGGGTCGATTTAAGTTTATTCAGTTCAATCCTACGTTGTTTGGTCCAGTTTACAACTATATTACTTGCTACCTATAATTTACTGATAGAGTTTTGTTGATTTTGCTCTACTACGAGAAGCGAAAGTAGCAATTACTGTATTTCCTCATGTAAGTAGGTCACTGGATATAATAAGTGCAGGATAGGGCCAATGACACTACACTGTGGCACTCCTGATCTTGTTTACTTCAAATCAGAGATTTAGTCTTCCTGATTACAGATTAACCCTACATATTCTATCAGATCGACATATTGGTGTAGCAGCATTTTGTTAAGTTTAAATATTAAGTCCTCATGCCACACTTTGAGTATTTGGTTTATTGTTAGTGTTATTGCCGAAACTCAAATTGGAAGTTTGGGATTATTTTCTATTAAGGGTCTTATCTTCTTAAATAGTAGTTTCTGCAATAGTTTAGAAACTACTAGCAAACGGGAAATGGGTTCATTTGATGTGACTTCGTTGAGTTGCTTCCCTGGTTTTAGCAACATGATCACTTCCAGCACATACATGCTTTAGTCTTAATCCAGAGTTGAAAACATGTGTGAGCATGACTATACCCTTTTAGGCAAATGTTCCAAGGTCTCAACTGTAATCAAAACTGTGGTTTAGGTTAGTTCTTATCTCTTCCGCTACTTTTCTAGGACTAGTCCAATATCTTACGATCTTAAATTGTCGATGTTATTTATATTGTAATCCATTTGTTCGGGATTAGATGTAAACATAGCGGTTAAGTAGCTGGCAAACAAGCCTGATTGTTATCTGTTTATTATGTCTGGACCAAAGTTGATTATTTCTTCTAATAAGTGGAATAGTAGTTACGGACTTTTTAACTCTCCTGGTTGCCTTCAGGAATGATCTGCTTCTGCAAACAACTTTTTCAGAGAGCAGTTCATTGAACCTGCCTTACGCTTTCTTAGTCCGTGGTTTTATTCACTAATGTAGGTCGAGCCATTGATCTTATTATCCTCTCAGTTAGTGTTAATATAACGGAAGAATGATCTGAGCGTAGGTCATAATCCTCCTCTAGTTCAATGAAGTTAGGTTATATCCTTCTTGTAATATTAAAATCCAACGGATCGTGTATTTTGTTAAGGATTGTAAGCCAGTATGTGGGCTTTGAAGACCTCGCAACCCAGTCAATATGTTTAGCATGCAGGTCCCCTCCAATGATCAATCATTATCCACGATACTTTAATAATCTCTCGTAGTCATCTATTTTAAGATTATATCTGGGTGGACAATAAATTCTACCAACCTTCAGTAACTTTTTTGTGAATTTTATTCCTACTACTGTAAGTTACACAGCCGCTTTGCAAGTGATATTCTTCGAAATGATTGATGGAATTTTTTATTATAATCTTACTTGCACCCCTGACTTGATTATCAGGATGGATGGTATGACATATCTCTTAACTTGATGTAAGATGGATTCATGTGTGTCTCAGAAATGAGAGATACATCTATATGTTGGGTGTTAACAAATACCTCTAGGCGATGTTTTTGTTTGGTCATTCCACGTGGCAATTCTTTAGTCTCGTTGATCTATAAATAGCACTAGTGGTATTGTTTTCGTATGTGTGCGATTCTATTTCAGCATCATTCACTAGGGTTGTAAACTTTTTGTAGTCCAAAGCTATGTTGACATTTGCATGTTTGGTGTTCAGCGTATTAGCTGTATAGCCTATTTTTCTTAGTTATCATGACCGGTGGTGGCTTGTTAGGTTCGGGAATATTTTCGAACTGATTTTTAGGGTTGATTAATTCAATTTCTTTGTGCTTTTTATTTCGACTTTTTTAGCAGTAATCAACCCGTTTCGCTTTTTACAATTTCCTCTTCTTCGTCTACATTTATTGGACTATAAGATTGTTTCTTCCCTGACACTTTTTCATTTTGTAGTTGCGTTAAATTCCTATTTTGCTTATGCAGTGCATTTTTCAGCTACTGCTGATCACAGAATTTTAGGACTAATAAATAGGGAATAGGGGTTTTAAAATTTTAAAATAATGTGTGTTTCGTTACTTATTTTACAAAATTAGGCACGGTGTTAATATGACTACGTTACAACGTATTAGGGTATATAATAAATTATTCTTCTGGTATGATGCAATGTAAAGTAATTAACGTTTCCTTTTCAGCTCTAATATTCTACAACTCCATAGGTGGAAGACATGTATACCCCATGCCGCCCGGTGGAATACCATCACGTTTACCATGGACTCCTTAATATTGGTGCTCCAATTTTCTGAGTTCGGTAAGGGCTGCCGGTCACTTTCTCCTTTATTCTTTATGTACTCGTAAGAACTAGCCAAGTGTGGCGTTTTAACAGCTAAATGACGAGTTCTAAAACAGACGCTGTACTCCACGTGAGTAGGGCGAAACGCCCACACTGTCACATCGATCCGTCGATCCGTCACAAGGATTCTGGGGGATTCGTCAATGCCAAAATGAAAACTAAAAAGAGCAAGATCTGCCAGGAATAAAATTCTCCCCCATTCGGATGACCGGAAGGGCAGGACTCAAGCGACATACGTGGTATCAGGTCGAATCTTAATGCTGTTCACCAACACCTTGAACCAGACAACCAGACATTCTGTTTCTATCAGACACACAAGTCTCCCCTGTAAGCACTGATTCGCCTGACCTGCAATTTCTCAGATACCACCTTGCATTAAAGGCGGAATATGTGCGTATACCAGTGACAACGTAGGTTGTAAGAGGATGTCCACTTTGGAAAACAACACCTTTGACGCGATTTGGTTCAAACATTCTGGGCCCCAATTCGTGAAATTCTACTGTTGTTTGTATAGGTCTCCCAATGATAACTTCCAAGCTATTTCTATTGCCTTAGCCTAAAAATAAACTACCTCTTATCACAGTTTCCATCTTGCGATTTAATTTTGGGAGATTTTAATGCCCACAACTCTAATTGGCTTCAATTTTCAACTGTCACTCATCCCGTAGGTCATAGTGCAGAATCATTAGCTGTATCCTATGCCCACTTGGTCAATCAGACCACTGCCTAATTAACTTCCTCTGTACCCAATCCCACTGTTACTCGAAAAACAGATAGAACTATGTGGTGTTTTAAATCATCTAACTGGAGCGAACTGCGATATTTTCTTGCAACCTTCCCTTGGTGTGAGTATTGATTTAAACGGTCCTCCTCTTCAAACATTGCTCTTTCAATAACTGAGGTTATCTTGTTGGGCATGGAGTTATACATTACCAAAAATCATAATCGTGTAGGGTTCCCAACCCTGGTTTAATAGGACTTGCACTGATGCATTGTCGCAAAAGCAAACACTCTATACCAAATGGAAATCAAATATATCTGTCGAAAATCATGCCGACTATATTGCCGAAAAGTTGCAAAAGCATCATCACCAAGACCAAAAAGACGTTTGAAGAACGTAAATGCAAAGAATTAGTCTCATGGCTTTTGGGTGGTCGTAAATTTTGGTCATTAGCTAAAGCCATCAGTAAAAACTTTAGTACATCTTCCTTTCCTCCCATGACGTCTCGCGACGGAGCTGTAGTAGCTGATCTTGCTGAAAAGGCCAACCTCTTTGTCGATTACTTTGCATCAAATTCATGTCTCAATGATTCTGGTAAAACTGTGCCGTCGCCCAAATCTACCCCATATGCTATTAAACCAATTCAATTTGGTTACAAACTCCTAGAATCAATTATCAATAAGCTTCACTCAAAAAGGCGACTAGCCCTGACGGTATTCCAGCTATCCTCCTTAAAAAATGCTGCCCCGAGCTGGTATCTGTATTGTCCAAACTCTTTTCGATCTCCATAGTATCGTGGAAGTTGGCACATGTCCAACCTGTTCTTAAAAAGGGCAAAATTATGAATAAAGCCATAAACCACTAACTTCTTTCGTTCCTCGAGTTCAATAAACTCCTAAACGATCACCAGTATGGGTTCAGACAAAGTTGTTCAACGGGTGATGTTCTTTCATATGTCATCCAACTGTGAAATAACACATTAGAGAGGTCCGGTGAAACAGTCGTAGTAGCTTTAGATATTTCAAAGGCTTTTGACCAGGTTTGGCATAAGTGCCTAATTACAAAGCTCACTTCGTTCGGATTATCCGATACACTCATCAATTGGATATCCAGATTTCTTGACAAAAGACGTAGACACGTTGTCGTCGATGGATTTTTTTCGAAAGAAACTACTATTAGTGCGGGCGTACCCCAAGTATCAGTGATAACTCCTACACTGTTCCTGCTGTACATAAATGACCTAATTTCCGCAACAACTAACTCGATCCATTGCTTTGCAGACGACAGTACTCTACATTGTAGTTCTTCTCAGTTTTCCCACAACAATAAGTCTAGTCAGGACCTTAAGGTGAAAATGGCAGCCATAATCAACAGTGACTTAGAACGTGCCCTTGAGTGGAGAAGAAATTATCTACTCACGTTCAACGCCGACAAAATTCCTAAAAAATATGAATGGCTTAGAACTCAAGCTTCAAACTCTATTTCTATGTTAGGGATGTCCGTATCATCGAACCTTTCATAGGTTGACCACCTTTGTCAGCCAGCAAAACAGTTGCTCGTAAATTGGGTTTTCTATACAGATCTAAACAGTACTTCACATCGCAATAACTCCTTTTACTGTATAAGGCTTAAATTTGACCTCATCTGAAATACAATTCCCACCTCTGGGTCAGTGCTCCCCAATACGCCCTTGATATAGTAAACCGCACCCAAAAAAGAGCTACCAGGTTTATGAATGACCCGTCTCTGACTTCTGACCTGCAGGCTCTTGAGCATAGAAGAATAGTTTCGGTTCATTCCTTGTTCTATCGCTATTACCATGGTAAGTGTGCCTCCGAAATATACTCATTAATACCTTCGCAGGCCATCTTCGCTAGAAACATTTGGTTTGCCCATTCACACCATAATTACGCACTCATAATTCCATCGTGTCACACTAAATGGGCGCAATCCACATTTTCTACACGCCAACCAAATTGTGGAATTCACTGCCAAGTTCATGTTTTCCTCCAAACTTTGACTTAAGTTAGTTTAAGGTAGCCATTCATAAACACTTCTCGGCAGCCTAACAATATCCCTAAACCCTCTCAGTGTTCCTGAGTGCTTTTGCGCGTTAGGCAAATCTTAGCCTGTTCGGAATATATATATATATATATATATATATATATATATATATATATATATATATATATATATATATATATCATAAGGAGCTCATGTATTACCTTTTCTGCCAATAAATCCATAGTCGGAGTCGGAGGCGTATGCATATCATCATATTATAAAAAAAATGAGGAATCGTTATAGCCTTGATTTGCATTAGGCGCTGTAACTTCATTATAAAAACGGGTTATCATTGTGCACTTATTGGAGCGGTAGTAGATGTTGGTAAAATTTTAAATTTAAACCATTCAGTTATCATACGATAGCTCAATAATCACTAGTGTAAATCTGTAGACGCCACTGCGGTAAAAATTTTGTTTTGTAGTTGGTCTTGAGCCGATGTTATCTGACCATAGAATATGAAAAAAAGACTCAATCAATATAAATACATCCATAATCGCAAGTATTCTTGATTTTCATGTTTGCTTTGTAAAACACGTTCAATTTTTCGAAATTCACTTTCAATTTAAATTAAAAGTAATCAATCAAACAGTAGTTAAATGGAATTTTCAGCCAATTGTTCATTAATAAACGATTTTGTTTGAAAAATTGAACGTTAATGGACTACTTTTCGCAATGATTTTTGTATAGACAACCAACATTAAAGATTTCAAATAAATCTAAATAAACCACAAAAAAATTAAACGTTATTACTTAAATCAGAATAAGACAGGACTCACTTTTTGACATATTTTAATAAATTTCATAAACGATCATTTATTTCATAAATACCTTGATTTCTAATACAATTCAGTCCCACTACTCGCATGTTGTAATTTTTAAAATACTTTTTATAGTTTTTAACAATTATATGATTGACGAAAAATATTGTAACTAACTCTTGTATTAATTGGCGATTAGTAATAAGCTGAATCCTAATTGCAAGGGTCCGTTAAAATGTTGAACCTATTTTTTGCCAAAAAACGAAATAAAGTAAACGATAATAAAATATTCCGTAACTTTTTTGTGGTAAGCCATATAATTGTATCTGGAAGATTTTAATTTGATTCATAAGTTTGTATAATTATCGCAAAAGAAAATCAACGTTACTACCTAATTAACTGTCCTAATCATAAACACAACATAGACATCTATTAACAAACTGGAAAAATTCAGGTTTAAATCTGTTTTCATAACTAAGTATTTCAAAAGGCGGCCATTAATTTATAATACTAATGTTTTTTAGTGTTATCTAACACTTAGATGTACTCGTTTAATCCGTATGACGAACTTTGCTGTTTCGGAAAATGTTCCTGACGTCATTCTTTAAATTGTATAAAACTATGAAACAGAAAGAAAAGAATTCATTAAATAAATCGTTCTGTTACTTTAACTGAGTACTATAACTCTATATACAGATTGCTTTACTTATGTCCATCAGTGGCGCAATATACACTATTTCATGTGCTACAAAAAAAAAACACAAAAAAAAATCATGTTCCAAACATTTCTTTACATAATTCCACTGACATTCAAAATCCTAAACGTTCCCTGGTTTATTCTATATTGCTGTTAAATGCATAGTACATTAAAGTATTCACACAACGTTAGTGTTAAAGTTCAATTCATGTAGTTTTGCTGCTTAATGAAAGATTATTCGTCTACTTAATTAAGATACTAATATGCTCCTTATATATGGGAGAGTTAAATATAACAGTAGTGTTGCTCATCCCCTATACAGAAAGAGTTATTTTTGGAGCCGGATTTTAGCTCACACGTTTGCATGAATAAACCAACAACTAATCCCTGAACGTTAATCGGCACGAAAATGGGATTCAAAGGAACTTGCAAAATCCACATTTTGGAGATGTACTTCCACAATTAAAAAATGAACCATCTTTCCGTACCTTACTTGCTTATAACGTGATAATATTATATCGAGCAAAAATATATTTCAAACTTTATCTGTGTGGTGCATTTAATACTGAAAATAGGTTACATGAAATATAAAAAAATTGAACTAAATATCATAGAAGCTAACTATATTTCTAAAATAAATTCAGTCTTATAGGGTGTTCCAAAATTATGGATATGCATAAGAATAGGTTATAATTACTGTGTTTTACCTCTTTAATGGCTAATATCTCGAGAATTATCCACTTATGGGTTCTTAACACGAGTACATATTTTACGTACAAGACATTAGAAAATATGATTTTATAGTTGAAATTGATATTCGCACAGTGGCGTAATATTTAGGAGGGGTGAAGGAGTTTATCATTCATGTTGTACGCCACTGGAATAGGCGATTTAACGTATTGTTCTGCGGTTGGATGCGGCTTAGATCAGTAAACCTTGCCACTAAATTTAGTACAAAATACAGGCCATTAAAAAAGTTAGAGTCATTAACAATTTAATAATTTTCAACATTGACACCCTGTAACTTGTTAATTATCAACATTCATATTTGACAAATAGTCATAATTTTAGGTCAGAATTATACCATGGTTCTGTGTACAATTCATTATGGGACACCTTGTATAATGTATTTTTTTTTACTTTACATATTATAGCGATTGCCTTGAAGTTAGCTAGTGTTGTTGGCGGATATTTAACAATAAGTTCGAAATAATTTTAACTTTTATCAAGGGTAATATTGTTACACGTCGTGCAGGATTACCGAAGTAAGCTGGTTACCAAGCCAGCTACATTGGAAATGGGCGGGATCAATATAAGGAGTAAAATGATTGAAAGGCAGTTTCAAACACCTTACACTTACCATAAATCTACAACTCTAGGCGCCACCATAACCTTAATTTTTTTCTAAAATACATAGTCTTAGGCGGGATGTTAAATTAATTCTATCTGACTGTGGAAGACAGGATTGTAGCCTACCCAATACAATCGTACAAAACAGATCTATCACATTTGAAAAAAATTTATCCAAAAGCTTAAGAAAATTTTGAAATATACGGGTCGTAGTAAAAAACTGGATTGATCACACCCTGTATGTACACATGATAACTCCAAGTCACAAAACGTGAATTTGAATACTTGTTAGGTATTCCTCGTATACATATAAATTTATACTTCTAACTGTTATAAAACTCTGAACCAAATAAATATTACCGAATTTAAAAAGAACCAAAATAAAAAGTCGATTTAATAGTTTTTATATCAACAAAACATTCGTTAGTTCCTGAAAAATACATAACGATCAGTGGTTTCGTCATACATAATATCTATTTCTAAATACTTTCTCTTTAAACATCGTATTTAAACATTCATCAATATGTTTGAATTTTAATACGTCAAATCTATAAATTATACTATTATATGGAATATTCGGTTATTCGTGTGCTGTATTTTACTGACTGTCAAATAGTTCAAAATAATTACATTTTTTAATCGAGCTAGCTCATAAAGCAATTTCATATCCATCATTAAACTCAAAATATTCACAGATCATTAGTAGGTGTAACCCATTAGGTAAATTTACACAGGTTAATGTTAAAATTTTTATATCAGTCAAATAAACAACAAAAGTAAATTAAATAATGGATATATATTGACCAATTTGCAAATGTAAATATGTACAAACATATGGCTTCCAAAAGCACACCTGAAATCCATTCTTATAGATTAAAAATTCCCCAAAATCTTATATACCTACTAAACACATTAAAATAGATAAAGTGCGATTATTCTTTTACTTATAATAAAAAAATTATCAACTCAACAAGCAAAAATGAACTTGAAAGATACACTTTTTATCCTTTAAACAAAATCTAGAACTAGTTCATACAAATTACAGTAGTATTGCAGTCGCTTATATACGTACTGCTGAACTAAAATTTCACAAACAAAATCCAACACTGACCATTCTAAGGTCCCGTAAAAAACGAGCGCACGGTCGTCTTTACTTAAGCTTTAACCGAACGCTTCTCTCACTCTCGCCCTTATTAAACTCTCCCTTTTATACCTTTTGCACGCGATATTGCCAAAACCCGCAAAATATTCGCACCAACACCAAAATCCACCTATCACAATCGAAATCTCACGCGTTTCTTTGCCGCTTCGAAGTCTACAAAATGGGACAAGACGGACAAGATGCGAATAAACATACTCATCTTGAATCTACCTTGTAAATTCACTCTCAACTCTCCGAAAAAAATCATTAATTGCAATTACATTCACTCTGTACATTATCCAGACCATAACTCAACTGTCTATGAAAATTTCGCATGTGGATGATCTCTATTTCCGCACCATTTAACCAACTACATCACATTCTAACAACTTTATTCTTGAACACGCATTCAATTGTCCATTATTGCACCATATTACAAAATTTCTACAAACAAAAATATGCATACATATTTCATACTGCACATTAACACAATATCAATATATCATAATCTCACTTACTCATACGTCTACACCCATTCTTTTTATCTGAATTTTTAGTACACAGCAGCAAAAGATCAGTGGCAAACTTGTTACATTCGTTCCCTACGCTGCACGATTTAGTCAATTTTTCGACCTGTTAAAATCTCTGGATTATTACTGTTTTGCTAGTATTTACTTGACTATACTATTTTTCTAAAAGTAACTGCATATCTATAATTTCGCCTCGTGTGTAGTTTCTTGAAAATATTATTTTTCTCAAGTTAATACATTTCTGTAAGAAATTGTTAAAATTTGTTAATGGTAACTCATACATTACATTCAACCTTGTGTTGTCTGAGACATTCTACATACTGTTACTTGCCTTCGACATTCTACATATTAGGATATACCGTGTCTTAGATGTTGTACATATTGGATATATGTTGTCTTATCGGTGGTATATACTTTGTATATAAATTGGGTATACCTACCTTTTGCCTATTAAGTGTTTTACTTCATACACATTAGCAAGATACCTGATGCAGATTTTGCAATATCTGATGACTAACTGTTAAACATTTGGTCGTTGCGTTGGATCTTCAGGACAGGCTACCTGGATATTGAAAGCTAAGATGCCGATTACACCAGTTTTTATATCACTTAAGTTTGATGCTTTAATTGTTGCATTGTGTAAGATTGTACAGACATATGTTGATGGAATTGATAAACAGTTAATTGTGTACTTTATTAACTATTTACTTATACTTAATTTGTTTATTGTGTGTTGGGGTTAATGGCTACAATGTCGATTTATATTTCATGTATTTAAACTGTATAAAGAGTAAAACTGTACAACTGAATGCATTCGGCTTTGCGGTTGGTAAGTGTTATTACTGTTTAAGTGTAATTTGCCTATTTTGCATAGCAATGTGCTATTGACTACTTTGCATAAAAGATTGTGTGTTTACTATAATAAGATTTTTAATGTGCCTCTACAATTAGGAATCCATAAATTACACCTACTTTGGCTGTTTAAATGTTAATATTTATGCTTTATCATAACCTAGCTATGAAGATCCATATGTTATTACCTTTTCATTTGGTTCTTTTTTTAATTATATTTACTTGATATTATTGTAGAAATTTGATACTATAATTCTGGGTGGCTTGCGATAGTGTATTTAAAGGCACAAATATTTAGTGTGTAAGCTTTACGTTAACGTTTTGTGTGTAACACAATTTAAATACTTATTTGAAGAATTATCCCATACCTTCGGGAAACCGTTTAGTTTATTCCTACATATATATATATATATATATATATATATATATATATATATATATATATATATATATATATATATATATATATATATATACTGGGTTCCTCATAATCGACTACCCATTTTATTTAATTAATAAATTCCCTACGAGATAACTAAATAAGTTATTCTCTGTGGGATTATCTTCTGTAGTCTTTGGGATTTAAGTTAATTATTAAACAGGTAGGCGCCTGTCACAAATAAGTTATAAATTAATAATTTCGTGTAACATCATTTTACTACGAGGAGTTTGTTAGTTTTCATCAATAATTATTTAATATTTTTGCTTTGAGACATTATTTCAACATCCGTTTGAACTTTCATGGATTACTCAGTCCAACAACGTGTGTTTTGTGTAGAAACTTACATAAGAAGCAATTCGATAGAAGAAGTTAGGCGTGCATTCCGGCGTCAGTTTAATAACAACAAAAGGGGTCACGCGCCAAATCGTAAACTGTTAAGTTATGGGTTCGTCATTGGCGCTAAAATGGTTCTGTACAAAACTTGAAGAAGCCTGGACGTCGAAGAACAGTTCGCACACCAGAAAATATTGAAAGAGTTAGAATTGCGTTTACGAGAAGTCCTAAAAGGTCTGCTAAGCGACAAACCCTTATCCTAGGAATATCAAAGGGAAGCTTAGATCGAATTCTTCAAAGGGATTTAAAATTTCATCCCTATAAATATCAAATGGCACAGCACCTTAGCAATCAAGATAAAGAAGCAAGGTTAGCATTTTGTCAAGAATTTTTGGATTTACATCAAGGAGCAATTCACAGTCTCCTAATGAGCGACGAAGTAAATTTTTATTTGAACGGCATGGTTAATAAACAGATAGATACTGGTCAAATGAAAATCCTCATGAAATCTTTACACAGAACCTCCATAATTCAAAAGTTGTTGTGTGGTGTGGAGTAGGATCTTTTGGTATTATTGGTCCATATTTTTTTGAGGATGAAAATAACCGCGCTGTAACAGTAACATCCGAGCGCTATGTAAACATGCTAGAGACATTCCTCATTCCAGAATTAAATAGACGAGGATTACTAAACAATGCCTTACTATTCCAACAAGATGGGGCAACAGCTCATACCGCCAGAAACTCAATGAGTGTTCTGCGAGAAATGTTTAATGGCCGACTCATTTCTCGATTCGGAGATTTGCCTTGGCCTTCGAGATCCCCCGACTCAACGGCACCCGATTTTTTCCTGTGGGGATATTTAAAAGCCAAAGTGTTTGCGAGTCGTCCAGGTACAATCGAGGAACTCAAAGTCAAAATTCGTGAAGAAGTTGAAGGAATAGACGAAGGTTTGCTACGCTGTGTAATGAACCACTTTTTATCTAATATTGAAAAATGTGTTGAAGTTGATGGAGGTCATTTAGAAGACGTGATTTTTAAAAGTTAGAATTAAAATGGGTAGCCTATTATGGGGAACCCTGTATATATATATATATATATATATATATATATATATATATATATATATATATATATATATATATATATATATATGTTAATCATTCTAGCTGCCGCCCTCCCTTCTCTTTTAAGCTTTTAGGTACCACCTGCGTCACTGTAGAACACATCCCAATTCTCTACTTGAGCTTTCCGGTAGCCCTAAGGTTATCTTCTCTGTTATGGTAAGGTAGTGGACAAAGTACAAATTTGCACGTAACAAACTGGTAGTAATGCTTTCAACAGAAATATCTTTCTACAATATTCAAATATTCTTTCATATGATACACAATGTTCCATTAAACTCCAGTGACGAATCATTTACACCAACTTACATTCTGCATAAACAAACATTTTCATTCATTTACATTCAAAATACGTTCCATACGTTATCAAGATACTGCATATACACGATGCTTTAAAACAACCTTACAATATATCAAGACTTTGATAAATGGTCGGCTAGTTTTGTTGCATCTAGATTTCGAGAATATTTTAGTATCAATTTGATGAGACATAATTTTATAAGTTCTCGAGCTAAATCTCTCGACCTTTAATCAAAGATTATTAATGCCAAAATGATGTCAAATCAAATTGTAAAATATTAGAGAAATTTAGCAACAACAAAGATAGCAGTGTTCATCAAGGTCGTGGTACATTTAGGAAGATTATTTTCCGCGTAAATTAAATTAGTTTCAGAATAAAAATCAGAAAACATTTTATTAATTGAATAAAAAAATACAAAAAACAGGAACGCAACTAAAACAACAAGAAACTAAAGCTAATATTAACTGAAGTTAAAAAGACAATCATTATATGTTACGTGTTTTTGATCATTTAAATATATTTACTCTTCCGTACCTATTGCAATTTTGCCCCTAAAGGTAATGCTAAGCAACTTGCGTGGTTGATAACGTAATTAGATGTTGCCGCTACATCTACACTATTTTCAGAAATTCTCATTTTATTGATAACATTTTGTAAATAAGACTTGATTGCGAAGAACTCCTGTAGCCTGTGATTTTGATTAATTCCTGTTCAGAAACTCCAGATTTTGCTACTTGCGAAACATCAGTCAAGCGACATGAATGATTGGAAATGTTTACTTTTTTGGTGTTGGTTTTTTTCGAAAAGAGGCCATCGACGACAACGCGTATACGTCTTTTGTCAAGAAAGCTGGATATCCAATTAATGAACGTATCGGATAAGCCGAACGAAGTGAGCTTGGCAAGTAGGCACTTGTGCCAAACCTAGTCAAAAGCCTTTGAAAGATCTAAACCTACTACAACTGTTCACCCGTTGAACGACTCTGCCTGAACCCATACTGGTGGTCGCTGAGTAATTTATTGTATTCAAGAAACGAAAGTATTTGATGGTTGAAGGCTTTTTCCATGATTTTCGATAGAACGTAAGTGATAGCTGTTGGTCGATAGTTTGAGGGATCGATTATGTATTTTAGGAATTTATAACTCCATACCCATTAAGATAACTTCAGCTACACGATTATGTATTGTAGGAATTTATAACTCCATACCCATTAAGATAACTTCAGTTATTGAAAGAGCAATGTTTGGAGAGGAGGACTGTTTAAATCAATACTCACGCCAGAAAGTTGTAAGAAAATCTCGCAGTTCGCTCCAGTTAGCTGATTTAAAATACCACATAATTCTATCTGTTTTTCGTGTAACAGTGCAATCGGGTACAGAGGAAGTGATTTCGATTAGGCAGTGGTCTGATTCACCAAGTGGGGAGAGGACTGGGTTCGTTGTAAGGAATTTGTCCAGGAAATGTGGAGTATGGTTAGGGTTGTCAGGGATTCTGATTGGTTTGGAAATCATTTGTGTGAGATCGCCGGATACAGCAAATGCTTCTGCACTTTCACCTACGGGACTAATAGCAGATGAAAATTGAAGCGACTTAGAGTTGTGGGCATTAAAATCTCCCAAAATTAAGATATCGCAAGATGGAACTGTGATAAGAGGTACTCTATTTGCAGAGCAAGGTAATCAAAAAGATCTCGGAAGTTATTCTCATTGGGAGACCCATACAAATAACAGTAGAATTTCACAAATTGGGGCTCAGAATGTTTGAACCAAATTGCATCAAATTTGTTGTTTTCCAAAGCGGGCATCCTCTTCCAACCTACGTTGTCCTTGGTCCCGTTGCACTTGTTCAAGGTGTAGGTGAACAGCATTAAGATTCGACCTGATGTTGCATTAATGTAGCTGAATATTGGTATTTTCAATGACCAAGATCGCTTGAGTCTTGCCCTCTCGGACATTCGAATGGGGCAGAATTTTATTCCTGGAAAATCTTAGTCTTTGGGACGGATCTACGGCCATCTCGCCCTACTCACCTTGGGTATATCATCTGTTTTAGAACTCAGCATTTTAAAGGTTTAGCCGTTAAAACGCGACCCTTGGCTAGTGAGTGTTGGTGAGTACATAAGAAATAAAGGAGATAGTGACTGGCAGACCTTACCGATGAAAATTGGTTCACCAATATTAAGGAGCTCATGGTAAATGCGATGGTATAGCACTGGGCGGCGTGGGGTATACATATCTTCCACCTATGAATTTGTTTTGTTGAATAATTAGTGCTGAAAAGGAAACATTAATTAGTTTACATTGCATTTTAAGAGAAAAAAAATAGTTCTTACGATTGTGGAACATAGTAATAGTACTGAAAATAAAACAGGATATTCAGTAACCTAATTAAATGTGTCCTTACTGGGCACCTGCGAGGGTTATTGGTATTAGTAATAAGCCATATGCTGTCGGTACATTTTTTAGTAGCACCTTGACACGTTTTCAAAAAAACTGGGTTCAGTCCCGTCCGTTTTTAATTCTGTTTTAAAATGGTCCGTTGAGCACATTACTCCTTCACCTCTTCTCCACGCCAACTCTACATATGCTATAAAGTAAAACTTTTTTTGTAAACCCTCGGCTGTTTCTTCATCACATTTATCAACTATCTAGTACAATTCTGACAAGTCTAAAGCTGTTGAACTCTGTTTTCCTTTTTCGGGCAGCATTGTAATTCGTGTCTTTTGGCGTTACGGGACTCCCTTGCACTTTGAAATGCAAGACCTTGAAAGGGGTCGATGGAAATGCTGTGTTCATTAAACTACATTTCTTGCAAGGTTTTGGCTGTAGAATTCCGCATACATGGTATTGTATCTTCATTATAATCTTCCCCATTTGTTTCTTCATGTTCCATGTCCACTCTTTTAAAATACCATTGAATTTAATTTCTGACGTATTTGCATTTAGTATATAGTTACGCACTTTATAAAATTCCGTAAATTGGATCCAGATACTATTCTTACTACGTACTGTATTCGTGGGTATTAAAGAATTTGCGGCTTTTTCAATTGAATTGTTGTGAAATTTGCCAAATCTTTCAATTTTAAATTTTATTATGTTGTAACAGAACTGTAACAATTTAATTACGGAAAAAACTAACGGAAGCATTTGAAGTTTTCTTTGACGTTTCCAAATGAAAATGACTATTTCTTTAGTGCAATAGTCGCTGATATTTTATTACGATTGGTCTGAATTTAAAAATTTATGACGTTTCATTGGCTAATATAAAGCAAGGAAAATAATCGTAGGTTATATCCCAAGACCTATAAATTTTGCCGGTTAAAACTACAGCAGCTTTTTTTTAAATTTGTCGAGAATATTTGCTAAAAAACAAATAAAAAAAAAGCTGCTGTAGTTTTAACCAAAAATTCATAGGTCGAGGGGTATATGTTAAGATTATTTACTAAATCAGTTTTGCCAATTATTTATTACAAAAGATTATAAACGTAACAAAAAAAGGTGTTTAATTTAATAACAAGTTATTTTTTTATGTTATTATTTTTCACAAAGTATTATGTTCACTACAAATATTCAACAAAACATTGTATATTTTTATTTTATTTTATTACAAACTGTCAAAAAGGTAAACACAAATTTAATCGCTGAATAAAATCGCACTAAGAAATATTCAGTATAAAAACGCTGTGATTGGTCCAATTGAGGAAAGTAGCATGCTGTGATTGGTTGTTTGTTGAGTAGTAAATAATCTATGTAAAATATCAGGCATGATTTCAATTTGTGGTGTAAACCGTGTATGTATTTTGTGTACCGATAAGAATTGGTTATGACATCTACATGATGTTAGCAGCAGGATGATCGACTAAGGAACCTTAATGCAAATGCTACTAAAGCTTAATTACAAAGCAACCATCTGTTGTAACAGTACAAACCAAACTTTATCAAAATGGCAACGATGTTAAATTTATGCTATATACTGTGGACATGGAGCCTGTGGTGTGATGGAAACCGCAGCGAGTAGATATTTTGAAAATGGGACTATACAAATGGCATTAAATAAGAACTTTGTACTCTGATGTTGAAATTAGTGAACGTTTCAAACATTAAGTGCTAAGTTGTTCGAGGATTGCAGCATCAAATACTTATTGATAATGTTATCAAATCACGAGACGTCAAAATATATAAATATAAATTATAGAAGTACTTAAATGGCTTCTAGATATCCATAGTAACAAAACAAGTAGCTAGCTTATCACGTAATTTACAAAAAAAAGTACGAAAAACTAAAATAAATGTTTGCTTCTATTCAATGGAACCGAACATCGAAAGGTATGTGGGGGTTTCAAAACATTGTCATGTACCCAGCCGGCGCCTGTAGCTGCGAATCGCATTCTATGTTCTGTTAAAAAATCAAACGTTCTTCTATATTTTGTAGAAAATACGTATTCCTAAGTTTCTTGCGCCTTTTTCCATGTCTTTATTTAACTTTCAGAATGGATTAGTTACTGCTGCGTTAATGATGTTACTGCTAAATACTCGAAAACAAACGCAAGCCCATCGTACATTTAGGTGTATCTTAGCTGAAACATCAAAAGTGATTGATAACCTCATATACGAAACCATTTTTTGCAAATATAGAATTAGTTCCTTCGTAAAGTTGTAAGTTCAGATACTATTTTTAATAGTACATTCATTGCCAAGTGTCAACCAGTAATAAAATGTTCCTAACGACTTTATTTGCTTACAACCTTCTGAAATTATAAATTGGCAGTTTTCATGCCTGGAATCTTAACACCACTATAACGAGACAGCAGTTGAAGAGTTTTCATTTATGTATAGAAGTAGCTGTTCATTATATACTGTAGGTACGCAAAAATAATTTCACTCGCGTGTTAAGATTGAATAAAAATAAATCATGCAAATGCGTTCAATTAAGAATGTTTGACAGATACTATAATATGTCACAAGTAAGCTACGGATTTTTTAATGAATCACATATTAAACGCATATTAGATAACCAAATTTACGCATTTCAGTGTAAATTTGATATTTAAGTTTTGTTACTTCTTTTTTACATCTATAATTTCAACGCTAGATTCATAATACTTTGTGATTTTGAAAATTTGCATGCATCATCTATCATTTAAAAATTAGTTCAAAATGGCGACACTTCCGATATAAGTTTTTATCGTAAGCCGATACTAACTTTCTTATTGTAAATGTGATTGCTTATTTTTTATGAAAATGTAAACTTTCGCAATTATTACACATAATCAAAATACTTAGCTTTTTTAGGGTTTGTAATGGTGTATTTTATATTTATATTTTACATAAATCTATACTTTTCTATAACAATAATAGTTATCATCCTCAGTGGTGATAATTCTTTAAGAATTGTTTAAGGTGTTAGAAAAACTTTATGAGATATGAAAAATATGAAAAGTTAAAGATAGGCCTGCTATTAATATAACAGTTTGATAAACGTATAAAAAAGCCAACTATGGAATCTAATTCTAATAAAGAATAACTATATAGTTAAATATTATTAAACTGCCTTGAAGATGATACAGTAACTTTATACTAGACAGTATAGACAATGAGAGGGATCCCGCCATCTTGTTGCCAAATTTGAATGGAGATATATGGAATACTAAGATCAAATATGGATTTTCTTAGGTTTTAAACAATGCTCATGTTCGAAATGTAAAAATATACAATTTATGCTGTTATTCTAAATTTAACAAAACCACCTTCCAAATAGCCAAAAGTAGATAAAAAATAAACACAATCTTCCTGGTAGTTTCAGGTAATTTTAAAATTAAACAAAGCTTAGCTGTCTATAAGTCATAGTTATAGCAAGTGCCCATATTAGCCATTAAATACAGGACATGCAATATTGCGCAGAATATTTATTTGTCAGTTACAAACATATTTCAAGAAATTTTACAGATATTTTAATTTATAGAAACATATTTAACATACAATTTAATTATGTATAAAGTGATATAAAACCATAAAAACAAGTTGTTTCATTTTATGTTATGCATAATAATTAAATATTTGTTTATTAGGAGTGAGAAAAAGCGGATTTGCTTGCAAACTTATCAATTGCAGTTTTTATTTTCTTTTTTCCTGCAATTTTTAATCTGAAAGTCACAAACCTTGAAATTATTTTAAATTTTAAATTGTGACACACATATATGTTCTGCAGGTAATAAGTTCATGTTATTAACAAAAAAATCCTTTGCATTTATATTTTTATATTTATATTTACATTTACGTTTACGTTTACGTTTACGTTTACGTTTACGTTTACGTTTACGTTTACGTTTACGTTTACGTTTACGTTTACGTTTACGTTTACGTTTACGTTTACGTTTTACGTTACGTTTACGTTTACGATTTACGTTTACGTTTTACGTTTACGTTTACGTTTACGTTTACGTTTACGTTACGTTTACGTTTACGTTTACGTTTACGTTTACGTTTACGTTTTACGTTTACGTTTACGTTTACGTTTACGTTTACGTTTACGTTTACGTTTACGTTTACGTTTACGTTTACGTTTGACGTTTGCTTTGCGTTTGCGTTTGCGTTTGCGCTTTGCGTTTGCGTTTGCGTTTGCGTTTGCGTTTGCGTTTGCGTTGCGTTTGCGTTTGCGTTTGCGTTTGCGTTTGCGTTTGCGTTTGCGTTTGCGTTTGCGTTTGCGTTTGCGTTTGCGTTTGCGTTTGCGTTTACGTTTACGTTTACGTTTACGTTTACGTTTACGTTTACATTTACATTTACATTTACATTTACATTTACATTTACATTTACATTTACATTTACATTTACATTTACATTTACATTTACATTTACATTTACATTTACATTTACATTTACATTTACATTTACATTTACATTTACATTTACATTTACATTTACATTTACATTTACATTTACATTTACATTTACATTTACATTTACATTTACATTTACATTTACATTTACATTTACATTTACATTTACATTTACATTTACATTTACATTTACATTTACATTTACATTTACATTTACATTTACATTTACATTTACATTTTCATTTACATTTACATTTACATTTACATTTACATTTACATTTACATTTACATTTACATTTACATTTACATTTACATTTACATTTACATTTACATTTACATTTATTACATTTACATTTACATTTACATTTACATTTATTTACATTTACATTTACATTTACATTTACATTTACATTTACATTTACATTTACATTTACATTTACAATTAATTTACATTTACATTTACATTTAAAATTTACATTTACATTACATTTACATTTACATTTACATTTACATTTACATTTACATTTAACATTTACATTTACATTTACATTTACATTTACATTTACATTTACATTTACACACATTTACATTTACAATTTACATTTAACATTACATTTACATTTACAATTACATACATTTACATTTACATTTACATTTACATTTACATTTACATTTACATTTACATTTATTTACATTTACATTTACATTTACATTTACATTTACATTTACATTTACATTTACATTTACATTTACATTTACATTTACATTTTTACATTTACATTTTTACATTTACATTTTTACATTTACATTTTTACATTTACATTTTTACATTTACATTTTTACATTTACATTTTTACATTTACATTTTTACATTTACATTTTTACATTTACATTTACATTTACATTTACATTTACATTTATATTTATATTATATATTTTTTTTGGCATGGCACGTCAACTGCTTTGGTCATTAGTGCCTTTAATGTTTTTATATTTTATCCAACAGGTTAATTACTTTTATAAATTGTAATGTATTCCTTATTCTTTCGCTATCTGTGACATTGGTTTCCAATATGTTTGATATAGAATATAGTTTACGTTGTGGTTTGTAAGTTGGACATGCGCAGATTATTTGATCAATTGTTAGAGGTGTTAAGCATTTTTCACAACTTGGTGGAGGTGTGTTTGTTAGAATGTGTTTGTGAGTTAGATTTGTATGTCCAATTCTAATTCTGTGGATGATGCTGCTTTTCTGCCAAAACTAGGGCCATTTCCATTTATCAACAGAGGGCTTTATGTTTCTTAGTTGGCCTGTGGATCTAGTCCAGTTTTCTTGCCATATTACTTTCAAACTTTGTTTGATGTCTTTGGCAATATTTGCATGAGTTGCAATTTCTACCTTGTACATGTTGCTATTGCGTCTCTTCTGCAGCATATCGTGCAGCTAGATCTGCTCTTTCGTTTCCTTTAATATTTATATGACTAGGAACCCATACAAATACTATTTTAAGTCCCAGATTGGTAAGATGTGATGGTCGACAATGCTATTTGAATTAGAGGTTTACTGCGTGTGGATTTTGGAGATCCGTAATGGCACTTTGAGTCGCTGACTACAAATTTGGTCCAACCAGTTGCATATTCGCTATAGCGAAGGGCTTGCCAAATACCATACAGATCTGCGTCGTATATTGAAGTATGTGCCTGCATTTGCCAACTGTACTCAATGGTATTAGCAGAGATGGCACATCCTACACCATTATCATACTTTGAGCCGTCTGTGAAAATCCACAGATGGTCACTAAAAGTATCAAGTAAGTTATTAATTTCCGCATGAAACACGACTGTCTGGGTATTTGCTTTTTTATGTTTTAACAACTGGGTGCATACGTTTATTTGTGGGACCGACCATGGTGGTACTTCCAGTGGTCCTAGTGGAAGTATATACGGTAGCGATGTAGATATACTTTCTAGAGCACTCCTAATATTACAGCATAGAGGTTTATGCAGTCTGCGGCTAGTCTGGGCAATACTATCATTGTTAAACAAGATTTTATGATTTGGGTGACCAGTTTGAGCTTTTATCTTACAGGAATATGCTAGTATCCTGTAAGTAAGGTGTAGATGCAGTGGTGTTAAACTATTTTCACAAGATAAGCTGTCAGTTGCACTAGTGTAGAATGCTCCTAAACAGTATCTCATTCCTGCATTTTGTATTGCCACTAGAGGCTTTAATGTGCTTTTAGATGCTGATGAATACGCTTCATATCCATAGTCTATTTTGGACTGCACCAGTGATTTGTAGAGTTTGAGAATCACTTCTGAGTCACCCCATCGAGTGTTAGCTAGGCTCTAATAACGTTTAGTGATGTCTTACACCTTACTATTAGGTTATCAACGTGATCTTTCCAGGTGAGCGTAGCATTTAATGATAGCCCTAAAATACACCGTGGTCTTTGCATTGAATGTACCTATTATTTAGTTTGAGTAGAGGACCATAATGCGGCTTTCTCAGTTTACAGAAGTGCATGAGATAAGTCTTTTCAGATGACAGTTTGAACCCTATGTTGTTTGAGTTGGCTGATATGGAGTCTATGGCTTGTTGCAATTTTGTATTTACTTCTCCTATCGTCGGAGCGGAATATAGTAGTGCTAAATCGTCGACATACAGGTAAGTATTAACACCAGACGGGACAGAAGACAATAAGTGGTTAGTCGCGATTAAAAATAGTGTTACGCTCAATGTTGATCCTTGAGGTATGCCATTTTCTAGGATCCTGGGAGATGAAATATGGTTACCCACTCGAACCTTAAAGAACCGTTTCTCAAGAAATGAGGAAACAAACTTAGGCAAGCTTCCCCTAAAGCCCCAGTCATACAATGTTTGTAATATTCCATGTCTCCATGTCATATCAAAAGCCTTTTCAACGTCGAGGAAAACCGCGACAGCATGGTGTTTGCGTGAAAAGGCTTCCAGAACAGCATTTTGTAAATGTACAAGATGGTCTACTGTTGATCTGAGTTTTCTGTATCCTGCTTGGAAGTTTGATAAAAGTCCTCGTTTTTCTAAAAGCCACATTAACCTAGCGCTGACCATGCGTTCAAGGACCTTTGCCATGCATGAGGTCAAGCTAATGGGTCTATAGCTCGCAGCTAGGTAAGGGTTTTTCCATTTTTTGGTACTGGGACAATTATAGCTTCTGTCCAGCAAGAAGGATACTCGCCTAGAGCCCACGTTGAATTAAAGGCATTGAGAAGCAGCACCTTGTATTCATCGGTAAGGTTTCGTTGCATTTCATACCTTATCATATCCGCACCAGGTGAAGAAGCCTTGTTAATTTTAAAAGCGTTCTCTAGCTCACTCATAGAGAACGGTACGTTATAGTCGTTGCTATTTCTGTCTGTAAAATCTAGCTTGATTTCTCTTTCAGATCTTCTACCTTGAAAGGTATCACTATAATTTGCTGAACTACTGGCTCGTTGAAACTGGTCGGCTAACAATTCCGCAACCTGTTCAGAGGTACTAGTTACAGAGTTATTGTTCTGTAACTGTATAGGACGTGTTACATACTTGCCCGAAATTGCTTTTATTTTATTCCAAACGAACGAGTTAGTTGTGTCGCGTATTATAGAAGATACAAAGTTGCTCCACGATTCTCTCTTACTTTGTAAAATGATTCGTCTGGCAAATGCCCGAGCTTTTTTAAACGATATTAGGTTGACGTCAGAAGGATGTTTTCGGAACAAGTTAAGTGCCAGTTTTTTAATTTTTATTGCTTCGTTTACTTTTTTATTCCATCATGGTACTTTGTGTTTTATTCGTTTCCCTCCAGTTTTAGGGATAGCAACACTGGCTGCGTTTATAATGCTACTGGTAATAGTATGTATGAATCGCGAAGGAGGGTGTTGCTCAATAGGTGCAGTGAGGTGAGCTTGGTAGGTTTCCCATTGTGCTTCAGACATTTTCCAACGAGTTGGGTTCACTACGGACATGTTGCGGTATTCAGTTCCAATTATAATGTGGAAATAGTCGCTGTGGTAGAGATCATCGCATACTTTCCATGAAAAAGAAGTAGCGATACGAGCAGATATCATGGTGATATCTATGGCAGAAAAAGAGTTTGATCTGGCACAAAGGTGGGTGTTTTCACCAGTGTTCAATAAAAATAGATTATTTATGTTGATTATATTTTCCAATGCTTCCCCATTTGTATCAGTGCGTGCTGATCCCCACAAACGACTATGAGCATTAAAATCACCCAAGAGCATATATGGACCAGGTAGCTGAATTATAATTTCTTGGATGTCATGCTCCTGCCAATTTCTATTTGGCAAATATATGTTACAAATCACCAGTTTTATTGGTGCAGTTACCTGCACAGCAACTGCTTGCAGATGCGTCCTAAGTGATATAGTACTGAATTGAACGTCTTCTCTAATAATACTGCAACTCCGCCTAGCGCTCTTAAGTTAGGAACGACATCCTTCCTAATACACTTGTACCTACGTAGAAAGTAAGGCTGTTTTGGTTTTAAATGTGTTTCCTGGAGGCAGAGGCATATAGGGTTATATTCGTTAATTATGAGCTTGAGCTCACAGTAATGATGGATAATACTATTACAATTCCATTGTACTGTTGGACCCACAATTGATGATTTGTTAAAATGTAATTGATAAATGTCTAAAGTAGTAATGAACGAATTAATAAGTTAAGACGAATACGAGTAAAAATATATATAAATATAAATATGAATATAAAAGACGGCACATGTAAACATTGACTAAAAATATTACATATTAGATATGTCACAGATATGTAAATAGAACAAATAAATAAATATAAATATGTAATATCATAGATAGTTAATCACAGTTGCTATTTAGTAACACTCCTCATCCTTCTCAGCGCCTGAGGCATTTGAGGGAGGATTCCTCAGTTTGCCTTTTGGCCACCCTACTTTTCCTTTCGGTTTTGTTTGAGATGCGTTTGATCCTGTTGACGTATAGTCTTCTTCAGACACAGATCCCCGTTTTTCGGTATTGCGTTTTCGCTTTTCCTTGTTTTGGATGGTTAAACATTGAGGAGATGGTGGCACAAATACACTAAGTTGATTATTGTCAGGTGATTTCTGTATTAACGGCGTGATTGCCCCAATTAAAAACGGTAAAAGTTCTTTGGCTAGGGCTGGGACATCAACCCTAGATGGTACAGTAGCGTTTGACGTAGCTGCCTTCGCGTAAGTTACTCCCACGGTATTCTCAGATGTAACAATTTTTCTTTTAGCTTCCAGGTAGGTAATATTTTCTTTTACCCGGACTTCCTGTATGGCCATTTCCTGTTTATATATCGGGCAGGTTGAGGCTCGAGCAGAATGAGCCCCACCACAATTAATGCATGTGATTGGTTTCACACATGGAACACCAACGTGGGATGATCTACCGCAAACACATACATCCTCCTCTAATACACACCTAGAAGAAGTGTGCCCAAACTTGTTGCACCTGAAACACCTCATCGGAGGTGGCACGTACAAACGAACATTTAAAGAATAGAACGCAACCTTAATCGTTCTCGGTAATGTTGGGGTGTTAAAAGTTAATATATGGTTTGGAGTATCCACGAGTTCCCCATTCCTCCTAGCTTTAATTCTTCTTACCTCAATTACTTTTTGACCAGTCAATTCCTCGCAAATATCATCAATTGAGCAATTTAGTAAGTCGTGGCAAAAAATAACACCTCTCGACACATTCATGGTCTTGCGTGCAAATGCTTCAATTTCAAAGTCACCTAGTTTTGTAGTATCTAAGACCCTTCTTGACTGTTTATTCGTAGTAGTCTCAATTAAAATACCATCTCTTATTTTCTTCGTCATCTTTAATGCTCCATATAATCCATACAAAGATTTCCGAACATAAAATGGATTAACCTTATCAAAATTCAATCCATCCTTTCTCTTCAGAACCAAGAACCGGGGCAAAGCCTCCGTCACTGGGCTCTTGTTTTCGGCTGGTTTTAAAGGCAGACCCTCCGGCACCTCCATGTTTAAAGAGCTGGCACTCTTTCGTGTGGATTTGATTTGGCTCATGTTAACGTTCCCACGAGTAGGGACTAACGAAGCTCTCGTGAGTCAGTGGGCCCTTAACCCACGGGGGGGACTTAATACTGTGGAGAGACCCCTATTTCGCCCACAGGCGTTTCAACGCTAGGAACCAGGCTTCCCCCTGGCCACGCTCAGGCTTCCCCTCGCGCAATCCCTTCAGCACCTAAAACTGCCAAACGACCTTGGGATTGGGGGATTTTTTATAGAGGTTACCTTCCTCTGCTAGAGTCTCTGAAGTACAGTTCGCAGTTGCGGTATTAGGAGACGGCTAGCGCTCTGCCGCCCCCAGCTCGGACATCCCGGTCTAGCCACACCCGTATACGCTTTTGATGGCGCATGTCCTGGGAAGAGTAGAGGAAAAAGGGAAGAGGTCTCTCAGCTTAAGCTGGGAGCCTAAAGAGAACAAGAGTTGGAACGAGAGTGCTCCGACAGAAAAGAGTTCCAGTAAGGGAAGTCACTCAAGACTTGTATAAGTGTACTTCCAGCTAAGGGGACGCAGGGTTGCCATCCCTGACCTCGTTAGATACGAGGCCCCACGTGGACTGGTCCGCGACACCGTATTCTCTAGAGCTACCAGAGGCGGTATGCCGCCACGAGCTCATATTTCGGTGTTGGCCTTGTATCACTTACGATTATTTGCAAGGTCATTTCCCTATCCGCCACCTGGGGACGCGCCTAGTAGGTAGTCCAACCCCTAGGTATATTTATATTTATATTTATATTCATATTTATATTTATATTTATATTTATATTTATATTTACATTTACATTTACATTTACATTTACATTTACATTTACATTTACATTTACATTTACATTTACATTTACATTTACATTTACATTTACATTTACATTTACATTTACATTTACATTTACATTTACATTTACATTTACATTTACATTTACATTTACATTTACATTTACATTTACATTTACATTTACATTTACATTTACATTTACATTTACATTTACATTTACATTTACATTTACATTTACATTTACATTTACATTTACATTTACATTTACATTTACATTTACATTTACATTTACATTTACATTTACATTTACATTTACATTTACATTTACATTTACATTTACATTTACATTTACATTTACATTTACATTTACATTTACATTACATTTCATTTACACATTTACATTTACATTTATTTACATTTACATTTACATTTACATTTACATTTACATTTACATTTACATTTACATTTACATTTACATTTACATTTACATTTACATACATTTACATTTACATTTACATTTACATTTATTTACATTTACATTACATTTACATTTACATTTACATTTACATTTACATTTACATTTACATTTACATTTACATTTACATTTACATTTACATTTACATTTACATTTACATTTACATTTACATTTACATTTACATTTACATTTATATTTATATTTATATATAAAAAACATGAATGTTGCATCATTGCAAAAGAACAGGGAATTGTTTGTGTAACATTTAAAAGCAGAAAGTTTTGCAAATTTACATTTTCTTAATTTTTTTGAGCCGACTGCACCAATACAGATATCGCATATCTTTGTGGTTCTTTTTATACTGGTTATTAAATACCCACATATGTTATACGTTGAATTCAGTTCACATGTACTTAAATTGATTGACATTTTTGTAATATTTTTAGGTAAGACTACTGCATGATATACATTTCGAGTCTTGGAATTAATTACAGCCAAAAAATCACATAAAAATTCTCTATCGTCTTTTTCGTAACCACTTTTAGAAACATTTTTTAAATATTGAGCAACACAAATTAGTTTCAAATTGTTTTTAAATTTCACTGCTGTTGGCACAACTTGTTTGGAGCGTACTACATTAAATAAATTTTTAATGCAATCTTGGGCAAACCTGGAAGTGAGCAGAAATTTATCATTTTTTTCTTCTAAAAACAGTTGTGCCATGTCCAGTATTGACTTTGTAGAAATAAGAGATCCAGTCTGGGAAAGTTTCCAATTTCCATTTGTACCAACTTTCAAAGAATTTATAATTTCAATAAAAGATTCTAAAAATTGCAATGCTTCTCTATATTTTTCTGCATTGAGTTTACTTAAAGCTAACGTTGGGTGTCTCGACGTCATCAAAGTAAACCATATCTCAACTACTTCAATGAACCATGCTGTGGTTACAAATTCTGGTTTCTTTAATTCCTCAGACAAGAACCTCAATGTACTACTGACGCTGTGGCTCATGACATTAGTCGATGTTGACACTTTCATTTTTTTGAAGTTATTCGGAGTTAAATCTTCTTCACTTAATTTATGTGCCAGTCGGAATTGATAATTGTCTTGTAACTTGATTAGCTGTGAAATATGGTCTATATTTATTGTATCAGTTGGTAATTGATACTTCTGTTGTAAAAATGCTGGTAATTTTATAATTTCATTAGACACGAACATGTTCTTTATATATTCGAATAGGTGTGGAACATCAGTCAAAATATATAATTTTTCGTTCTTTATCAAAAGGATGGCAAATGTAGTTTGAAATTTTCGAATGACGACCTGCTAGAATAGCCCATGTTTTCCACAAACTTTGATTTGACGACCCCATATCTGAGGTGATGCTAATAATTTTCAAACCCATGTTTTCGGCTTTAAAAATAATTTCATTTAGTATACTAACATAAACTGAACCATCCGTTGCATTACCACTGTAATGAAATGCAACTGTTTGTTTCCAACGTGAACTAACATCGCCAATCATAAATACAAGAGCACGAGTTGCTACTCCACAATGTCCAGGGAGTGTTACATTTCCAAAATATTTTTTTAGTGAGAGGTCATATAAATTTGAAGGTGCAATTGCCATTTCGTCTAATATTATCACAGAGTCTTTCTCATGGTCGCTTTTAAAATTATTAACCTTAATGGCTAAAACATCAAAAACTTCATGTAACACTCCTACATCAAATTTTAAATTTTGAAGTCTTCGGCTTAAAGTGCGAGGTGAAGGTAATGGTAGTTTTTGCTTAATTAGATCCTCATACCCATTGTTTCCGCAGGCTAATTTTAACTTAAGAGCTCTTTGTACTGTATTATTAGACCACTTCATAAATTTGGTTGAATTTCTTTTCATTGCCATTATTCGATCTTCTGTAAAAAGATTTTTCAACAGTTTCGTATCTTCCTGCTCTACACTGTTACGTTCCAAAATGTTTTCAAATTTTTAATTTTTAATCTTGCATTCCGCAATCTTTTTGGCTAGTTATGTATTTTAATTGTAATTTTTGATAAGCTTTTTCGTATTGCTTAACTTTGTTTAACAACACTGCAGTATTCTCTGCTTCTTCAGATACTAACGGCAACACAGTTTCGTTTTCTTCTGTATGAAATGCATCTACAAGAATTTCTTCTGTATTTCCACTTTCAGGCTGCTGTTTAATGGTTGTCAAAACCAGATTTCTATCATTAGGTGCTTTGCGTTTTGTAACTTTTTTGGAAAAAACGAATAGTGTGGGAACAGCGTCATGCTTAGTTTTCGGGTGCCGTCTACTCTAGTTTTTTACCACATGTGTTGTTCAAAATGAACCTACAAAAGACAACTTTTATTGTTTAACCGGTTCGAGACGGGGGCTGAAAAGCAAGTGCTTACCGCTGGAACGGAGCCGGGAGAAACTAATTTCGTGTGGCGCACGAGTGCTACGTGACCGCTGCGCGTCGCAGCGCGGGTCGCTGTGTAGTCAGTACCACAACAGCAGTCTGTGCGTGCACGTCTAGAGCGTCCTACTTTTTTATTATCATGGCTTCAAAAAGAGGCCTTTCCGACGAAGAGCTTCAGCACATACTACAAAACGAGGACGAAGACGAATACTTGCCAAGCGAAATTGAATATTCCAGCGATTCCGAAACTGAGGAGCAAGAAAGTGAAGAAGTGAACATTGCTACACCGGCAACGAGCGGAAACACTGCTAGAAATGCCGGTCCGAAGTTTCAGTGGCGATTTGATGACAATTTCGTTCCTACTAATATGAATTTTGATAATTCGAACTGTAAATGGAACCTAGGATTTTAGAAGATTCGCCCGAACTTGATTACTTCCTACACTTTTTTGATAACAATTTGATGTCTATTATCACGGAGCAGACCAATATTTTCGGAACAGCATTGAAAGAAAAATATTCATCATATAAAACATGGACGGATAAAAACATCTCGGAGATGTATGTTTTGTTTGGTTTATGCACACTTATGGGAATTGTTCAAAAGCCAAAATTGTCGGATTACTGGACGACGAATCCTCTCACAGAAACACCGTTTTTTACCAAAATTTGCAGTCGTGACACTTTTCTGCAAACTCTACGTGCTCTGCATTTCGTGAATAACAAAAATTTAAATGAAGAAGACCCTTTACGAAAAATCCGGCCAATTGTGGACGCACTGAGAACGAAATTCAAAGGAGCATTCTACCCCTTTCAGCACTTGGCAATAGATGAAAGTCTAATTCTCTATAAAGGAAGATTGGCTTTCAAACAATATATCCCCGCCAAAAGACACCGTTTCGGCATAAAGCTTTTTGAGATATGCGATGCTGAAACGGGATATGTGCTGGATTATATCGTTTACACTGGCAAGAGCACAAATATTGAGCGAACTGATCACTTAGGAGTGACTGGGGATGTCGTGAACAATCTGATGGAACCTTACTACGACAAAAATTATATTCTACATGTAGACAATTGGTACACAAGCCCAACACTTTTCCACTATCTTTTGGAAATGAAAACAGGAGGATGCGGCACTGTGCGCTCAAACCGTAAAGGTATGCCACAATTTGGGAATGTTGAAAAGGGAAATTGGATAGCCACACATACGGACAAATTACTTGCAATCAAATGGTGTGACCGGAGAATTGTCTCATGCTCACTACCGTTTTCACTGCTGCAGAAAAGAATACCGGAAAAACCAACCACAAAACCGGAGAGCCGATAAAAAAACCACACGTTGTTCTTGAGTATAATCAGAACATGGGTGCAATAGATAAGGCAGATATGCAGATCAGTTTCGTGGAAAACGCACGTAAGGCATTGAAGTGGTACAAAAAACTTTTTTTTCATCTCATGGACCTAACATATTATAATTCGTTCGTGATGTACGAAGTGAAAACAGGGAATAAACCTTCTCTCAAGGAATTCAAATTAGCGGTCGTCTCAAATTTTTGAAAAATTTGGCCATTTAAAAAAAAAGCAGAGAAACCACCAACGGTCGATAATCCCTTGAGACTGTCACAAAGGCATTTTCCTTCTCTCATACCGGAAACTCCAGGACAAGGAAAAAGAACTCAGCGAAAGTGTCATGTATGCAGCAACTCCCGGCTTAGAAAACGTCAAAGAAAGGATGTGCGCTACATGTGCAAAGAATGTGATGTACCATTATGTGTGCTACCGTGCTTTCAGGATTTCCATACCAAACTGAAATATTGAAAAAGACTTCATTACTTATTTCGTTTATGTTTGTTTAAGTTTTTTCGCTACATTATGCTATTTTTTGGTTTAGAATAAACTATTATTTTATTTTTTTGTTTTATTTTTAATTCAATTTGGTTTTGTTAATGAATTTCTCGCTGAAAATATTAGACGTACATGTACGGCAACCGCGCTCCCGTTAGAGACGTACCTGTACGTCACGCGTTCATCAGGAGACATCAAGAAACCATACATGTACGTCACCCCAGTTTTTCAGAGTGTAACAACCGTACGTAAATGTACCTCAGTCGTCACATTAGAGTCCAGAATGATCTCAAAACGTACGGCGCTTGTGAGTGGCGAGTAGAGTTGAAAAACATATTAGTACGTCGCTCGTACGGCTAAGACGCAATTAAAAATCGTACTTGTACGGCCGTAGTCGCGAAAAGGTTAATATTTCTAACTGTTTCAAACATTTCAGTTTATGTTGTTTAATTAATTTTAAGTTTCTTGTAAATATTACCACCCTTTTCGTCGTACCTTAATTTCCCATTGCTTCCTTCGTAAAGGATCCTTAGGAAACCGCTTCATAAGAAAACCCTTTTCTGCTCTATTGGAACAACCAACTGCTGCACAACCGGGCATTCTAACATTTATGCAGTTAGTACTATTTTAAATTAAACCGTGGTTCTTTGTTGCATGAAATACACTGATAAAAACAAATATTTACGGAAATACAGAAGGTACACCACAATCTGAATGGGCTTCATTTAATACAATTTCAAAACATTAGTTGTTATCAAGTAAAAGTTTATCATACAAAAGTTTTCATATTTCCATTTTATACTTACAGAATTGAATTAATTTACAATAAGAAAGTTCTGAAAATAACTATTCCTGAGAAACCAGCACAAAATAATGATAAAAACTTAAAAAAAAACACGAATTTAACTCACACTCTATCATAGCAATGTAAATAATAAAGGAAATGGCAACATCATGGCGGAAATGTACCACGTGACCATCTTAGCAAATAACCGCGAAGACATTCGAATGTCTACACTGTCTGTCTATAAAGTCTCTGTAGAAGATGATAAATCAGAACGCCATCTAACGGTCAAATTATGACGTAAGTGTAAAGTTGTAAAAAACTTTAATTTCACATTGATACAAGCATGCACAAATACATATCAATTAAAGATTGTTTCAAATCTAATAAAGAAATAGTTCTTTGTTAATATTTGTAATAGTCATTTTACAGTGAAAACACAATGTAATACGTTTAATATGATTTTTGATTTTAATTTCAACTATATTTGTTAAATTATAATAGTGCTGTGATAACTTAACACATAATTCGTAAAGTATTTACTTCAAGGTCTACTAAAAAACGCAGAAAAATACCTAGACATGCCAAAAGTTAAAATAAAAATTAAGACGTATTATTGTACCTTTTTTTTAAATTATAAGATGTCAAAACCTATGTAAACGGAGACCTTGTTCTTGCCTATTGAAGTTATTAGGATGACTGTGTACCTCAATAGCTTCACGTTGTAAACGAACATAATAATGAGCTTATCTTGATAATATTTCGATATTATCAAACTGAATGACATGTTTTAAATTATTTAAAGCATGCTCAGCTACAGCAGATTCCTCTGGCTCATCTATTCTACAAAATATCATACGTTGTTTACGTCTTGTGTCAAAACTACCTTTTGTGGTTCCATTGCATACTTTTCCACAAGAACAAGATAACGTATACACTCATGAAGATAATAGTGGCTGTGAAACATCTTTAGGTGACCTTAAACGTTCTGTAATTTGTCTTGTAGGTTTAAAAACAGTTCTAATACCGTGATTAATTGGGATTTTTTCAATTCTATCTGTAACATTAGTTATAAAAGGAAAAAAAGCAGTACCAACATTAAGTACTAGTTTTTCTTTATGGTTATCATCTATCAGTGTGCCGGCTTTCTGTAAACCTTAAGAGATTGTGAATTATTAGTTTTAGATATTAGTACTTCAAGAAATGGTAAACCTCCGTTAGTTTCCTTCCCCATGGTAAATTGGATGCTTGGCTGAATACCATTTTAAAAAATTAATAATTCAAGCAGTGCTTTTTCTCCATATCTCCAAATAAAAATGTGTCATCCACATATCTGTACCAAACTAAAGGTTTTTTAGGTGCACTTTGTAACGCTAATGTTTAAAATTTTGGCATGTAAAAATTAGCTATAGGGCGACACTATCAAGCTGTTTATAGAATTTATTATTCCACTGAAAATAAGTTGATGTAGTACAGTCCTGAGAAACTTTGGAAAAATATGAGCAATATATAATTTTTTTTTAGAACTTTTGTAAAAAGTGAACATCCAAGCAAACTGACCATTATTTTACCCTCTTAAATTTTGAAATTATATATTTTTTTCAATGAAATCTGAAGTATAATGGGGTGTTTTACCTATATAAGGTTGTAATAAAAATGTAAGATGTTTTACAATGTTGTATATAGTAGAACCAATTGCAATAACAATAGGCCTTAAAGGAACATTATATGGATTTTTGGTAGACCATATTATAAAATAGTGGTGATGGTAATCGTATAAGGTATCAAAATGTGTTTTAAATCATTTAATAATGAAATAAGTGTGTGTTCTCCTAACAAATCGTTAAACGAGATACAAACCATTCACCACAAATAATGCCTTTGATTCAGTCGGTAGATTAACGTAGGGTGGTTCAATCCTTTGATTTGCTTAATTACCACAACTTCTGCTGTCTTATTTTCGCTTAACATAAATAATAAAAATGCAATGTAATACTAATAAAAATGATCTCGGACGCCAAGTTATTTTTTAATAATCCTCGGAATAACTAAACCGAGGTTGTTTGCAATAAAAATTTTATCAAAATGTAAAAAATAAAAAATATACAGACTATGTTTATTAACAGTTAAAATGATAGGGTTAAATAAAATATATCTTAAAACTAGCCTTAAATTACTAAAAAATCATTAAACATTAAATACCTGTTTGTAAAATTTTGTACACAAACTTTTTAATAACCTCTGGTATCTAAACGATTACGAAATTGTCAACCAAGGTGATGTCATCTTTGCATCAATATTGCGCAATATCTTAAAATAATTCTTTACGTTGTAAACCACACCCAACCATGGAATTTTCCTTCTTATAAATTTATCTTCATGAAATTGAATAATCCGTTTATTGCATTTTCTTGAAATTCAGATAAAAATTCTGATCCACATTCAGATCAGCATCAAAAGCAAAATTGAAATCATAAAATAAAAGCGTACGCAACAGTAAAATTAAATGCGTACTTAAAATGTAATTAAAGTAGAAAAGTAAAAGGAATAAAAGTGTAACTCAAAGTAAAAAAAAAAGAAAAGTAAAAGTGTCTGAAAAGAGCAAATGTTTTAATTTTTAGTATAATATAAATCAATGGCACTTTCACAAAATTTAGGTGGAAGCCCAAACAAAGTTTCCTGCATCAACATAAGGTTCATTAAGTACTACTCGAAAGGACGCTTAGGATGTCAGATCATGACGCGTTGCGCGAAAATATTTGTGCAAAGAATTAAGTCAACGATATGAGCAGAAAAATAATTTAAAGGGGGAGTATAAACCATTAAGAAATATATACACTTAAGTTACACCAACATGCAAATTAAGTTGCCTACCACATCCTATAAATAATTAATAAATAAAATTTTCTTATATTTACCATGAAACGAACGAAGAACCTAA
Source organism: Vesta saturnalis (assembly GCA_036346205.1). Classification (NCBI taxonomy): domain Eukaryota; kingdom Metazoa; phylum Arthropoda; class Insecta; order Coleoptera; family Lampyridae; genus Vesta; species Vesta saturnalis. Next base: position 1,201,286 of record JARFJB010001349.1, on the reverse strand, counting down.
ATTACGGTATATTTTAATACAACTCAAAATGGGTTGTTACAATATAATTTTTGTGAAAGAGCTTCAGAGTTAGTTAGTTTCCGTTTTATTTCTTCAGAAATTGTTTTAGATTTATGAAGAACGTCAGAAAATGATTACATAGACTTGCAGTACATTTGATACATACTCCATGAATGTAAAGAAATTGATAAATTAGTGAGCAGTTTAACTACATGCCTGAAGATAGGTGGAGTCACTGTGTATAAAGTCGTGGCCTGCGAAATCTCCAGCCTTTACTACGTAATTTTTATGTTTGGGTAAAATCAAATCAAACGTTTATTCCAATCCTGTTACTTTACGAGAAGACCTTCTTAGTCGTATTAGAACAGCACTGTAGGGTTGAAAAAGGAGATATGATGTGTTGAGAAGTTAAGGTGCAGTATTTTAAACACATATTTTAGAGTTGTTTTCAATAATTGTTAGTAGTCACAGTCACTAACGAAAAAATATTTAGCGTATTGCATTTAGTTTTTCTATTTGAAGAGGTAATATTAAACGTTACAAATGACCAGAAAATGGTTAAAGTTAGTTATTATTATTTACGCTTATGTTTGACAAATGACGATAGATTATATTAAACATCCTACAGGTTGTTGCAACTCTTTATGAATAAAATTAATTTAGAATATCAGAATTTGATACCCAACGTCTATTTCAGCTAATAGAGAACAAATAGCATTTACAAATCATTAGTCATATTTGACATACTCATTTTATTTATTTTCAAGTACTCTATTTTATCATAAAACTACTGCCAATCAATTGTCTCACAAAAATATTTCAAAACAACATATAACTATGTAATATAAATGTTTGGTCCTTCGAGCTGAATTGCATCAATCACAATCCTGTTCATATTATAAATTGATCGATATCAAGTACAGTAAAGTATCTTTTCGTAGGTAGTGGTTTAACCTATTCTAAAAATACTAAACAGCTGAGCATTTTTGGCATTTCGCAATTTCCAACAGTCGAATAGGGTATTAGGCATTCGATTAAAAAAAAGTGTTGTGCTTTTTTGCGTACCCCAAAATCAAATATCAAAATCTGTTCGTTCATTACAATTATTTTTAAAAGAATTTCTATTTCCAAAAGCGTCAACACTGTTAAAATTTGAAAGTGGAAAACCATTCTTCATAAAAAATCACATAAATTATTTTTTTTCTCAAGAATGGTAAAACTTAATTGTACAAAGCGATACATCTAACATTTTGGAATTTCGTAAGGGATGTACAGGGTGAGGCAATAATCACTCCCCAGCTCTCGGATATGTATTCTGTAATTAAAAATAAGACAAAAATGAAGAATACTAAAATCTCGAAAGCTAAGCCGTTTTCAGGTAAAATTGAAATAAAAAATTAACATTTTTAAATTTTTTGTTTGTTCTTAACTCTAATCTAAATACAAAAAAAAATAGAATATTAAAAAAACAAAAACTATCTGAGTCGAGCTAAGCGAAACGAAAATAAACATCTAATTCCATAACAAATCTTCAAAATTGTTACCATTTTCATTAATTTATGTATGTAACCTACGAGTGAAGTTCCTGGCAACAGAAGCGAAAGTGACATGATTTATTTCTGCTACTACTTCGTGAATCCGGGAAATAACGTCATCCATTCCAGCAGGCACAGTAAAATAGTAAATAGACCGTTTCTTTTATCTATCCCTACAGCCAACAATCTATTGGATTTAAGTAGGGAGACCGGGCTGCCCACGCTATTGGTCCACCCCGCCCAATCCATTTATTAGGAAAACGGCGATTCAAAATATCTTGTACTTGTAATGTAGCGTGTGGGGGCGCTCCATCATGTTGAAAAAACATTGTTGCACGTTGTTGTAAAGGAACATCCTGGCAAAGTGTTCTCCAGAAAATTACTGCAATTTTCACCATTCAGTGTCATTGGTAGAAAATATGGACCGATGTTCGTTTTCTCAACATACCTATCCAAACGTTTACAGACCAGTGTCTTTACTGATTTCGCCTACGTACAAAATGCGGATTCTCATAGGGCCAATAATGAAGGTTGTGAGAATTTAAAATTCCTTCTTGGTTGAAATGAGCTTCATCGGTAAATAAAACATTATAGAAAAAGTCGGAATTGCTTTGAATTTCCTGTAATGTCCATGTACAAAAATTTACTCTAAATAGGTTATCTCCTGGATGTAACATTTGAACAGGCTGTAGATCGTATGGATACAAGTTGTATCTTCGAATACATCTATGAACAGAGGATTGGGTGTGACATCTATTTCTTGACAACCAACGTGTATTGGTAGTAGGATTATTCTCAATATCCTGCAATAACTGTTCCTCCTGTTGCCATGTAAGTTTTCTAGGTCGGCCGACATGCAAAGAACGTTTTGGAGCGATACATCCTGTCTCCACAACACGTGTTTCTACATTTTGGATTGTTTTGTGATCTGGATGAGGTCGGTTCGGATATCGTTCCCTGTACAAACGCTCGGCAGCACGGGCGTTATCATTGCAAGCGCTTAAAGCTTTCATCATACCGACGTATTCTCTGTTAGTATACTCTGGCATCTTGAATTTAAAAATGCTTTTGAAACTTCTAATATTCACTAAATGGTACAAGTCAAATAAACATAAAAACGTCAAAGTTAAGTAAATCAATGGCAACTACATTTTCTGTCTGGCACCAAATTGCTCAAATACAGGTTCTTTGAATAAAAAAGAAAATGATAAAATTTTGAGCGTTTATTACGGAAATAATGAAATTCTGTTTTCGTTTCGGTTACTCGACCCAGACGGTTCTTTGTTTTCAATATTTCAAGCTACTTTTTTAATTTGAATTTATAGAAATTAAATGAAAAATTAATAAATGTTAATTCTTCATTCCAATTTTACGCGAAAATGGCTTCGCTTTCAGGATTTTGGTATTCTCCATTTTTGTCTTATTTTTAATTGTAGAACACATATCCGAGAGCTGGGGAGTGATTATTGACTCACCCTGTATATGGAAAATTATAAATAAGTACTTACATTTACGATCGTCATTTTTCTCGTCATAGACCTTATCGAGATAAGCCAATGCTCGATTAGTTCTGTATATACGTCTAATAAGCCAAACGCGTGAGACACCCTGTAAAAAATATAAGTTTGTAAACATTTGTAAAATGAGTAATATGCGATATCATAAGCATTTGTTTTGTGTTACGATATATGTTCTAATCGTAAATAATATCTGATACGTTGAATGCGCTTTGCGCATTAATGTAATTTCACGTCGTTTAACTACAATCAGTTTCTGGATGTTACCTGTTCTCCTTTTTCTGTATGGTGTCTTACTGAAAAACTCCTTGTGCTCAACATTTAGTTCTTCATGTAATCTTCGCTCCAATAGTACTTTATACTTATCACTCATCGCATCTTATACTGGTATCAGAAATCCAACTTCATTTACACCAAAATGAGGTTCTGAACAGTTTTCTAAATAAACGTTTATATCTAAAAACGTCAAAAATCTTTATGGTCTTCTATTGACTTGTATAATGTATGTAGCCACAAGAATTTTAATTAAGGGCAGTAGTAATCATAAAACAGTCAATTTTTCGATTATCTTGTTTTTGCCTTTGCACGGCATAGTACAAATGTGTAAACTGTTAGAATAAAAATCATAAAATTATTAAGCAACCATTTAAATACGTATTTTGGGCAAAATTCGGCCAAATGATTAAACACTCATAAGACATATGCATTCATTTTGGCATGACGGAATTTATCAGTGAATTTTCAACATAAATTATTAATGTGCTACGAATTTGACTCTGTGATAGTTAATATATAAATAAATAATATATATATATATATATATATATATATATATATATATATATACATATTATATATAAAGTCATATAATAATCATATATATATATATGATATTTTATGACTCTCACTTCAAGTTAGTTCCTTTTTACAGTTAAATGCATAATATGGGCTGATATACGATTAAAAAAACGTTCGCCAATCATTGGAATGCAGATTCTATAGCAACATTCACATGACATATTTTATGACGTCACTTCAAGCTTATTCCGTTTTTGAAACCAAGTAAAGCAAATAGGATTATGGACGCTTGAACTACTCGAACACGTTCGAACAACAATATCGAAGCGTTGAATGACCTTCAATTTCTAGGAAATAGCAGTCAATGTAGATCGTCATTCTGTTTAGCGTATGTAGTAACAATTCACGGTTCTTTGAAACCAGCAAAGAATGATTATGAGACGCTCAAATTCTATCTCTAGGATTAATTTTGTTGACGCAATTAGAACAACACATTTATTACGAAGCTGTTGAAACGTTGGTCCGATCAAGTGGATTCATAAGGATGGAATAAGTACAACTATGATAGACCATTCTTGTCTGACAATCCTTGGCGTTTTATACGGTGAACAATTAGCACTTTCACCTTAAACGGTGCATAGTATTTTGACCCTAACCAGATTTTATCTGCCAGTCAGGATTAATTTTAGAATTGGCGCTTAATTAGAACATTCTTTAATTTTATGAAACTATTTCAAAATACGTTTTAGCTTAACTGATCAACGTGGATTTAAACTTATTAACTGGAAGAGTAAACGTATTCCCTAGATGATATTCCATTGGAAACTGAATAGAACTATGGTGTTTTTATATGGTGACACCATTCATCACGTTAGAGTACTTGAAGACAATTTAAACGTGAATGGATAGGTATGGTGATAACCAGTTTTTGCCAGTCAGGTAAATTTAGAATTCATTACAGCATTCTTTAATTGTGTTGAAATATTTCAATATGTATTTTACCATTAATCGATCGATGAAATCAGTTATTTAAACTTTTAACTGAAGAGTTACCGTATTATTAGATATATCCATTGGAAAACTTGGAATGACGAGCCATTGGTTTACAAAATAAAGGGATAAATGACACACAACCAGAAATTTCATCACTTCGTTAGAATGTATTGCAGATAGACAATTTTTAAAAATGGATTCAAGATAATGATCCAGTTGCCTGGCCAAATTTCAACCAACTAGTCATAAAATTTGTGAGGTTGAATTAAATAATTGTGTATTCACCCATTATCGATCGATGAAAATCAGTTAATAAATTGCATAGTTGACGAATGCCACATGATTAGAAACGCCAGAAATACTCCACTGAGAAGACGAGCCATTTGCGTACTTACAAAAAATAAAGGGATAAAATGACACACAACCATGAAAAAAGCAACATCTTGTAAATGTGTTTTGCAGTTAGGCATGTTTTAAAAATACTATTCAGATAAGACATGTACCAAATTTCAACCCACTATCATAAAAATGTTAAATAATAATTTGTATCCACAAGACTTTTTAGAATTTCGACGTAATTTCAATATGTAGAACCATATATTATTTTTTAAGTTTCTAATCTGACAATAAATATTTTTTTATAATTCTATGTGGAATTACCTTAACTGTGCAGAACCAGTAATTTATTTTTTAAGTTTCTAATTCTGACAATAAATAATTGTATTTGATACATTCTTATTTGGAAGTTACCTTGACCTGTGACTATTGACTGTTAACATACTTGAAATCAGATAAGAAGAAAGAGGATGCTTGCATTCAAGTTATGTTTACACTGCTCTAATGTATATATGGCGGCAAATTTGAATAACGGTAACAAATTCTTTACGAAAAACTAGCAAGATTTTTTTCTTCAATGCAATAAATTAAACCAGATGAGAATGCGCAAGCTTGCATTGCGATGATGAACAAAAGAACCGTTTAATGACATAAACTATATATTTATTGTAATAATTCAAATTAATATTTTTAATTTAATAATTTTTGTTTAAATATTCCCGATGAAACAAAAAATGATCTATACAAACATGTATTAAATTTTGATATTCTACAAGAATCCGAAGTCAGAATGTCAAAAATATCTACAGGAAAAAATCAACGGGCTTCCAGACATTCGGACTTTGTGAATTCATATGATGAACTTTGTTCATCGAAAACAGCATTTCCTATATTTCACACAAATAAAATATAACAAAACGTATAAGTATACAATATTCGTGTAAAAAAGACCAGCCGTTTCATGTTGGTAAAGTATTATATCCATACCTTCATCAACACTATCATCAGTCGAACTATTTGATCCTAGATTAATAATAATCTTCTCCAGAATATCTTATACGATGTAATCTAAATTCCACATACGTTGTTCTTCATCCAGTGCCTACTGAACGCAAGTTCGCCAGTGTTCCACAGTTACTAAAGCAATTCCATCATTAAGAAGCTTTTTCACATCGCCAATTTTATATGTAGTGTTATTAGCAGTCACATGATATTTCACCCATACCATTTCAATTGGATTTAAATTACAGTGATTCGGTGGTAATCTTAATATGCTTCTTCCATTATTTTGCAACATTTCATCAATGACGTAGGTATCAGGATGTGAAAGGCGATGATGTTTCACCAATTCCAGTAATTCCAATTTTAACAAATCGCGCCACAAGTTTCAATGCCTTTATAATTATGCCAATTGACAATGTCATTTTTTCTCGAACTTGGTACTTTTTCAGATTTTATGCTATGATAAGGTGCATTGTTTATTACTATAACAGAGTTTTCTTCAAAATTTGGTAATATACTTTCTAACCACTGTTTATAAACCTCGTCATTCATATCTTCATCATAATCCCCTGAAAATTATTGATATAATAAAAACACATAAAAGAATTACAAACTTACCAGTTTTTTCGATTCAAAATTAATAAACTCCCGTGAACAAATCCTGTGTCGCTACCAATATGAGCAACAATTAAACGTTTCCCTTTGCCTGATGGGTCCCTTATACCTGTAGAGAGACCTTGAAGTAGTGCCTGTCTTTTTGTAGTTGTTCTATCTTGCCACACTTTAGTTTTCACATGTCCCGCATTAACCCACGTTTCATCAGTGTAATAATTTTTTCTTCCTTTACGATATTTTTTAATTGACTTTAAATATGTTCTTCTCTAAAGAACAATTTCAGGTTTTTCAGTTTTTTTTTTTTTTTATTTATTTATTTGCAAATTTACAACTGCTGTTTAAAGCTATAAGTAAATTTAATGAATGAATATATTAGAGGGAAAAGTTATCCAGTGATAATTTTCTTAGTTAGTGTTATAAGAGATTATTGACTTAAATTAACATTACTTGTTTATTGATTTAAAACATCTGTTGGCCACTGTTTCTTTAATCTTCTTCTGACTAATGGTTGAATAGGGAGTTGGTTTGCTTCATCATTAGGATGCTCTGGAAGTTTTTTTAGGTAGTTTTTAGTTAGTCTGATGATTTCTTCATTAATAAATGGTATGGTAGCATCTTCGTGCAGGGTTTTGTTACTTATGTACCATGGTGCATTAAAGATCATTCTTAATGTTTTGATTGAATTCTCTGTATTATTTGCGTGTTAGATGGTTTTGCATCCCATAGTTGAACTCCATAGGTCCATATAGGTTTTATTATGCATTTGTATAATAGTATTTTATTTTCGGTGGAAGTTTTGATCTTCTTCCTATTAGCCATCCCATTTTTTGTAGTTTTAGGTTAATTTGGATTTTCTTTGCTGTGATGTGGGGTTTCAGGTGAGTTTTTGATCTATTGTTAGTCAAGGTACTTTACTTGGTTGTTAATTGGTAATTGTATGTTATTTAATGTGACTGTAGGGCACCTGATGTTTCGATTGGTGAAGGTGATTTGTGTGGATTTTGTAGAGTTGATTGTGACCTTCCATTTGTCGAGCCAGTTTTCTAAAGGTTGAGGTGTGATTGTAAGTTTGCTGATGCTATTTGTGGGTTATCACTTATGGATATTATTGCCGCATCGTCTGCGAATGTGGCAATTGATTAATTGTAGTTGGGATGTCAGCCGTGAAGATTAAGTATAAAGGGACCTAGTACACTTCCTTGAGGGACACCAGAGTTTATGGGGTAATAATTAGAGGTTTCAGTATTAAATCTGACTTGGAAGTATCGTTCCAAGAGGTATGATTTAGTAATAAGATAGTGAGGTGTAGGAAGGATCAATTTGAGTTTATAGAGGAGACCTTCGTGCCATACACGATCGAAGGCTTGTTGTACGTCCAGGAAGGCAGCTGTACATAATTTTTTTTCTTCGAGGCTTATGTGAATATTTTTAATTATCCTGTGGCATTGTTGTATAGTAGAGTGGTTCTCTCTAAAACCAAATTGATGGGTTGGTATAATTGTGTTTATGTCAGTGTCTTCATAAATCCTTTTGAGTAATAGTCTTTCTAGGATTTTTGACATAATCGTGTCAGGTTGCGATGACGCACCCTGTATATAGGATGTTATAATGACGTGTATTATGTGTTTTAAGTACGTGTGTATTGAGTTTGAACGAAAAAAAAAAAATTTTTTTTTGTGTGCATAAAGTATGTGGGTGTATGATACGCCACTGGAAATGTAGGAGAAATATAATTCTGTATGTAGATACGTGTATTTGAATGTTATAGAGACTTTAGTGTTGGAATAATTAGATTTTGATGAATGTAAATGTGAAGAGAAATTTGTCTATGGGACGATAATGCTTTCCACTGGATTGCTTCTGTTTTGCTGACGATAAGAAAGGAATGTTTGAAGATAAATGAGTTATTTTGATTAGAAAATGTGAAGAATAAGTGTAGAATGTTTTAGAAAATACGTAGAGAAAGATTGGGTATGTTTAAGTGATAATTTCCGAAGAGTTTTGTAATGTTGTGCAATTGTGTTGAGAATAAATGTGTGTATATGGAATTTGAGACATTAGACGGTACTGATTTTTGCAAATGTTGCGGAAGGAGATCGAGCGCAGATTGGAGATAACGGTTAAAAGTTGTGTAATGGTCCAGAGTGGCCACTGAATGAATGTAATGACGAAAATGATTTCTTCATGAAGTAATTGTAAAATTTGTAAGTGAAAACAAATATGGCGATGTATTGTAATTACACGCGTGCTTGTATAGAGGGAAGCAGTTATCAGAACGATAACATTTTGAATGAATATTATTGGAGAATATAACGCGGAAGGAAGACATGTTTAAAGATGGATGACTGAAGTTATAAATAGGGAAGTCAGAGTTGTCGACGAGTTAGTTGAAGTTAGAGGTAGGCAGTTAAGCTTTCGGTTTTGGCTGTTGCTTGTGGTGAAGGTTGGCGGAGGGCGCGTGCGAGTTAGTGTGGTTTAGAATGGGATGATGTTGGAGTATGTTTGTGAAATTTTAATGAGGCAGTAATTGTTTAATTAACTGCGTTACCCGAACCGGGGATAAATTAAAAAGACATTCATAAACAATACAAATTAAAATTGACGTTGAAGGTAAAATTAGTTTGTTTATCTTCAAAGAAAATAATAACAGTGCGTAAGCAGATTTAAATAAAGATTAACAGTTGTTACGTAATAGTAGTATTAAGTTTAGCGCGCGCTTGTAACGAGATTCGGCTAAAAGTATTTATGAGACCACCTGTTAAGTGAACGAAGGTTCATTGTATTATAAACCAATGTTTAAGTAACGTTATATGACATTGAAAGTTTTATTTGTATAAGGGACTAAATTGTGTAAAGGTTGCTAGAAATTTTAAAGAGGCAACCAAACGTATACAGTTTATTACGTGTTATTAGACTATTTGTGGTGCACAATAAGGAATAAGTGTTTGAAATTGTGAGCTTTTGTAATGTGCTTCAGGCAATTTTATGCAGTACCAATGGACTACATTAATTAATTTACGGAAGAAAGAAGAAAGAAAGGCCAAGGATTTATGGACAAATTTTTAAGTAAGAGTTAGATTTAAGATTATGAAAAAAAGCACGTTTATCTTTTGGTAGATTTATTTGAGTATTGTTGGTTAATATTAATTTAGTTGAAAGATAATCGTTCTTGAGTCGTATTGTATGGTTTGTTTTAGTAAGATTGCAAAATGGTATTTGGTGGTTTAACTTTCAACCACGCTGATGTAATTTATGTAAATATTTGTGTTTTTGATTATTTTATACAGGACAATATATATTTATCGTTATCTTTTCATTTTGTTGTTTATTTAAACAGGTATGAAACACAGATGTAACATTCACTTAATTGGTGATCTTGTTTTGATAATTTTAAAAGTAAGCTTTGCATATTTTCATTTGAATTTTTCAGATTTAAGGAACAACCTGATAAGTCTTATTAGCCAGGTTGATTACAAAATTTTTATGTCAGTTTCATTAGAGCAATGCACTATTAACAGATCAGCTGTTGTCTTAAAAATTTCATTAAGTATAACAAAAGTTTTGAGAAATTATACAGTTTACGAATGTCAAGTATGATTCAAAAAGTAAAAGTAAATTTAATGTTTTGATCTGCTTTTATTTAGAAGTTTTCAAAATTAATTATCGAATATTGAATGACAAGATATTTTATTCATTAATAAATAGGAACTTAACGTTACATGTATACGAGGATAGAAAATATTCAGTTACCGTATTATAATTTTGTTTTGGATATTTTAGTTTACGAGGTGTATTCAAAAGTTTTAATAACCTGGGTAGTACTAAATTTATTTGAGTTGAATTGTTTTGGACGAGTGTTTGTTTAGAACCTTCGTATATGAATTTACCGAGTAAGCACAATCCTACTTTCCACAATCAAGTAGGGTTAATTAACATCCAGCTTAAGACAATTTATTAACAAAGTTTCGATTGTGGTGGCGCCTAGAGACATATTTTCCCGAATTGAGCTATTTGAGTATAAGTGTAAGGTGTTTGAGCTTATTAATCATCCATTTTACTTATTATTTCGACCACGCCCATCTCCCTGTTAGCTGGCTTGGCAACCCGCTTACATTAGTAAGCCTACACGACGCCTAGTGCGGTTTGGACGTGTAACAATCGGTAATAAACTTATTGGTCTATACGAAGTGACAGTATTTGGGGGTTTATTTGGTTTGCTGATCATTATTATTTGTGAAAACTTCCACGTGATTGGATAGTATGTTAATCTTAAAACACTGTTGTAGATTGAAGTTAACAATACTAAAGCTTTCCTGGGTAGTTGTTTCAAAACGGATCCAGTGATCAGATCAAAGCCGGGAGCTTTATGATTGTTACATTTTGAAATCTCTTGTTTTACTTCCTTTGGAGAAAAAGGCTTGATCGGTAGCATCATCGGACAGGAGACGTCTAAGAAGTTTTTAATTTGTTCATCATTATTGTTTTTTGCCTCGTTTTTCAGTTGACATTCAATTTAGGAGTATTCGATATAACGACGAATGGCTGAAGTTTGGAAGTGAATCGTCATTATTAAGGCCTCTCTAGATAGCTTGACGAAATATAAAATCGATCGCAGCGCTCCCTAGTGTAGCGGAGTGAAAGATTTACAAAGTTTTACCTGACACAGGCAAGATGAGGGATTAAATCAATATTCAGTGCAAATTCCTTTATTATTTTTTCACTAATTTATAGAAGAACATGAACACTAAAGTAACTTGCAATAAAATTGAATTTTTTTAATTTTTTATAAACATTTTTAAAACTAATGTCACTTTTATTTTATTATATAGGTACCTCAATTCCATCATTTTCTTAAATTACACGTAATCAACATAAAGTGTTATTAAAATAAATTGTATAACAAATTCCTATTATTTTCTAATTAGTTCATTACCCAATGTTAAATTTAAAGAGATATAGGTAATAGGTGTATAAAATGGCTAAATAACTTTCCCTTTAATTAATCCTTTGTATATCGCGTAATTACATATTGATTATTGTTATTCCTCAAATATTCTAATAAAATGTAGACTACTGGGTTGCTTTCAGTGTACTAGCATTTTGAAAACGCTACTCATCAAGCACCAGTTGTGAATTTGTCATTGTGTCTAAAAATGCTTAAAACAAGAAAAAGTGTGAGTGTTCCAAGAAGAAGTAGGAGTGTGATATTAAAAAGGGCGAGAGAAGCGTAAGTACCTATATACAATCTTATTTTATTGAAATATTCCCTTTGTTACAATTTATTAAAATGTCCTGTAATTATCATAAATAAAAAAAATATGTACGATTAGTAAATCCATGCAAGTAGCCCGAAATTCTTTTTTGTTAGTTTTCAAATGACAGAAGATGTAAAAAAATTATAAGGTAGATTTTTTTAATTGATAAATTCCTTTTATAGGAAATTGGGTAAGATTTCAATAGAAGCTTGCAGCCACCCTCGTTCGGAAGACGAACCTTGTAGCATCAGCTTTCATCATAATGATGACGTAGACTTTTTGGTGTCCGATACTGATAATTGTCAAGAAATGGTGACACGCAGATACTGAACCCGAAGACCAATTTGATGTTTATTTTGATGAAGACAGTTCATTATTGTTGGAAAATGATGCAGAATCAGATGACACTCATCAGGAACACAATTTATCGGGACGCAGGATCATAGATATAAAATATTTCGTAAATGTGCTGAAATCACTAGAACACGTTGGTTTTGGTTGTTCTTTTTTTTGTGATATAGATGTCATATCATAAAAGATAGAAGGATTAGAAAGTATGCTTACATTTAAATGTAATATGTGCAGAAAGACAGATGTGGGAAGGACTGGTGGCATTTTGATTAAATCAATTTCCCAGGTTAAAATTTCTTTATTTTCTTTAATTTTAGGACATGACTAATTCTTAATAATTAAAATTTTTTTTCTTTTTAAACCTTATTCCTTTTATAAAATATTTTCAATTCCTTTTTCTTAATTACATTAATTTCCATAAAGTTTTTTTAAAGTTATTTTATTTTTTTAGTTTCCAATTTAATTTTTTTATTAATTATAATCTAATACTTTTTGCCTGTTACTTAATTCTTCCTTCGTTTTCTCCATTCTGTGTACTAATTTCTCCTTTTCTACTTACTCATTGCTTTATACTCTTTAACTTGTTAAATTTTAATTCCATCTTCTCATCTGCTCTCGTAACCCTCTTATTCTAATTTGTTTAAATATATAGTTTATATTCTATCCTTCCAGCTTGTTAAATTTAACATCCATTTTTCATCTGCTTTTATCAGCATCCTATAATCATGTCCACGTCTAAGCTTTTGCTTTCTAACTGGATTCTTTTTTTGTGCTTCAACATTCTTTTCAATTTGCTCCATCTTTGTAACAGATCCTGTTTCGCCTTTTACCTCAATTTTTTAGGCCGTAAACTCTACCTGATCTTGTTACTCTACGATCTTGCATTAACTAACTATCCTAATTAAATTTGCCCTTGTAAAAATCCTAACACATAAACACAATAAACAATAATTAACAAAAATAATTCAAAAATGAAAAACTAAATACCTATAAAATTTTTTGTCTTTTATATCAAAATCTTCAAACTAAATTTTGCCCTCACGTTGATGCGACAATAAATTGTAATGATTGGATGCTTAAAAATTTATAATTTCAATATGGGGATAGGGTTCAAATTTAGTATAAATTGTTTGTTGTTTTAAGAAATATTCTTTATGTAATTGAATTAAGTAAAGTAATTCTGAATATAATTTGCTATCAAACGCATGCGTTGTAATGAACATAAGTGAAATAAGTAACTGTCAAAGATGTCAAATGAATAATTTAGAAAATTAATGTTTGATCAAAATGAAATTTAGAAAAAAAATTAATATCTTTACAGGTGTTTACACAAGTAAATATTTAAAATTCTAACCAAAACATATATGTAACAAATATAAATTGCAGGAAAATATCAATGAATAGGTTAAAAGATAACTCACATATACTGTCCTGTAGATTGATGTCTTCGGATTCCAGCTGGATGTAGGCAATGTCCATGATTACGGTTGTTACCATCAGCCAATACTCTAACTCGAATCTGGTTGTCGAAGACACCAACTTCAAACTTAAAGATGTTTTCCAAAATCGGCAAACTCAATCACTTATTTAATTTCGGTAACTTTTTATTTAGTTTTAAATCTTAATGAGTGATATCGTTTTAAAATTATTTTAAATAACCAAAATTTTTTGATAACACTTTTATTTTAGCTACCGATTCAATTTTGTTTAAAAGAAATTGTCCGAGGAAATAAAACAACTTTGACCAATTAAAATGGGTTTTAATTTGGTAAACGAAATAATTTAAGTTGGATAACACAAAAGCAAATCTTTACAAAATCGTGACACAAATTAACACGAACAAAATTTTTTCAAAACTAAACATACACTATCCATAATATAATCCTAACTATATAGTCCATGTTTAAACACCTGTAAAATGTCCACTTGCCAAATTACTTTTGAAAATTGATTTTTATTGCAAAAACTGCACTACTAAAATGACTTTACGAAAATGGTTATATTTAACATTCTTGACAATTTTGTTAGCATCAAATTGCTTTTTATGATAAACCAAACTAAGCAAATGATATTCAGACTAATTTATACCAAATAAATTTATTTTAATCACATCGTGAACCAGATTTATATAAAATAGTGTCTTGCACTTGTATCGAGCTAGAAATCACCCTTTTATTACCCAAATGTCATGTAAGCTGTCCGATACTTCTATTACCTCTTTCTGAACATCTCAAAAAAATATATATATATATATATATATATATATATATATATATATATATATATATATATATATATATATAATATATATATATATATATATATATATATATATATATATATATATATTATATAAATATTCCAATTTAATCACTACTGGGAAAAAAATTCAATAAAAAATTATAGAAGTTAAAATTTAAAAAAAACCTATACTCAAAAATGTAGGAAGGTGTCGGGACTATTTCGACGTCTTACGCGTTTCTCTAAAATTTCAGATAACTTCATAATAATATAAAAACGTCTTTAACATTGCTCTTGTGGGGGTTTGATTTATTGCCTAACTATCAATCGAGACCCCCCTTAATTACATGCAATAATTTTGGTGTCTGGGGGTCCGAAAGTTCGGATCCTTAAGATGTGGTTAGGGGTCCGATAGTTCAGATCTTTGGCATACACTTAGGAACCCAAAAGTTATTGGAGTGCAATAAACGTGTTTTGGTGTTTAGTCGTTCAGTGGATTAAACTTGTTAATTTCTTGTTGTGGAAAAAAAATTGTGTAAATGGACTAGAAAAGAAAGGAAATAAATTAAAAAATAATACAAAACCTTCAATATAAAAAGAACATTATTTTAAAAAATGTTATTACAATATAACTTCAGACACAGGTAGATAGATCCAATTTTTTTAAGCAAATTTAAATAGATACATATTGCTTAAAGTGCACATTTTGATAGATACTACAAACAAACACATGTTACCAATGTGTATATATTATAATCAGTAATTTTTTTAAGAACCGTTATCCTTTTTGAGAATGGTAAGGATAACCAACACTAACCCCCTACTTGATTAATTAGAGAAGATTTTTAAATACAAAAGCAAAAATAAGCGAATGATAGATATTTAAAAATACCTTTCTACATTAATTTCAACATTCTGAAGTTTTAAACAAAGCCCTGGACATTTGAGAAGTTATTGATCAAACAACCAATCAACATTTTTTACAGAAGAATATTATTTTTGAGGGTATTCAGATCTACCGAACCCCTAACCAAATGATAAGGGTTCGAACTGTCGGACCCCTGAGCGTGAGTTAAGCATCCGAACTTTCGGACTCCCAGATACTTCCATAATTTTAGTACGGTTGGTAATTCATTTCGAAAATAAAATGCACGAACATGTCATCGTATAGCAGTTATTTTCAAATTCTTGAAGTTTGTCATATTTTCTTGAGCATTTTCTAGACTTATTTGGTGAACGTGTAGTTGTAGTTCCTGAACCTTCAATTTCTTTAATCAAACTCCATACAGTGTTTTGCCCGATACCATGTTCGGTAGCAGTTAGTTTCACCGCTGAGAGCCATTAGCTTCTGACCACTCCTAATTGCTTTTCCTTTATGGTTTTTAAAAGTCTGTGCTTCTGCCATAATAAAGTTTGTTCTGAAACATTAATATGTATGTTTATTTACAGTGAATTAAATTAATGTTCTTATGTTATACCTGTACACTAACAAAGGACAAACGGCGTGTTCTGAAAGGAACAGTTTCTACAAGACCATGATCGAAAGCTGTGAAAAGTTTTTTTAAAGGAAATATTAGTTATAAAGTGAAATAATAATAACATAACAAAATTAATTTTAAGTACACACAGTGTTGTCAGACCATACTAGAATTTGATTTGTTCCAAATTTTTATTTTTAAATACATTTTAAACGTGTTAAAGGAAATTCGTGCTATTATTAAACAATAAACGTACATTCTGATCAGTGTTAGTTCGTTTTAACGACTACATTATTAGAATTTTGGTGCTTAATGACCTATAAGTAATGATAATCATACGAATGAACTGGAAACATTTCTATTTTTAAATTTTATGCTAAAATTGTTTCTTTAGTGCTGTAAATGGCTCTCTTGTTTTAACCAATTAACACGAAGGTCAAATATTCCTTATCTAATCCTTCGCTTTATTCTTAGATAATTTTTAGTACAGTTACTTTTTTCTCTCTTAGACAAATGTCCATTGAATGTTTTGCTAGAAAGACTTTTGACATTCCGTTTCGGGTTATGGTCCTCTTTTTCGCAGTAAAATTTTGCAAAAATCCATTAGTCGTATTTTAACCAGTAAAGATTGTAGTAAGTATATACTGCACAAAAAATATTATCTGCAGTTTTTCTTGGCTAAAAACAAGCAAGAACAAGAACGGTAGAATTATTAATTATGTGGCATAAACTTATTACCTACGTAAATGTTTAATGTTGCCAAGTTTAGAGAAAAACTTCAGTTAATTCTAAAATTTAATTATCTTAAGAAAATGAAAATGTGCAAGGGTTGATTTAGCGTAAATAATAAGTAAAGCCTGTCGGTAGAACTGAACGTATCGGATTAACAAGGAGGATTGTCAATATATGGTTCTATTGTGCTTGAAACCGCCTTAATGCTTTGCTGTCTCGTACTTATTGTACGTGACAAAGAAAGATGGATATATTATGAATAATGCCTCTATTTCTGCCGAACAAAAGCGTTTGCAACTTTCACACATAATGACAAGGCAATAAGAATCAGATGCAGGTAGAATAGAAATTCAATAGGTATAATAAAATGCCAGTGGTTCTCAACACTGCTTTAACATTACATTTAAAATTTATGGAAGAATGCAAGTTTTTATAATAAACATTTATAAAAGCCATTCATAATAATGAATATTCGATTAAGTATAGGTATTTCAATTTACATTTAGAAAGTTCATTGTATACCTAAGTATGGTAATGACGTTTTAGTGTACTCCAATTACAAAAGAATCCAAATAAATATGCAATACTGTAACAATAAGTAATTAATAATAGATTATTATACCATTTAGTGGATGAAGTAAGACCTCTTATTTTCACAGTTAACACTGAAGAAAGTGATGACGATGATCTTTTCCAAGATTTGGATGACTCAGGAAGTGATGAATCTGAAGCCGAATGACAATTATAATTTTACATTTAATTATAAAAGTATATCTTTGTAATTTAATTAATATTTACTAACTATAATAAAATGTATTTGTTATTGTTGTTATAAGTATAAGTGAAAGGTGTCAATTGAAATTACTTATAGGTAATTAGTAATCGATTATTATTTTTATTATACAAAAGTTGCATTTCTTCACAAATTATATAATGTTAAAGCAGTGTTGAGAACCACTGGCATTTTATTATACCTATTGAATTTCTATTCTACCTGCATCTGATTCTTATTGCCTTGTCATTATGTCTGAAAGTTGCAAACGCTTTTGTTCGGCAGAAATAGAGGCATTATTCATAATATATCCATCTTTCTTTGTCACGTACAATAAGTACGAGACAGCAAAGCATTAAGGCGGTTTCAAGCACAATAGAACCATATATTGACAATCCTCCTTGTTAATCCGATACCCGTTCAGTTCTACCGGACAGGCTATAGGTACCTTTTAACATTTTCTGCTTAAATATTTGACAAATTTAATATTGGAACAAAATATTGTTGTTAAATTCAGTGATTTAATTACTTAATTAAATTAATTTCTGTCATTTTTACTGAATTTTTTGTCTAAATGGTATAAAACTGTAATATTTCATTCTGTACTTATAATTGCAATTAGTTAAAATAATAGACATGTTGTGTATATTCTTCTGAGAAAAGACGATGATAGAAATTTGGCGACTCAAGGCCGTTTAGTTCTAAAATGTAAACATCACACACCAATACATTAACATATTAAGATAACTAATTTGTTATACTGAAAACGGATAACGGAGTGTGTACTCAAACATTTCCCAGAGCAAATTAAAGTTCGAGGACGTTTAATGTAGGAAGATGGGGTTACTTATTTATTTATTTATTTATACATAATTTAAAGAATATTTCTGATTTAAATACTAAATATTAAAAATTTCAAGTTTAGTAAAAATTTGCATACATAATTTAAATTTTTTAATTTTCTTGAAGATGACACTCTCTAACATTATCAGTGAGCAACATAATGGATTAGTGTATTTTTACAGACATAAGTACTTGACTAATTGTGAAGCATTTATACTAACAAGGATATATTTTATTCTGCATTAAAGTGTATTTGTGAGGTCAGTCTCATCGTTCATCAAATATGCATTTGTTAGTTAATTAATTTCAGAACCTCCTCTGACCTATTTAATCGTTTGTGCTTATAATTATAAAATGCGTTCTGATTGTTTAATATTCTACATACAGTTTCAAGATAAACAATTTCATTTGTAAACGACTAATTCTTATAATATTGAGCTACGTATACAATAGAATATTTATGTATTACTAGGGTTCTGAATTTATCTCCAAACCGCTGCATATTGTATAAAAAATGCTGTAAAATTATTGTATATGTATTGAAAGACGGTTAAATGGGAAATTTTACACCATGTTATTGGTGGTATTAACGCGTGTGTAATGATTCTATCTCTCGATTTGAAACGTGTTGGCAGTACTGATCTTTGCACAAAACTACTTACACAGTCGTATCTAATTTGAAGGACGAGTTTAATAATTCACCCCTTGTACTTACATGGAATGTTAATGTTCGGTCAAACACAAGCTTTAATTATTAAATTTGCTTGCCTTTTTTACGTATTCGCCCTTTGGCTTCTGTATATGTATTAAATAAGTATCTATTAAACTGTCCGCTTTTAGGAATCTTATATCGTGAAAATATAAAAACAAATCTGGAAAGAAACTGATCAGAATTTCTCCTTCCAACTCAAAACTAGTAACAGTTAAATATCATGATGGTTCAATAGAAATACCGTTGTAATAATGTTACATTATTTATTAACTATCTTATGTAACTAGTTTACATTCCCATTAGGATTAATTGATTCGAATGGATCAAAAGCTTTACTAGTTAACACTAAAACTTTTTATTATTTCCAATATAGGTATATCCTTTTCACTTATTGTCTGTAATTTTTAATCATTTCTATATTTGGGCTGAGGTATAATTGTATCGTCAACGGAAAACTTAATATTAATTGGGCGTTATAGTTAAATTATTCAAACATTTATTCGGTGGCAGGAGTTCAGTCAGAATCACTTTTACAATAACATGTTATCTTAATTTAACATTTTGACTAACAAGTCTTGGGCACACGCTGTGCATTCGCTGAACTGCTAAACCTTGTTAGAATTACCCCTATGAATAATACAGTACAATATTGGAAGTTTATTAGCCTTAAATATAAGATAAAGAGAGAGAATGTATTTTAAAATTTAAAAACTTTTTTTCATATGGATTTTTTGTATATTAAAAAATGTACTTATTCTGGTAATTTCTCTAATTCTGATACAGTTATTTTAATTACTGCATCTTTATCAACACAAAATAGTCTTTCTATGTAAAATTGAATGTTTGTTTATTTCCTTTCTTATTATTACACTTAACTAATGCTCATTTAGATTTACAGTACCTATTGAAAACCTGAAGTTTTGTCTTCGAAACGAATTACCGAAAGTAATTATATGGAAATTGGATTTCAGAATATAGTGTATAAACAAACACGAAATTAGAAATTTACACCACTTGTGTAATGCTGTTATTTTATTTTTCAACTTTTATTTTATTACGAACAAACTTGAGTTTACGTTTAGTTATTCTTGACTTGTAACTTTATTTTTATAAAACGAACTATGACAAAAACTGTATGAGTATATTTATTATGTGCCAGCGAAATGACAACTTTTTGTTGTAAAATATAGGTACCACACGACTTGTCTGGGTTGTTATGAAAATAATAAAAAATGTACACTGACTGCCCGGATTGACTTCATTATTTGTTGAATTTTGTTTTGATGCTTCGGGATAACACCCTGCTTGATCTGAAAAGAATTTCAAGCGCATTTTAGATTTTAAAATTCTAGGAGGTCAATTGAAACAATTGAAAAAAAATCACGTTATATGGAAACAAAGTGCCATGTCGGTTGTTAACATGGCAAAATATTATTAAGAAAAGTTCTTGGGAATGAATATGTGCAAAATTTCATGATTTTGCGAAAATACATAATGTTAAACTTTTCCCTGTAGTTACAAAGCAAGAATACAAATCAATCTGCTGATATTTGTGTAATTTTGCATATATTAATATTCACAACTTTCCTTAATAACATTTTGGCGATTAGTAACCGAAATGGTACTTTTCTCCCACATAAAAGTTGTGAAATTTTGAATATAGCCATACTTTCATATTCCCATCAACTTTCTATAATGACGTTTGGCCCTATTAATGATCGAAACGGTACTTTGCTTGCATATAAAATGTTTTTTTTTCTCTCGATTGTTATGGCCGCCTAGAATTTTACCAGCTAAACTAAAAGTAATTCTTCTCTGACATTCAATCAACTAGGTTGTAATATCATTTTGACAACCGTTAATTTTAGTTCTATTATAAAATCGCAACGCCATTTCTTATACAAAAATAAAAATAAGCACGCTAATGTAATTATGTGTATAATTTTATTTTATGCTTGTGGTTAAAATTATATTCTGAAATAAGTTGCTGAGTATGTTTTCTCCATGTCGAGGACGGTTTGAAGCATCTGCTAAGACTATGTAATATGAAGTAGGAGGAGGAGTAGACGTCGGAGGATAACTGCTATGATGAGAAGAAGTCGATGCACTGGAGGTTGAGTAGTTATTATGGACGTTATGAGTAGGGGTTAATTCTCCAATATCTGCCCGAAACAATATATCTAATATGGCTCTTTTCACATGTGGCAGGGTTTGACTATCATATTTTCGTAATTCATTAGCTACGTGGTTTTCAAATATTTTATAATGATCAGAAGGAGTTACTGATGTTTTTTTTCAGAATGGAATACGCTTCAAGTAGCATTTCATTTTGTGCTTTATCGTTTTTTCTTGGTCGATTGTGACACAGAAGTTGCCGTTGACATAGTAGTTTGCGCTGATGAGTCACGTTCATGTGAAGTCGTTGGTGTGGGTTCTTCAGTAATCGGTTCTTCATTAGTTGATTCTTCTAGAGTTTCTTCTAAATCACATTGCATCCGGTAAAACATTGTGTATTATTAATACTATGCTATTATATTGTTATTGTTTTATTTTAGGTACCGCCTTAAAATGAACAATGGTTAGCTGTAGCAAAGCAATTTGAAGAGAAGTGGGACTTTCCTCATGTACTAGGCGCCATGGATGAGAAACACGTGCAGCTAGAGCAACCAAAAGCTTTTTTAGTATTGTCTTGTTTGCTTTAGTTGATTAATTAAATTACAATCTTTATACGTCGATGTTGGCTGCCCTGACAGATTTTCGGGTGGGGAAGTCTTTAAAAATACTCAGTTATACAGAAAATTAGAGTGGATTAATTGATAGAAAGCACTAAAATTTGACAATTTAGTTCCAGGAAGTATATTGGAGAACATTTCAGTTAAATGATTATATTATGACACCATTTAGGTCTCCACCAGTTGGTTCTGTTGAAACAATTTTCAATTATCGCTTGTCAGAGCCCTCACATCGTAGAGACATGCTCGA
The DNA here is from genome assembly GCA_036346205.1 of Vesta saturnalis. Taxonomy (NCBI): domain Eukaryota; kingdom Metazoa; phylum Arthropoda; class Insecta; order Coleoptera; family Lampyridae; genus Vesta; species Vesta saturnalis. Next base: position 1,179,124 of record JARFJB010001349.1, on the reverse strand, counting down.
GTGCAGCGTATCTGGTTTTGAAACAACTACTATAACCGGAAAGCTGTGTTAACCTTATGTATACAAGAAACGGTGCATCAATTTCTTCACAGATTATGAGAAAATAGACCTGCTATTGGACACACAACAAGAGGCCACATCAATACACAACTCGACACATTGCAAGCGTGCCATTATTAATAACTATTAGGTAACAAACCGAATGTATTTCTCCATCTTTTGGTTGGTTGTATAGGTGTTTTGAAAGCGTCAATGTTCATCCCTTTGCATTCAACGTTTTTTATAATAAGAAATACTTTGTCTGGTAAAAAATACTTTGTGAGGAATAAATTCTTATTTCTTATTAAAATAAGAAATACTGAAAATTTATTTGTTTCAATTGGATTTTTGCACGGCGCATTCTTATCTTATCCTGTACTCTTAAAATGTGATTGTCAAATGTCAGATTTATTATATTGCTTAAATAGTTAGTACACGGCCATGATTATCAGTCACCAAAGAATTGTGTACATTAGTATTAATTAGTTTATAGGCTTTTAACCATTCAACAGTATTCTATAGTGTTTTATGTACTGACATTGTCCATTGTATATACGTGTCGTTTGGAATGTGCTTATCAAAAAAGAAATTGAAATCAATCTGATCTATACACATCATCTTCACCTGTCAAATTAAAAACCATTCGTCAATTTAACAAAATATTGGTACCTAACCTAATTATAGTCCAACTATCTGTAAAAATATTTAGAATGCGTTATTAACAGTGAATAAAATACATACCTGATCCAGTAACTTGACTTTTCTTTTCTCTCGACTTTTCCCGTCTGTAGAAACCCATAGGAGATGCCATCTTCTTTTTCAGCTCTTTAACAGGAGCATTTACGACAAAAGAAATTTCGCGTCACAGGTCTTCCCTTCTGTTTGTATTGTGGTAATCAGGATGTTCAGAATCGACAAGCTCGTGGCTTGAGTCACACAGAGCGACGCGAGCGGCGCGTAACGAGCCATCCCGCTATCGACTTCCCGAGCATGCGTCCTGAGGCATTCGAAGCGAGCCGTCGCACAGTGTCGATCATTAACTGTAATAGCTACAAAATTTTGGCATTTTAATGACAATTTCGGAAAAATAGTATATATTTAACAAAACACTTGTTCTGATAAGCTCAAAGCAAGTAATGATAATCTTTTTGATCTACAAGCCACACAATGGAACAATAACTTCACTCAAAGATATAAGACCAAGCCGTGCCACTTGTGCATTATTTCGTAGATAGTAATGGTGATCTGCATACAAAAATGTAATCTACCATCTTTATAAAGCTCAAAATATTGGTTTAATTTGCCACATTTATTCGTTCTTTTTTGGCATCAGTGCCGTGGTTAATTTGTTCTTCTTGTTATTCATTTACTTTTCTGTTCTGTATTATCAACGTTTCTTAAAAGAGCTTTTTCCAGAGCTACTCCGTTATTCAAGAATTTATTAAAGTAAGTGATTAGATAATGTTTACATCAGACTAATTTGCATTTGTAGGTTAAAAACTTTCTTGAAGATAAGAAAATAAGAATTGCATGTGTAAGGCAAAACCCACAGGTCGTCCATTATTACGAAATGATGAAGTGGTAGAAGACGTAAGGCAACGAATGGAAGCAAATCTCAAAAAATCAATCTGCGAGTTAAGTGCTCAAGCTGGTAAGTTGTCAACATAGGATAAATTTGTGATACCTACTAACTTTATTTTCAAATTACAGGGTTGTCTTGTTCAACATGCCAACGGATTTTGCATAAAAATCTACATATGCACCCATACCAGGTTTCTGTTGTACAGCAACTGCATGCTGTTGATAATGAGAATAGACGGAACTATTGTGATTGGTTTACTAACAATTTAAATAACGATATTTTAAATGTAACTTTTATGACCGATGAAGCATGGTTTCATTTATCTGGCTGTATTAATAATCAAAATTATGGAACGTGGACAACTGAAAATCCACATAATTTTGAAGAGGAACTTGAAAGAATTACACCTGTAACTCTGGAAAAAGTGTTTGACAATATGAAGCGTAGAGTGGAATTGTGTCATAATCATACCTGTGGACACTGAGCAATTTTTATAGTTTATTTAACCTTCCTAACACCGGGTGAGGTTCGCGCGGGCCCCAAGAACCTTATTTTTGTTATTACATGTGCTTAAGTTTTTTCAAAATCATGAGACTCATCTACATTTGTCCTTATAATTCTATGTACCAGATAATTAACTAACAACACAAAAATGTTGAGTATACAGCCGAATATTTTAGAAAATCTCCCCAAAAATACGATGGGACCCCACCCGGTATGTATTCAATACGTTTTAGTTAATGTTTTCTTTACATTCTTTAAATATTTTCTTATAATCTCATCATAATAGACTATAATATTGTCAAAGTATGCAAATTATAAACGATTTTGCTAATTACGGTTCTCTTTTGTACTTTGGTATTGGATAAACATTACTCAAAATTGTGCATTGCACTTTGAATCCAGAGTATTTGCTATAATTTTTTGTGGTGAATTTGTGGAATTATTGTGATGGCGTCATCCTGAACAAAGAAAATTTTGGAATAGGCTGTTGCTTCTAATTCTGGTGAGTAAATGTTCATTTGTTGTGTATGCATGATACTATATTGTAAAGCTATTTGTTACCTGCAGATGAAGAATTCGAAGGTTGTGCGATGATGTCCTTGACAATGAAGAAACGCGAGACGACATATCAAACGCAGAAGGTATCTTGGAGGAAATTGTGGAAGCGGATGATGAGATGTCCATTGAATCAAAAAATGCAGGGGAATTTATGGAAGTGGATTTCGATGGTATGTGCTATGGAAAAGATGAGACCATTTGTCTGACGGAACCTCCAGTCCATAAAAGACATCGTTCGAAGAATGTAATTAGATACCCACCAGGTCCACATAGATCAATAGTGGAATCCAGTAATATAAGAGATATCTTCAAGTTATTCATTTCCCGTGAGCTAGTGGAAGACATTGTGACTTATACCAATCAAAGGGGCTCACGAGAAATCGATAGCTGTAATAATGGTGAAAACAATACGACGTGGAGAAATGTAAATGATACAGAAATTTACGCGTTCATAGGATTTTTTATATGTTTTGGGGCACTAAAGAGCAATCGGGAACCCGTAAAGATGTTATGGCAAGACGATGTCTGTTTTAAGCGACCCATATATTCAGCATCAATGCCCCGAAATCCTTTTGCCAAATATCCAGTTGGATGAAATTTGAAAACATCGATACGAGACAAGAAAGGAAAGAAAAAGACAAAATGGCACCAATACGTGACGTATTTGAGAATTTTGCCCAAAATTGCCATAAATGGTCCAATCCTCATTCTTACCTTACTGTGGACGAACAACTCGTACCATTTCGTGGCAGGTGCCCCTTCAAGGTATATATGAAGAGTAAGTCTGCGAAATATGGCATGAAGATTTGACTGCTCGCCGACGTGGAAACTGCATACTGCAAGAATTTGCAAGTGTATCTTGGCAAAATATGCAATACTCCAGAACGCGACTAAGGGAAAAGGGTTGTGTTAGACTTGGTTTCCGGGTTGAATCCAGTCATGGTATCACAACGGACAACTTCTTCACATGTTTGGAGCTGGCAGAGGAATTGATTGCCAAGAAACTGACCTTATGCGGAACTCTAAGAAGAAATAAGACCTGCATCCCTAGAGAGTTTCTTCCGTCTCGAAACCGCCCTACAGATTCATCTATTTTTGCATTTCAACCAAAAGTCACCATAGTCTCACACGTGCCAAAAATAAACAAAAGTGACATACTTCTTTGTGCCGAACATCGCGATGCGGCCATTTCAGAAGAAAATAACAAACCGGAGATTATACTACAATGCCACTAAGGGTGCCGTGGATACCCTAGACAAAATGGTCGCAGAGTATAGTTGCAACAGAGAGACAAAGCGGTGGCCAGTTGCGCTGTTTATGAACCTGGTTGACATTGCAGCTATAAATGCTTTTGTTTTATGGACAAAGCTTCATCCGGAGTGGAATACCCAATATTTAGATAGAAGACGGCCCTTCCTCTCAGAATTGGCAAAAAAACTAATAGAGCCTCATCTGCGACATAGGATAAGCGACCCATTATAGGACCCAGGTTGTCTAAATCAACCAAAAGTAACATAGCTGCAGTTCTGGAAACGATTGGAAATACCGTACTCGACAGCCAGATGAACGAAACGGAACAGAAAACGAATCAACCGAAAAAAGGAAGATGCCGTACGTGCTCGAGGAGCAAAGACACAAAAGTTAAACACAATGTTTTCAGTGTAAGAAGAGAGTGTGTCCATCACATGGAAAAAAAGTTACTGTGTGTAATGAATGCGAAAATTGAATGTAAATATGTGTTGTATATACGTTTATTAAACATGTTACTACCCTTTTTCATGCAAAAAAACCACTGACATCAGTTCTACTAAATGACAAAACACGCACGGAGGTGTAATTTCCAGGAGAATGTTAGATTTGTATGGAAAAAACACTGGGGTCCGCGCGGACGCCACCCGGTATTTACTGTTATAAAAATCATCCGGTGTTAGGAAGGTTAATAAAATGTTAATAACGTAACTGTGCCTAGTCTAAGTGTAAAATTTGTTGTAAAACGGGAGAATGATACCTATTTATACATACACCACTGGAATTAAATAAGGTAATGTACAATTACCAACCTTTAAAATTTTTTTGCCGGAAATTCAAACTGTCATCAGTATTAAAGAATCACCCGGTATTTTTTTGTGTCGAAAAATATCAATAGTTAGTTTAAACATTCGCCTTTATTTATCCATTGCCATTATTCCAATTTATAATCCCAATACATATACTTATTGCCAGACGTTTCAAATAATTTTTTTTATCAATTATGTGAAAAACGATCTGGTTCTGTCCTCTGTAAGCTACACTTATTCAAGTTTTGGCAACATTCGTATTTATGCAAATCTTATGGCGAAAGGACTTTAATTAAATTTCATTATTGCAAAGTAAATATAATACACAATAAAAAAGGCTAAAAATTGATCACTTCGTGTATCAACTTATTCGTGATTTTTTTCCATACGATTATATCCAAAAAAGTAATTACATAAAAAAAGCTCGATAAATCTTTTGCAACCTATTTTTTATACAATCATATTTTAATTATGTAAATAAAAGTTAGGAAAAAGCTACATTTTGTATAAAGCTGTATACAAGTAGAGATTCAATTACCGTAGGATGAAATTACTTTTAATTTTACATACCTACATGTTTTAAATTAATCGTGTTAGTTAGGTTGTGAATATTAATTAAGAAGTATGCTAATTACCATTCTTTGTGAATATTTCAGGTTATTTAGTGAATTATTCGATTTATTTTTGTTACCAATGTAGGAAGTCTCAATTTATATTTTATTGTTTACTTTTAAAACATTTATTTATTTTAAGTGTAACGTCTAGAGAACTTTTAATGAAAAAATTCCTGTGAACACGTTAATATCTTTTGACGAAACCAGTTTTAATGTATTAGAATGTACTTGACAAGGTTCGCAGAATCAATTTAAAGGATATGCGGGCGGCAAACCTCAATAACTTACGTCGTCCATCAATTAGTAAACAATTCGTAAAAAAAGGTGTTCGTTATAATCACTTTAGCAAATACCAGATCATCATTTATTACAAACGACCACATAGAATTATTTTTAAACATCCATTTATATGTTCTAAGTTTTTTTCTGTATATATACTAAAATAGAAATCTTTAAATATTTAATATAGTAGGAAGTACCTTAATGAGGAATTTAGTTACAGTTAAAAGCACTAATAGACATTTGGATTTGTTACATACAGCATTCCTTTGACAATTTTACTTAACATTCCAAATATTCCTATTACATCGTTACTTTTTGTTATTGATGTGCTAGTACTTAAAAGTTGTAATTAGATAACTAAGTTTCCTATTGATTTATTTACAAGAGAGGATATGTTAAACGACTGTTAAGTGTGATCGCAACAAATTTTAAATATATACATATTTAGCTAATGTAGGTGTAGGTCAAGCATACCGATATGCAGGGTTGCTCATTAGTGCGTCAAAGTGCGATATCTCAGTAAATATGAGTTTTAGAAGGAAATGTTTCCTATCAAAGTTTTTGGTGTATAAGGGGTGCGTATTTTAAAATTATTTTTTAATATACAGGGTGAGTCCTAACAGTGTGGGGGTGCGTATTTTAAAATTATTTTCCAGTATACAGGGTGCGTCATACCAGTGTGGTAGTAACACATTAAGTTTTTTTAAAATAGAACCCCCCAATTTTTTTGCCACATTCGCATTTATTGTCAAATTTTAATGTTAATTTATGTAAGATGTTTTATCTTAAAATATCGAATTATTTGGACAAATATGAAAATTTGGACTGCTGCAGGTTTCCACAAAAATCGGTGCTGTACCCTCCCTTCTGCCAATTCCAAAATCGGTATTCTGGGACTGGGAGAAAACGTAAAAAGTTATGATTTGACATATTTTAGTTAAAAAAAAGTCCTCTGCAACCCCCGAAATATTTACCCGAAATTGCATGATTTCAAACCTAAATAACTTGCGTATCTCAAATGGAATACCCTAATTTTTATAACCGTTTTCGGATTCATCGTCAAATTTTAAGGTCGGTTTATGTAGGGTTTAAAATTTACCGTTTCCGAATTATTCAAAGCAAAATTTAAAAAATGATTTAATTTTTATTTTGCTCAAGTCAACTGGCTACATGTTGACATGGAAACAAAAAAAACGTTCATTTATTCCTATTGATGTCTGTGTCCTTTTCCGATAATATCACAAATGTCACAGTTGTTTGTAAGTGGCACGTAGTATTACATTGTACGTTCGTTATTTCTTATTTTTTTTTTCAATGCAAAGACATGTTTTTTAAATATCTCCTACACAATTTTTAATGTTGTTCATTATTATCCACTTGGTGAGTAATTATGCACACGTTTTGCACATTTCATTCTTAGCTCATATTATTAATGTTTGTGCTTAACTAAATACAGATGAATTTCGAAAAAACAGAACTGGTTGACATGATCTTCATTATGGGATCTGGTGGTCAAAATTGTTTGCTAACTCAAAGTATGTATGCGCGAAAATATCCCGATAGAAGACAACTCTCAGTTAGAAGTTTAGCAAATTAGACAATGTGAATTATGAAAAATGTGAAAGGGCCAAGAGAACAAGCGACGAAGACCAATAGAATGTTTTGTTGATTCTAATTTCGTAGTCTTCCACCAGTTAGGCAAAAATATCCAAGGAAACCGATATACCCCGATCTACCGTTAGTAAAATTTTAAAGAGGAACAAGTATCATGACTACAGTATATCCTTCCATCAAGATTAGTAAATTCGCTGCGACAATGGACTGTGAATGTTTGGAGTGGTAATTATGGATGATTTTATAGTTGGGCCACATTTTTTTAACGGACATTTGAATGGTGCTGAATATTTGTATTTTTTGCAAAATGTTGCAAAACATTCCAGTTGTTTTAACGCAAAACATGTGGCTACAGCGTGACGATGCTCCTGCGCACTTAAATTTCAGAGACTACTTAAATCGAGAATTTGAAGGTAGATGGAAAGGCCGTGGCGGTCCCGTTTCTTGGCCGCCTAGATCACCAGACGTAATAAAATTAGAGTTTTTTCTATGAGGCCACAAAACACGTTGTATATCAAACTGCTTCGACTACTGCAGAAGATATGAGACTACGCATTATTCATGCGTTTAGAAATAGCGCAAGCACTGAGGTGTTTCAAGAACTAAATACGTCTTTTCTGACAAGACTACAATCATATTATGATGGAAATGGGTGACAGTTTGAGAATCTGTTATGAATACCTAATTCTTCAAAAATAATTTTCTGCAGTTTAATGCAGTTTTGGATTGTGAACATGTATCCGGTTGACTTGATCAAAATAAAAATTAAATAATTTTTTTTTAATTTTGCCGAATAATTCGGAAACGGTAAATTTTAAATACCTTACATAAACTGACTTTAAAATTTGACGGTAAATCCGAAAACAGAATAAAAATATGCAACTTCGGATGAATATTTCGGGGGTTGTAGAGGACTTTTCTTAAATTAAAATACGTCAAAACATAGCTTATTAGGCATCCTTAGAGCCCCAGAACACGGATTCGGAAATTCGCAGAGGTTAGGATCAGCATCCATTTTTGTGGAACCCTGCAGCTCTCAAAATTTTCAAGATAAACATCTTACATAAATTAACATTAAAATTTGACGATAAATCCGAATATGACAAAAAAATTGGGGGGTTCTATTGCAAAACATAATTTGTTAATACCACACTTTTATGACGCACCCTGTATATGGGAAAATAATTTTAAAATACGTACCTTTTAAACACCGCAAGCTTTGATAAGAACCGTCTCCTTCTAAAACTCGTATTTACTGAAATGTGCAGCAGAACTACCTTATAATTTTACTCAGATAGTCTGGCTGCCCGCCCGGCCCGGCCGTGCGTTGGTGGCATAACTCAAAATCAGTTTAACTTTTTCAAGATCTGATTATTGCGTTAAATACACGTGGTGATTGTCGGAATGTTTATAATTTTTGAGGCGCCGCGTGCACGCGAAATTACGATACGGCTCTAGCGATCCGGGCCAAATTTGTCCTGCTACTAAGGGAGAATACGCGGAATCCGAGAAGGTCGTTTGCTGTACCCTCACCGGCGTTATTGTACCGATACGCGATATCTCCAGAACGAAACCTCGGAGGAGAAGCAAGGAAGGGGAGTTCTACGCGGGCGTCGGCGGTACGTGAGATATTGATCTTTCCCGGAGAGGATGGCAAACAAGATACGCGCCTTGAAAATTAGCGGACGCGTCATTTAGCGAAATGTCCGGATTAGTAGGTCCGATTACAACGCCAGAGATGTCAACCTTCCCGAATAATAAAAACGGGCTGGTCGGGGAGGGGAAGTATGGTTTATGGAGGGAGGAGATGCGTTACTAGAAACGCAGTACTTCACTTAACCTTTGCAAGTGGGTTATTCGCGAATGTTTTTGCGTTTAATGTCAGATTACAAAATGTACTAAGGCCACGTCCTATAAAATGGCCTTTTTAAGGGATTACCTAAACAGTGCAATTGTGTCTGTAAGAATGTCACAGATATTATTGTCTCTTATAGTGGCAACTTGTGAGTATAATGCTATGTTTATACTTATCCTTTTGCTTAAATGAATTTTATGGGGAGATTCTTGTTTATATACTTTAAAATTTTTGTTTAAATTTGGTATTTATCTGGTATACCAGTAATTTAGAACAAGCGAAATTACATAGTTTTTTATTCTTTTTATCACGTTATTGCTCGTGCAACCATCGGGCGGTCAGGTTGCGACGAAATTCGACCGCTCGTTGGCAAATGAGGTTACCGGCGGCGCGACGCTCTAGCGGAGACATCTCCAAAACGCCTAAAGGGATTTTCTCGATACTTCGTACGCACGTGAAGGAGAGTTGGAGGAACCCGAAAATTCAGCATTCGTCAGCGACGCAGGCAACACAGCATCGTAGGAGACAAATCTCCGAGAACGTTCCACTGATCGGCACCAAACTTGGTGTGCGGTAGGAGGAAATGCGCGGATTCTGGAAACATCGTTTGCGGCACTCGAATCAGAAAATATCTCCGGAACGGAGGGTTCGAGGAGAGGGGACGTTCGGCGGACGCGTTGGCGACAGGTAGATAAACAAAAGAGGATCGAAATTTAAGAGGGGGTTGCGGGGGCTTGGAGCCCGCCTCGCCGCCTTCTTTGAATATCGCTGGAATGGTAAGTCCGATTATCACGAGACTTCATACTGTAGTCTGGGAGAGGGAGGGATATGGTTTGAAGGGGGACGTCAACTGGAGCTCAGATATCAATAGTTTGCACCCCCGCCAAATCTTTCCCAACCCGCCGTGTTACAGTCGAAAATGAAATTAACACGGAAGGTAACAGATAATTAAAGTGCACCAGACTAGATCGGTTAAACAGAGGGCTGTGGGCGTGTTTTTGAACTTAAAAATACTATAGGTGGTTTGTCCTATTGTCGAAAGTCGCAAATAAGGGTGCGTTACAATTAGGGTAAAGTCGTGTATTGGGCGCCAAACTGTTAAAACAAAATCGGTAAGGTTGCCCCTGGACACACGTAGATAAATCAGACTTAAATAGTCAAAAGTATCACCTACCTTTACGTGGGCTACCACCAGGAGCACGTAGGAAATGCTTCGAAACTTTAGAACAGATTTCCTAAACAGCCACACGCTTCAAATACTAAGGAAGCGTGCGCGCAAATCAGCTGTTGGGGTTCAATGGCTTTCTTTAACCTAATTTTGCGTTACGTTACCCCCAACGCTTGTAAACAAGATACACTCAAACAAAACAAAAAAAATAAACACAACGCTAAATATTTCGCTTAATTATTGCAAAGTCCAAATTCAAATATTAATCATCTGAACTCAAAATAAAATAATTAAAACGTAAACTACACAAACGTCATTAAAATTCTCTGTTATGTTAAAGAAATAACTATTTAATAAAAACTATATAAAAACTGTATGAAACTAAATGCGTCAAATGTAGGAACTTGCCACCAGTCACTTCCAAAACAAATCAATAAAATTTTAAAGCAAGAAAATTAGTTTCTACTAAAATCTTTTAGTTTTTAAATCTTTAAATCACTTTTCGTTAATTATTGATTTCGGCGCTCGAGGAGATTACAAATAATATTATTAAATCCAATTAATTATTCATCTATTGAACAAACATAAGTAAAAAAAAAACACTAGAACGATACATGTTAAATTTACGGCCTTAACAATTCGTTGCCGGTTACCTAAAAGATTTCATTAGGGGAAAATGTACCACCCCTCTTCCTAAACCGGTCAAACTTGCAAGCTATGGCTTTCTACCTTAGTTTAAATTGTGAAATTAAAGTTACCTAACTATTGTTAAAATTCAAAACATTTACGTAACAAATGTTTACTCAAAATCATTTATTTTACCATAGGAAATTTTATACATACAATCTGAAGTACATTCAAATAAACATTCTAAAGAAAATATTAAAAAAAAAACACAAATAAAAGTAGTTCGTCAGCCTTAATTTAAAATAATATAAATGGATTAACACTTCAACTAACGACGACTACGTTAATCTGCTTGATCGCCGAATAATTTTAACAAAATGCAAACAATTGTATAATAACACCATCACCTTAAAGTACAATATTAAATTACCTTCTACAAAAATTCTTGAGAACTTCTCCGGGTTATAGCGGAAGCAATATGGACGTGAACGGCTTCAGGAAAACTGCTTAGTAACTTCCATACGGCAAACAAATACAGCGACTTCCAAATAACAACCTGCAGAAAGAAGCACGTAATAAGGTTCGGGCACACACTACTCCACCATAAACAATCTATAACATCCGCAAAAGCGATTAAAACTCCGTAACTCAGGAAGCACTTAGCAAAACACTATCCTGATTTCGGAAACGAAAGTCAGGTTTAATTGACCATGATAAACTACATAAAGTTCCCCGGCCTGGTGAACCACCAACAAAAACCGCATAAAGGCGAAAACGACGCGCTGTCCACGAAACGTTCGGGAGGACCGGGAACGTCGACGGTAAAATCTGTGCCATCCCTTCTACTCACAACTGTACTTAACCAGATCAAAACCAGGACTGTAGACATAATAAAAATCTTTCAGTTGCGCCATATTCAATTTTTAATATCCATAACCAATCAAATTACTCATTACATTCAATTAACACCTACGCTAAAAAAACGAACACACCTCGGTAGAAGAACAAAAAAATTACGTCGTATTTTTTCTTTTACATAGAAATTGCATGCAAAGCTTTTCAAGTAACTATCGGCTTATCTCACTTACGGTGCACATGCAGTAAGTTTTACTGAGGTCATATTGTAGTTCAGATAAATATTGCCTTCTCCTATAATGATAATTCTTAATTAAACATGAATCGGTAAGCTTTACCACAAAAGAATCTTGGTACCATTCCTCAAATGGATGTTAAGAGAAACTTAATCCAAAAACCAACTTAGAATTTTATATCTTGTTTGTCACGAAAGTCTATTGTAATTACACTCAATAACAAATTGCGTTTTAATTTTAAACCTTGGGAAAATTTATATGATAATTATGATTTTAATTAAACTGATTCTGACAAAGCAATCCATTCTAAACTAAATACGACAAATACTAATCCGAAAGACAATATAAGGCGTTATAACACCAATACCAAAGTATGTCAATTTAATTTTAAAAAACATAATTTACTCCTTCAACTTACGAGAATTTCTAAAACTTAAAATAACGAGAACACTTATTTACACAAAAACTCTTCTAACATTCTTTGGTTATAACGCAAACTTAATTAATTCTTGAATTAAAACTATTCGTGACAACAAAAAAAAACTATCGGTCTTTACAGAATTGAGATTCCAAATTTTAACTGTAATAAAAAAATTCTAACGTCCTCAAATAGCAACAACAAAACATTTTAAATCTTTTGACTTTTAATACCAAAATTTCGAAAAATGAGACGAAAAAAAATTATAAGTAACTTGCTTAAAATTTTCACACCCGGTGACAGCCAATCCATTCCAAACCAAACTTTACTATAATTAACTCGTCCAGTAATATTTCTTTGATAAGACAATTAATTGTACATAACTTTCATGTCATACCAAGCATCACTCATACAACCTTCTGTATCTATATCATCTATTTATTAACAATATTTTTTTCTACAATCATTCAAAGACGAACACTTCTTGCATGACTTTTAGTCTAAAAAGTTATCGTTTATTGGCGTAGTTCAATAAAAATTATGTCGCACGCTACGCATGCGTACTAGGTTGATTTAAAAGGTGCAATTACATGTGTTGAAATACCAGTAAAATATGGATTGGCAACAGGACTAAACTTCATTTGGGCATATATTGAAGATTTTACGTTATTACCCTACTGTTTAAATATAATTAGGTCATTGGGTAATTATACAACTATTAAAGTCAAATTTCAATGCATCAAAACTTTACATAAAAGATTATTTTTGTTAGAATCTAGAGTAAGAAAGTGGTTTCATATGTACTCAATGGCTATATTTTAGTATTTTTTTACCAAAAATCGGGTACGAATTTTTTAAGCTACTCATTAAAGGTTATTTTGGTTTGCCAGTGAAAGTGTAAAAATAGCTTAAAATGAACAATATCATTGAAAATGTGAATGACGGTAAAGTTAAAGTTTTTTTGACACCACAACCAAAATCAGTTCACTGGCAATTGAAGCATCTTAAAATGTAATCTCTAGCAAATCACGCCAATAATGATAATCAATCATATCTAAATATTTAATATTAAATTATCACAAAATATTTTTTATGTACCAACACTTATGGCCACTTAGTAAAACTGTATGCAAATCGTATGAAAAGCCTACTGGATTATTTGAACAAACGTCACGTGCAATGAATACTCTCTTTTTTGCACTTGTTACATAAATAACTATTAATGTAACGTGTCTTAATTATTGAGTATGGACACTATTTATTATTCAATATATTTCTTTGCTCTAACCAACGTACTTTGGTCAACAAAGGATGTATAATCACGTATTACTATTTTTAAACCACCAATTCTTGCATCAATACTAAAATGTAAATTTTACATTCAGTACACTACATTTCCACAAAAGCTTCGTCTAAATACTTTTACGCGGGACTGTAATAAAACACATTATCTGACAACTAACTTCGTGATATTTATTTACTTGACAACGCGCATATAAGTAACAGTGTATGGTTGCTGGGACGGTAAACTCTAACTACATTCTTAGGAACCATAATTAATTCCTTTGCGTTTACCTAAATTGTCGCACCGTTTGAATATGATTGAATAACGCGTGACAACAGTAAATTATAGATACCTATCATATTAAAATGAACTGTGTCGATTGTTTATCCACATCTGAAATATGATAATGAACAATACTCATGCGCTTGCAAAAAATTTTTTTTTCTTCCGTTTTTCCTTTAAGCAATTCCATTTACATCCTTATTTTGTCCAACTGGATTAAGAGGGCGTGTGAAGTTAGCACCCCGACAAAGAGTTCCAATAGTTCTGATTAGAGTTCTAGTTTCCGTTTAAAGAGTTTAGAAGTACTTTATAAAAAATAAAGAGTTCCGCTTACTTCACATCGAAAACGAGAACCAGTAGTTCTGACTAGCTAAATTACTACATTTTGCAACGTTCTAGAGTTCCTGATAATGAATGAAAATAAAATAAAAAATTAAAAATTTTGAAAATTCAATTTTGACATTTCAATCCATTTTGATGTTCTTTTATTCATTCCTAAGAGTTCTCGCTAATTAAAAAAATTATAATAAAAATGAAAATGTTACAGCTTTAACGTAAAATTCACACATACCATACATACTTTGGTATGTGTGAATACTTGATATTAGCTTACATTCCATTAATATAAGTAATTTGATTGTAATCTCATTATATTTAGAATTTACATCAGTTCTACATACATAAAGATAAAATTTACATCGATTTGGGCTTGAACCTTGATGGCGCAGTTGGTTTGCGCGGTACTCTAGCAAAGTACAGGTCGTAGGTTCAAATCCTACTCGAGGTAAACTTTTTATTTATGTATTTAATACAATTAATAATAATTTTTAATAAATTTCATATTTTATAATTTCAGAGTGTAATATTGTGCGACGTGCCTTTTTCTCTAGAAGAGAATAAATTTCTTTTTGCAATGGAAATAAAGACGAATATCGAGCTTGGGTATATTCAATTCGCTTATGTATAGAAGAATTTCGAGAAGCGTATCATGACAATGATTGCGATTGCTTCTGGAAAATCACCTGGCCACCCCACACTTGCCAATGAGGAGGTTCTAGAAGATGTTCGTGCTCGTTTTGAACAAAGTCCCAAAATGCTACTGCGACAATTGTTGCAACAAACTGGGTTGTCATATGGAACATGTCACACAATTGTCAAGAGAAAATTACATTTATATCAGTGCAAAATAAGAGTATTACAAGAACTTCATCGTCCCGATTCAAAAGGGTATAAATTTTCAATTGGTTCAATGCATTCATCGTCCACATTCAAAAGCTATAAATTATTGCAATTGGTTCAATGCGTATCTACGAGACGACAACTTGTTGGACAAAAATTATTTCTCCGATGAGGCATGGTTTCACTTAAGTGGCTACGTCAATTCCCAAAACTATCGAACTTGGAGTGCAGAAAACCCGCTCCATCCTCTTAAAGTAGAACTGTGGATAGCGATGTCGAGGAGGCAAATTGTTGGAGCAATATTCTTTAACGATACTGTTAATGATGAACATTATCGTGCTATACTACAAGTTTATATTAATCAACTTCACGGTGATCAATTGCAAGGGGGTTTCTTTCAGCATGACAATGCAACTGCACATATAGCTGCAAATTTGTACAACAGTACTTTGATGACCCAATGATTGGAAGAAACCTTTGGGCCTCCAAGATTACCGGATCTAACGCCCTTGGATTACTTTTTATTTGGTCATCTAAAAAATGTAATTGCAGAAATCGTTTGGATACGCATGACGAATTACGTGCAGCAATAGAAGCGGCTGTACACAACATAATGCAACAACAATAGGAGGCAGTTTTTAAAAGCATGAAAAGGTGCCTGTCTTGATAATGATGATGATCTCTTTGAATACTTATTATAATATGCGACTGATGACCGTCACCTAGTACATAATTTTTAAAAGAAACTTAATCATGTTTCAATTACTAAATCATTTCTTTGTGTAATATTGAATAAATTTAGAAGCCTTTAAACATTAAAAGGTGTGTTAATTTTATTTAATATTTGTATGGTTATGTTTCTATTGTTTAGTATTGTGCAGTACCATATGAGAGGCAAAAAATTGTGGCTAACATCATGTTTTATAAGAGCGGCTGTGTCAAATGATTATTGACATCCTTATACTGCTGTCTTTGAATATAAATGTATACGTATATACATTTATATTCAAAGGTGCTGTTATGTAATTCATAACGTATCCAACGAGTACTTTGCTTGGTTCAACTTTAATTAAAACATAATCTTTTGAAAATGCTTACCTTAACAATGTCTATAACTTAGTTAATTTATGTATTTAAAAATCGGCAAGTTGAGACGTATTTTTCTTAGAGGTTATTGAAATCGGAAAACAATTACTCAAGTAGCAGGCATTTATCAAATGATTGTACTTGAAAGCACTGGTAATTCAATTACAGTCGAAAGGAAGATGTGATGTTATTTAAAGGTAAATATTGACATAGATGGCTAAAAGCTGTAATGGAAGTTTGACGGCAATTGAGGGGCATATGAACTTTAGGATAACTTTTAAGGTAAACTAATGAATAATTACATTATCTATATTTACTATTGATTTAGGCAAGATAACTTTGCACCAATAGTAATTAACAAGAATGTTTGATACATGTTGCTAACTTGTACTTGTACAAGTTAAATATTTAAGCATAAACGTAAATTATATTCAACGTGATATGGTACATTATTATTAGTCAGATAACTTGTTAAGGATACTCAATTTAAGATGATATCTCAAATTGGTGCTATTGTAGAAAAATAAACGAGTCGTAAACAAACTCATAACATGCTTCGTTTTATTAACAGTTCGATACGAAGAGAAAAATGTGACAGCTATAATAGTAGAATTGGATGAAAAGAATGAAGCAATTCACTTTCGCAGAGATGTTTTTCTCCAGATTTGGGGTAAACTGAGAAAGTGGGTATTATGTAAGCAAAAGTGCGTCACAATCCGTTTACTGTTCAAAATAAAAACAATATTTAATCATTTCATAAATGTAGTAATTAACTGCGATAATAGACATGTCCACTTCTATTTACGAATCTAATACATAATTTATCACCACTTGTAAGAAGAAACCCAAAAGCCATTTCTCATTTCTGCTAAGAAGTAGGTAATAAATAATGTGATTATGAAACATATGAAATTGTGAGAATTATTTAATTGTTTAGTTGGCAAAGTGGTGTGTAGGACGCATATTTCCTTGGAGATTTTGTTGTGGTTTCACAAAAACATATGTGGGCTATATAATGTACTAATTTAAAAACATTTTTGATGAAAATTTTTTGTACTAAAGCTCAGCCGAAATTACGAACTTCACTGTTTAATTTTTAATCTTACATTGAATTGCGTCATTTTTGTGTTTGTATATTTATGCGTGTGTGGGAAGTCCTTGTTTCTCTTCCACTTAAGTTGCGTTGCTCCACGCTCATTTCACATTAGGTGTCGCGTAGGCTTGCTTATTTCAATAAACGGGTTGTCGACTAAAATCGCCGAAGAAGGCGTCGACTCTAGCAAGATGTAAAATATCTGAAAGATTGCTTCAAAATTTACACTTACCCTAACATACATCTAAAAAATGATAAGACGCCTCCACGATCAGAATTTTTCAGTAGAAGGTCTTGGGGAGAGGTTCAAAATCCTGAATGATAGTAAAAACAAGGTAATTACGCACTCGGAAAATTACTCAATTTCAAACACAAAATTGTATAATTCACTTTCATTTCGAAATGTACGTTAATATTTGTTTATTTCAATTAAAGGGCAGTTAGTTAAACAAAAGGTTAACATTCTGTAATCATACAATCAATAATAATTTGTTAATTAATGTTGTATACAATATTAAAAGGAGAAACAAATCTATAAAACTTAAAAAGTAATTGAACAACAAAACAAAAACTAATGCAATTGATTACATGGCATAGATTGTATGAATTGTGATTAATGTGTTTAAAAGTATTAATTGAGTTGATCGGTCTATTTCCACAGATTTTGCTTTTGAGCGACGTTTCAAGCGGACTCTATTGCGTCATCAGACTTAGTACTGAGAAGGACTGTTTTCGCACTTGATTCATATGTTAGAGTTTTCTAGGCACTTGACTACTCTCAGATTCGAATTTGGTAAGTTTCACTTAAAGTCTGGCACCTTTACCGCTGAAGCACTGAGTAATCCAATATATATTTTTAGAACTTATTACATATTAAACTTTTCGTGGTTTCGCAGTGGTTTATTGCGCATGTTGCGCCGTAACTTATTGCGCAGGTGTATTGCGCTTAAGTCTTCGCGCATTATTGAATCCATATGGGTTTAATTTCCACACTAGCTTGGCTTGTTGGATTTTCTGCTAGTGCGATGTATGTGGCTTCTTTGAGATTCCGGCGAGTTAAATTTTCGTCCTTTGCCACTACCTGTATGTTATCCAATTGGATGTGGTGGCCTTCGTTCCAGACATGTTCAGCGATTCTTGATTTTTCTGTTTCGCCCTTGCGGACGTTGTTCTTATGTTCCTGTGTTCTCACTTTGATGATCTGCTGATCTCTCCTATGTTTGTTCTGCCGAATTCTCATGGTGGATTGTACACAATTCTTGGAAATCTGATCTTCATTGAGTGGTTCGGTTTAGGTTAGTATTCTGAGCGTTCTGGTCGATTTGAAGGTAGTGCGGATCTTGTATTTGCTGCCTATCCATCGTATTTTGTCTGAGGTATCTTTATACAGGGTCCGCCTTTGGAGCTGATCCATGAGTATCTGCTAAACCAAACTTACTATAATTTTGAAAATTTGGTGACAGGGTAATGATGTTAGGGCTAACTCATCTAAAATATTTTATGTTCGTACCACTTCCGGTTATACCGGAAGTCGGTATTAGTCGCTTATTTTAAATGGAACACCCGTATATTAATACATTTTTGGATTCTATGTCGAATTTTAAGCTAAGTTTGTTAAATAAACTAGATACAAAATTTCAGTCGTTTTAAAAAAAAACATTTTTCTAAAAAATTGACAGATGCGGTCGTTAATTGTTCTGTTCCTGTCAAACAATTTGAATAAAACTTGTGTTGTAGGCAAAGGTTTATTGCAACAGTCTGCAAAAATGACATTTGTATTTTTCATAAAATAAAATTATGAATGTCTAAACTTGACTATCAAAAATGCAAGTTACTCAAAAAATCAAATGGAAACCCCTATTTTTATTACTCAGATCGATTTAACGTCAAAAATTAAGGTAAGTTTGTTTAAAACTTTATTTGCCTAAACGTAACAGTTTCATACTTATTATCAAAAAGTCCCAATTTTAAAATTTGTGATAAAATGAGCTACATACTTAAATCTAGTATTCCTTGTTCGTGGTCACCATGGAAACCAAATAATTGAGAATTGAAATAAAGAAAATATTTGAAAAGTTACTGCAAAAATTATAAAATTGATAATTTTGTGATTCAAAAGTCATTTTTGCCAAAAGAAATTCGATATACAACATAAGTGTAAAAATTTAATACTTTATGAGTAAATCGAAAAAACTACTTTTTACTGCGGAGGTAATACATACTTATCAGCCATCATTACACGATAAAGATGCTTATTTATTTTGTTTTTCTTTGTAGTCAATAATTTAATAAAATTGTTGACAGTTTGTGTTTTTCTTGATGAAATGGCTCGACTTGAATATTCTAATACAGATTATTTGAATTTAATTTTAATTCACGGAGAATGTCATAGAGTTGTAAAACGAACAGTAAGAACATTTATCGAACGCTATCCTGAGCGCCCCCGACCATCAGCAGATACAATAAGACGTGTGGTTCAAAATTTGGAACAGTTTGGCACATTTAAACACAAAAAACTGCTATTGATAACGAACATAATGAAGTTATAACTTTAGGATATTTCCGTGCCTATCCTTGTAATTCCATAAACGACGCGAAAACAGATATTGGCTTAACACCAACAACTATCAGAAGAATTCTTAAGAAACATAAGTTTAGACCATACTGTTTACAATTAGTTCAACATTTGAAAGAAGCGGATTTCTTGAAATGTATCGAATTTTGTGAAACAATTTGCTCAAAATACAAGAAATTCCTAATTTTTGACTAATATCATATGGACGGACGAATCTAAATTTACGAAAATGGCATATTTAATCGCCGAAACTCGCATTACTGGAATAACGAAAATAGCAATCAATTCGCGAATGCTATTTTCAGGAAATTTGGAATTTTAACGTATTTTGTGCTATTCGGAATAACGAAATCTTTGACGTGTATTTTACAAGGAAAATTTGAGAGTTTAAAATAGTTGATTGTTGCGATTTATGATTACAAATTTAATTTCTAGGAGAAAATTATCTTGAGATATTAAACACTCGAATTCAACTGATTAAATCTAGAAAGGGAAAATTTATGGTACCAACAAGACGATGCGCCTCACAACACCAACGCTGTCCATGAAACTTTATGAAATTTTTGAAGATCGTTGGTTTGCCAATAATGGTCCCTTTCCATGGCCACCTAGGTCATCTGATCTTACGCCAATGGATTTTTATCTTTAGGGTCGAATTAAAAATATTGTTTATGCTACACCACTAACGACTAAAGAAGATTACATTGCAAGAGTGCAAAATGCCTTCAATTCTCTTTCTCCACAAGAAATTCAAAGGGCTACAAATGAAGCCGTTATAAGACGGTTCAACAATGCTTGCGTCTAACGGGCAACATTTTGAACATTTATTGTAAATAATTTACATTTGATCACGAGCAAGAAATACTAAATAAGCGACTTTATCGTGTAAGAATGCGCTGATAAGTATGTAGTTACTACCTCCGCAGTAAAAAGTAGTTTTTTCGATTTACTCATAAAGTATTAAATTTTACACTTATGTTGTATATCGAATTTGAAAAAATGACTTAGAAAATTTCTATTTGGCAAAGATGACTTTTGAATCACAAAATTATCAATTTTTATAATTTTTTGCAGTAACTTATTCAAATATTTTTCTTTATTTCAATTCTCAATTATTTGGTTTCAATGGTGACCACGAACAAGGAATACTAGATTTAAGTATGTAGCTCATTTTTATCATAAATTTTAAAATTGGGACTTTTTTGATAATAAGTATGAACCTGTTACGTTTAGGCAAATAAAGTTTTAAACAAACTTACCTTAATTTTTGACGTTAAATCGATCTGAGTAATAAAAATAGGGTTTCCATTTGATTTTTTGAGTAACTTGCATTTTTGATAGTCAAGTTTAGACATTCATAATTTTATTTTTATGAAAAATACAAATGTCATTTTTGCAGACTGTTGCAATAAACCTTGCCTAAACACCTCAAAGTTTTATTCAAATTGTTTGACAGGAACAGAACAATTAACGAGTTATTACTAAGACCGCATCTGTCAATTTTTTAGAAAAATGGTTTTTTTTAAACGACTGAAATTTCGTATCTAGTTTATTTAACAAACTTACCTTAAAATTCGACATAGAATCCAAAAATGTATTAATATACGGGGTGTTCCATTTAAAATAACCGACTTCGGGTAAAACCGAAAGTGGTACGAACGTGAAAATATTTTAGATGAGTTAGCCCTAACATCATTACCCTGTCACCAAATTTTCAAAATTATAGTAAGTTTGGTTTAGCAGATACTCATAGGATCAGCTCCCAAAGGCGGACCCTGTATTAAATATGATATATTAATTATTTAATTGTTTAGTTGGCAAAGTGGTGTGTAGACGCATATTTCCTTGGAGATTTTGTTGTGGTTTCACAAAACATATGTGGGCTATATAATGTACCAATTTAAAAACATTTTTGATGAAAATTTTTTGTACTAAAGCTCAGCCGAAATTACGAACTTCACTGTTTAATTTTTAATCTTACATTGAATTGCGTCATTTTTGTGTTTGTATATTTATGCGTGTGTGGGAAGTCCTTGTTTCTCTTCCACTTAAGTTGCGTTGCTCCACGCTCATTTCACATTAGGTGTCGCGTATGCTTGCTTATTTCAATAAACGGGTTGTCGACTAAAATCGCCGAAGAAGGCGTCGACTCTAGCAAGATGTAAAATATCTGAAAGATTGCTTCAAAATTTACACTTACCCTAACATACATCTAAAAAATGATAAGACGCCTCCACGATCAGAATTTTTCGGTAAGAGGTCTTGGGCGAGAGGTTCAAATTCCTGAATGATAGTAAAAAACAAGGTTAATTACGCACTCGGAAAATTACTCAATTTCAAACACAAAAATCGTATTATTCACTTTCATTTCAAAATGTACGTTAATATTTGTTTATTTCACTTAAAGGACAGTTAGTTAAACAAAAGGTTAATATTCTGTAATCATACAATCAATAATAATTTGTTAATTACTGTTGTATACAAGATTAAAAGGAGAAACAAATCTATAAAACTTAAAAAGTAATTGAACAACAAAAACTAATGCAATTGATTCTAAGAATCTGTGGTTAATATGTTTAAAAGTATTAATTGAGTTGATCGGCCTATTTCCGCAGATTTTGCTTTTTGAGCGCGACGTTTCGGAAGCGAATTCATATGTTATGAGTTTTCCTAGGCACTTGACTACTCTCAGATTCGAATTTGGTACCTTTCACTTACAAGCCTGGCACCTTTACCGCTGAACCACTGAGTAATCCAATATATATTTTTTAGAACTTATATACATATTAAACTGTTTTGTGGTTGCGCAGTAGTTTATTGCGCATGTTGCGCAGGTGTATTGCGTTAAGCTCTTCGCGCATTATTTGAATCCATATGGGTTTCATTTCTACACAGCTTGGCTTATTCGATTTTCTGCTAGTGCGATGTGGCGTCTTTGAGTTTTCGACGAGTTGTGTTCTCGTCCTTTGCCACTATCTGTATGTTATCCCATTGGATGCGGTGGTCTTCGTTCCAGACATGTTCGTCGATTCTTGATCTTTCTGTTTCGCCCTTGCGGACGTTGTTCTTATGTTTCTGCGTTCTCACTTTGATTGGTGTACTGCTCTCTCCTATGTATGCTCTGCCGCATGATAGGTGGTATACACAATTCTTGGTATTCTGATCTTCATTGTATGGTTTGGTTTTGGTTAGTATTGCCCTGAGCGTTCTGGTCGATTTGAAGGCAGTACGGATCTTGTATTTGCTGCCTATCCTTCGTATTTTGTCTGAGGTACCTTGTGTATATATATAGTATTATCGCTATATATTAAGGTTTTTTTTGCGGTTACCCTTTCCCTGTTTAGGGTAGGTGTTAGATCGGGGTAGCCATTTGTTTAAGTGTTTTAACGATATTTTCTTTTTCTTTGTTCAGGCCCTCTTGTTTTGAGCATATTGTTTTCGCTCTATCGTAGCAGCATTTTGCCACGCCTAGCTTCACATTTTTATGGTGATTGGAGTTGTAGTATAAGTATCTCCCCGTGTGGGTAGGTTTACTCTATACACTTGTCGTGAAAGTGTTGTCATTCCTGTGTATAAGTACATCCAGGAATGGAAGTTTTTGTTCCGACTCCAATTTCATTGTGAATTTTAAGGAGGGTGCGCGGCTATTTAGATGATCTGGGAATTCTTCTAGCTTATACTTGCCGTGCTGCTAAACTGCGAAAGTACCGACCACGTATCTAAACCACAGCCGTGTTTTTTTCCGTGAATTCGGAAATATGTAGTTCTAATGCATACTGTCAGATAGCAGATGCAGATAGCGTATTATTGGGTAACGAGGTGAATTTAACGAGTTCACAATTGGTCTCAGGAGAATTCCTTCCTTATGAATCTTTGGTAGGTCATACAGTTTGCAGTAGTGTGGTATATGTCTCGTTCTCTGGTAATCGGACCACCCCCCTTATGTTTTGCCAGTGTCAGGTATATTCGTCTTTTGATTGATGGTGTGGGGTCTTTTGGTATTTGTTTGTACTCGCCTCCGTCCAGTATTTCTTGGATCTTACTGTTGTAACTGTCCATATCCATTACCACAGTGGCATTTCCTTTGTCTGCAGAGAAAATTTTGATCGTTGGGTCATTCTTAAGGAAAATGACCGCTCCCCTTCCTAGGTTAGAGAGGTTAGGTTTGGTTCGCCTAGATGAATCTAAGACTGATCTAACCTTACTTCTGTATTCTTCGGCTTCTTCAGGATCTAATTCCGTAGCTGTTTCTTCAACTGCGGTTATTAAATCTACTTTTGGAATATACCTCAGTGTTATCGCATAGTTCAAGCCTTTGTCCAGAACCTTCATTTCGTTCTCGATCAACTGTCGCTTAGAGATGTATATGACAGTGTTTTTGCCATTGATGTTGGTTGGTTCTTTCTTCTCCTTCATTAGCTTTTATAGTTTCTTCTACGGAATTTCGTGCATTGCCTTGGTCTTTGAATATTTACTTCTCTTGGCCGTATTTATACTATTATAATCTTGTTGGTTCACTCGATTTCGAGTGGCACCTCTGATCTCGTTGGATTAGTGTTCAAGCTGGTATTTTCTGAAACGGTGATGTCTGATTCGTTCTTTGACTAAGCTTCGCTAGCTCTTTGCGATTAGTGATATTTTTCGGCTGTGTATCGGAGCTTTGATGGTTTGATCGGTGGGTAAAAAGTAAGGTTAAAAGTAATTCTAATGAACAGTGATTGATATGCGGCAACGAGTAGAAAATTTATATAAAATATTGGTCTTAGGAGTAGAGTATTGGAAAGTTTTACAATTACGTGAAAAATATTGTGAAACATTAAAGGAAATCGTAGCTAGTATATCGGTACAGCCAATCATGTTGTGCAATACCTTAAAAAGAAAAGTAAGATGAATTTCATTTCGCCGGTGTTCTAAAAAGTTGAAATTAAAACGTTGATGTAAAGCTGTATGATCAAAACCTCTTTTGAACTATTTGCAGAATATCTTTTGATTTTGATAGATTAGGTTCCAAAAGATGGCACAGTATTCGAGTTTAGTGCGAACCAAACAAAAATATGTCTTTAACGCTTTAATATTAGAAAATTGTTAACAATTACGAATAATAAATCCAACTGCGGTAATAGTGGTAAGAAGTTACTTTCAAAATAGATCCTAGATACTTTATAATATTGGTTCGGTTTAAGGTAATAGAATTAATTTCCGAATTAAATTTAATTGACGTGTGTAAGTCATTACTTTACACTTAGAGACATACAGCGACAAGAAATTTTTTGAACACCAATGTTGTAAACAATCGAGTTGACGTTGAATAATGTTACAATCGTCTATTGAATCTATCGAAGAAATTATTTTAAAAAAATCAGCAAATAGAAGCTTGCCACAGTCAATGTTGTCAGTTGCATCGTTAATAAATGAGAGAAACGGTATAGGCCCCAAGTTAGAGCCTTGAGGTACTCCTGAAGTCACCGTAATGGCATCAGACATAAAGTTGTTGTAGGTAACTTGTTGGCATCAATGACATAAATAAGATTTAAATAGAAGTTGAAGAGAGTAATCAAATCCCAAACAATCTAATTTCGCGATTATTATTTCATGGCTAATTGAATGGCCTTAGCGAAATCCGTGTACATAACATCAACTTGATAGCCAAGAACATTTGAAACAAATTGTGAAAAGTACACTGAGTTAGTAGTGGTGGACCTCCGTTCCATAAATCCATGTTGGATTGAAGAAATAAATCCTTTAACTGCAGGATATATTCTTAAGTACAACACTATTTCGAATACTTTACTAAAATTATTCAGTATGCTTATTGGCTCACAGTTTCTAACATCAGTAGGATCATTGTCTTTTAGAGTAGGACATATATTAGACTTTTTCCAAATATCTGGAAAAATACTTCTGTTCAGAGAAATGTTAAATATGTAACATAATAAGTAATTTTGTCCATAATTGTAAGATAGAAATATAGTTATCAACTCAAAATGGGATAAAGTAATTAAATGTGTGGATTAAATACTCAAAACCTTCCCCATGAAATTCTTTATTAACATAAAGTTAACATTTAAACTAATCTTAAAACTGCGACATCATCAGGCTACTAAAATAATATAACAGATAAGTTAACATAAAACTAGCAACTAAAGCACATATATATAGACTATAATGCTATCGAAACCATAACAATTGGAAATATAGAACGTTTAACAAGTAATTATTACTGAAAAATATATAATTAATATCTCCAGTAAACTGACAAAATACTTATCTGTAGCCTCCCCTGCTACCATGACACAGAAACTAGTATGCTAAAGGAACAAAAGTGAAAGGTCGGAAACTTCAGTAGTACTCCTGAAGTGAAAAACCAATCAAATCAATAGTAATTTGCATTTAAAATTGGCTTCAGTATGTGGTCTCCCGTTCCACCACAGAAATGACCTTCAGGGCTGAAGGCACTGAAAGGACCATCTGGCTACACGTACTGAAACTGACCTAAGTCTTGATACAACAAATTAGAGTGAACGTTTTAAACAACATATTCTTAAATCGTAGATAAGGTTTTAAACGAAAAGGTAGACATCGTAAATCTAAAAAAGATTAAGGTGTTAATTAGTTCGTAATAGACTTACATAAGGGTTGAAAACAGTGAGAAAAAATGAAAAAATTTAAAATTTGGAAAAAATAGTAAGGTTTGTGAAAATTTCATGCTAAAACAAAGAAATTAGTTTATAAGTGTGATTATGTGTAACGACGTTGAAATACGGATGATTGAAGTAAATAAATTTCGTAATAAAGTTAAACATTATGAAAGAAAGTACGGATTAAACATTTAGCATCTAGTCGGAATAACTCCGATAAATAAAAGGAAATAATATAATCTAAAACCTAAAACCAACTATTGCTAACATAAAGACAAGATATAGTTACAGGATGAGTGAAATTATTTGTTCAAGACTAAAAGATTTTTATCTAAGTTTATCATTTCGTGCAATGAATGATTAGGGTTATGGTTATAATGTTGAACTGTCTCTTTAATTTTCAACAGGTCTAATTTCACACCTTTATCACAAACATGAAGAATATCAAAATATTGGTTTGGGTCGAACGAGTGACCGGTTTCTAAAATACGGTTAGCAAAAGAGGATTTGGAGCAGACATTGTTATTTTTAATACAACTAAAATGTTCTGATAACCTGGTTTTAAATTTTCGACCTGTTTGGCAAGTCCCACAACAAAGTTTATCTAATTTATCAATTCTGTCTGTTGTATAACTAACATGGTTTTTAGATTGTGTTTGGAGTTGAAGGAAATATTTATATTGTATTGTTTAGGCAGGTTCTTGAAAAAATATGATGGTGATTCTATAAGCGGCAGTGATGAATATTGTATGGAAACATTATCTCCTATGGGGGTTAAAATAGTGTGATTACGAATATGATAACTCTTGACGAACTCTTTATACAAACAGTTAATAATCTGCCTAGAGTAACCATTGCGGTTAGCCAACTCGAATATTAGGTTAAGCTTGTTGTTAGAATTCTCTTTTTTAATAGTAACTTAAACAGTCTATGAAAGTAAAACCTGAAGGCAGCTAATTTATAAGAGAAGGAGTGAAAAAAACTGTAATGGATAACATGGTCAGTGGTAGCAGGAACAAAAAACAAAGAAAAGGTACAATATGTCATGTGGCCTGTATACAACCAATTATGCCGGATTTAAGTTAACAATAAAGTAAATAAGAAAGCAAGAACAAGTTACACATAAAATACAACAAACACTAAATTAAACAGGTAGCAATAAGATAACTGCAATGCAGTTTAACTACACTTAGACAAGGAAAGTAATAGGCAAGGAATTTACACATACACAATTGTATCGTAAATAAAATACAAAAATATATACGTACAATTACCATAAATTACTATATAAAAAAATCAATTCATAGACATCATTTCTAAATTAGCGGGCGGATTCAAAGACATTTAAAAATATCATTAAAATAAAGTCGGTTCGGTATTATGACGGTTTTGATAAATTATGGCTTTCAGAAAACCCAATAGGAAGAAATCCAGTATTAATACATCTGGAGATCATGGCGGCCATAACAGCGAACCGAATGTTGCAATCCAACGATATGGGAAACGGTTTTCTAAGATATTCCTCATTGCCCAAGCATTATGGGCTGGGGCACTGTCTTGCTGCAAAAAAATATTTGGAATATGTTTTTCAACCCCCCCCCTCTCCTCGAAAAATTCTAAGCACGTCACTGAATTCGGCACTTAATATATAAGTAATAGTATATTAGTACATTGTATCAAATAATATGCATTACAGCTGTAAGACCTGAAAAAGTGTAGAAATATCGACGAAAGCAAAAGAACTAAATTTTGCTTAAATATATGTCAGAAAGTTAGTACGGAATGTAAAACTGCAAACTTCTATCTTAGTAACAACGATATCTGTAAAAACAACTAAAACGACGAAATCAGCACGGTATATACAGTTTCATTCATCAGGAACGCTACTTTACCGTTTGCTCAGATTAGACGTTTTTTTTTGCATTTTACGCAATCTTTTTCATCGTATTTTCTATTATCTCTAGAGATAAGATGGCTATATCTAGTAAATAATTTTAAACCATTTTTTATCTAGTGAATGATTTTAAGTAGTTACTTTCATTATGTAGTAATTCCATTAAACGTCACTTAAAATTATCTTAAAATATTAAATGATGTCTTATCGTCACTTTTCAATTTGAGATATTATTAATTTGCCTTATTTATAAAATAATTTAAATTCAGATGCCATATAAGGTTAGATAGGAGAGAGCATAAATAGATGTTCAGACGATATTATTTTCCACTGGGGATATCAAAACTTTAGTCCATATCATGAAATTAGCTGCTTAATATTACATATTTGACATTTTTAGTTTAATGCGTTGAATTACGAGCTATTTTTGGTGTTTGTTTTATTATTCGTTTATTTTCTTTATTATTATTGTTTAATTAGTCTTTTTTAAGACTCGGTGTTTACAGAAATGTTTAAAACAAGTAAGTACAGCATAAAGAAAAAATAACCCCTTAACCTAAATGTAAACTACATAGAACTTAAGTTTGATTTCGTAGGAGTGGAAAGTAATTTTTCCTGGACATTAATTAATACTCTCACGGTGTTTTGAAACGTCTACCAACTCAGAGGAAAATGAGATGACATTACTAGCGTTTGTGTGAAATAAACAAAGAAAGCAAATTCGTAGCGCCATTTAATATTACCGTCGATAAGTTTAAAAGTGTCCAAACACCATTTAAAACTATGTAAAATCTAAAACAGTGTTCGAAGTAGCTACAAGAAAAAAGGAATTGTTTCAAGTTATTTACCAGAAAAATAGGACTAAGGTAAATAAACCACAGTGTGTTTTTGGTGTTTTTATCTACAAATGATTAACTTTTTGTGCTTTAATTGGTTGTTAAATACTTCAAATACGCTTTGTGAAAGTGCAAAGTTATTGGGGTTATGTATTTTCCTGTATCTTCTGCTAGGCAATAACTATAAGGCACGTTATGCGTTTCAACGATTGTTGGTCGGGGTTGCAAATAATTTTCTGAATAATTTTTTTGGAACTGTCTAAATCGTTTAAAAGTACCTAATATTTAACCAATCTTAATTACAGTTTAAGTAGTCGTTGGACGGTAGTCAATTACTAAGTCTTAGGCGGGCTAATTGTTAGGTACCCCATTGTTTGTTTAAAATTAAAACGCAATCTTCATGTCTTGAGACTACACACCTTGTCAAGGACAGCTTAGAGGTTAAAACTAGGACTTCCAAGTTTATTAAAGTATACTGACTTCCATAAAAATTGCAATACCTAGAATTTGTTGAACGATTTTATTGAAATTTTCGTCAACGATGTCTTTCATTAGAACAAACGATTAAAATTTTAAAACAAAAGAACAAAAACTAAAATGTTTTTTCAAAGCTCCACGATCTGTAATGCACTCATTTAGACGGTGTGGCATATTATCAATCAAGTGATCTATACTGTCTGTGGTATATCAACCCAAGTTTCTTGAATCCGTAGCCGGAGATCGTGTAAGTTATCTGGAGGTGTGGTAAATTACCTAGTCGCCTACGACCTCATCCCATACATGTTCAATGGGCGACAAATCAGGTGACCGAGCAGGCCATGGGAGGACGGCAATGTTAGCTTCTTCCAAAAACGTGTTGTAGCCTTGCCGTATGTGGGCGCATTATCCTGTTGGAAAATGGAATTTTCCAGCCCCTGAAGATATGGAAGCGCACCGGGTTCTAGACATTGGCAATATAACCAGCGGCGTTTAAGTTGCCTTCAATAAAGGCCAAGGATGATCTGCTACCGTAACATATTACCCCATATCATCACTCATTGTGCGTTCCACAAAAATGTTGAATTTTTACGTTCTCCACGCATCCGTCTGACCCTCCTACAACCATCGTGGGCTCACAAGCAAAATCGGACTCGTCACTAACACATTCCATGCCATTCTTGCGCCCAATTCGCTTTTCGTTGCTCCATTCTAGCCTGCGTAGACGGTGAAGTGGTGTAAGAGGAAGACATAAAATGGAGGATATGAACGCAGCCCATCAGACCTTATCCGGCGATAAACAGATGACATTGACATTTCGGTTCCTCCCTCTCATCCAATCATTTCAATCGATCGAGTTGTTGAAAATCTGTCTCTTGTGGCCAAAAGTCTTAAGCGACGTTCTTTGCGATCTGTAGTCCTGCGGGACGTCCAGATCCAGGGCGACGTTGTTGCACCCTTTCCTCGGACCATTTGACCAACATCTCATACCGTTGTAACATTTCGGTTTACAAGACGAGCAATTTCTCTTAGCGAAAGTCCTCCTCTCATCCCAATAATACGGCCACGTTTAAAATAAGTAAATTGGGAAAAATGTTGACGTTGACGCACTGTTGACATTGTTCCCAAATTCAGAACGAAATTGTGAACAAACAGTTTGCAAAATTGACAGTTAACTTATACTGATTGGTCGATTTCTTCAAATTTATTGTTCTAAGCGCAAAGGAAAAACAAAAAAAACTACTAGCTAGATTTTATTCAAATTTTAATCGTTTGTTTGTTCTAATGAAAGACATCGTTGACGAAAATTTCAATAAAATCGTTCAACAAATTCTAGGTATTGCAATTTTTATGGAAGTCAGAATAGTTTAACTCCTTTTTTTATTAATGATTATGTAAATCGGAATGTACCTTGGAGGACGATCTTATGTGCATTTTCCCTTTGAAAGTTTACTGAATTCTAAAGTGACGAAAACGTATACGAGGAAGCATAATCCAAAATCAAATTTGGCCGTTGTGTTCGCGTTTTGCAAATGTCGATATAACTCCTTATACGGTCATATTTCCGTACCCAGACTTACGCCAATATAGTGAAGAATGTACCTTCAAAATCAGGTATTTTATACAGTGAAAACGGCCGAATGAAGACAGAAATTTTGTATGAATATATTCCAAATAGATTATACAGATATTTAGTGAAAATTCGTACGAAATTTCTAATTTTGCTGTTTGTCATTTGTCGTGCGAGTTAAACAAACTGCGTTCTGATTTAGAAATCATATTGCTTGCGTTATATTGTAATGAACCAGGATCCTTCAACCGACAGACGTGGTTTATTTTAAACCATTCAAAAATGCATTGGGTAATTGAAGTTTGTTCAGTTTAAACGGACTAATCCTTACGAGACAATTATCTGTACTTTGCAACGATTTTAGAAAAAGTAATTAACTACTTCAAACCCACACCATAAAAAAAGTTTTGCAGCTCAAATGCTATTGATTTTACTAAATACTTTGGGAGCTGTGAAAAAAAACCGTCACAACTTCAAATATTTTGGATAAACAAACCAATAACCAACGAACAGTTTAGAGAGGGAAAGAAAGGTTACAAGAGTTTATAGAAACACCTATTTCCCATTTTAAAAATGGAAAGTGTTTCATAAGCTTGTTCAATACAAATGATCCTTTGGATCTGAATAAAACACTAGGAAGTGAAAAGTGGAATTGATCACGCACAATCCAATATACCAAGTAACATTGAAATAATTGGAGAAACTATCATAAATTACAAGAGTATAGCAAGGGACGTAACCATGGAAGATACTACCGTTAGCACTGGAATAGCCTCCAATTCTTCACTAGATTGTACCTTAAACGGCACAACGAGACATACGAATATCCGTGTGCCAATTCCATGATTTTTTCAAGTTCATCAGTAGCAATTCGATTTCAAAACTATATTCTATAACCCAAGAGCAAGAAACAGTGTGAAAGAATACTCTTTATGTTATCGTCTAAGTAAGACGAAGTGGCCACCTAAAAAAATAGGGATAAAGGAAACACAAGAAGGACTGAAACAAAAACGGAAAACGCAAAGGGTGGAGCAGAAAAAGATAAAAGAAGAAGACGGTGAACTGAAGATGGAGGGAAAAATGAATAAAAACTACTCAAAAAATTACTTTCAAAGCAAATATAAATAAAGTAAACATTAGTGAACGTTCTTTTTTTTGGAGAAATAACTGTGGATAACAGTACCGTTTTAAGTTATGAAGGTGCGTTGAATAACGAGAATCACGAAGGAATGCCGAAATCAGCAATCAAGAACTAGGTAACAAAGAATTCAGAAACAGAAGATCTGAGAATGAAACGATTTAGATGGATTCTGAAAACTAATAAAAATGATTTGAATTATGGAAATCAAGAGATAAGGGTAAATCGGGGAACAGATGACATACTCGTGCAAGAGAGCATTTTGCCAGACTTGTAAGATGAGTCATCGTTCTATTTTGTTTGCAATTCCCGAAATTAAATAAAATAAATATATTTTCTAAAGATCCAAATGCCAAACCTGCAGTAAGCATCTAAAATTTATTTAAAAATCTAGAAATCAGAAAAGATTTATGTTATACAGGGTCCGCCAGTGAAGCGAGAAATTTTGAAGTACTCAATTTGTTTATTATCAAAACTTTTTTTACAGGTTTGAGTAGAGGAAAGTATGCCATTTTATGTCTTAAAAATAATTCCGCTCTCTAAACTAGATTGAAAATTTTCCATTACTCGGCGGGGCAGGACAGGTTGAATTCGCTTAATTTCTTGTGTAATATTTATGGGTAATTCCAGTAAGGTTTGTGGTCTATTACTATATACCCTGCTGAAAAAATCACATGCTGAAAGATCAGAGGATCTTACGGGTCACGAAATGTCACCATATTTGGAACTGAGTAGTCCCGGGAAAAGTTCCCTTAAGGCAGTCATAGACATGTGAGCAGTATAACTTGTAGCTCCGTCCTGCTGAAAATAATTAATGTCCGGAAACCTAGGTAACTCTTCCTTCACAAATGTTCTGATCATGTGTCTGTAGCGGTTGGCCGTAACAGTTGTGGTGTTTCCTCTATCGTTGTGGTGTTTCGAACTACGTAATGGCTTTTGGTGTATCTCTCCTGGGTTTTCGTCATTCCAATAGCAACTATTCTGCTTGTTTACATATCCGTTTAAATGGAATTGTGCTTCATCTGACATAAACATGTGATGAATAAAGTTTTCATCATCATGTACACGTCGCAATATTTCTTCGCTGAAAATCCTGCAAGCAAGCATTTCGCCATCTTTCAACTCTTGGACGACTGGAATTTTGTAAGGGTGGAAAGATAGGATGTAAAATTCGTCGTAACGATGTGTCGCTAAAGTTTAGTGCAAAAGTATGTTACACTGCAGAACGCAGTGGACTACGTGTTAATGCTACTCGCACTCTATCAATGTTTTCCTTCGTTCTTACAGACCTTATTGCCCCTTTACGCTTCAAGTTTAATGTGGAGCCAGTTTCTTCAAACTTTCTTACCCACTGTATAATTGCGTGAGCGGACGACACACTTCCATGTCGTGGAACATTGAAATTAATACGAAACAATCGTTGTACTAAAGTCACACACTCACCATTTTCATAAAACGATTTTACACAAAACGCATGCTGAACGCCTGACCACTTGTTTCTGTTTAAATGTCAGTAACTGTCAAACAATAATCAAGTCATGGAAACATTGACTATTGGCAAAAAAATTTGGCCGCAAAACCTCTTGATCCTTCCTCATGCCAGGGGATAGAGTAATAGACCACAAACCCTACCGGAACATCAAACAAGAAATTGAGCTAATTCAACCTGTCCTGCTCCGTCGAATAAACGAAAATTTTCAATTTAAGTTAGAAGAGTGTTTACCAGGACATGGTTCTCATTTGCGCGGAAACATAAAGTGGCATACCTTCCTCTACTCAAACCTGTAAAAAAACGTTTTGAAAATAAACATTTTCTGAAAAAATTGGGTACTTCAAAATTTCCCGCTTCACTGGCGGATCCTGTACACGTATTTTTAACATAAATGGTATGAGAACTGGAGCTAAATGCGCGTTTTTTCCAAGAACGTATCGTGTAAGTTACATTCTAACACATTTTGGCAATTTAAAAAAAAAAACCTTGTTTGTTTGTCAAAAATTGGGTGTAAAATGTTACGAAATAGGCGTGTTTGTTCCTTAAGGCTTTATTTTATTTGTACACTTAGATATCTACCTTTAACCTGACGATAATTATAATGTTTTTAAGACGAAGAGCACTAAAAGATATTAATGCCAATTACTCACAAGTTATTAGTCAATAACGTGACCATTACTAAAAATTTTGCAGTTCATCAGAAATACGTAATTATTGAAAACTAACTTTACTTCTAATTACAAACAACATCTTATTTCATCTGGAATAATTGTTGCTCTAACAATTCCTAAGAATTATACGTAGGTATACTTCATAGAATAATAAAAAATTAAGACCTGCCTCTCTAAAAATAAAGTGATTGTTTACACATTAACTGGAAATATTTAAGTTGATACTTGCACAATATCAGATATATTTGAGAAATTTTAATTTTTACAGTATTAATACCGTATATTTGGAGTACTTAGGCATGATTTAGCTACTGAAAAATGTTATACCAATGCATTTAATTTTTTTGCGAAAATTGACCGTTTCTGTCGGAATGGCGAACAAAGCCCTATATTGACGACTTGTGAAACTAACAATACTTCAATTATTTTAACATTTGTAGCCCAAGAAAAGCTCTTTTCAACGCGCTCAAGTTTGTTAAAATCGGATGAGCCGTTTCGAAGATACGGGGGGTGATTTAAGAAAACCTTTGGATACCCCCACCACTTTATTTTTATAGATACGTCAAAAAGTGCCAAACAAAAAAAGTTCAGATTATCCTCTACTTCAAAGATCAGTTATTTTTTATTAGGTTTATATAGCAGAATTCAGAAACATCACTTTTTAGATTCAAGATTGCAGTTACGCCTAGCGACCATTTCAGAAACTTGAAAATATTTTCCAGGTTTTTGTATTGGCCGTTTTAGTAATAACTTTTTTGCGCAAGCCTCTACGATGGATAGTTTCCCAGATACAGTACCTCGCATTCTTAGTTGGCCACGGTGTATAATAACTTATACACCGTGGATCAGACATACCGAATGTTTGGTTTAAGATAGACATACTTCACTTTATTGTAGTTTACTAATTTTATTTTTTTTATTTTAGGTAAGACACCACCAAAGAAATGACGTCATCAAATATATGCAGATTGCAGTAAGTATAATCTGGTGTTGAAACATTATTACCTTTTATTAATAAAGAAAAATTTGATCATTCAAAATTATATTTTAAGAACTCTCAAATAGATCAAGGTCTTTCTAAAATATTCAAATAATTATTAATTAATTTTGAGTCCAATTAAAGGCCAGTATAGTATAACGGTTAACGAAATGGTGATTAGTGGACACACATATTGGTTTCTGATGTACAGAAGCTATTACACTTAATTTTTTTTAACTTAAATAGTGATGACATTCGTAACATTGTAAAAACGTGTTTGCCAGCGTTTTGTGACCGTTATGTTAAATCGATACTAATATGAAACTTCCATACCTATCTTGCAATCTCTGCTTCGTATCTACTTTGTTTTCTGTCTGCATTACGAAGTTGAAATGAAATCTTGGCTACATAATAAAACACCGTTTTTGATAAGACTGTATAAATAATACTATGCACCAAAATTTAGTGGAGCACAAGTACATTATTATAGTAGTATCATTTAAATATTATCACATATGTATTATCACTATCTTTCTTTTTTTTTCATTATGGCAGGTTTACTTTTATTCTGCTAAGTGTTATTGCACATGTTAATTAAATCTTTTATTTTAAAAGCCAATATAAAATAAACTCTTACATTAAACACGTCATTAAGCATTATAAAATAATTTTAGTTACAAGTAGGCTGACACTTTACACCCTGATATTAATTAAGAAATTAATTATTTAATTATGTAAAATCGCCTATGGATGCGTTTAAAATTTTCTTGTTGCTGGACGCCTGAATATATGGCAACCCAAATATCGCAGTCGTACGAATATGTAGTCGAACAGCCACTAAATATAACTGTTAAAATAAGTTATTGGGAGTAATTAATTGTATTTTCTCAACTCCCTTCCTTTAAATGTAATTTGCTCAACTACGAGAATGCGTACTTAGTCGGTTTTTGTCAATTGTTAGCTGGTGTAGACATTGTAAAACAATTTTCTTTGAAGTTTCTTGAAATTCAATGTTATAACTAATTTTACAATCAAATTAAGACAATTCACGGGAGCATATGAAAAGGTTTTAACGCAAGAGTGCTAGTAATAAATAAGTAATATTAGATTGAACTATTATTCGGAGCTATACTTAAACTTTGAAAGTAGAAACAAACGCATTCTTCTAATGTGTAGCCGGAATTAACATACTTCTCCACTTGATAACGTTTGATAATATACTAAATTTGCCATAAATCATTTTACCCAAGAAAACAGACAGTTAATAGTTATTTAACGAACAATTTCTTCCGTCGACGTCCTCAATAAAAAAGACAAATATAATGATAAACTGTTTTTATTTTGAAAATGGCACACATAATAAAATACTTATGTTTTTTGGTTTTTTTTAATGATTTATTTTAAATTATACAATCTAAACGTTTGGATAACACTTACAGTTATCTTCGTCAGTAGTAATATCTATTAAAGATGTTGAAAACAATTTTCTCAAAGTTGAAAAATTAAAACTTAAACATCAGCCTGCCATTAATATAACGTTTGAGAAACGTATAAAGCCAACTAAAGAATTAAATTTTAGTAAAGAATAACTAGGTCATAAAAATTAAATGTTGTTAAACTGTGTTATCAATGAAAAATGTCAGCCAAAAAACCCATTTAACAAAATTTAATCAAGTTATGATGTAAGTGTAAAGTTGTGAATAACTTCAATTTAAAGATGATAGAATCATTCACAAATATAAACATGACATCAAATAAAATAATCAAAATAATTTAAATTTTAATCTTAATTTCAACTACATATGGTAAATTATAGTGCTGTGGTAATTTAACATATAATTGGTAAAGCATTTGCCTTAAGGTTTAGGAAAAACACAGTATATAGGCATACCAAAAGTCAAAATTAAAATCAAATTTAAGACGTATCATTATGCCTTTTTTTAATCATAAGATGTCAAAACCTACTTAAACGGATATTTTCTTCTTTGTTTATTAAAATTATTAGGGTGTTTATACATCTCAATAGCTCCACGTTGTAAACGAACGTAATAATGAGTTTGTCTTGACAATACTTCCATATTGTCAAATTGAATGTCATGATTTAGATTATTTAAGGCACAGCCACCGCAAACTTCTCTGGTTGACCTAATCTACGAAATCTCATATGTTCTTTACGTCTTGTAACAAAGCTATTTTTTGTGGTTCCAATGTATACTTTTTCCACATGAACAAGATAACTTATACACTCCGGAAGATGATAATGGGTTTGAAGCATCTTTAGGTGATCTTAAATGTTCTTTAATTTTTCTTGTAGGTTTAAAAATAGTCCTAGTGCCATATTTAATTAGCTACCAACATTAAGAACTGGTTTGTCTTTAAGGTTATGTTCAGAAGGTGTAATAAGATTATTAATATCTGTAAATGAATATCCATTATCTTGTAAGGATTTTGTTAAATATTTATATTCATCCCTCAAAAGTTCAGGGTCACCAATTCGTTTTGCTCGATCTACCAAAGATTAAATTACACCAATTTTTTTATGTGGATGGTGGTTGGATAATTTATGAAGGTATCTATCAGTGTGTGTCTGCTTTCTGTAAACCTTGAAAGATAGTGAATTATTATTTTTAGATATTAATATGTCAAGAAAAGGTAAACTTCCATTAGCTTCTTTTTCCATGGTAAACAGAATACTAGGATGTATACCATTTATAAAAACCAAAAACTCATGCAGTACCTCTTCTCCATGTCTCCAAATAACAAATGTGTCATCTACATATCTGTACCAAACTAAAGGTTTTTCATATTTCA
The DNA here is from genome assembly GCA_036346205.1 of Vesta saturnalis. NCBI lineage: Eukaryota > Metazoa > Arthropoda > Insecta > Coleoptera > Lampyridae > Vesta > Vesta saturnalis. The sequence goes on along the minus strand of JARFJB010001349.1, from coordinate 1,140,709 downwards.
GTCCTTAACAGGGAGGAAACTTATCGTTCTATCAGACAATTTGAAAAACTAAGGAAACGTTAAGATTATCGTCACTCACTTTTTTATTACGATGCCGAGACCAAAAAATTATCCAAAAGTTTATCTATATTAAAAGAAATTTTAATACCAAACAAGCTAATAATATTTAAAGAAGAACTGAAAATGCTCTTCTGCGTAATTAAATACATATTACTAGGAAGTTATTGCATAACACCGATAAAAATCTTTTATATTTACATTTAGAAATTTCATCTATATTGAATAAAGAAGATTGGGATAAAATTGATTCTATAACGTTTAAATCTATGGAAATAAATTTTGACATCTCATGTCAACGTCAAAAAGAAAAATTTAATAAATTATACAAACAACAAAATAATAGACCATTTATTGATTATAAAAAAACAGTTATAAACCTTTCTTATAATGTTGGTTCAGATTACGCTATTGAAGCGCTTTCTAAAGGAGGAAATTTTGCGATAACACCAAGAGTAATACCTTTTGAAGATATAATTTCCAATATCGAAAACTCCATTAAACCATTACCTTTTGATGCTGCTAATGAAGTTAGATATAACACCGTTAACATATTACGTAAATCAAAACCTCCAAAGAGCAACTTATCCGTTTGTCACCGACGTGCTTTACTTGATCTTAAACCCAATGAAAATATAATAATATTAAAATCAGATAAAGGTAATGCAACTGTTGTATTAAATATGAACGATTATAACGTTAAAATAGAACAATTGTTGGAACCAGGGCTTATCATGAAATACCAAAAGATCCAACAAAAAAGTTTCTTTTAAGAACTAAAGAACTGATGATTAAATTATCATCTATTCCTGATTAAATAAAAAGGAAATTAACTCTGAAGCTATTTCACCAAAACTATGTGGTTTACCAAAATTTCATAAACCTAATATTCCTTTAACGCCTATTGTTAGTGCAATTGGTTCTCCTACATATAGTCTTGCAAAACATCTTACATTTTTATTACAACCTCATATAGGTAAAACACCCCATTACATTAAAGATTCTGCCGACTTTGTAGAAAAAATACATTGTTTCAAAATTGAAGAGGGTGATATAATGGTCAGTTTTGATGTTGTTTCACTTTTTACAAAAGTGCCTCTAAAAGAAACTATTGAATACATTGATCACCTTTTTCCAAAGGATATAACCATTCTTTTTCAGCACTGTCTTACTACAACTTATTTTCAGTGAAATAGTAAATTTTATGAACAGATTGAAGGTGTAGCAATGGGTAGTCTCCTTAGTCCTGTTCTAGCTACTTTTAATGGAAAAATATGAAACATTAGCATTACACCTAAAAACCTTCAGTTTGGTATAGATATGTAGATGACACATTTGTTATTTGGAGACATGGAGAAAAGGCACTGCATGAGTTTTTGGTTTTTATAAATGGTATACATCCTAGTATTCAGTTTACCATGGAAAAAGAAACTAATGAAGTTTACCATTTCTTGACATATTAATATCTAAAATAATAATTCACTATCTTTTAAGGTTTACAGAAAGCCGACACACACACACACACACACACACACACACACACACTGATAGATACCTTCATAAATTATCCAACCACCATCCACGTCAACGCATTGGTGTAATTAAATCTTTAGTAGATCGAGCAAAACGAATTTGTGCCCTTAAATGTTTGAAGGATGAATATAAATATATAACAAAATCCTTACAAGGTAATGGATATTCACTTACAGATATTAATAATGTTATTACACATTCTAAGCGCAACTTTAAAGAAAAACCAGTTCTTAATGTTCGTACTGCTTTTCTTCCTTTTATAGCTAATGTTACAGATAGAATTGAAAACATCCTAATTAAATATGGCATTAGGACTATTTTTAAACCTACAAGAAAAATTAAAGAACATTTAAGATCACCTAAAGATGTTTCAAATTAGCTTTGATACAAGACGTAAAGAACATATCACATTTTGTAGATTAAGTCAACCAGAGTAGTCTACGGTGGCTGACCGTGCCTTAAATAATCTAAATCATGAGATTAAATTTGACAATATGGAAATATTGTCAAAACAAACTCATTATTATGTTCGTTTACAAGGTGAAACTATTGAGATATATAAACACCCTAATAATTTTAATAGACAAGAAGAAAATCTCCGTTTAAATAGATTTTGGCACCTTATAATTAAACAAGGTATAATGATATGTCTTGATTTTGATTTTAATTTTGACTTTTGGTGTGTCTAGGTTTTTTGCTGTGTTTTTCTTAGACCTTGAAGCAAATGCTTTACCAATTATATTTTAAATCACCACAGCACTATAATTTAAAATAAGTAGTTGAAATTAAGACAATAGTACAATTATTAAAATTAAGGCATGGAAAAGACACATTATTTAAAGTAGATAATCAATTTATTAAAATCTACATCATCTCCAGAATTATTATTACTAGTTTCCGTACATGTAATATTTCTGTTACAAAGTAATTTTTCAGCGGTATTATTTTTATATTGAATAAAATTCTCGATATACCCTTCCACCACTGAGGCTGATTTCCAACCACCAAGTCGTTTAATTGCTGAAAAATCTGCTCCGGTGTCAGACAAAATTGTCCAGTATAAAGTGTAGGTTGATCTAGTCCTAGAAATGTAGCAATAATGGATGGCATTTTATAAAATGTGTTTGTGTCTACAGGCTGAGTAGAACTTTTGTTATTTTTATAATAAATCAAATCGATTGTGCTTCGTATGCGCATGTCGCAAAAATAGATACTATCTTATAAGTTTAAAAAAAGTACGTTCTTCATTTTCTACAATTGTATATATCCTTCGTGTATGAGTTTTAGATGGTTGAATCGTTATTAAAAATTTAGATTTTAAATTTTGAACATCAATAGTTTCCAATGTTAGGAACTCATCTTTACGCAAAGCACCCTCTGTTCCTAAAATCAACGGAACCTATACAGAAGTTTTGTATGTAGTCATACGGAAATATACTAATTACACAATTACCTTTGTCATCAAAAACACGTTCTCTGGAGCGTCACGAATAAATTTCTGAACTTGGTCCTGATTGAGCACTTTCGACTTCTTCGGGCTGTACCTTTCCTTCTGTCGCTTTATAAACGTTATTAATGTGTGTTACTTGCTTATGTCCACATTGTTCTTTAATTGCAATTTTAATTTAAGCATTGAATATTTAGGCCATAAACTTGCAATTAAGCCTTTTTTTCACTAAAGTGGAAAAATACGCCAGCAATACCGTCTCGGAGTAGCGCGTTACTTGCCGTTCCCTACTTTACGAAAAAAATTCGTAAGCTTTTTTACACATTTTCCATTTTTTTGAGGCAATAAAACTTTGTGCTGTCATATTTGCTGCTTCCGCTATGGTCGCACTGCTTACAAACGACCAACAAACGACCGTGCAAAATCGCGAAATGACAGTTCTCCCATCCGCCGTGCACGTAATAATGAATACTGAGCATTAATTACAAATTGAGCATTAATATGGGTATCAATGGTTGATTTTGGATACATTTATAAACGTCATTATTTTGACGTCGACGGAAAAATTATGTAATATTGATTTCTTATGAAAGTGATCTTAAATAAAAGAAAAAACAGATATCACTAAAAAACTAAAACTAAAAAAATTTGAAAATAATGTGAACTGTAAATTTTGTATCATTGTACAAAAAATTTCAATTTTCGGGACGAGGAATGAATAAAACATACAATTTTTTACTCCAACTACTTTTACCTATATATATACAGTCATTTATTTGCAGTTCTCTACTTATTTGGGAACACCTCACTTGCTTAAAACGAAAAGAAAATTATATTCAATTATCAATATGTTGATGATTGAAAACGTTGTTTGTAATGCGCAGGCGAAAATTTTCATTGTCTTTATTGACATAATGATATCCCATGAAAGTCAAACACAACGATGTTTGATCAAGGTCAAATTGCTTTGTGTGGTAGGTCAAAAAGTACATGAGTTTTTGTACCGGGTGGCGAGATAAGAATGCAAAGTACTGTTTCTCGGAACCTATTCGTCATGGAGAGTTGCGGTAAAAAATTTTATTACTGAAGTGACCAAAAAAAACCGTGGAAAATTTTTTCATATTTGCAAGATGACCGACAGGGGGCGTAACCGCCATCCTAAACTTTTAATATTATTATTACACCGGTATTTATTCTTATTTATTTGTTTTTTTTTCAAGATTAAATGAAAAATTTCATCAGTTTATAATTTTTAAATAATAAAAGTTTTCAATTTTTTGGTACATTTACTAGGTAGATTTCAGTAAAAAATCACATTAAAAGTTTAGGGTGGCAGTTACGCTACCTAGCGGTCATCTTGCAAATTTGAAAATATTTTCCACGGTCTTTTTTTGGCCACTTTAGTAATACAATTTTTACCGCAACTCTTTACGACGAATAGTTTCCGAGAAACAGCACTTTGCATTCTTATCTGGTCACCCGGTACAATTGCCATGGATACCCCGAAGAATCCCGAAATCAACCACTCTTGGTACGAAATACTGTTACAATATGGCGTCTTATTGGCGAGCTTGGAGAAAAAATATTATTTGTCTGATTCGTCTGAACTTGCATCAGGATAAATATTAGAAATGTTGAGTTTTGTAATTGTTTGTTGTTATACATATTTCAGAAAGTATCGCTGATATGTGAAAGTAGATCCAACAGCTTATTTTTTTTTCAACCCACTATAACTTGTTTGGGTTTGATTTTCTCTTCCAGATTTCAATTTAAAATCAACACTTTGCAGTTCGAAGTGGTGTTTTATAGAAACCTCATCTGTGTTTTTTAGAAGTTCAACCAACGAACATGGCCCCAATTGTGATCTCCTTTAAACTTTGTGTGTACGAGCGGCCCTAAAAAAATAAGAGAGAATGCAGGGTCATCTCTCCGGCACATTTCCTTTACAATATAGGGTTTTTTCCACACTGCCATACAAGTGGACAACAAGTGGACCCAGTCGTGTGTGTATTATATTGGGAAACCATACCTCGTTTTCTTTCTTTTTAATTACACTATATATATTATTATAAGTTTTTGTTATGAACGAATAAGTTCAAAAGTAAACATCTAATTAAAAATTATTATTAATTATATATATATATATATATATATATATATATATATATATATATATACACTGTAGCGGTCAAAAGGAAATGTACTTTTGCTTTTTTCGGGATAACTTCTCTCAAATTCACCCGCTTGAGCTGAAATATTGCCACAAGGCAGGTAATGAGGTTTGTAATCGATATTTTCAGGAGGTTTGACCTAATCCATTATCCAGCTAGGTCGCCTGACCTTTCATTACTAGATTTCTTTTTGTGGGATACATTAAAACAAAAGGTTTATACATATAATCTTCCACATGATCGGGAAATATTAAAAGAGTGCATACATGATGCAATACATGAATTGAACGTGCCACGAATCATTCGTAAAGTGTACGGCAAATTTATTAAGTTAGCGGAAAAGGGTGTCGAGGTTGGAGGTAGATATGTAGAATAATCTTTAAATATTCTAATTTTTTTTCGAAATTTGTATTTAGTCTTTATGTTAGTTTATAAACAACTTTGTTTTATAAAATTTTTGTTAAAAATAATAAATAATGCTACTTCTCTCTTGAAGCATTTTCATATTCTCCTAATTTATTAATACACTGTAGGTTTTATCTAAATTTTTGTATCGTGACTTGTGGTCGTAAAGTGAATAACAAAGATTTTTTCCCTCTTGGGTACTCCATCCGCGGACATAGTGTATATATGTATGTAGGTATAGAAGGTTATGCAAACGACCTTTTTTGCGTGTGTGCACGCGTGCACGCGTGTGTGTGTTGCGTGTGTGCGCGTCTGTGTGCGCACGTGCGCGTATTCGCTTGTGCGTTATATTTAATTAATTTTTTGACTTAGCTTGCGTTATATTAAAAAACTTTATAACGAAAAGTTATGTAAAATTAAATTTTCTTTCAAAAATACGTCTCCCCGTTTTCTAAAATTCTAAAGCCGCCCGCTTCTACAAAAATATCGAGAATACAGCTTCAGCATTTTCAATCATATTTATTTAATTTTTACATTTATATCTCTTTACATTGTAGCGCCAGGTACCCTATCTTGAAAAGCGTAATTTGAACTTATTTGCAATAATGCAAATTCAAGAACAAAACAATCGCTAAGTGATTTATCTTGACTTGACTGACAATAACGTCACTATTACTCAACTTAATTGCCAGCCTTACTTTGACTTTCCAGGCAATAATTAAAACATTAGAATTGATTTGTAAGTCTGATATTTAATTACTCGCAAACCTCAATTCTGATTAAACGACGTGGCTGTCTAGTGTTAGGTACGTTGTGCCATCTAAATTAGATAGGCTGAATGAGGTAAGTGTTGCATCATGAGGGTCAAGTAAAAAAAAATGAAACTACTCAAATTAAAATCAACGAGCGTTGAGCAGCGGTAGTTCAGCCCATTAATATACTCTTGTGGGAAATAACCACCAATAAAACCAACTTTATTCATAAATAAAGAATTGCACAAGTACATTAATAAATCAAATAACACAAAAAAAACAATGAAAGGGTTAAATATATAACAAAACACCATTAAATCAGGTTAAAGTGCGTACAAAATTATAACATTAAGAGAAAATGAAAAAAAGCAGTTTAGTTACACAGAAACACAATAATAACACGTACAATTGGGTCATAAATAATCAAAATAAAAATCGTAACACCAAACATGTGTCCCTTTAAAAACCAATCATGCCGGTCTTTGAGTAAAAAGCACATAAAACAATAAAGCAAATTACGGTACATATAAAATACAACAGTAAAATTGCACAGGTGATAATAAGGTAATGGCAAGGACAAAAGAAAGCAGACAAGGAATTTGCACGTACCCAATTGTTTAGTGACCACTAAAGCACAGAATACATAAATCAAATTGCAATGAAGCAGATACAAAGAAAAATCAGCTCGCAGGAAAATAATTCTACTTAAACAATCTGACAAAAAAAAAACTCATTAAAACAAAGCCTTACAAGGGTAAGTTATAGATAGATCACTAACATTGTGACCGATATATAAGTTTGAGTGCGATAGAAAAATACAGTGCTCTCTCCGGTTACACATTCATCTATACAACAAATAAAAACAATAGAAATAAAAATTCGAGGTGTTTAATGGTCTGGCCTGGGAGTGTGTACCTACTGGCAATTGCCTTTTACAATTAATAACCACCGGTATCATATACCCATTCACCAGCACACAAATATAAATATAAACAACAACCAACAATACTAATTTGCAATTTTGCAAGGCAATGTTTGATTCTTTTAATACGTTACATAGGCTGGTAAAATAATTGCTGCGAGTTTTCAGTTATATAAAATATATACTTACACTAGAATAAATATTCCCTTGATTGATCACAGACACAAATCGTTAACATACGAGGTTTAACCCCGAAAGAAAAGACAACTTAGAGTTGGCGAATTGAAAATAAAAATGTACACGCAAGCATTATTTTAAAGACAAACTGTTTACAATGAAGGTATTCAATTAACCCAAAAATCGATTTGGCTCGATTGACACTCTTAACTGTAACTCCTTTTCCGATTTCCAACCACTTCACTCCGCACAAAAGTAATATAAAAACAAGAAACATTAATTTTTGTTGGAACAGTTTCATATTAATTATTGCACGACTTCTTAATTTTAAAAATATGCATTCGTCCGTAGCAACCCTACATTTCTCTCTCGGGTTTCAAGTAACAAACAATTATATCTTTTGATCGCGGTCTGGACGAACACAATTACTTATTGAGCTAGTGACATTTTTTCACTAAGAATCGGCGCATAGTAAATTCCAATGATTCGTTACACCCCCAACATGTGTTTTACAACCCTAGACAAATATCAATTACAAATAATCTCACATTCCTTACATAAAATATCTAAACAAAATATTTTGAAAACATTAGCAAATTACGACGTATTATCAAGACATTAAAAACCCACTAATTATTTTTTCTATCGTGGTAACAATGGCGATTTGACAAACTTTTATGACAGTAATAAAATTTTCGCGGTCCGCTACCTACAACATTAAAAAACGTTTTAAAGAAAATTTATGTAAAATTATTTCTTTAAAAAATACGCCTACACTTTTTTTACAAAATTAATCGTTATTCAGATAATGAAAAAACTTGAACTGACACTCAAATTTTGCATTAGGATTTTTTTACTGCTTATTACGCGTCATATCAAAAAGTTGCATAGAATATTATTAATCGATATGTTTAAGGTCTATATCTAGGTATTTTTATATCTTTGAAATATGCAGCCGTTTTAGAAATATTTGATAAAAACCAATAACTGACCCTAATAAACCCCCCCTCTCCGCCGCTGGATTTCTCCCAAAATCTAATCAGCTCTAAGTCAAAGATGTCTATTAACCTCTGCTTGACTTGACGTTCTAAACGTCTGTTTGACAAAGATTATTATTTCTGTTTTTACAATGTTGCCTATTTTCGTAATGAACTTCTTATAAAAGAGGTTGCATTTAATTCCTTTTAATTTCCATCTTGTAGGTTGGAAAGTCGTGTGTTGTTCCACACCAAATATTTTATATAATAGTTTATTAAATTCCTGTTGTATTGTTACTAATCTTAATTGATGTTTAGCATACACTTCATCAGTTACGTTTTTGTATTAATCATTTTTCATTTTACCATCTAGTAATTTTTGTTAATTTTCGTACTTAAATTCTAAGCCTAATAATTTTTAGCCGCATAAAGTTCATTGTATTTTCGAAACATGTAATTTAAGCAAGTGCATGGGAAAGGTTTTGAGTTTTTATTATTTAATTTATATTAGATCGTTTTGAGTTAACGTGGACCTCCTGAACCTTAACTTAGGATGGCTGGTAAATTTTGAACATTTATTTTATTATGACTTTAATAAAGGCAATATTTATTAACCTTGCCGAAACGTCTACATTGTAGTATTACAAAATTTCAATTATTTTGTTAAGTATTTATTAATTTCTCATCTATAGGTATATGGCATTTTCATTAACAATATTAATCGCCTGTTTTCGTTCTTTGAAACACGTTTTCCTTCAGTGTTTCCTGATTTCTGGATTCCTATTAATGAAATTGCCAATACAAAGCGCTAACACTTGTAAAATAAAAACTTCAAAGAATCAAATTTTGTTAGTATGCGGAAGACTAAAACTCGATTTCAATTTGATTTTCCACTTGAGGTATCACTTTTACAAAGGATAAACTAGAAAACAGTTTAATCTAGATTCTTATAACCTCCATAAAATGTTCGTGACAATGCTTGTTGATAAAAGAAAATTTAATTTTGTTAGATATGTTGACGTTTAAAATATATCGTTATCGTCTTAGGTAACTATAAGTGATATCGTAACATGACATACTTGGAAACTACATAAGGTGAACTTTTATTATTAAATTGAGGAACGTTACGAGCTAGTTTGTTGTAAGGAAGTGTCATAAGTACATTTTCATTGCTGCGCGGTAAAAGTATTCTTTTGTGATGGTCATTTTTTTTAAGTTGCTGATAACCTTGTTTTATTTACTTGTAAAATAGTCAAGAAACAATTTGGTTTAAAAGTCACATTGTATATACGTTTGGGAGATTGAAGTATCTATCTAAACGAATTCCTTTTTAAACACTTCTTTTGATATTAACGTTTTTATACAACTGATGTCCTTTGGTTCGGAGTGCGCTAAAAACGAAAGCTGTAACTATGTCCATTTTATTTTATGGAAATAATAATTTTCTTTGAATTAATGAAACAATGTTTTAAAATTATACATTTTTAGAGCAATGCGATTTCTGTTATTTATCAGTGAGACTTACAGGTGATTTGTACGCCAAATGTAAATAAGAAGCGAGAATTTTGTTTTGTGTTAAATATCGTTTTTCTCAAATGAAACCAACACTTCCGTACGTATCCCACGTTTACTTTACTTGCGGTTAACCCAAAAATGAATGGTTTGAGTGAGGTATATCTATCAATAGGAAAGACACATTAATCAACATAAATATCATACAATTCAAAAGCTATTAGTATCACGTTGTACAATATGAAGTGAAATGGCTACACTTATAAAAGAGAATATTTTTTCCATTCCGACCTACACATATATATGTAGGTATAGAAGGTTATGCAATAAATATTTTTTCACTATTGCTAAATCGACTTATTACTTCATTTTACGTTTGACAAAGCTTCGCCGCGATCGACCATCGTGTCTGTGTGTGTAGGGGATGTGTTAGTGGACGTATGTTAGTATCCACGATAACTCCAGAACGTTAAGATGAACATACTGGAATTTCATATTTAAGCTATACGATCCTATAATCGAGTTTATGCAATTGTTTAATTTTTATTTAAATATCTAAGTAACGATCAAAGTTACAGGAAAATATATAGATATTTTTTTAAAGATAATTCAATTTTATATAACTTTTCTTTATAAAGGTTCTTGATACGAAACCAAATAGGTCTTTAAAATTAATTAAATGAGATAAAATACTTAGTGTATTTTCGATATTTTTATAGAAGGAATTTTTTATCAACCTGGCGTATATATGTCTAGTAACCTCTATCTGATATGCAGTTATTGTTACTGTTGTTTTTACAACGTTTCCTATTTTCATTATGTACGTATTACAAAACAGGTTGGATAATCATCGTAAAAAAACGTATTATTTTATTTCCTTTAATTTCCACTTTGTAGGTTGGAAGGTCGTGTGTTGTTCCAAACTAGATATTTTCAATTTCGATGGTTTAATGGACTCATTGTTGTTTAGTTTTCAATTGTTTCCAGTTTCATTAACGCACTGTTTTTTAAGCTAGTAACAATGACCAAAATCTAAATTCACTGTTTCATTTCATTTGTTTCAATTATATGTTGGTAAAAATAAATAAACTCATTAAACATTAATAAAACAAACAAAAATAAACGAAAACCGAGATGCTTTAGAACGAATCAAATATTATAAACGATTACATTTATAACGCAACTATCTCCTGAATTTATCACTACATCAGGTAAATTCTCATACTCATGTGCGCTTATTGCATTTTTTTTTTGTATTGTAACAATACTACGCTGTATCCTAGTATTACACATGCCGTTTAATGGTTAGTAGATTGCCACCTTAGTTGGCTAAATGAGAAGATGATCTCCGAAAACAGCTCTAAATTACGTAGTTCTAAATAGTCAGCTATTACTTTTAGAATGTGCTCTATTTTATTTATACCGATTGGCTGATTTATTTAACTTCTATCGCGGCATGAGTCGGTCTAATACCTACATATATCTAAAATGGTTATCCAGTTATGATCGGATGTAGCAAATCATTGTTGAACATTTGTTTTTGTTTTAGGCACAAAGACCAAAAGTGTGCATTTTGAAAATCTATCGTCAGTGGACATACTTGTCAATTTTCCCCACCTATCAAGGGTAAATGAACCGGTACGCTTAAAAGCTTCAAGACAAGCACAATTCTTTCCAAACTAACACAAATGTACATAAAACTTAAAATAACTAACACTAAGAAAATATAACACATCGTGGTAAATCATTAATAAATGACTAAACTAAATAACTAACTTTGTTTCATTACCCCTTAAGAACCCGCCTATTGTGCACAAGAGGATGTAGATAGAGCTGATTTAGGTTGGCAGTTCTGTCCGGTGTTGTCAAGCACTTCCAATATTAAACATTTGACATAACTCATATTTTCTGATATTTTGTTGGTGTTGACAGTTGTCAAACTGTTATTTTTTACAATCTGACAACATCGGCGTTCTCTGAGAGTATTGTGAGAATATTAGTGACGCAACTGCTCTGACTCGTGAAAATTACTATATAACGATTATTTTACTTAGGGCCGTTATATTCATCTATAGATAAACTAGTAAGTAACTACCGATAAGTTAACTTTCCCTAGAGGATTTACCCAGATTGGGTATTTTCATTTATTTATTCCATCCGATCGTTACCGTACAGCGTAAGATGTTTTTAACGGAGGTAGTAGAGCTCGAAGTGTTTAGAGAAAGAAAACATACAGTGGCCGGCGTGTAAGAAGACGAGGAGCCGGCGCATCGCGAAGAACTACGGCGGTTGCCGATTATAATAAAAATACTAAGCAGTGGCGTATCACATTTGTATGTTTAATTATATGTATATTGGAAGTATGTAGGATCTCTCCCATTTGTCTAATAGGTAATTTTGAATGTATTTTTAATATACACTAATAAAATGAAATAATGAAAGCATTAGGTACCCATTAGAAAATTGTCTTAAACACGATTAGAGGAAAAACATACTTATCTAAATAATAAATTTATAAGCAGTTAACATAATGACAGCAATTAGAGGTTTGATATAGAAATATCCGGATTCTTGGTACATATGCATATTACTTTTGAAAATTGATTATACGGTGTCAACATTTACTGATTTGTAATCGGTTTTAAAAATGTCTGGAAAAATCTTAAACGGTCAAACGCGAGAAATAGTGCATAACGTGTTTCAATACTTTTTAACACAAAAAAGAAACCGAAACCTTACGGAGCATCAAGGAAAAAACTTCAAATGCAACAAAAGTATCAGTCACAACAATAGAACGAATCATAAAGGAAGCCAAGGAATCGTCCGCAAAAATAATGGTACAATTATTCTTCTCCGGAGAAGAAGCGCAAAAAAAACATCCAGTTACGGATGTTGCAGAATATGATCTTAACATAATAAGACACATCATTTATAACTTCCATAAAACAGAAGAGAGTCGTGTGTTTAAATCCTTACGACAGAAATTAATGGAAGATTTGGGTTGGAGTGGTTCAGAAAAATCGCTGAGAATAATCCATAAACACTTAACTTTAAGTGGAGGAAAACAGTGGACAACAGAAGAATTTTAATAGAGAAAAGCGATATTCGAGAAAAAGAATAGTGTACCTTCAAAGCATTAAACGTTACCGTACTGAAAACAGACCGATCGTCCGACCAATGAAAGCTATATTCACAGCGGACATACCAGTTCACGAAGCTGGAATGACAACAGTAACGAAGGATTATTTGCTCCTATTTCAAAGGGCCAGCGAGTAATTATGGTTCACGCAGGGGGCGACATGGGTTTTATACCTAACTGTTTATTAACATTTAAATCTGGCACAAAAAGTGGAGATTACCACGACGACATGAATGGTGCCAATTATGAAAAGTGGGTCAAAGAACGTCTTCTACCGAATTTGCCAAACAACTCCGTCATTGTTATTGATAACGCCCCGTACCACAGTGTTCTACTAGATCCTGCACCAATGTCGAATAGTAGGAAAAGCGAAATGTTAGAGTGGTTACATCAAAAAGGAATTCAAGTTCCTGCGAACCTATATAAACCACAACTTTACAAAATTGTACTAGAAAATAAAAATCGGTATAAGACATATAAATTTGAGAAATTAATGAACGATCATGGACACATTGCGTTACGACTTCCGCCGTATCATCCGGATCTAAACCCATAGAATTAATTTGGGCAAAGATAAAAAGCGAAGTAGCACAGAAAAACTTTACATTTAAGTTAAATGATGTCATGGAATTGGCCAACAGAGCATTTGAAACGACAACTACAGAAGATTGGAAAAGCCGATGTAATAAAGTAATTAATGTAGAAGACAAATATCTTGAAAGTGAACAAATTTTGGATATAGAAACTGAGAAGTTAGTTATAAATATGGGTGAAGATAATGACAATAATTATCAGTTTAGTGGTATGAGTGACAGTGAAAATGAAACATTTTAGACAATATCATTTTAGTAATAGGTATCAATTATGTGTAATGTAATAACATATTGATTTTATTAATTTAATTACAGTATTACTTCCAGTATAGCTTTAATTATAATAAATTGCGTATTTACATAAAATATGGTTCTTTGAATTGCTTTTAATATCCCATTAAAATATACATTATGCACCATGTTACGTCTCTGAGATAAACGAACGCGGGAATTTGAACAACATCATAAAGTCGTCTTTCGCGCATAGGCGGGCTCGTCTTGTTACACGCCGGCCACTGTACTGGCACTAACATATCAGACAAAGATCAACAAAAGTAAGGTTACGTTTAATGATAAACGTGCTTGTTGTTGTGTTTTGTGTGAAACGTTCGGCTTGAGTAGTTTTTAACGCAATTATTTCGGTACGTACCTATTTAATAATATTTTTAGCTACTATTAACACACCACACAACACTCTGCCAATTGTTAATTTAAAAATCTATTTAGATATAACCAAGAATTATGGATACCAGCTATATAAAAAATAGAATAGAAGCGCAAAAATTTACGAGCGAGGAAACAATTAACCTCATGAATATCATAGTAAAGTTTTCTTCTATCGTGGAATTTAAAAAATCGGACGAGTACACATGGAAAGAAAAAGAAAAAGTATGGGATTCCATTACCCAAGAATTCAATGCGCAAACCTTAGCGATCGATAAAAGATGACGATCAAAACTAAATATGATACATTAAAAAAAGCTTTAAAAAAGAAAACTGCCCACAACACAGCAGAATTGTATAGAACTGGAGGTGGCGCGAAAAATGAAATACCGTAAACGGATTTCGGAGAAAAGCTGCTCCATTTATTAAGCTTCGTAAATGTCCTTCTTCCGATAAATGATACCGACAGTTTAAGTATATGTATATGTAGATTTTTCATTGAAAATTTCATAAAGTCGGCACATATTTATTTGGTTTGAATTCTACTTACTGTTTGCATATTTTGGTTGTAGTTTAGGTACTGTATTTTAAACATGTGTATTATTTTAGAAAAACGAGTGGTGTTCTGGTTTACATTAGATGATTGATTCAGATGTTAACCTCTGCTCGTAAGCTTCCCAATTATAATTTGGATTAAAGTGAACCCCGTATAAATAAAATAGCAGTACTGACGATTACAGGTAGATAAGATTATAGGTTCCGTATACATACAATTGATTCACAACCCATGTTGCGTAATCACCAGTAGTAAATTGGTGTCCATTGCATAAGTAGTGCGTATTGCCCTTCACGGATATTATGCCAAATCTTCCTGAGAGTAATTCCCAATGTTCGACAACTGTCAAGTTACAATTACAAGCTACCAATTGGTCTTTATCCTGAGCTAACGCTTACACCTAAGAAATAAGTAAAATAAGTAGAGCGAAATATCAGGACAAAGTCATTACCTCGATTAAGCATATGTGTATAAAATCCAACTGAGCTGTAGAAAGGCCTTAAACCAAATTATTCACAAAAGTGAGAGGAAGATGTTTTCACCGTTTTATAATCAAAAATTATAGAAATCCATCTTACACTTTACCACATGGTATGGAGGTATCATAGAGGAAATTCAAAAGCGTAAGAAAAAAAAGTACCCGAAAATTTATTCATTTTCAGAACGCCAACTGTCAACGTTTTTTTGAAGACCTGCGCGGTTGCCAAGTTATCCTTCTGTAGGTGTATTAAACCAAAACTTAAATTTGAAAATGTAAACTTTCACCATTAACACTCATAATAAAATACTTATCTTTTTGGGATTTTTAATGGTGTACTTTAAATTATACAATCTAAACGTTTCGATAACACTTACAGTTATCTTCGTCAGTAGTAATGTTTGTTAAAAATTGTTAAAGATGTAGTAAACAATTTTGTCAAATTTGAAAAATTCAAACATAAACATAAGCCTGCTATTAATATAACAGTTTGAGAAACGTTAACCAACTATAAAATTGTAGTAAAGAATAACTAGGTCATTAAAATTAAATATTGTTAAACTGCCTCAAGATGACAAACCAGAACACTTCTACGACAAAGCTAACAATGAAATTTGCCAGCCAAAAACATATTTAACAAAATTTAATCGAGTTATGATGTAAGTGTAAAGTTGTGAAAAACTTCAATTTTAAAATGATAGAAGCATTCACAAATCCAAACATTACATCAAATGACCTGAGTATTTTTACATTTTATAGTTCAATTCAAACTGTTAAATACAGCTTATGTATGTTTGAATTTCAAATTGACAAAATGTTACTAATCTTTCATTTTACACATTACTGACGAACTTAACGTATGTTAGATTGATAATTAAAGTACCCATTAAAAAAATCCCAAAAGATAATATTTTATCAAAACTTAAATTGTTTAAATAATTGCTTGTAATGTAACAATTGTTGAAGCTTAGGTAGAGTGAAGTTACAATTAAAGTAAATTAGTGGATAGCGGAGTTTATTTAAGTATGTAAATTCACAACGATGTTCACAAAGTAGAAAAGAGCATTAAAAAGTTAGCAATAACTCGATTTAACACGTTACAATTGTCATCAAATCACGATAAATTTTTGTCAATTTGATACCTAGTTCTACTGTAGTGAACTATAAGTTAGTTGTTAACATAAAATAATGAAAAACCTAAAATTTGCTATGGAGAATCGACAAAGCTTTTCATTTTGGCATTTTGTACTACATGAGAAAAGTAGCTGTGGGTATTCGTGTGTATCATCAACGTTATTCGGTTCGTCAAGCTCTTCATAATTCGGGCCTGAAGAAATTGCTGCATAGATTTACCGAAACAGGTTCTATTGTTTATGTGAATCATAATTACAGAAAGCCAATTGCCAATTAAACTATAGAATTGAATATTGTTCAAACGTAATTCAAATTCCACATCATAGCGAATGAGTATTAAGTGGAGATTTGCTACCGTGTAATCTTAAATCAAGAACTTCATGATGCTTATTTTGAACAAAGATTAAAGTTTTGTCAGTTTATGTTGCAAGATGCTAAATATCAATCCAGATTTTTGTAATTATTATGTCACGTTGCCACCAAAAATCTAGACTCGCTGCAAACTGTGGGCAGTCAGAGGCAGTGGTCTTTAAATGTGAAGGGTGAATTCTTCGGTCACCACATCACTGGACCATATTTTTTATGGAATCTTGAGTGAAGATCGTTTAATATTTTTGGTAACCGTCAGTATTTTTGAAAAACAAAGGCTTAGATCTACGGAATACAACACAATATAATCTCTAAAACACTATGGCGCACCAGCACGTTCGTCGCGTATCTTAACAACACGAATCAGTAATGGATTGGTGGCCTTGGCCACGGCCAAAAATACAGGATGTTCTAGTTAAAAAAACCACTTAAACCACTTGTCAAAGTTTTAAATATTGGAAGTTCGTTTTTATACACTCTGTGTATTGCATAAACAAATTGTATGCTTATACATACTCATACATGTTTTAGGAAAAATGCATTTTCTGGCTAAATTAGAGGTAGTTTTATGCATTTCTTAGTTACCTTACGAGTAATAAAAAGCAAAATTATACAGGACGTTTCATTGAAAAATCAGATAAATTTTATTCTTATACACTCTGTATATTGCAGAAACAGAATCCACACTGTGCATATCATTGAAATTTAAGCGGTCATTCATATGACGAGTAAGAAAAAATAAAAATATACAGGGTGTTCCATTTGAAAAAACACAGTCACAAACAAGACGAATATCCTGTATAGTTAGATTATGCTTCCAGAGGTTCTATACCTAACTCTGCTTTCAATTCATCTCATTACAAAATATCCTTACTAAGGCGGAATTTTGGGACAGCTTATATACCTACATTCAAATGCACGATTTAACAACAAAAAAAGGGTGTATAATGAGAATAAAATGTCTTGATTTTCCTTGTTTTTTTTTCCTTACAGCTCGTATGTATATTATTAATAACTTATATAACATAACAAAGGATTTGTTCCGATACTAATATGTATAATAATATCATTTCATTAATATTCGGTTCCAACTATGTTGTGTACCCGTAAAATAATTTCATTTATGAGGTAATCTAATATCGCTAGGGTCACTCCAGATTTTTACAGTTTTAGTGCTCACATGTAACAAATTTGTTGCTACATTTGCACTTTACAATTTAAAATTACTAGTTTTCTGTTGACTGATATTTTAAATATATACCGTGACTAAAATGCATTAACATGAAAATGTTTGTAGTATCTTCCCTTTTAAAGACAATGATTAAGAGCAATCGGGAGTTCCTAACTTTCTAAAATGGACCAATGAGGTGTCGGTTAAAAGTAAGCGTTTAATGTTAAATCGGCTAAGGAAGATATAGAATGAAACATTTTATTTCAAATACACCTGTATACCAGCACCTGAATGTAGGTGTAGTAATTTTCCTAAAATACATTCTTGACGATTTAAAATGATGCACACCTGTGGCCGCTTTGAAGTTTTTTTATTGGATAGCTTATCAAGATCAAGAATAAAATATCTGGTGTGGAATACCACGACTTTTAATAAAGTTTTTTTAGGATAATTATGCAACCTTTTTCATAATAAGTTAATTAAGAAAATTTGCAACATTCTAAAAACAAAAACCGAATCTATGTCAAACAGACGTTTAAAATTTCATGTCTGATAGAAATCTAGATCCTAACTTAAAAAATTAAAAGAAATGAAATAATTTTAATTATAATTTTTTAGGGTAACTATGCAACCTCTTTTTTATACGTTCATAAACAGGCAACATTGTAAAAACAAAAAAATAATCTATGTCAAAGTTGCGTTTAAAACTTCGTGTCAGATATAAATTAATATATACACGTTAACTCAAAAAAAATTCCAGAGCCGCCGATAAGATATCAATAACACGGTTTAACCATTTTCATTCATATTTAATTAATTTTTAGACTTACCTTACGTTATAAGAAACTTTATAAAGAAAAGTTATGTAAAATTATGTTTTGTTTAAAAAATATGTCTACACTTTTTCTTATAAAATTAATCGTTATTCAGATTTTGCCGCTCAATTACGCCTCGCGTCAAAAAAATGCATAAAATATAATTGATCGATATGTTTATGGTTTACATCTAGGTATTTTTATATCTTTGAAATATGCAGCTGTTTTTGCTCTCCGCTGCTGGATTTCTCCCAAAATCTAAACCGCTCCAAGCTAAATGAAAAATACAAAAGGATGCGTGACATCCTTCACAATAATAAACGCATGAAGAAGGCCTGGGTGTTTAATCCGCTAGAGTTGGATTGGTAAATGGAGGATATTTTATCCCATAAATCACTGATAGTCACCTTTCTAACCGCTTTAAATCGCACCCACCTCTCCTTTCTTGAAATCCTTCGAGCAGAACGAAAAATTCATCATATATTGAGGTGTCCGATCTTTTACTCTTTTATTAACGAATTGGGTGTCTTTTATTCATTTTCCATCTTTAACAGCTGAAAATCATAAACTAACACTATATGTCAAATATGAAATATGGTAAACTTAACTTAACCTTCACGCCATTTCCTTGCGGGGTAGGCATAACAATCCCTGCCTCTTATTTATTTTTCAGTCACAATATTTCTCCATGCTTTCCTATCTTCACATACCTCCCTAGCTTCCGCAAGATTCATACATTGTCTCTGACATGCCCTTTTATTTTTGAAGCTCGTTATCTTTCTTTCCTTCATCATGCATTCTACTACATTCATCCAAGTTTTACGCGGCTTACTAAGTCCAGCCTTTCCTCTAACCTCACCCACATATATTTTCTTCGTTAATCTTGCATTGTTCATTCTCTCAATGTAACCAAACCAACGTAATGTTCTACTTACCCATCATCGTCTTTTCCTCGTCATACTCCGTCATTATGCATTTATTCTTTATCCTGTCCCTTCTCGTGTTACCACATGCGTTTCTCAGGAATCTCATACTCACGGCATTTGACTTTCTTTCGTTCTTTTTTTGACATACCCGTGTCTCACGTCCATACAGTACTGACGGGACAAACACGCCATTACAGATTGCTCGTTTCGCAGCTAGGCTCATGTTTTCGTTTCTCATTATCGTCCACATACTTCCAATCACTTTCCTTCGAGCATTGACCCTTCGTCCAATCCCGCCCTCCATTATACCATCTGCAGTAAACATTCTACCGAGATATACCAGCTCGTCCACTTGCTCCACAATTTCATGTCGCAGAGTAAATACTCTACTCTCCTTTCCACCTTCCCGATTGAACACCACAATCTTAGTTTTGTTCACGTTTACTTTAGGTCCATTCTCTCACAGACTGTATCAAACTTCCTCAGAGCGGTTTGTAGCGTATCCGCACTGTCACTTAATAAGACTGTGTCATCTCCATACACCAGAAGTCGTACATTTACGTCTCCAACTATTACACCATTTGCATCGCTACACGCTTGTCTAACACATTTATCCATGTATACATTGAACGACCAAGGTGACATTACACAGCCTTGTCGCACTCCTTGATCAATATTAAAGTATTCAATCACACCTCCTCTCACCCTAACACATACCCGACTACCGTTGTATACTGCCCTTATTCCATTTATTAGACCTTTATTGACGCCATATTCATTTAATATATCCCACAGCTTCTCCCTATTCACTCTGTCGTATGCTTTCTCCAGATCTACAAATGCACAGTAGAGGTTCCTTTTTACCCTTAAACACTTTTCGATCACCTGCTGGAGAGTAATCATCTGATCAACACATCCTCTCCCTGGCATGAAGCCACCCTGCACAACCCAAATCTTAGTTTGTGTAGTTACTCGTACTCTATTTATCAGTATTCTTCCAAATATTTTACCAAGCACGCTGTGCAAACTTATTCCTCTGTAGTTCTTACAATCACTCTTGTTCCCCTTACCCTTGTACAGTGGTACAATGATCCCGCCCTTCCAATCCCTGGACTTTTCCACTCATAAGGCATACGTTGAATAATTCACACGGTCTCCGTATAAGCTTTGCTCCCCATACTTTAGCATTTCACCAGTGATTTCATCTACGCCTGCTCCCTTGCCGTTTTTCAACCTGCCTACCGTTTCCTCTACCTCATTTATCCCAATATCCTTCTCAGTTCCATTCATCATTCCTTCTACATTCTCCTTATTTAACCCTTCAGCTTTACTTTCCTCACTACTGTACAGCTTTCCGAAATAGTCTTTCTATCATTTCCTCACTTCAGAATCGTCCCATACTATTTCATTTCTCATGTTCATCACCCCTGCAGGGTTCTGGTTTGGGCCACGTTTTGCATTTTTGACCCATTTCCAGAAGAGTTTTTTGTTTCCCTGAAACTCATTCTGCATTTTTTCTCCTTCCACAGCCATCACTTCTTCTTTACTTACTCTCACTGCCTCCTTCGCTTCTTTGTTTCTTAATCTGTACACCTCATACAATTGCTTTTTCTCAGTTTCATTTTTTGCAGCAATCATTGCCATGTACGCATCTTTTTTCTTACATACTGCCTTTTTTACCGACTCACCTAC
The DNA here is from genome assembly GCA_036346205.1 of Vesta saturnalis. Classification (NCBI taxonomy): domain Eukaryota; kingdom Metazoa; phylum Arthropoda; class Insecta; order Coleoptera; family Lampyridae; genus Vesta; species Vesta saturnalis. Next base: position 1,119,220 of record JARFJB010001349.1, on the reverse strand, counting down.
AATCACTCTTCCACATATCTGCACGGTACAATTGACAACTCAGTTGTTCAAGCTTATCCATGCATTTTTAACGTCAGTGTCTTTTATTTGTTCGTTCCACACTGTTTCATTCACATTCAACTCTTTACTCACCGCATCATTATCCATTAGTTTGTCTACCCTAATTTTGGACGTCCGCACTACGTTTGATTTTCTTCTCCAGATCCTCTTTTGCCCTAAACACACTCTAAATATAACCAAAAAGTGGTCCGATCCATACTCCCATCCGCGCATTACTTTTGTGTCTTTTACCAGGTTCATCATACACTATCAAGTCTATTATACTTTTGGATTTACTTTTTTGCCATGTATACATATGCACATTTTTATGTTTAAACCACGTATTGGATACAAACAGGCCTCTCACCACACAGATGTTAATCAGGCGTTCACCATTCTCATTAACTCTTTGGTCTCCAAAATTTCCTAGAACGCGTTCGGTATGTTCTGTCTGTACACCCACCCATCGGTCCATATCCCCCACTATCATCACTCTTTCATTTGGTTACATACGTTCAACACGTTCTCAGATTCATTCCAGAAGTTTTTACGCTTTTGTTCTCTTTCTCCATTCACCGGTGCATAGCATGCAATAAGAAAAATTCTTCGAAACTCCACTTTCATTCTAACCCATATTACCCGAGGAGATACCATTTCGTATTATTTAACACATCTTTTCGCTCTTTCACTTACGATCACCCCAACTCCTTTTGCGCCATGCACTTTAGTCTCAACTCCTGACTATAGTGCAAGGCTGTCATCCTCCATCTCTATAGCATCCTTTCCTTTGCGCTTTGTCTTCAACACACACAGAATATCAAGGTGTCTTTCGTACATTACATTCACAATTTCAAATTCTTTACCATACATACCTCTAACATTCCACGTACCGACTCGCCATTCATTCCTTGCACAGTCGTCAGCAACGGGGTCTGTCTGTTTCGACCTTGACCGCCCCTTGTAGTCAGGTCGATCCGAGGCAATTGTATTGTTCTCTTGAGTAATACCATACCGAGCAGATTGGTTACTGGCCAAGTCGCGCCCCGGACGATGTAGCATTCCCTACTAACGGTATCGTCCTATTACCGGACATATAGACAGAGTTAAGAAAGATATAAGTAATAGATCGTATATTTACTGTATAAATATCTCAATGTACATATATACATATACATTTTTTACTTACATACCCTTTGATCACATCACGTTTCAAGTAGAAGTCCCGAAAGGCTGGCGTACTAGTATCGATTAGATTTTATGTTTGAACATAAAATCCACAGATAACCCAGGTGTAATGAGACAGAAATATTGTTAATGTGGTGAAAAGAAACTGTGTATTTGACCTTCTAAATGTATTTTATAGAATATTGTGTATCGGTCCTGCTACGCCAAACAGGAAGACCTAAAAACAGATGGCCGTTTTCAAACCGGTGGCCGTTTTTCATAAACGTAGGCGTTTCTCAGAAACAAGTAATCGTTTGTCCGAAACAATTAACCGTTTTTCCGAAAACAGGCCTTAAACGTAGTCGTACAAGTATCGATTACATATTGAGATTTAACAGAATCATACAAACCTCTATAAGCTTCCGCTGTACCAAAAGTACTTTTATTTTTTGAAATTTCAAAAAAACGGAATCAAGACCTCGATGAAGTTTGAAATAAATGCAGCTTAATGACCGTCGTATACCATTTAATATTTAGAATCTTAAGAAAGGTAGGTATAATTATTTTGGTGATTTGTTATAGGAAACTAACTGGTTACGCTGGAGGAATCAGTAAGTCGAGCTTTTGGCGGTCCGTGTATAATTAATATACCTAAGCGCATTACCTGCTCCCGTATAAATTAAATGTCTTCAAAGTTATTAAAATATCCAGTATTCGACATATAGTGTTAGTTTATGATTTTCAGCTGTTAAATATGGAAAAATTCCTTAGAGTAAAAGATATAACTCCTAAAGTGCGCCGATTCAATGTAAACGGACGCACTTTAGAATTTAAGATAAAATCCGTACCTAAGTGCGACGATCATGTACAATGGATAAAAAGGACCCAATTCGTTAATAAGATTGTGAAAGATCGGACACCTCAAGATAGGTTTTTAGTTCTTCTCGAAGGATTTCAAGAAAGGAGAGCGGTGGATGCAATTTAAAAGAGGTGACTATCAGTGACGTATGGGATAAAATATCCTCCAGTTACCAATCCAACTCTAGCGGATTAACCATCCAGACCTCCTGCATGCGATTATTATTGTGAAAGATGTCACGCATCCTTCAATAGCTGAAACGATTATAAGTATGGAGGTACGTATAATGCATGTCAAAAACACCATCATGCCCAAAACGTGTAAATCCGTTGAGAACTCGATATCGATTTTTTTTACGCTTTTGAATCTTGTACACCATGCCTTTAACACTTTGGAAATTAGTGAGAATAACGATTTACTTTTGTTTTTTGTGTTTATTGTAATATTTTTTATGTAAGGCACAAGATTTTCCAAACCGGTTTAAAATACGAATAATTTTTAAAAAGGGCAGTGATACTTTTGAGTTTTAAATTATTTAAGATTTATCTTTTTTGAGTTTTTTTAATGGTGTATTTTAAATTATACAATCTAAACGTTTCGATAACACTTACAGTTATCTTCGTCAGTAGTAATATTCGTTAAAAATTGTTAAAGATGTTGTAAACAAGTTTGTCAAAGTTGAAAAATTAAAACATAAACATCAGCCTGCTATCAACATAACAGTTTGAGAAACGTATAAAGCCAACTATAAAATTAAATTTTAGTAAAGACCTTGAAGCAATTGCTTTACCAATTATATGTTAAATTACCACGGCACTATAATTTAACATAAATACAATCCGTGCGGCCAAAGAATGCTTCGTGTCGCGCATGGATGTTCGTGCATTCGGCCGCACTTGTTAACTCAATAGCGACTGAAAGCATTACCAGTGGCATCGGTGTCGCGTTTTCAATTATTCGTCACCAAACCACAAGAAATTTTAAAATATTTTATTTATTTGAATTACATATGAACAGTAATAGTTTAAACATTTATAAAATAAAAAAATAACCATGTTGACAAGTAAGAAATTTTATATTTGAGTTACAAATGAACACAACAGTTTAATCGTTTATGAAAATCAAAAAAGTATAAGTTCGATTTTTAATTATAGAAACAGAATAGGCTGTATTTTAAGAGTATTATTCAGGATTTAAAAAATTATGATATTTCTGAGGTAATCAATTTTTATTTCCATACACTTTGGGAAAAGTTACTCAAACGGCGATAATTACCAACTATAATAATATTAAATACTACTAACAAATAAATCACACAATCATTCATCATCTGATGTTAATGATACTAAGGAATGTCAACTATTAGGATTTCTTTAATGAGAATTTAAGCAAATTCCATTTGCATTACATGTATTGTGAAAGTATTTGTTGTTTATACATATTTGTCCAATAAATTTGAGTATTACGAGCTTTAACATTCACATAGGACACAAAATGGTTCACTGTCGTTTTGTTGCAATAATTGTAATAAAGTTAAATTAACAAGTATGTATGTAAATTAATAACAGAAGCAAATAATTAATTAGTGTAATACATGATAATAAACGGAATGCGCTTTTGGTGGCGACGCCACTGACATGCTGCGCTTAAGAGACTTGAAGATGGACGAATGCGCATCCAACGTTCAGGAATTCTTTGGCCACGCGGACTGTAGTTGAAGTTAAGATTAAAGTTAAAAATTACAAAAAAACGTTCTGGATTATGCTTTTCATTGTTAATAACACTTGCACTTATTGATAAAGATACTAAAATTTAATTTTAGAATTGGCTTTATACGTTTCTCAAACTGTTAGCAGACAAGAAGAAAATCTCCGTTTAAATAGGTTCTGGCATCTTATAATTAAAAAAAAAGCATAATGATACGTCTTAATTTTGATTTTAATTTCAACTTTTGGTATGTCTAGGTTTTTGCTGTGTTTTTCCAGACCTTGAATGCTTTACCAATTACATGTTAAGTTACCACAGCACTATAATTTAACATAAGTAGTTGAAATTAAGATTAAAATTAAAAATTACAAAAAATATTCTGCATTATGCTTTTCATTGTGATGTTTATGTTTTAATTTTTCAACTTTGACAAAATTGTTTACAACATCTTTAACAATTTTTAACAAATATTACTACTGACGAAGATAACTGTAAGTGTTATCGAAACGTTTAGATTGTATAATTTAAAATACACCATTAAAAACCCCAAAAAAGATAAGTATTTTATTATGTGTGATAATGGTGAAACTTTACATTTTCATATTTCAGATTTAATTAAAAAATATATCCCTAGAGTTTAAAAACACTTTTTCTTCAAAAGTTAAAATGTAAGCACGATTATCATTTTTGTGATAGATTTAAGTATGAAATCCTTAAAAGAAACCTAATGGTCTGGGAAATTTCAACAAGATTTATTATGTAGATAAGAAAGTTAGTCATCGCTTTCCATTTAAAATATCGTATAAAATTAGAGTTATTAATTGACTTTTACTCCATAAGCAATTAGAATTTTTTTTTCGGTATAAATTTCAGTAATGTTACATGAAAATTTTAAAACCCGTAATTAGACACGAAATTTGTGAAGTATATGAACCAGTCTGTATTTAATCAGTAATTAATTAACGTCAAGTTTAACGTAACAAATTTGTCAAATTAAATGTAAACGTGTAATTTTAAATCATTCATGCATATTTGAGCAATATTTGCACAGGCAAGTGAGATTTTACATGTAGAAGTTATGTGTCTGAAAAGGAACCGAACTCCCTTACTATAGATTCTCCTCTACCCACATCTGCAATTACGTTGGACTCCCGGCGTTGCGGCGACTTCAAAGGATTGATTTATTACGCCCCATGAATAAATTAAGATTACATTTGAACCTCCAATATAAATACAAACTAGTTCAATTCAAACTAATATAGAAACAGAAATCCCAGTCGTCTTAATTTGTGGGCTTTATTGGAAACAATTTCGTATTCCTTAATATTGATTGTTCATTATGATACAATCAACATAACAAAGATAATATAAAACGCCATTGGTTCGATATAAAAGTTTAGATTAATATGTGGTACACATCACAAACGATTTACATAATAGTATGGTGTACGGTAGTGTGATTTGCCATTAATTAAAAGGTGTCTCAACTGTAATACTATTAATCATTCGTTTCAATGTTAACTACTAACTATTTTATACAAAATGAATTTGCATGATTTATGTGTACCTGCAATTTGCAGAATCGATAAATCAAATTATGTACGGCATGTCTAAATTGTTACGTGGAGTAAGAATACTTTCCTCATATGCTTGCTCTCTACGTTTCTCGTGAAATAAGTCAATTGAAACAAATATAACTTTTCGTATAAAACTTTCAGCTCATCTTTTGTATTTGAAAGTGAATGAAAAAAACATAATTTTATTTAAACTTTCCGTTTTTAGTACCAAGTATATCATGTAAACTTAGTAATATGAAGAAGACCTAATAATTATTAAACTGCATAGGGCATGTTATCGCATAGAAGATTGAACGTAATAAAACCTATTAAGAAAGGGCGTTCTCGCACATACACCATTTGTGAATTTAATTTCTCTTATCAGAGACATAATAGAAGTGCCCTGCACTAAACATTCGCAGCCAATCTTTGTTCTGCAACTTTTATAACAAGTTATCCGTTTAGTTTAGGTACGTAAGCTGTCGAAAAATGTTTAAAAAAAATTCTTCTTCTGTTCAAGGGATCAGACAAAAAATTTTTCCATTATTGGAAATTAGTTTCACCTAATACAAGGCAATACCTTCACAAAACTTTTATTTTACTAGTAATTCCTGTACATCAAAAGACAACGTTTTAAAACCGTTTTAGAAATAGATCTTTATGTAACGTTTGTCTCAAAAGTTTTGGCACAAAATCCAATGATCGTAAAATACGCGTGGAATGATAAAATATTAGGTTAACTTTGGAAACGAAAATTCTCTGAAAGTTTGTCTTCACTTTCACAATTCAGTTTTAGAAATCAGTTGTACTAAAATAGCTTACAAATCAGATCTTGGAAAAATTATGTACAGTCTAGTTGGCCAAATGTCTAAGCGTGAAATAGGTCGCGTATTCAAAAATCAAAATATTTCCCGCAGAACTACTTATCGCACAATAAGGGATTGTGAAAAAGGTTTAAATCTCCTAAAAAGTGGAAGATCCTGATCTTTTACCCAAGCCAAAGCAGACGGTCTAGTAATAAGAGCAACAAATACAGTTTGAATGTCGCTCTGCAAATCATCAAGGGAGTATAGAACTTCTAAGGATACAGTTTGGAGTAAATTGGTCAAGAATATCGAAAAAGAAGAAAATGTCCAAAATATCCGCCAAATCATCTGGCACGGGTACCACGATATTGTCGGACATTAAGGCGGATACATTTTGTCGATGTGATTGATCTAAATTAAGTGTAGCGATGGTTTCTATACTGATAACATAGAAAACTGCTTAGAGAATGTTTAATATAAAGAAAAGACAAAAGGACCAGGCAGCCGGCTTATGGAGAAATGGATTCCGGTTAATTTACCTTAATTGTTGGGATGTTGAAGATATCGACTTCATGAATAATAGTGCCCATGGGCACAACTCAATCCTATGGCCAGTTTTCAATTTACAGGGTGATGAAGTTGAAAATGGCCATTTTTTAAAACGTATTAAAATGTAATTTTCATAATGTATTAAGGATTTTTTGCTGTAATAGTATTCTAATAACATCAAATAATATTGTTTTGTGTAGAAAAAGTATTATTTGATACAGGGTGATTCAATAATTACTAAAAAAAATTGTTGATGCTGTGTATTCTACTTTACAGTAGGAATATGAAATATTAATATTTGGTCTGAATTTATTTTAGTTGGACTTATTATAACAAGATATAAAAACATTTTATACAGGGTGAGTCAAAAAGTTGATCGACTCTGCAGGTTATTTTTACTACAATTTTATATATTTTGTAATACAAGTCAGTAGTCGACATTGAACCATTTTCAAAAATATATAATTTATAAATTAAATGCAAGGTGATTCACAAGATATTTAAGGTAGAAAATTACGAAAATTGATTTTTTTTGCGAATCACCCTGTAATTTAATATTTCCTCCGTTAATTTCTCTACTTTTTTCTTTGTCTGTAATTTGAGTTTGTTAATCCCCTATAGAAGTTTTGCGAAGTTACTATGATCAGTTTTTTTATATCGACTTTGTGATGACAAGCCTATCACAATGTATACGCTTAACCTGAGCTCGTAAATATATTAATATTATTTAATCTTAACATACTATTTCATCAATAAGTTATTATGTTTAATGACTGAATTTAAACATAAATCAACAATAGATGTTAATGTTCGGGAGAAACTTCCATGTTTATTAGTTATCCGAAATAAGTAATGACAAATATAATTTTTATGAAATTTAGGTCATCTTTTGTATTTGAAGTGATAAAACATAATTTTATTTAAACTTTCCGTTTTAGTAGATTATCATGAAACTTAGAATAGAGACCTAATAATTATTAAATGCATGGGCACGTTATCGCATAGAAGATTGAACTATAAAACCTTTAAGAAAGGGTTTTCGCTCATTTGTAATTAATTTCCTTACAGAGACTAAAGAAGTGCCCTAACAAACTTCCGCCAATTTTGTTTGAACTTATAAAGTTATCCGTTTAGTTTAGGTAGTAGTGTGAAAATCTTTAAAAATTCTTCTTCTGTTCAAGGGATCAGACAAAAATTTTTCCATTATTGAAAAGTTTAGTAATACAAGGCAACACTGACAAATTTATTTTTTAATTCAGACATCAAAATGTTTAACGAAATTTAGAATAGTCTTTGATGAACTTTGTCTCAAAAGTTTGGCACAAAATCAATGCAAAAAGTAATTAAATATTAGGTTAACTTAAAAAAATATCCTGAACAGTTTTATTACATTCAACTAAAGTTTAAAATCAGTTGTACTAAAATCACACTTTTGATTTTCAGCTGATTTTAATAATAAATGTGATTTCGGGTATTTTATATATTGCATTGAATTACTAAAAAATAGCTTTCAAATGAGTGTCACTCTTTGAATTACGTAACGATTATTTTCACTCAAGAGGGCGCTAGAATCAGAATTTGTTAAAGTATTTCTGAATTCATAAAATTACCTTTTCAAAATGTGCCACACTTGGTACATTCTTATCTTTAGGGTTGGTTCACCCTACTGCTAGAGGTTGAAGTCCAATGCTGCAATCAGGAAAAAAAGTGTCCCCCTCCAAACTAAAATCGACGGGTCCGAGCGATTTTCCACATTTTCATTTTAAAGCCGGAAAATCGAGGTGTTAAGTTTTCGTTGGACCACCCTGTATATAAAATAAATACTTTAAGGAACGAATACTAACAAAAACAAGAGAAATTAAAGTAGATCATTTATTACATATGGACGGTTAAGAGAACGTAACCCACCATGCAACATGTTCAAAAGAGTTCCGTCTTCGTTAAGATGATGCTGTCACATTCGTACATAGTCAGGGACAACTATGAAATAATAAATATCTACACTCAATAGAATGCCTGAATATTTTCATAATATCATATATTTTGTGGAAAATCGTTAATTCTAGACAATTTGGATTACCGATTTTATCATCTATTTTCTTGATATTTTCCTGTATAACCCTGTATCGTAGACTAAGGGTAAAAAGAGCTTAACTTTCCTATCTCCATTTTCTTTAATTTTTAAAAACTATGACCTTATAGTCATTCAAATACCATGAATTTATACTGAAAAACCTGCAATGAACGATCATGTAGGCTGTGAAAACAAATTGTTACTTATTTTGACGTATCTGTCAAAAATAATTTCTTAGCACAAAACATTTGTGTTTCTTATTAACAAGTGTTTTGTTTAAATGTTTCTACTGTCTAATAAATTGTTGTAAAAAGTAATATAATAAATATAATATAATTTAATATAATGTTTCGTTCAGTTTCTTATTAATAATTTTTACGTTGGTTAAACTCTATGTTTTTTTGTGTTAATTATGGCTTTTGCAAATAGAGCAAACTGTTATGTGTGTAACAGAAATTATAATAGACGACAAATGAATCGTCTCTATGTCGAAGAAAACATTTTACAGCAAGAACTTGCAGTTTTTGGACGTGAAGATTTTGAAAGACCACCTTTGAATATTGATGAAGATAGTAAGGTATGTTTTAATTGTTTTCAAGTTATATTGGTAGACATCAGAGCCATGGAAAATAATCCCAACTGTCTCAGAATCAACGTACTTTTTCCAGCTAAGTCCAACGCTTGCATGGTATGTAATGCTATTGAAAATATTCAGAGGCTCTCTATTGAGTGTAGGGTAAATATATTTATTGTTTCAAACATAGTTGTCCCTGACTATGTACGAATATGTCAGCATCATCTTAACGAAGACGGAACTCTTTCGAACATGTTGTAAGGTGGATTACGTTCTCTTAACCGTCCATACGTAATAAATGACCTACTTCAATTTCTCCAGTGTCTTCGATCAGCTGCTACCAGTAATAATGGTCGAACCTATGAAGATATAGATAACTTTATAGAAGACAAATTTAAATCGTTAACATCGATTTCCAAAAATAATTTCAACGAATTATATGAGACCTGCAATTTTTTTGAACAAGATGGAAATCGTGTAAATATAACAAGAAAATACTTAACAACTTTTCTCCTAAAAATGAGACACGGTTTATCAGATAATTTTTTAAAAGTTATATTTCAATATCCTTCTCGACTAGTAACTAGTTTAGTTATTAATAAGGTGCGGTTATGTCTAATGCAACGATTTGTACCATATAATATAGGATTTAACGCCAGAGCCAACTATATAGACAGACATGTCTCTGGATTTACAAACACACTGTATAATCCTAATCCTGACATTCCAAAGCCATAGTGTATATAGACTGCACTATAACAAACTCGAAAAAGTTCTAATTTTAGAGTACTTAGACAATCGTACTGCTATTATAAAATGCAGCATTTGGTAAAACCTGAATTGATAGTCGCCCTGATGGTTACATTCTGGCTATTAATGGACCATATTTTCGGACTTCCGAAACAATGATGCCACTATTTTACAGTATGAACTAAACAATTACATTAATGGAATGAGAGCTTGGTTTCAAGAAGGGACATTGCAATTGTAGACAGTGGATATCGAGATTCTGTTCCGTTATTGCAAGAGTATGGGATCAACTGTCTTCTTGTTGAGGACAGGCTCAATTAACACCTGATGCTAATTTTGCTCGATATATTACAACCACACGTTGGATAGTCGAATCTCGTAATGGACATTTGAAATCTATATTCAAGTTTTTAAAGAACACTATTTCGATACACCATGCTGCTAATTTAAACGAATATTATCAGATAGCTGGAGCTCTTATTAATAAATTCCATCCCCCAATAACCATGCCCGGTACAATACAAATGGCGGAACAAATATTAGGTAATTTGGACGAAGTAAATATTATGCAAGCACGGGTTGAAGCTGAAAATCTACATTTAAGGGACGGTAAGTGGGTTTTACTAAATAACTTGCATGCTCATGAGTTCCCCCGTTTAGATTTACACTATTTAAAGCATCTGACTGGAATTTATCATGTAAACTTGGCAAAAAGTTATATTCAAGACAAACTTCAAAGAGAAGAAACTAATATTCTTCAATTTGACGAATTGGTGGAGGATCCGAACATTATACGAATCCGAGTGTACTCCAGATTTCGTAATATATGTAAATATATGTTGTGGATATCTTTTACGATTGACGAAAATGTCGATCATCAACCTTTAGAATTTCACTATTATTGTACTTGCAAGTCGGGAGCTAGAACTTTAGGAACATGTGCTCATGTGGCCATTGTATTATGGTTTTTGGGTTATGCTAGATATGAACAAAATATGAGATATCCATCTATTCAACTCTTAAATGAAATTACTGATGCAGCTGAAAGGATGTTGCCAGAAAATATTGATCATGATCCAGAAATTGTAGAAAATTAAATATTTTCAGTACCTACCTAACTTTAGTTCATTTCGTTTGTTTCTTCTTTCTTGACTTGGATTAAATTCTACACATGTACTTATTTTTGTTAGTATATTCGTTTCTTAAAGTATTTTATATATTTGTATGTTTCATTACAATAGACCTGCATTTCCCAGGTTAAAGTGGATTAGGCTTATTGGGGATACCACTTAAAAAAAAGCGCGCCGGGAACTCAACCTCTATAGTTGTGAGATTACTTATAATCTAGATACATTACACCTATAAGTAACTTATTCAAACTGATTGCAGATAGGTATGTAGATAAATAAAATAATTTGCGTCTTCGGATATTTGGCTCTAATAATATTTGCTCTTCGGAGGTTTGGCTCACTATTAATACATTATTTGTTGATATTATATGTTACATATTATTTGTTTCCTTAAACAAATAACGTTAGAATGACATAAATCATGAATGATTAAATAAAATAAAAACATTTATGAGCTCAGGTATAAGCGTATACATTGTAACAGGCTTGTCATCACAAAGTCGATAGAAAAAAACTGATCATAGTAACTTCGCAAAACTTCCATAGGGGACTAACAAACTCAAATTACAGACAAAGAAAAAAGTAGAGAAATTAACGGAGGAAATATTAAATTACAGGGTGATTCGCAAAAAAAATCAATTTTCGTAATTTTCTACCTTAAATATCTTGTGAATCACCCTGCATTTAATTTATAAATCATAAATTTTTGAAAATGGTTCAATGTCGACTACTGACTTGTATTACAAAATATGTAAAATAGTAAAAATAACCTGCAGAATCGATCAACTTTTTGACTCACCCTGTATAAAATGTTTTTATATCTTGTTATAATAAGTCCAACTAAAATAAATTCAGACCAAATATTAATATTTTCATATTCCTACTGTAAAGTAGAATACACAGCATCAACAATTTTTTTTGGTAATTATTGAATCACCCTGTATCAAATAATACTTTTTCTACACAAATCAATATTATTTGATGTTATTAGAATACTATTACAGCAAAAAATCCTTAATACATTATGAAAATTACATTTTAATACGTTTTAAAAATGGCCATTTTTCAACTTCATCACCCTGTAAATTGAAAACTGGCCATAGGATTGAGTTGTGCCCATGGGCACTATTATCCATGAAGTCGATATCTTCAACATCCCAAAAAGTAAAGCAAATTAACCGGAATCCATTTCTCTATAAGCCGGCTGCCTGGTCGTTTGCTGATAAATTTTTTTTCATAGAGGCCTAGTTAAACTGAATGATTTCATTAATGAACATCATGCTGATGACGATAAAATGTTTTCGCCAGACTTACTGTAATTCCTTTACGCTAGGGAAGCTCAAAACTGTCTCAACGCACATAACGTACCATTCGTACCACGAAACGACAATCCCCCTAATTTACTTCGGGTTCGCCCAATAGAAGAATTTCGGACACTTTTGAGTAGAAACGTGTATGATGGAGGATGGCAAGTCGAAAACGAAGAACAGTTAAGACGGAGGATTTACAGAAAAACACGAGAAAAGATATTACAGCCGCCAAAACCTTATGCGAGACGTTCGTAGAAAATTGTGTCTTGTTGAAAATCACGGATCACTTCATTTAAGTTAAGTTCTCAATTTTATTAATTTTGTTTCATAGATATAAGTTTAAGTAAAACATATTTGTTTTTAAAACTGAACATAATATTTTGTGCCCAAACTTTTGAGACATACGATAGAAGCAGTTCCATGGAACTTTTTTAAAGAAATTGAACGGGTGAAGATTGATTTTACATATACCGCCAAGTTTCCCCAAGATCGGCCATGATGTTGGGATCTGTATCTGTGTGGATGTATGCTAGTATCGACGATGACTCTAGAACAAAACAACTATGTACTTAAAATATTGTATTTAAGCTTGTTTTCATATCGCTTGGAGCAGATTAGATTTTGGGAGAAATCCAGCCGCGGAGAACGGGGGTTTATTATGAGGAGTTTTTGCTTTTTATCAAATATTTCTAACACAGCTGTATATTTCAAAAATATAAAAATACCTAGATATAGATCAATTAATTATGTTCACTACAATTTTTTGATTCGACGCGTACTTTAGCGGCAAAAAAGCTCCTAAGGTAGAATTTAAGTGTTACTTCAATATTTGAATAGCGATTAAATTTATAAGAAAAAGTGTAGACATATTTTTTAAAGAAAATTTATTTTTACATAACTTTTCTTTATAAAGTTTCTTAACATAACGCAAGGTAAGTTTAAAAATTAATTAAATATGAATGAAAATGGTTAAACTATTATTGGAACTTATTTTTAAGTTAGCATGTATTTATGCATATTAATCTCTATCTGACATAAAGTTTTAAACGTCATTTTGGAATAGATTATTGTTTTTGTTTCGACAATGTTGCCTGTTTTCGTTATGAACGTATAATAAAGTTATCCTAAAAAAATTATAATTAAAATTATTTAATTTCTTTTAAGGTTTTAAGATAGCACCTAGATGTCTATTAGCCTCTGTTTGACATGAAGTTTTAAACGTCGGTTTGACTTAGATTATTGTTTTTGTTTTTACAATGTTGCCTATTTTCGTAATGCACTTATTATAAAAGAGGTTGCATAATCATCCTAAAAAAAGTGTTATTAAAATTTCTGTTAATTTCCATTTTGTAGATTGGAAGGCCGTGTGGTGTTCTATACCAGATATTTTGTGCATCTATTTTGCTTCTCGTTGTCTGGGTAATGGAGAACTGACACATTTGTTGAAACTGGTTCTGGAATATTTTGAAACAGTCCACTTAGGATTGTCCTCCTTGCTTGCCCTTGAGTACAAAGAAGTAAATACGTCGACACAATAAATCAAGGTGCCGCGAATTTCTTACTCATCGGTACTGTATGATTTTTCCGTGTGGTCTTTCCGAATTCAATGTAAAATCCGGGCATTAGAAACCGATCCACATAAATCTGCCACAACCATTTGTTGTTACCAATAATTCGAAATATTTCTATCCTTTAGATCTGTACCGCCCGTATGACTATTAAGTGGTGGACTGCATAGGGCATTTCTATTGCAATATGTATTTATTTCTGCTGCAGAGTAACGACGAGTTGTCTTCGTGGGTTGTGCCCATAACAATTTGAAGCTATATGTACTACAGAGTTATCTTTCCATTGAATAACAATTACATTCTTTGTGGAACTTGTACATGAGTCTACTGCACCCCTGACTGATTACTTCATTGCAGTTTTGTTTAACGAACATTGTTATACTCTAATAACACTTCATTTGGGAAAAATGGTGTGAAATTATTTACTTATTTATTTTGCAAGCTTTCAAACAGAAATTCTGTCCTTCGTTAGGCGTAATATCAACGTGACACACTGTTGTAGACTGTATAACTTACAGTTCTTGAAAATAGACACCCAGGTATCGAACAGTTCATATCCATTTTCCTTGTTCAAGTTGGTAGGCTGTTTGAAAATTTAAGTAATTTCTCGTACCTTCCTTGATACCAATTCCTATAGTTAGCCAGAATTTTTGTGTTTTCAAATTTTATATTGTGCATAGTGTTTAAGCCATGTTGAGCAATTATTGATTTAGTAGGATGAAGTAAGCGTAAGTGTCTTTTGTGTTCTGTTGACCTGGTGTTAATGCTTCTTCCAGTTTCACCAATGTAGAGTTTACCACAGGGGCATGGTACTTCGTAAACACCACAATATGTAATAGAAAGTAAAGATCAGTAGAGTTGTAAAGTGAATGTATGGTGTGGTATCTACAACTTATCGATAATAGGACCATTCCCTTTCTTGGAATATTTTCGGAAAGATATTTGCAATTTCTGCAGACAGAACTCTCAAATGTTTTGGACAATATGCCATTACTGCAAAGAAGAGACCTGTACTTTCAATAAGATGGAGTAAGTATTCATTGTAGAGTGGATGTAATAATATGGTTAGATCAAAGGATAGGTCGTTTTTCTCAAAATCCTTGGCGGGCTAGTTCACCCGATCTTACGCCGTTAAATTTTTTTATGGGGATATTTAAAAAATAAGGTATACAAACAGGCCATTCAGCAATGTTGAATTTTACAAAATGTTATTCAAGATTGCATCCGCAAATGTCGAAAAACGGGTATAAACAACTGCGCAGAAGAACAGTGTTATGTATGGAATGAAACGGGGGACATATAGAGTTTGATTAGGTTGAATTAGTCTACTTACTGCTTGCTTTGTGTATTTTATTGTGTTTGCAATGTTTCTTAGTGATATTTTGTAGTTTTAGTGTTCTTCATCCTAATTAATTAAGTTATGTTTGTAACCATTTGAAAAAGGCTTGGATGAAAATATGAAAATCTTGAATAAAGTACACTGGCACTATTTTTTCAAGCATATCCAAAAAAGAATATTGGCTTAGTTAAGTTTAGAATAGAAGAATGGATCGTTTAGAAGGAATTGAGACTAATTCTAAATTTCTTACTTAAAGTTTTGTCTATGGGTGATTGCAACAAGGTCAGAGGTCCGAAAATTAATATGTTTAGTTTTTTCCAAATCTTTGCGAGACAATAAAGGAAAATATTGCCCAAGAATTTTTTTAACTTTTACTGTTTTATGTAAACCAAGCGAAAAAAAATATTCTGTACTACTTTTAAACTTCTCAATATATTGTCATCTAACCCCATTTTTCACATATTTAAAGCGAATTGTTTAAATTTGCCGCCATGACCCCAAGCAAAATTTTTTGTGATATCTTAATAATAAAATATTTTTCCATTTCTTGCAGAGTCTTTCTCTGTCACTGTATATTGTGATTCCAATCTGGCTTACGATTATTTTTAAAACTTTATAATGATTCAAGTTATAATTACCTACTACGTACATTATGAGGTACAAACACTAAATAAAATAATAGAAAAAGGATACCACATTCTTGTTAGAATTTTTATGATATGGAGGGAAATAATAATAGATTATATTACAAGTGAGTGAAATAAGCCGTTATAAGCAAGTGAGATTTTTGACAAATTCTCACGTGTTTATAATGGCATTTCACTCACGTGTGATATACGACGTTTTGTCCAACAGTTGCATTTTTTTTAACGAAAAACTTGAAGAAAAAAAAGTATAAAAAAGAGTCAAGCAGCCAGGTTTTGGTTGTCATGGTCGGTCGACCGGTTGTCATGAATACGTTGTTGATGAAAAACGAATTTTCGATCATATTTTCATTTTTACTAGTATAGAAAGATCATGGAGTTTTTACCAGAAAATATTCGACTATAAGCCGAAGCTGCATCTTTCGGATTACTTTCATCAAAATCTAAAGAAATTTACGACAAGGAATATTCATTCGTTATTCAAAGCTTGGAAGATTGAAAATGCAGTGCAATCAAACTTGGAGGAAGTTTTCTTGGCGTATTTTTTACAAAATGTTGGTTATCAAATTATGATTAATACGTTAATAAATTGCAATCTGGGGCACGTTATTTAGGCACGAAAATACAAGTCTTCGACTATGTGGGCACATTATTCAATGCTCAAATCTACGTTGAACGTCTATGAAAATGAAGATATTAGCAAATATCATAAGTTGACAGCTTTTATAAAACAACAGCATTCTGGATATACAGCCAAAAAATTATCGATTTTTTAAAGAGAAGAAATCAACAAATTTCTTGCAGACTTACCAGACGATAGCTTTTTATTGATAAAGGTACGTGTTTTACTTATTCTAAAGTTGGTTTACTAAATTATTGTTTTATATTTAGGTGGTTGCTGTTTTTGCAGTTTCTGGTGGGTGCAGATGTGACGAGCTGGTGAAGATGTGCATCGCATATAGAAGAAAAAAGTGATATTCTACTAGTTCATCTCCCATTCATAAAAACTCGCAAGAAGCGGCCTTTTACGATTTTGGGTGATGGTTTTGGCATTAGCCCGATAGAGCTGTATCGAAGATACCTAAGTTTGCATCCGAAGAAAATAACAACTAGCCGACTTTTTCTTAACTACCGACAAGGAAAATGTACCGTTCAACCAGCAGGTATTAACACATTCGGAAAAATGTCTACAAATATTGCCAGATCTCTGAAAATTAAAAATCCAGAAACATATACCGGTCATTCGTTCCGCACATCAGCAGCTTCTTTATTAGCAGATTGTGGCGCAGACATCACTAGTTTGAAGCGTTTTGGAGGTTGGAAAAGCGACAGAGTAGCTGAAGGATATGCCGAAGATTCCCTTCAACAGAAAATTACAATTTGGAATAAAATTTTGAACGACAAGAATGCTGACACTAAAATTTTGAACGACAGTAATGTTAATGCTGCCTCTTCAAGTACTGCTTGTTTAACGCTTGCTGCTCTCGCTACCTCTTCTACTTGTGGTTCTGAAGTTACAGTAACAGATACCAATAAATTGATGTCTCAAAAGGAAAATGGGCCCGCTTGTGTTAGTTTTGTTAATGGAATACAATTTCATAATGTAACTTTTCATTTTGCAATTAATATTAATAAATAGTTACCTTTCTTTAACCTTGTTTTCTTTATTTAAATAACCTTCTCTTAAAACTACAACTGTTTGATAAAACGTAGTATATTATACGTGAGTGAAATAAGCCATTATAAGCACGTGAGAATTTGTTTTATTCGCGCAAGCGCTCGTGCGTAAAACCTCTCTTATAATGGCTTACTTCACCGCCATATAAAATGTAGTCACTAGTGAATAAAATTTGATTTTAGTCACTGAAAACTAACGTATAAAACACGTGAAAAACTGCAACTGTTGGACAAACATTATTATTATTTTAAGAATAAGTTTGTTACGTTTTTATAACCTTTATTGTCTTGATCAAATAAAACTTTAAAAGCTTTCTAAACAAAAATATTAGATCCATATGATTAAAGAAAATCAAATTTCTCCATAATTATAATGTTAAATGATGGTATACCTGTATTAAAAAAATTAATAACTTAAATATATATTCTAAATTATTATTTCTGCTTTATAAAATTATAAAAAACGCACGCATTTATAACTAAAAAATGTGTTCTGAAATTAAAACTTACTTTTCCCAGTGCTCATTTAATAATTTAGGAGATATATTTTGGTTTTTATTTATGTTGATTTAATTTTTATATGAAGCTATACCTGAAATAAGTAGTCTCTAACAAGAAAATAACCAAAATTATATAAACTATCGATCTCAGTAAATGATAAGTTTAAAAAATAATTAAACTGTCAAATAAATATATGAAGTATGAAAAAGCCAATATAAGTCCGCCATAATGCTTAGGTGGACGTATTTGAGAAAACCCACTATGAAATCGAATTTTATTTTGGTGAAGACGACATTCCAATCAAATATTCAGTTAAATAATAACAAATCAAACAAAGCAATAATTTTCCGTTACTACTTGAAAACTGAAGTCGTTATTATACGTTGCTTCTCCTAATTTTAACTATAAATATACTTACTTCCATAAAAATTGCAACACCTAGAATTTATTGAACGATTTTATTGAAATTTTCGTCAATGATGTCTTTCATTAGAACAAACAAACGATTAAAATTTGAAAACAAAAGAACAAAAACTAAACATGTTTTTTTCAATAATGAGTTGCTCCGCCACGATTTGTAAAGCACTCATTTAGACGGCGTGGCATGCTATCAATAACGTGATCTATAGCTGCCTGTGGAAGGTGTGGTAAATTACCCAGTCGCCTACCGACCTCATCCCATACATGTTCAATGGGCGACAAATCAGGCGACAGAGCAGGCCATGGGAGGACGGCAATGTTAGATTTTTCCTAAAAACGTGTTGTAGCCCTTGCCGTATGAGGGCGCGCATTATCCTGTTGGAAAATGGGATTTTCCAGCCCCTGAAAATATGGAAGCGCAACGGGTTCTAGCACATTGACAATATAACCAGCGGCGTTTAAGTTGGCATCAATGAAGACCAAGGGTGATCTGCTACCGTAACATATTGCGCCCCTTATTATCACTCCTTGTGTGAGGGCTGTGTTCCACAAAAAATGTTGGATTTTTACGTTCTCCACGCATTCGTCTGATCCTCCGACGACCATTGTGGGCCCACAAGCAAAATCGGGACTCGTGAGTACACACACTTCGATGCCATTCTTGCGCCCAATTCGCTCTTTCGTTGATCCATTGTAGTCTGCGTAGACGGTGAAGTGGTGTAAGAGGAAGACATAAAAATGGACGATATGAACGCAGCCCATAAGACCTTATCCGGCGATAAACAGATGACATTGACATTCTGGGTCCTACACCTCTAATCCAATCATTTGCAATCGATCGAGTTGTTGAAAGTCTGTCTCTTGTGCTCAAAAGTCTTAAGCGACGTTCTTCGCGATCTGTAGTCCTGCGGGGACGTACCGATCCAGAGCGACGTTGTTGCACCCTTTCCTCGGGCCATTTGGACCAACATCTCAATACCGTTGAAACATTTCGGTTTAGACGACGAACAATTTCTCTTAGCGAAAGTCCGTCCTCTCTCATGCCAATAATACGGCCACGTTCAAAATCAGTCAATTGGGAAAAATGTTGACGTTGACGTACTCTTGGCATTGTTCCCAAGTTCAGAACGAAATTATGAATAAACAATTTGAAAAATTGGCAGTTAATTACACACTGATTGGTTTATTTCTTCAAATTTATTGTTACTAAGTGCAAAGGAAAAAAAAACTACTGGCTAGATTTTATTCAAATTTTAATCGTTTTTGTTCTAATGAAAGACATCGTTGACAAAAATTTCAATAAAATCGTTTAACAAATTATACGTGTTGCAATTTTATGGAAGTCAGTATATGTTAAATCCTTGCAATGCTGTGATAATATAACACAGTTAATTGGTAAGGATTTATTTAAACACTACGAAAAACAGCAAAACTTAAACGTATAAATAGTTAAAATTAAAAATTAAGACTTAGATTCTTTTCTTGTGTTAGAGTTTATATATATATATATATATATATATATATATATATATATATATATACACACACATATATATATATATATATATATATATATATATATATATATAATCGCTGGTCATTGTAAACTACCTGTGAGTCTGTCTTCATAAAATTTTCATGTTATTAAATTGAATGTTACGTTTAAATTATTTAAGGCATGTTCTGAAACGGCAGACCTCTGGTTGATTAAGTTTTTCAAAATTTCGTATTCTTTACGTCTAGTATCACACCTACGTTTTGTGGTTCCAATGCATACTTTACACTTTACACTTCAGAAGCTAACAGTGGATTTGAATCATGTTTACGTGATCTTAAATGTTATTTAACCTTTCTTGCAGGTTTGAAGTAAATCATGTATCAATTAAGTATGTTGCGTTGCTAAATATTCACTAGCACTAGAGCATCCAGCCCGTAAAGGCAATTTGTGCACTGGTGTGGGCGGGGTTCTTTACTTAAAGATCGTGAAAGGCACTTGTAGCAACTCCAAAATCGTCAAAATCGGGTAAAAATTTTGAAAAAGGCGCCACCTGTTGAAATCATTTATAGTGGAAAAACGTCATGAACTGATGTTATATTGGTCTAACAGGAAACCAAAACGTACAAAATCTACTACTTTTACAAAGTCTACTCCAAAAATATTAACGCCAGGTTCACCTAAACTTCAATAAAATCTTAAGCTTTAAATATGAAAGCCGCAAAATGCGAAATAAAACCTAAAACTCACTAATATTTCGATAAATCTAGGTCATAAATTATTAGCTTAACTAACCTAAAATTAACCGATCGAAATGGTAATTTAATTATTCAATTAAAAACGGAAAAATACACGTCACCACAAACTAAGCAAAAGCGATAAAAAATCTATGAAATCCTAAAATTTATCAAATGTCGATATCGGGATGTAGTACTTAACTTCAAAAATAAGTTACCTAGCTGCGATAACAAACAATTATATTCTTACCTGTTCGGCAAACCAAGCACTAGAATGTCTCCAGTCGATAAGTCGATACCTATTAAAATACTTCAAAGATATCTCGTAACTTTTCGTGATACCCTCGTATGCACAACAAAATACGATCAGCTGTTCGGCCGGCAAACTCATACTACGTTATCTACATGCATTATGTCAAAACATAATGAATCTCATTCCTCAAAAATTTACCGTTAATTAATTACTTAAAAAACCATAAATAACTTTCATCAAATGAAGTCAATTACTAGCAATCTTTAATGTGAATCAAAAGGTTTCTATTCGTTTAGCTTATTACTTTACGTCAAAATTGTAGCACAGAAGACGAATCACAATAAATCAATATCTACCAATAAAACAGTTATAAACAATAACAATGGTCGTATATTATGACATTTACATCTCAAATTTTGATATGGTTGCCTCAGAAAAACATTAAATTTCGCAATTCAAAAACAAGAAATCTAGAATAAAACGAATAAAATTTCACTCGGCGCTTACAAGGCCCTATGTAATATAAACAAATACCATTCCTTAAATACAACAGAAATAATACAAAATATCGGTAATATAAACGTGCGATGCACAGAATTTGCACAACAAAAGAAATCAGGATATAAACAATAAACTGTGAGGATGAATATGCTGTTTCCAAAATTGCCTGAAGGGCCTATATACGATAGATTACACAAGCAAACGTTTGCACCCTCCCACATCAACACAAAAACTAAAAAACACTATTATTGCCACCAAAAATAAAAAAATAAACGTTACCTTACATAACACCAACAACAAAGAGATGTTCTTCCTCCTTTGAACTACGATAATCGGTCGGACAACAGGTCCACCAGGTACTGAATAATTCGACAGTTGGCTACTACGGTACGCTTTCCATGTGAAATTTCACGAATGACAAATCTTATTCATATTTACTCAAACTTAATTTACGACAGTTACTTCAACCAAAACTACGTTAACTTCTTCATTTCATTCAACGGAAATGCACAACTATTTACAAAGCGTTAATTGATTAATTTTTACTTATTCAAACTTATTATTAGAATTCGGTATATCTATTTAAGCGACGTCTTCTTATTAACGATATTTACAAAGTTCTTGACGAATTTTATGGTTACACTTTCACTAAACGCTTTCTTTATTTGCAGTGATAATTGTTTGTTATGCGCTTGCCATTTACACGAACTCGTTAACTTCCACTTGAACTATTTACTTTTGATCCGCACACCAGGTGCGAAAGAACTCCAAAGGGGTTACGGCCAGCACCATTCGACACTGAACTCAAATTCCATGGACGAGAATATGTATACGGCACCGATACAATAAATACTCCAGGAGGCGAGAAGACACAAAATAATCCCCAATTAATGGTAACGAAATCAAATTTCCATGCTAGCTTCACTTAACCTCCAGATATTTCACTACCACCACACACCAACCTTCGTGTATGCAACGAAGCGCAAACGAGCCTTGGCCCTTACAGCATCATTCCAAGACTGAGGACATACATTCAAAAATACTTCAGTTACGCCATATTTGATTTTAAAAACGACAACTAATCATACTCTCATTACATTCAAATTAGAAACGATAGGTCCCTTCCACAAATGGTCGAGAGAGATTGCGTCATATTTTCGCCTTCACACAAGAAACTGCAAGGAAGCTTTTACACGTACGTACAGTACATTTGTACAAGTTTAATGAGTTCTGATTGTAATCCAGCCAAATTTTGCCTGCTCCTATAATGATTTTTAATTGAAAGTGAATCGGTAAATTGTACTGCAATATAATATTGGCTCCGTTCCTCAAATGGAAGTTAACAGAAACATAATACGAAAAACAACTTGAAATTTTGTTTCTCAATAACAAACGGCGTTTTTAATTTTAAACCTTACGAAAATTTATATCATAATTACCGTCCTAATTAAATTAATTCTAACAAAGAGATTCACTTTAAACCAGATACGACAAATTCTAATGCGAAATAGAATATAAAGCAAACGATATATCAATTTAATTTTAAAAGAACGTAAATTTACTCCTTCAATCCACGAAAATTTAGTAACTAAAAAAAGAAACGAGAAAAAAAAATGTACATATATACAGGGCGTTCAAACGCACATTACATGTTATCCCAGGGGTATTTCACTCTCAAAAAAATGTACACCTATTACCTTTTCATTTCCTTATTACCTAAATTACAGTAGCGCCGGGGAGAGGTGTCTTATGGCGGACTCGAGAATGGGGATATAATTGTTACTATGAAATGCATCTGTTTCCCTTTATGTCTTCTTACCTCTTCTTCTCACTTAAAGAAAGACGGGTTATATAATATACGCCTGCTATATATTTTTAATGCAGGACTTAAAAACATATGTGGATTCTAAAATCAAAGCGCATGACGCTGTCATATGTCTTCTTGACTATTTAACCTCAAATTATTCTTCGTATTTCGTTTCGTATAATCGTATCGTGTTTTGACAGAGCGGCTTAAATTTGAAAATAACGTAGGAACATTGACGATATTTTGTTGGTATTCAAAATTACTTACTATATGAACCAATAACGATATACATTTTTAAAATCTTAAACCATGCTTTACTAAAAGATGAGTCATAAGACACCTGTCGCCGGCCCGACCTTATCATCGTATTACCTATGTATTTCTTTCATTACCTACTTTATTTCCGTATTGTTACCTTGGGAGTTTCAAAATTACCCAAGTATTACATAATATTACCTCAGAATAAACAATAAGTTCTGAAATATTGCGTTTTATCAAAAGAACTCTACATGTGATTAGTAAGTGAATTTTTATTTTATTATATTTTCTAATATTTTTTTATTAGGTTATAAACTTTCTAATTCATTTTTTCAACCTCGTTTTAACTCTTCAAAAATATTGTTAATTTTTATTCTATCAAATCTATTGATGGTAAATGGCAACGTGTTCAAATGGACCGTAAAAATAAAAATTTTTTTTTATTTGAAGAATTTTCCATTCTTGGGCCAATTGAACGTTTATACATTTTCCTTGAAAAATTTTATTTGGTGAGCAGAGCCGCCGATATGTTTGATTCAAATAAAGTTGGGTAAGACTCATTCTTAAAATTACACCAACTAAGATTTAGGGACGCAAGTCTTCATTAAATCAGCAAAGTATCTTTTAATTAATATTTTTACCGGCAGATGTCTCCACATAAATTTCCATAAAATGTCAAAGAAAGTTGAAAATTATTGATTGTTTTTTATATTTTGAACTAGAAAAGTTATCCATTATCTCCACTTATTTTATTGGATGGTCAAAAATATTTTGCTGCGACAGTGAATTGTTATAAGTTAGGACATGGTTTGATTATAATTACATACCACCATAATACATAACCTATATGTTTGTAAGTAAACAAATACTTTTTTTGTTTATTATAAATTAAATCATTTCAGGTGGAAAAATTGGTAAAAGTTGCAGTTAGTTTGTTATTCTCAAGATTTATAACAGCCCTTCTAGAAGCATAATTATTGCTTCGTAATCGACATAATTCTTGTAGATACTTTACGATAACATAAATATCGATACATTTTTGTTTTTCATTCTTGTAAAATAAAGTGTGTACATTGTAATGTAGTTCGAAGTTTATCGAAATTATAGATGTTTAATATTTTAATTTAGCACATGGTTTAAATAGATTTCATATTGCTCCAAGTTAAATGATAAGCAATTTACATAAATTAGTACGTGTATCCTATTGTAGAGTTATCAATACGTTAACTAAAAAATTAGAATATTTATATTACATTGGAATTAAAACATTTAAAAATTATTCACCACCAGTGTCACTCTCAGAAGTGAAATCGTTAACAGATATAATTAATGGTTGCACAACCTCAAAATGTTTTTCAATTTCCCACCACTCTAACATAGACACTTCGGCATCCTTAATGCATTTCTGCTAATATGTCCCATCAATTCGTTGTAAGGATTCAATCCATATTTCTTTTACATGGTCATCGTTAAATTTGGAATTATGTCTTCCTATATTTTTGTTGTAGTGTTGTTTGCAGTTTGCCCACACCAGTTCAATTGGAATAAATCGACATTAATATGGTGGTAACCGTAATATTCCGTATTAACACTTGTGTGCTATTTCATCTATTTCGTACACCTTTGGTATTGCTTTATCTGCAACTAATTGCTGTAATTCTTTTTAAACATGCTAGGTTCATAAGCTATGTTGTGCTTTAATAGAAAATAACATATTTATTCCTTCTTAGATGAATTATTTGGAATTTTTTGAGAAGTTTGGCATGATAACTAGCATTGGCCATTACAATTAAAGATGGTTCGTTTGCAATTAAATTATTTTCAAACCATTTTGTAAACAACTCCGGACACATATCTCCACTTTGTGACTTTGTAGAAAACAAAAGTGAAGCATCGGAAATCAATCCATCTTTATTACTTGCATGAACAACTATATATTTAAAAGATACAGTTGTTTATTAGGAACTATAATGTAATAACTAAATTACAACAAATCTTTTTCCTTCGTCCATTGGCTTCTTCTTTACGCTTTCGATAGATTTATCATGCCAGCTTCTTTTGTGCGATCCTCCATTGAAAATCCAAGTTTCATCTAAGAATACAGGGTTGTATAATTTTTCTTCTTTATTTTTGTAATATTCTTTTAAGAATCGTTCACGATTGGCAGCAGTATGTGATTGTTCCAGTAACCCTCTCCTACCATCATCTACTTTAGATGAAAAGTCAATGGAATGTAAAAGACGTCTTAAACTTCATCTACTGTAATCGAAAACTTGACTATTGTTTAATTCTTTTTGTAATGATGCCAGCGTAACGTGTATACCTACAAAAACAGGTATAGTACTAGACATGTCTTGCATGTTTATATTTACATTTTGAATGCATTTTATAAATTTTTTTCTTTACAGCATCATTCATATAGTCATCAACTTCGGTGGACTTAGATTCCGTACGTTTTCTCCGCTTAGCTGGTGACTGTGGAGGGTTATTTTCTTTTCGTGCTTCTGTAACCCTTTTTTTATAGCACTAACTGTATTTATACTAACCCCACATGATTCAGACGTGCGCTAAGAGTAACCCTTCCGAGTATCATATTTTACACAATATTGTACTACATACCTGCATAACAGATTTAAATGGAACGAGTGCCTTTTGATTGCCACGCTCTCGTTCAAAATAATTACGTTCATAACTACGAACTGCGCTTGAGATTTAAGGTGCGTATTACATAGCATATCTAAAATTTTGTAAATTTGTAACAACCCATTTTGAGTTGTAGCAAATATACCGTAATTTAATGTCTTTCGTTCATTCAGTTGTAAATGTAAGAAAAAATTTTAATTAATTTTGCATTATAGCTATGAGGTAGGCAACTTAATTTGTATTTTGGTGTAACTTAAGTGCATATCTTCTTAAGGGTATATATTTCTTAATGGTTTATATTCCCACTTCAAATTATTTTTCTGATCATTTTATTCGCGCATTACGTCATCGTGATTTAATTCTTTGCGCGCAAATCCTTTCGCATACGACTACCTCGTCTAATTTCAAAGGATCCATTTTTTTCACTTCCTGATGAAGGTTATGAGAAGCAGAAAGCTTTTTTTGGGTTTTTCACCTAAATTTTGTGCAAGTGCCATTAATTTGATGGTAAGATACCTTTTAACTCATAATACTAAAAATTGAAACATTTGCTCTTTTCAGGCACTTTTATTTCACTTTTATTTTACTTTCCTTTCTTTTATTTTTACTTAATTACATTTTAAATACGCATTTAATTTTACTGTTGCGTACGCTTTCATTTTATGATTGCAATTTTTATTGGAAAATTTCAAGATAATATATAATATATAATATATATAATAAACGGATTATTCCATTTCATGAAGATAAATTTATAAGAAATAAAATTCCAGTTTGGGTATGGCTTACTACGTAAATCATTATTACAAGACATTGCGCAATATTTATGCAAAGATGACATCACCTTAGTTGAAATTTCCGTAATCATTTAGATACCAGACGTTATTAAAAAGTTTGTGTACAAGATTTTACGAACAGGTATTTGATGTTTAATGATTTTTTAGTAATTTAAGGCTATTTTTAAGATATATTTTATTTAACCCTATCATTTTAACTGTTAATAAACATAGTTGTATATTTTTTATTCATTTTACATTGTGATAAAATTTTTATTGTAGAACTCGGTTTAGTTATTCCGAGCATTATTAAAAATAACTTGGCGTCCGAGATCATTTTTATTAGTGTTACATTGCAATTCTTTTATATTGATGTTCAATGGAAGTAAGCTAGCAGAAAATTGTGGTAATCAAGCAAATCAAAAAACTGGTCCTATATTAATTTACCGATTGGGACAAAGGCATTATTTGTGGTGAATGGTTAGTATCTCCAATTAGCTTAACGATTTGTTTTGGAGAACATTTATTTAACACTTATTTCTTTATTATATTATATTAAAACGTTTTCATATTTTATACGATTACCAGTTCGACCACTTTCATTATAAATTTTATACAAATTATGTAAAAACGTTACCAAATTACCGATAATTTACTGTACAAGTAGATGTGAAACTGTTTTTGATAAAAAGTAAAGCAAAAGCGCATAAATAATAATTTCAAAAAATGACAGGAGCGACAGATGCTGCTTCTTAATCACTACACACGTTTTAATGCGCTAATATGAATTGTACAGTAGATTTATGCTTTTATGGCGATCCTTCTCTATTACATGCAGTACTGCCCCACAAATATTTTATTTAAAAATATTTTAGGATGTAATGCTTGTGCTCATACTATTAAAAAACTAATAAATAGGAATTGATCATATCATTTTTAACAGTAAGCTGAGTTAATAGAGTTTAATCACGATAAAATTTAAATTAAAAAAAATCCGAATGAAGGGAATTAATTGTCGTTTGTCTACACCCCACCCAAACAGCGTTCATAGTTTAAGTAGGTGAAAATTTACCTTCTGATCCCACTTAAAAAGTTTTACCATTCGAGATTCATGCTGTTTATGGAACAAAATAAAACTTATAATCGTACTCGCAAAAAAACCTTTTTTTGTAATCGTTACTGGTAATACATAAACAGTGGTATGTAGCTAAATATATACACTTTTTGTCTATATATTTAATTTGATATTTGCCAACAAATATTTCAAAATTGAAATTTTTTCTAATTTTATGTAATCGATTACAAAAATTTTGTTCGCAACTCATGTGCTGTTATATTTTTAGTGCCCCGCCTTATGTTTTATCCCTCGGCTACGCCTCGGGTAAAAACGAACGGCGAAAATAACTATTTTAAATCTTCTTTTTTTGTTATTTATCAAGTAATAGTATAACAAAACATACTAAATTAATAAAATCTACAAAACACGTCCACTATTGCTTACAAATTAGATAACCGTAAGGCGTAGAAATTGTTTTAAGGGGGCTTTACGACATTTTGCAGAAGTAAAATTTTTAATAAATAGCTAATATGTCAAGAGAACTCAACCGTTCCTGAACCATTGTAGATTTTAAAATACTTTTTGTTTTAGAAAGGCGATTGAAAGATTGTTCTGCTTGAGCTACGGTTGCAGATAGAGTACAAAAAAGTCTTAATGATATAACAATGTTTGGAAACAACGTATCGATTTTCAATCTATGAATTTCATTTAAAGATTAAGTGGGGTAATATCAATGTCCTGAAAATTTTCAGAAAAGATGCTTTTAAGATGTTTTATTTCTTCTTGAATTGAGTATAGATATCTGCGCAGTAATGATTTTGAAGACAATTGGCTCGCTCTTCAATTTCTATATCTTCTGAACTTAAAAATCTCCGTACCACACTAAACATGTTCATAATTTTGTTAGCTTCTTCAAACTTGTGGATATATTTAAAATAACAGCACCTAAAATTGAATAAAACACTTTTACTTTAAAGTATTCCTCCCCACTAACTTCTTCTAATGATTCATTTGATAAGGTTTCGTCGAAAACCGTTTTTCTTTTGCGCTTTCTAGTTTGGTTGACATTTCTAAATTATCAGCTACTGGTTAACATTCATTTAAAGTGTTTGCTATATTTCTAATAATATTAAGGTGTTCGAACAATGAATTTAGATTTTTAGCCTCAATGCCCAAAGTAACAGATACTGTTTGAAGAAGAATAATTTTATAATTAGTAGGAGTAAGTGCTTTTAGCCACGTTAAAGCCATTAGGAGGCACTCAAAGGAGCCCAAATAAGATGAAATGCCATTTAAATCAACTCGTGCTTTCGGTGCTGCATTAAGCTCAATAT
Source organism: Vesta saturnalis (assembly GCA_036346205.1). Taxonomy (NCBI): domain Eukaryota; kingdom Metazoa; phylum Arthropoda; class Insecta; order Coleoptera; family Lampyridae; genus Vesta; species Vesta saturnalis. The sequence goes on along the minus strand of JARFJB010001349.1, from coordinate 1,089,692 downwards.
CCCTCTAATGGCGTCTTTTACTCTGGGAGACTTCTGACAGACTGGTTTAACACTTTCTACTCTAGCTGACCAGCGAGTCGTAGAAAGGGAATGTAGGGAAACATTAATTTTATTTTTTTAAATCTCCCACCTGGAAGGGCTAGCACTAAATATATTAAAAAGCTTCTGAATTATTCCAAAAAAGTTACAGTCTGAGAACAACATTCTGCTGCATGGACACCACACAAGTTCAAGTTACAACACGACAACCGCATGGGGATTTAGGGCCAAAATCCTTGCCTTCACGCCCTTATATTGTCCGCTCATGTTACTCTTATTATCATATCCCTGTCTACGACAATCTTTTATGCTAATATTGAGTTTTTCCAGAGGTTCTTAAATCATATTAGCTATTGCTTCTCCAGTTTTTTTATTGCAGTCGCAGATATCAATACTCAGAAGAGATAAAGCATCTTAAAAGCATCTTTTCTGCAAATTTTTAGGACACTGATATTACCCCACTTAATCTTGTAAATGAAATTCATAAATTGAACATAGATACGTTGTTTTCAAACATTGTTAACAAATTCCAAAAATCTTTCAAAAACCTCGTATTTGCTACTTTGATTTAGCCAGACATATCGAAAAATAAATGTTATTTATTCATCATGAGAAGTATCTGGAGTAGCATCAACAATTATTATATATAATATAATATATTGCCAGCTTTTTCTCGTTCAAAATTTTTTACATGACCTATTCAGCACAGTGTGAAATAAATTCATTTTGGATGTCAGCCGACAGATAATGAACGCTTTTTAGTTTCTTGTGAAGATGCAACAACTTCTAAATACTTTGCTAATAGGGCATCATAATTTTCTAGCAACTCCAATATGCCTAGAAAATTTCCTTTGCTTGTATTTCCAACTAAATGACACGATCCTCTTAATGCTAGCTCTCTTTCAGATAAAAATAAAATAACATGAAGAAACTTCTGTAATAGTCGTTTCCACGTTCCTTTTTCCTTTCTAAAGATTTAAAAATCAAGCTTTTTATTAAAAATATTTTCTTCCATACTCGGCCATTCTGGATATAGGGAGCGATGACTGATGCTGTTTTCATGTTCACGTATTCTGTTATATAATCTTTTGTAGCCACTTGAAGGGTCCCACCCATGTTTAGTAACAGAACGGGAAGGTACATGTGCATTTGCTAATGTATTAAGTAACCAGCAAGGAAAACAAAATAGTGATTGCTTCATAGGCCAGTGTCTCGAAACAACCTCTACGTTTTTCATATGTGCATTTAACACGTATTTGGGAAATTGCTTTCCATTGCTATCAATAGAAAGGTGCGATGGAGTGGGCTCAGGTCCTTTCACACAGCTTCTTCTATATCGGTAGGAGCGGGGTTTATTTTAAAATTGCCTATATCGAAATATCGACGTTCTCGATATTCAAATAAATACTTGATATATCTTGCTTGACATTAACTACATTTGAGAGTTTTCTGTCCCGAAAATCTTCATCGTTTTCCCACTTTGAATTCGTGGGGGGGGGGGGGAGGGGGATACAAGCTCGGGCAATGGTAAATGGTAAATCGGTCCTGTTAGTGTGTATCTTCATCTACGCTCTGACATATCTCAATACTCTATCCTGATTCGTATTATGTATCGTAATATTTTTCGACTTCAACTTTTATACTGTTCTTTTAAGATTTGTTCTTCCCTTGGGTCCTCCGGAGGATCTTCCTCTTCGGAACTAAACTCTTTATCATTTTCTGAAGTCTCAGTTATGAAATTCTAAGATTCACTGATCGATCCAAATGTGGATCCGGTAGTCACGAGTTTCATCATCTTTATTTTCTTTTGTTTATTACTGATTCTTTTTCTTCTCTGTGATTTGGTTATTTTTTTTTCTTAGTGTTGCTTTTTTTCTGTTCTGATTCCGTGTCTGGTTCTCCAACACTACTCTCACTTTCATTATGCGATGTGTTTTCAACACACTTTCAATGAAAAGTCAACATAGCGTAGACCTTGTTATAGTTTTTTGTTGACCATTGTTTAAAGTGATATTTAGAAATTTACTTGATTTGCTGGATTTTGACCCGTAATCTTTTAAACGTAAATCCTCCCAGTTCAAAACCGCTCTCGATTTGGCTCTCTCTCTCCAATTCGTTTGCACCTCGGCTTGACTATAACCCCGACTATAACGAACAAGTTGTCATGGATATAATGATACAAGTGTGCATACGAGTGCGCATATCTCGGCGCATACGCGTAACCTCATCTACCTCTTTTTATTACTTGATTATTTCTTTTATTTCTTGAATATTAACTTTTATTACCCAAGTATTACCTAATATTGCCCAAATATTACCTATATTATTATAGTACTGAATGTGAAAGTGGACAGACGTAACACACATTAGTTGTAAATTTTCTTAAATATGGCGAAGATTAATGAACTCTCGCGGATCATAAGCTGCCTACAACAGGCAACAAAAATGAATTAGTTCTAAGACTACAAGAACAACCGCGTAATTATTGTGTCACTATCAATGGTGAGGTATGTTATAAAGACAATGGATCCGGCGCTTCTACAATGAAAAATACTAAAGCTAAATGGACAAAAACTTATCAGTGTAAGATACATAATTTAGAAAATAGGATCAAATATTTAGAATACTGGGTTAAGAAATTAATCAAAAACGGAAGTCAAAGCGTATAACGAATGTGAGGAAGAATAGAAAAATTACTTCGATAAGAATGACAATGCTATCACAAATACCACGCAAGTAAACATAACCGATAGCCCTCAACTTGAGGTTTTGAATCAAAATTGTTCTCTAGTAAATAAAACTATTGATAAAACTATTATCCAGGAAAGGTCATCTGGCACCTGCGAAAAACGTAAAATATTAATTTTAGTCGATAGCCAGGGTATAGGATGTGCCAAAATCTTAAATGATCTAAATGATAATCGTAAGTATCATGTTATGTGCATTTCTAAACCTAACGCCACCTTCTAAAATATAGTGAGTGGAATAGACAATTTAATTAATAACTTTACAGATTCCGACCTGGTAATAGTAATTTATGGTACCAATGATGCCTTAAATGGAAATCTCATGTCAACAAATTCAATAATTTCCACTATCCGTGCTTTAAAAAATACTAACGCACTTTTTTACTCTGTACCTTACTGGCACGGATGACATGTACTAAATAAATTTATACACAAAGTGAATGTGCAATTATATAGTGAAGTAAATAAGTGTAATGGGAATATAGGTTTTGAAGACTTAAACACGTTTATTTTTAAAAGAGATTTCACACAACACGGTCTTCATCGTGGAAAATTTAAACTTTGTAAATATATTTTTAGCTTTGTAACCACAACCATAAATTATTGTAAACCAGTCATTAATTTTGACTCAATTGACGATAATATAAACAGAATCTCATTTTTATAAACTGTAATAGTTCTAAAAGTATGCATAAAATACCAGTTCAAAAATCTTAAATAATAGCGACTATTTTGAGGAAAAGCTCGCAAACATAAATTTACATCATGAAGTAGTGCAAATGAAAACTAGTTGTAAAAAAAAATTAGCACTACTCTTCTTCACTTAAATATACAGTGTTTAAGAAATAAAGTTAACGAATTTGAAAGTTTCCTTGCTGATAATGAAGCTACTGATTTTTTATGTATTAACTAGCATTGGCTACTGAATGATGAAATGCAGGCTTTGTTGTTAGCTACCTATAAGGCAATCTCTTATTTTTGTCGTAATGAACATAAACATGGTGCTACGAAAAAAATATTAGCGTGCCACTAAAAAAAATAAACACTCGCTCGGTGGAAATACATTGCGAATTTTCAGCTATAACATCTGAACATGTTAACATTATGACCTTATATAGACCACCAAAAGGCGATTTTAATATATTTTTGGAACGTATTTGTAATTATTTGGAAATCCTTACCAAAAACAATGGAAATGTTATTGTAACCGGTGATTTTAATGTTGTCTTTAATACAAATAGCTCACACACACTTAAGCTCACAAACACATTCACTAGTTATGGTCTCACTGCCATAAATACTCATAATACTAGAAAGAATAATTGTCTGGACAATATATTTGTCAATTCGGGTGTAAACAAATACTACTGCGATGTAACTGATACAAAATTATCGGACCACCTAGGAATTACTCTGAAGTTTAGTATATGGAGGATTCCTGACGTACACACAACTACTTATAGACCTTTGACACCTGCTGGTTTATTTAAATTACATTCAATCATACAAAACACTGACTGGACATTTGTTGATATATTGTGATATTGTATATATTGTACATATTGCATAAATCTTGAAAACAAATCTAAGACCTTCATACATTTCATTAGTCAAGCTATTCATATTGCTCTTCCAAAAAAATATAGAATTGTAAATAATTTGAAAGGTGATTCCATACAGTGGTTCAATGACAATTTAAAACGTAAAAGAGATTATCTCAATTTAATACAAACTTTGAATAAGATCAATCCTAATGACAAATTAAATAAAAAAGTAAAACAGCATAAATATGAATATAGAAAAGCGATAGTTGAGGCAAAAAAGAGTGTTTATGATAATGTGATACATAAATCATCCAATCCACAAAAAACAACGTGGTCATTCATTAATAATAATAAAAAACAGACAAGGCCTTCATCAACATTGATTTGAGCTGACGATTTTAACTTAAGTGTTACGCAATTCCCTTATACGGTTATTAGTAGAGAGCGGATTTTATGCACTATAAAATGCCGAAATATGTGCATATATATGCACTTAAAAACGTTAAAATATGCATCAAAAATGCGTTATTAATTCAAAATATGCAAAATATGCACAAATATTGAATCTTCTATTTACCTGTGTTAATTCCAAATTATAACATTAATATATAAAAAAAAGTATATATGCTTGTAATTTTTTAATAGGAAAAAGATAAATTGCATACAAACTTATTATTTTAACATTCAAAATTATGTGTTATTTAAAAACTACATATTTACTTATACACTATACATTTATAAAAACTGCACCCTGTCATTACTACTTACAAAGCAATTATTATTTTAACATTATGTGTTATTTAAAAATTACATATTTACTTATACGCTATAGATTTATAAAGATTACACCCTCTCATTACTATTTGCAAAACAATTTATAACTAAATATTTTTCCAAGTTTTCGGGCAGAAAATTTTGGCGTCTGTCCGATAGTATGTTTTTGTACAAAGAAAAACTTCTTTCTATATCCACAGAAGTTATGGGTACATATTTTAATGCGGCTAATATGGCCAAATCTAAATTTATAACAAGATCATCGGAATTTTCCTCAAGTTTCAGAACTTTATTATTAACTTTTAGTAACAACTGATATCCACTGTTTTTTTTTGTAAAATTTCATTTAATTTATTAGAAATAGTTTTACCAATATTTCCTGAAACAGCAGAAATCAGCTGTTGAAATTTATTAATTATTTCCATAGATTCATTTAATGACAATGCTTCCGTTTCTAATTTAGCAATGGTTGAACTTACAATATAGTAATTTGCTTTTATAAATGCCAGCTCATTGCGCAATTGTGTTTTCTTTAAAATGGATTGAGCTTTTTGAACGTAAGAATTATCAGAAATTTCTAAAACTAACTCCTTTATTTTTTCCAAATGATCTGCATAAAAAAGAGCTGCATTTAACCAAGTACCCCAACGCGTAATCACAGGCTCTGGTGGTAGAGGAATATTAGGTAACTTTTCTTTGTACAATTGAATTCGTAACGGAGCTTTTAAAAACACTTTCTTTATACTACTTATTAAACTATTTACTAATGGAAATTGATTACGAATTGTTTCTGCTACTCTATTACCATGTGCGAGACATGTTACATGTATTAAATTTTCATAAAATAATTTTAATTGTTATCCAGCTTTTACCATATACGGTGCTGCATCAGACAGCATTAAAACTATTTTATCTGTTGCAACAATATCAGGAATAAAAAATTGCATGAAAGCTTCGTTTATAAAGCGAACTATTGTTGCATGATTGGTTTTCTAAAGAACTTTGGAAGCGATTAAATATGATATACTAGACTGCGCCTAATTTAAATAACCAATCATTAAATTTGCAACATATCGCCCGCAACAATCTGTAGTTTCATCTACTATAAAATAAAGATATTTATTTTTTGTAATTTTCTTTATATGCCCCATAGTTTCAAGATATAAATCATTAATATACCTTTTTCGAAGCGTGCTTTCATCTGGCACTTGCTTTTTACTAATTTTTCTAAAATGACCTAAAACTAGGATTTTGCAATTTCTTTAATGGAATATGGGCTTTAACAAGTGCACTACACAATTCGAAATTAAATTCCTCTTGTGCATTTCTTTTGGCCGTTTCTTGAAACAACGACTGGCGCAAAGGTGTCTGACAAACTTTTGTTTTCTTAAATGTTTCTAATTTTCTTTTATGAAGAGATGTTTCAATGTGCTGTGTAACTTGAGATTTCCTTTCGCACGTGATCTAAGGAAAAATTAATTTTAAAAATAAGTATCTAATTGCGTTTAAAACTGATAAAACGGTGAATTCAATAACCTACATCAATTAATAAGGGTTTAATTTCCGAAATCAATTAAAAATATGTAATAGGTACTTACTATTTTTCCACAGGCTATGCAAAACACTTTTCATCATCCAGACGTAGCTCGGATATATTTTTATCCATACTTGAACTAAACTATTTTTAACTTTCGGCATCTTGAAGTTCACTTAACAAAGCCGTACCATTCAGTTACGTCTTCACCCAAAGAATGTTTAAAATTTTGCATTTTGTCCGTTACTCTCAAATTATTTTCAAGAAGGATTAACTAACTAAACACTTACCTTGAAAAGTCCAAATAACTTTAACCCTTGATTGCGGAATTCCTCAATCAATGCTTTAACTATCTACTTAGGTACCATTGGAATTTTCAAATACTACGAAATAGCAGCATTGAAACTTCATAATCCGGAAGTATTAACGTTGCACTTAACTGTAGGTAATAATATTTCTTTAAACCTGTCTTATTCACATAAAAATACATTTCTTAGTTAGACACAATAACAAAATTTAAAATAAGTTAGAATAATGCATTTTAAACCGAATTTGGAAGATATAGAAAAAATGCGAAATATATGTTAATTATGAATAAAAAGGCAAAATATGCATAAAATTGCAATATATGCAGTATTTGGCGAAATATGCAAAATATGCAAAAATTAATAAATGTCAAATGATTGCATTTAGTGCAATTCGCCTAAAAACAAAACGATATTCTTCAACTATAAAAAATAAGCGATATGCATTTTGCATAAAATCCTCATTCTAGTTATTAGTAATATGATGGCTAGTAAACATTTCTTTAAAACAATCGAAAACAAAATTCAAATTTAGTCCTGTAAGTGTCGCATAAATTTTAGACATAATAAGAAATCTCAATAAATCAAATAGTATAGATGCTTATGACTCAAGTACAAAAATTCTTCACACGATCATGTATGTCATTGTATGTCCTTTATGTAAACTAATCAATCAGTGTATAATTGGTAACACGTTTCCTGATGTTTCAAAAATATCACGAGTAGTACCTATCTACTAGAAGGGTTGTGTAGACGAGATTTTCAATTATAGACCGATATCAATTATCCCTCTATTTGGAAAAATATTTAAGGTTGTTCTAAAAACTCAACTCGTTGAATATTTCGAAAAAAAAACTTCTTAATCAACACCAGTATGGATACCAACAAAACAGTCGACTACTTTGGCAATTAATGACTTAATATATTACATCTGCGAATCCTTTGAAAAATCCAAATTTACTCGCTCTAAATTCTTAGACTTCACAAAGGCATTTGATAGCGTTTGTCATGATATACTGATCGAAAAGCTAAAATTTTACGGTCTTGATTACAATAGCAGTAAAAAATCTTACCTGCACAATCGTTCTCATTTGTTTCTTAGCAACATTGTATTTCTAAAAAAGCCATGGTTAGTTTAGGGGTACCACAGGGATCGGTATTAGGTCCCATTCTATTTATCATGTTCGTAAACGATTTGCCTTTCTGTGACACAAAAGAAAAATTTATTCTTTTTGCGGATGACACTGTTTTCTCTCAGACGCATGATAATCTCGAAACTCTATTTTCCATCTATTGTGAGCGATTAGTTCCGTGCAAATAAACTGACCTTGAACTTTGTAAAAACAGAAAATGTTATCTCTACATTAAAAAATCACAACACCATTAGTACCACTACCGTAAAGTTTCTATCATGGGTGAACCACATTGATTTTGTTAACGCGAGGCTGTCAAAGAGTCTATACTTATTGTCAAATTTGGTAAATAATGTTTCCTTAGCAACACCTTTGTGTGCTTATCACGCTACTATTCATTGAATTATTTCATATGGTATTCTAGTATGGGGTCATGCGAGGGGGAGCGATAGAGTATTTGCTTTGTAAAGAAAAGCAATTAGATTGATAGCCAACTTAAAATATAGAGTAGATTGCAAGGATACATTTGTAAAATTAAAAATTTTAATAGTTCCCTCAACTTATATCTTGCAGTGCTTACTATATATAAAAAGTCATGAAGAAGAATATGTTAAACACAATAAAAATCATGATTATCCAACAAGAAGCACCTAAAAATTTCAACTTAATTTTCTACGACTAACAAAATCTCGAATTGAAACAAATTACTACGCAATTAGATTTTATAATGCACTACCGTATGGTTTCAAATGTTTAAATGCTTAAAGGATTTATGTATACTTATTATATTACTTTGTTTGACGTGTATAAATACTTAGTGTATAAAGCACAAATATACATTATTATTATTATTATTATTATTATTATTATTATATATTTCTTAAGTATTATCTTGTTATTCCTTATTAGATACCCAAAAAGTGTACACCTATTACCTAGCTTGAAAAGCCCCTCGTATACAGTAAAAAATATTTACGTTTTTAGTCAACTTTAGACGTATTATGATTTGATTAAATTTTGTTAACTTTGTTTTATCATTGTGACATTGCCATTATTAACCTTGGTCCCTTAAAGGGTGTTCTAATTTGTCATTTTCAAAGCGGTTTAATAATGGCTATTTTATTAAAGATAATCTATCTAATCTTTACTATAATTAATTAGATTAGATTAGATTCATATACGTCCACCAAACTATGATAGCAGGCTTATATGTGCGTTTTCGTACTTCATACATTTATTTGACAATTTAATTAACTTTTTAAAGCTATTACGATTTACTGGCTACGATAACTATAATTGTTATTTTTAATTACGAATAATAATCTTAAAATTTTGCATTTACAAATCAAATTAGGTATCTAAAAAGGTTTTCTCTAGATAAATGAGAAACGGGAAGTAATATTAGAGTTAGCATACTTTGGTACAAAGAGCTTTGGTGCAGTGAGTAAGGCCTATTCCACAGAATCTTTCAGACGATCTCGTTAGAATTTTAACTGGCTCTGATCGAGGGCTTGGGAAGATTGCGTATACAACTTGTATTAACTATCCTCTGTTAAAATATAAGTCAATGTATAAAAGCAACTGTAATCGTATACATGTGTACAGATGAAATCATTTTTGTGCTATATTACAGAGGCATTTTTTACTCCCAATAGCGTAATTAATTACGATCTCACTAGTTCGTTCATTATGCTTACTTTTGTTGCTATGTTTAATTTAATATTTCATTTATTTAGTACTTAAAACACTTAAAGGTAATTTATAAACTTAAACTAAATAAAAAAAATAGTATTTGATTGACTTTCTATTCATATCCTATTACCAGCTTTGACATGAAGATAATTATATAAATTGGTTTTCACAAACAATTAATTAGAATGATGTGCATAGAAACAAATATAACCTGAAGATATAACGCATTAATATAATTGCCTAACTTCAAAAACATCATGAAATATGACTTCAGGCAAAACCTGAAATATGAGAGGTGTTTAGGTGTGGAACTGTGGAGTAAGGTGGTATTGTGGCTATATGTTATTGAATTTAAAAGTTGAACAGATACTTCTCAAAACTAAAACTGATTAGTTTTTTATACCATTATGTAAATTACAAATAAATTGAAGACACAACTCCCTTAATTACGGAATATAACAGAAATGTATTTCAGAATTCAAAGTGCTTCAAACTGTATTGTGTACATAAATTACAGATAATATAGTTTTCCCCTTAGAATTATTTGCTAACAAACCGTAAGTTTTAGGATTAAACAGCGTATCAACTTAATTAATCTTGTAGCTGGATATTGTACTTGATTAAAATTAACCAAGCAGTATTCTTATATTCGTACAGATCCTTTAATATTGATTTATAAAATCTGAGCATGGTGATTTATTCTTAAAACATTTTTCTGAATGCTTTTTGGTTCTATTTGTTTTCCTTTTAAATAATAAATGATAAAACCAGGAAATAAGAAAATAGAAATTATTGCTATATAGTGGCTTGTATCGTTGAGAGTCTTTGGTATCTTGATTGAGGTTATTGGGGCGTTTAAAGACTTGCATTAGTAGATTTTATCCTGTTTCTACTTAGATTTTTTATAGGAAATTCTAGAAGTACGGCTACAAAAATAATACAACGTATTGCACTTAAGTTACGTAGTAGCTGACAGTATGAAACTTGACATAGCTGTATTTATTGCTGTTTCATCTAAAAATCATAAAATATAGCTATACTAGTAGGTAGATGCAGAATATGTTATAGCGAAATGCATACAATGCTGTGTTGGCACTATGATTTATGCATAATAAAAACGTGCTACTACACAAAAAAAAGTCGAAGACACACTGAGATTGCAGAATGGTGCCTTATGCAGCTCATTGTTGCCGGCGTTTTTCATGCTGGCAAGTGCTAGGATCAATCACTTTCAGATCCGGGCGCAGCGCGCGATACTTGTACTTGAAATGCATTCCATTTTCATACGTAACAAATCATTTTAGACAAAGCAGTTACGTACCAAATAGGAAAAGGTCGGTTATGAAAAAATAATCTGAAATAATTTATTTACTGTAAGTACTTGTATTTTGTTTCAACATTTTTATGCACAATAATAAAATAATAAAAAAATTATAAAAAATAATGTGAAAAAATATATTACAAAATTTATTATAGGTGCAGTTCCCATGTTAGTTGTATACCAGAAAATAGAAAACAATATTATGTGTGATAAAATTACGTAAGTACAGGGTGATTAATTATATTTTACAGAAAAATGTTTTAAATAAAAATTGTGTGGATACCACTAAATTGTTCTAAAACGTCATTAAAAATACAATAGTTAGTAGATTACACGAGATACAATAAACAATAACATTACGTATCCCTACATTCAATTTTTCATCATTTACTAAATAGCAAATGATACTACTTTTTAAAAACCACGGTTCTTATATTCCACGTTACAGATACAAATGAATTCAAATTTAAACAAATTGCTTACGTATTCCAATTTTATGTTTATGTTTAGCCCATTAAATCCGAAGGGTCTCCAAAATTGATTAATGGTTTTGTCCATTTCAGGAACGATTTATTATTATTTGGAAAATATATTAATCATGCTTATTCAAAATTTTTTTAATGACGTCAATAAAAAAAAGCTGATACACTACTGGTAGGATAGGAGAAATACACTACTGCACGTTCTTACAAAAATATATTTTAAAATGTACAAAATTCTTAAAAACTAATTAAAATCCTGCAAATAATGAAATATACGAATGATTGTTGTTTGACAACATAAAAACATTTTTTTAATTTTTGGTTTGGTGCATAAACGCACCACTGGGAGGAACCGTTCCTCAAAATTTATCTTTTATGGTATTGCTCGAAACATTGAACAAGTAAATGTTGATTACATTTTCTACAAATATAAATTGTATGTTTATGACACACTCTACATAGCCTTCTAGCCTTATTTACATGCTCTGTTATCATGTGGTTCTCATTATCAAAGCGAATCTCGAAGTATTTCTTGGTATAAGTGCTCGTGTAGTTGTAAGCAAACGTAAGGCAATATACGATTTAAAGTCCTTTAGTGACATTTTTCGTTCATTGTCTACAGAATTTCGAAAAATTGGCCACCATATTTTTTTTCCTAAATCCCTGCACCAGTAATTAGCAATCCCATTATCGTGTAAGTCAACTCCTCCCATAAATTTGTTGTATTGTGAAACAACGTTGAGCTTACTTATAAAATTTCTTTTTTTACTTGTCTGTTATAACGTTTTACACGGGTAATCGGTTCGACTTTGAAAACATTGCTACGAACGGTTACTACAGAATTGTCGTCCCAATGAACAAAAGATATTTTTGTTTCATCGTCAAATGCTGCATCGTATGATCCACGTTCGAGTTTTGAAATTGTTTTTGTGCTATCAAGACTACAATTATTTGTTCTGCTTCTCGAATTGTCCCGGTAGCAAAAAAAGCCATTATTTTTCAAATGTACAAAAAATTTTATAAGATGAGAAAAAATTGTCGAAAAAATCTGATGTCAGAAGGGGTTTTCAACCTCTCATAGCAAATCTTTAACAGCATCACCGCCTAAACCTAAATTTGAATGTTTTTTATTACCAGCTCCTGCATATGGAAGAGAATAGAAAAGATAACCATTAGTTGAGCAAAGACAACAAAGTTTGGATCCAAATCTTACAAGTTTGCCTTTTATGAACATTTTGCACGAATGTCTATCATAATAAGGTACCATTTGCTCATCAATTGATAAATTGAATGCAAAAACGCCCCACTGCAAATTTTTTTGTTGACAATATAATATCTAGAAATGCAAATTTATCATTTTTATCAAGGTTATCATTGTCCGATAAATGTAAATTTTACTTTATACTTTGAAATCTCTTTCGACTCATGCACTTTTTTTATGATGTCAATGCCTTTATCTTCCTGAGTGGACCAATACAACGGAATTTGTGGCAGCGTATTATAACCAGAGAAAAGTAAAATACCCACAAATTTCAACAAATCCTCTTTTATGAGATTGAAACCTTGGCAATTATTATCCTGTGCATATTTTATAGAAAAATCTACCATAAGTTGAAGTACTACATCGTCTAAGAATAAACTAAAGATTCCTAAAGGAGTTTTTCCAGCCAACCCATTTTGAATCCCCTCTTTAGTAGATGGTTCCTTTGAAATTGGCGAATGTGTGTATTCAATTTCCCCTTTTTTCCATTTTGGTAATCGCACTGTTCGCAACGTTCGTCAACGTTGTCTTTTAAGATTATCAGCGGCCCACATGTCTTTTTCAATTTTATCTCCAACATGTGCATGATAAGTACTCCAATTTTGTTCAGTGACATGTTCAAATGCGTCATCTATCAATGAACGAACATGTGGTGTCTTGAAATCGGAGTTGTCTGTTGCAACACAGCGCTTCACCTGATTCCATACCATTTGGATCGGGTTAAGCTCACAATGATATTCAATCTTATATTACTCGTATTGCCCTCTGTATACGTTAACAGTTTCAAGCAGCTCAAAATAGTCGGCGTTCATTTCGTCATGGTAATCGCTATCGTTTTTCTTTGCTAAAAGAACACGCGCGGCGTCAGGTAAAAATCCGCCTTGATATCCTTCATGAAGAAGAACGAAATGTGGACCTCTTTGTGTAGATGCTTTGAGGCCTGTTGTTAAACCCTTTAAAAAGATATCTCGACGGTGTTTTACAGTGGTATCACACCATGCATAGTTAACCGTGTAACCCACTGCTGTCGATATTGGTTTATGGTTCTTAAATAGCTATGTCACCAATGAACAATATCATTTCGCTCTATCATGATGCTTTTACGACCACGCTTTACATATTCAGCACCAATATATTTCATTAATGGACCTAGGGTTCTTAACGAGTAAGTTGGAAAATTCTCATCCCCTCTAACAAAATTATAAATTGATTTTAAAGTTGGAGGAACGTTTTAAAAAAATCCTTGTGCACAATTCGTCTTAATCAACTTCTAAAACCCTCATCGTATGTATATTCACAAGAAAAGGCCACATGTTTCATTCCTTCCCCCCAGGGGGGGCGGACTGCGCGAGATTTCCGAGCTCCTTCAGCCACAATCATAGGTTCCCAGCATACATTCATACATTACATGTATATGCGTGGTGGGATTAAGGATGGGTGTGGTCAGGATAGGATCTGAAGGAACGGAGTCAGGGTTCTGAGAGGGAAAGTACAACCCTAGCATTCACCTAAGTAGCCGCACATGGTGTGCATATACGCAGTGGCCAATGCCGCTACATGTGTATGAGGAAAACCCCCTGAAAAAACCTCACACAAGGTAGACGGTAACGGAAATCGAACCCAATACCTGCGAATGCTAAACAGGTCGTGTCACCACTCGCTACTAGCTTGACTTACTCGTTTTTTATTCTTACAGGAGATTTAAATAGAAGCACGACTCACCGCAGTTCTTAAACACAGTTTTTCATCATTCACTAAATAGCAAATGATATTAAATATCACAATTTTTGCACTCGCATGGAGCATTTATCCACACTTAAATTTCTTACACTCCATATTGCATATAAAAATAAAATAGAAGTGAATACAAATTTTAGGTACGGCCTTTATTTTCTTTCAAATCGCATGAAGAAATCTCATTAACTCTTATCCTTATCAGTTATTCCTAGAACAATACTACATTTTTACCTATACTTAAGACAATTATGACAAATTACTAATAATATTCGCCATTTCAATAAACCATTAGTTCGATAAATTTTGAAAACCAACCTAACTAAAAAAATTTGGTTTGAGGTTTTTATGATTTTTTTTTCTTAAAAACTATAAATGAAAGAGAATCTATACACACAGTCCTATTAGATTGTATATAAAATGCTTATCGACATCGATTCACATTTATTCAATACACCTCAGGGGATTTTTCAATTTATTTAATTTATATTCAAAAATTGCTCTGAAGTTAGTCTTGAAAGAAAATATTATAGGACTGTGTGTATACATTCTTTTTTAACCAAATGTTTTATGCATTTTATGCATGCTACTGTATCTTTTAAAACGGGTCGAGTACGACTCTGACATCGCCCTCGTAGAGTCAACACGGCATCATTGTGCGTTTTTATCCTATTTGAAATGCATTGTATATGCTTCGCCATTCTGCATTCTTAGTGTGTTTTCCACTATAGTTGGTAAGTATAAATTGAAAGTTTAATGAAAATGAATTTCTACCGTAAAAATTAGAATTTAATTAACCTTCTGCTACGGTATGTTTTGCTTTTATCAAAATCAAAATAAAAACTCTAAGAAAGAATATTACTTTAAGATTAAATAATAATACAACCCAGAGTAAAAAATTATGTAAAAGAATGCAGCTTGGCATAATAAACATATCACATACAAATAGAAACCAGAACGATGATTTATGTAGAAAATTGTAATAACTTCAACCCAGTGGCGTATCCAAAAGGGGATAATGGGGGTATATCCCCCCTAACGCCCAACCTTCCCATTCTATATTACGTCTATTTTTATTAATCCTTAAAAAATCAAAACGTTACTCAAATGTATTATGCAGAAAGACTTACCTAATCTAGAAATAAAAGTAAATACAACATGTTATTATTTAAACAAAACAATTAAAAGTTCTATTCAAATTTGACGTGCTTCTGAGGATAGGGCTTAATTTTTTTGGTTCATTAAAGTAAATAAAAAGTTAACTATTGTATACTGCTAAAATGTATTGTATTAGTAAATTCGTTGGGAAACCTAACCTGCCGAACGTAGACGAGAATACAATACTGAAAGGACTAGAATTTCATAATAATGAATCATCTTTATATTAGTATTATTAGTAAATAATAGCGACAAGCGACCGGATGTATGAGTCATCGGTGGATCAGTGATATGGCCATGTCTAGTTATTTCTATTTCTGGAATTATCTAGAACATCTGCATTTCCTACATAAAGTAAACGCTAAGTGGAAGGGGCCTCTGTCGCATACGAACTTTACATTGCGTGTTGATATAGACCACAGAATAACTGTGTATAGACAGTCCGGGTCTAGAGTGTGTTTAAAAACGTTGCAAGTGCGGAGGCAGTCTATTATTCGTAATCGTTCATTTTTATTTACTAGTTTTTTGTTCGTTTGTTAAATAGACATGCAAGATGAGTAATTTAAGTTTCTTGGCAAATTTCTTAAAAAGATGAAAATAAAGCATACAGAGTCAGAAAGATATTGGAAATTTTCTAGAAAAGTAAATACAAGAGAATCGCTCTGGGTTCCATCACCATCATACACGTTCCGTTTATTCGATAAGTTTAAAAATAAAAATCTGAAACTGCAGTTTTAACATAAGCGGTTGATAGAGTTTAACTGGCTTTGTTATTCCTCTAAAGAAGAAGGCGCATTCTATAAATACTGTGTATTCTTTGCTACAACTGGAGATGTTGGGGGTCAGTCTTTGGATGCTTTCGTTAAAGTAAAAATGGATAACGGGAAAAAAGTTAAGGAAGTGCGCGTTCAAGGTTTTTTTAAGAAAAGCTAATAAGACGAACCCACGAGTTTATATTCTTGTTATTGCTGTAAGTAAATTCACTATTCTCTTTTTGTACGTATGTAGCTTCAGTTTTGTGTAATAAAGTAGTTAACAGTCGGCGTATTTGCCAAAAATAAAATAGACTGATATTAAAAAAAATTTTTTGAAATTTTCTTACATTTGTCGATATTCAATACGCATCAAAGCAGTAAATTTCATAAGGTTCAATTTGTGGTTATGAAAATTTACTCAAAATAGAAAGCGGGGTTCAAGAGAGTGCCTTAGATTTAATTGATGTAAACAGAAAAACTCAAGTAGTTCAAAATCGAGCTAAAACAAGCCAATACTAGTTTGTAGTCGGTAAGAAATATCCATTCGTGCAATTTTAAGATACACAGTGTAACGAATTTTAAGTTCATATATACCCGATGTACCTAAAATTATTTTAAAATCTGAAATTAACATGTGGCATAAACATTTAAATAGTACTGTTCCAGAAATTAAGAATAATCGTGAAGCCTTAGCCTGCCCTGGATTTACCCCTTAGGCTGAAGCCTAGGGCCCCGACTAGCTGGGGCCCCAGCGGTCCCCCAATTCAGTTTCTTGCACATTTTAATAATACTAGGAATTTAAATAAATAAATTATATATACCTACTTTTTAGAAATATTTTATTTTAAAGATAAACAAATCTGAAATCATAATATAATTTTTTCATTTAGTTTTTTTTTATAAGTATTATTCTAATAAAAATGTCTTTTTACCCGATTTTTAATGCGAATAAAACACGGCTTTTCATGCACAAATTTAATAGCGACTAATACTAAACGAGGTTACTTGATAAATGATATAGCTCACCATTGAAAATACATTACATAAAATTGCAAAGTTTAAAATAATAGCCATTACAATCTGAAACTTTTGCTTGTTAAGATCTTATAACGTTTTTTCCTCATTACTCGCCGTTTTTTAGTTACACAATTCAATAGTTAAGTTATTAAGTAATGAGGAAAAACCGTAATATAAGATCTTACATTTAAACACGCTTTTATTTAGAAATTATCTAAAAAGGATTAAAAAAGTAAGTACAAAAAATATTTTTTTAATTGTCTAAAAAGATGAAAAGTATTTTCTCTGCTGTCCGGGAATTTTTTGCGACTAAAAATGAAAATATGGGGCGTTAGATGATATTCTATTTTTAAAGATGGTTGTTGTTTATGCGCGTTTGTTTTCTACCCGTCGAAGCCGGCCTAGGTAACGATGGCAACTTGGCAACGCTCTGGTACGAAATTATGTTTTCCGAGTTGAATCACCATATCCGTGCACGTGCTTCGTGCGAGATTTTGTCTCGTCAGAGAAGTTAATAATACTTAATACTGTATTAATTTAAAATGGGATATTTATTGAATATTGAATAATATTAATATATAACAGTGATTAGTGAAGTCAACGTATAATACTTTTTTAAAATACTCTGTCTGGTACAAACTAGGAAAATAAATAAAATCCCTAAGCGTAAGTACTTCCCTTCTTGCCTATGTTTATTGTTTGAAATTTATACGTTAATCTTTCGTTACAGAGAGAGAATATTGAGCATCCCTATAGCTTTTATAATGTCTTCCAAAAGAATCTATTGTAGTGGTGCACAAAAAAGAAAACGTAAAGCTGAATTGGAAAAATCTAAAGCTTCGCTTCCGAAATTAAATAATTACTTTAACGCGATTGAGGTAGCCAGCAAAACAAACAATATCAGTGAAAAAGAAATATCAGCAAATTTTCTCCTTGGTCAGGAGTTATTTTCACGACAATCTACAGATACCTTGTCACAAGGTAAACATCCTATCATTGATGTGTCATCATCAACCTTAAGTGTAAATGTCAGCCCTGATGCCGCATTACTCAATAATCGTTTAATTTCGCTAGAAAGTTCCGAATATCCTCTATTGACAACACATGATCCCGATCCGGCTACATGGGTAAATGTAAGTAAAGAATTACGCGAGCAAGTCATCAGAAGGTCCATCAATCAAAATTTGATCGGAAATTATTCAAAATCCTTAAGAAAGGAGACGACTCAATCTCGATGTTTACCATTGAGTATATTTGAAAGGAAAATGTGCAACGGTGAAAAGGTTACGAGAAAATGGCTGGTATATTCCCCTTCTACTGGAAACGTATTTTGTGTACCTTGTAAACTTTTTGGTAAACAAGAGTCTGCATTTCGAAATGGTTTTAGTGATTGGAAAAACTGCCAGGCTCTAATTGCGGTGCATGAAAACAGCAAAAATCATAAAGAAAACGTCAATGATTGGTGTACAATGTCTAGTCATTCAGGCAGAATTGACTGTGAAATTGTGAAACAACGACAAATGGAAAATGATTATTGGCGTAATGTTCTTAAGCGAGTCATTGAGACCATAAAATTTCTCGCAGAACGAGGCCTTGCCTTTCGTGGCGATGATGAAACGCTTGGATCTCCGACTAATGGCAATTTCTTAGGCGTTTTCGAGATCATTGCAAAATTTGATCCATTTCTGGCGAGCCATATTGAAAGACATGGCGGAGAGGGGTCCGGAAGTACAACATATCTATCCAAAACAATCTGTGAGGAGATTATTCAAATTATGGGTCAAAAGTTAGAGTCAAAAATTATCGCAGAAGTTAAAAGTGCTAAATACTTTTCAATCAGTGTAGACTCAACCCCAGATGTCCCCTATGTTGACCAACTGACTTTTATTATACGATATGTACTACTGAATGGAAAACCAGTTGAGAGATTTGTAAGATTTCTTGAGCTTCACAGCCATGGTGCTGAAGATATGGCTAATCAGATTTTAAAATTCATTGAAAATGTTGGTCCTGATATTAATGATTGTAGAGCGCAAAGCTACGATAATGCTGCAAACATGGCGGGTGTTTACAACGGCGTACAAGCACGAATAAAAGATCTAAACCCACTTGCTCATTTCGTACCATGTGCAGCACATTCCGCAAATCTTGTTGGTGCTTGTGCTGCTGACTGTTGTTTAGGCGCTGTCAATTTTTTCGGCTTTGTTCAAAATTTATACAACTTTTTTTCTGCTTCAACGTATAGATGGAAACAATTAAAAAAATGTTTGCCGAAAGGTGGTCTCGTTAAATCGCTTTCTCAGACTCGGTGGTGTGCTAGAGCAGACGCAGTTAAAGCTATTTTTATGGGATATGCAGAAATTAGGGCTGCTCTTAGTGAATTATATGAGGATAATACTCAAAATCAAACTACGCGCCAAGAGGCAACAAATTTGGATAATAAAATGAACCAGTTCGATACAGCGATAATGACAGTTATATGGTACACATTAATGAGCAGGCTCAACGCAACAAATCTGTCCCTTCAACAGGTCAATATTGATATTCTCAGTGTTGTGAAATTATATGAATCTCTTTTAAATTTTATTCTGACAACGCGTGATAATTATAATGAAATGGAAGAGCGAGCGAAGAAACTTGTATCAATACATGAATACGTAAGTGAAAAAACACGAGATAGAGTGCGAAAACGAATGTTTGAAGAACAAACTACCTCGGATATTGAATTGAGGGCTCGTGATAAATTTAGAGTTCAAACTTTTAATGTAATTATTGATTCTTTGGTTGCTGAACTACGTAAACGAAAACTTTCATATTTGAAATTAAAAGAACTTTTCGGATTTTTAACAGAGTTCAAAACTTTATGTTTAGCGGATTTACGACAACAATGTATTCGTTTAGTTGAGGCGTACCCTGATGATTTAGAAATGGAATTCGTAGACGAATTTTTGCAGTTTTCATCTACAGTAAATACTGAAGATGGTGTTAAAGTTGTAGACCTGATGACCCATGTGGACAAGTATGTAATGTTGGAGACATATCCAAACGTCAGAATCGTTTTAAGAATTTATCTTAGTATCCCAGCGACCAACTGTGAGGGTGAAAGGTCATTCTCAACATTGTCGCGTGTTAAAAATCACCTAAGAAGCTGCACTGGACAAGACCGGTTAAATGCCTTATCATTAATGGCTATAGAATCTAAATTTCTGCGCGAAATGGATTTTGATTCGATTGTTGAGGATTTTGCAGAGAAAAAATCTCGTAGAAAATGTTTTTAAATTTGTACTAATTGAATTTATGTACCCTCTTATTTTATATCTGCAATTTGAATAAATTTAATGTTATTTTTAGAATTAAACTATTATTTTCATTATCAAGAAAAAAATTTAACATTTTATTTTAAAAAAAATTCATAAAAGGGCCCCGTAAAATTTTCAGCCTAGGGCCTTCTCATGGATAAATCCGGCCCTGGCCTTAGCACATTTGGAACTTTGTAATCAACAGGTATACGCAAATGTTTTTAAATTATTATTAATTATTATTAATATCTATCGTAGAAATTCAACCTCCAGAACAGACGTAATGGACTGGCAATGATGTCAATTCATAGGGAACTACCCATTTTAGAAGACAAAATAATTAAGGAACTTGCATACGAGCCAAGCCGATTAATTTTGTATTATAATAATATTTACTTTATAACTTCCTGTAAAACAAATGTTTATTAAAATTTGTGGATTACACAGTACTTTTTACATCCCCTCCCAAGACTAAAGTCTGCGTACGCCATTGCTTCAACCTTCTGATATTTTGTTATAGTTTCGTTTAATGGCAGTTTTTAGATATTCGGTAAGCGAACTGAGAAGTACGCACCCACTTGAAAGCTCAAAATACCATTTTCGGCAATCATAGTCTGCTTGTAAGGGTAAGGTAACTATTTATGTAAAAAGGAAATACGTAACATGGACGCCACACCAAGAGTCTTACGGGTACCAAATACTCCTCAGTAAGGGGAAGGAGAGGGGGAACTTTCTTTTAAATTAGTTATAAATTATGAGTTTTTATACTCTCTAGTCTAAGTGACAAATGCGGTGATTGTTTATGGTAAGTTTTTAGGCGTAAAATAACAAAGCTAAGTATTTTATAAATAGAACAAATATTCCAGAACTAATCTTACTATTTTGATTATTACTTTATTTTTAATTTCATTTTTAAAAATGCTAAGACCTTTTCGTTCATAAATTTTGAAGATATTGCAACATCTCAATTAAGCTAGAGTGATTTCTCTAACTTGCGTCTGAGAAAGTAACAAGATTTGTCATTAACGTCATTTTTGAAAGTTGGAAAAGTCTACCTGCCATATTTGTGCTTGAAACGTTTTGCATCATTATTGTTTCCTAGTTTGTGTGGAAGAAAATGTATTACACTAAGTGGAAAATGAGCCCGAAGAAAAGTGTTCGTTTCGTTGCTCGAAGTCTTAATATCAGCCATACTTCAGTTCATCGAGTATTACAACCTTGCCTCTTTCAACGTATCTATGGGTTGAAAACTACCTTCGTCGAACTACACTATGTGAATGGATCCTTCGACAACAAGAGGCCAACTCAGAATTGATTGAAAACATTGTAACGATGGACGAAGCAACATTCGCACGAGACGGGATGTTCAATATTCATAGCAAACATCGTTGGGCGGACTAAAGCCCTAATCGTATTTTTCAATCGAATCACCAAATCAGATTTAGTATTACGTATGGGATGCAGTTGTTGGAGGGAGACAGCACAATTGTCCGGATCGTTTAAACGCACAAAACTGTCTGGACTTTTTGAACGGCGCCTCTGCGCATTGGGCGGTTGAAGCAAGAGAGTGGCTGAATGTACACTTTTTTGGACCTTGGATTGGTCGTAGTGGTCACTTTTGTGACCCGTAAGAAGTCCAGATTTAAATTGTTTAGGTGTTTTTGTTGAAATTGACTCACGAGAATAACGTATCCGTATTGCTGAAGAGGTAAATTGAGATATTTTACAAAATTTGACAATCAACATTATTAAAAGATGCCAGAAATGTTTATAAGCAACAGGTCTGATTTTGAACAGCATTTGTAACAACACATAAGTTAAACCTAAGTAAAATAAACAGTTTCCCGTTTTGAATTGTAAATTATTTCAGTAAATGATATCTATTCAAATGAAACATACTTGGGATAACTTCAAAAATGAGGATGGCCTCTATCAGGATTTACGCAACTAAAATAAACCATTGATACCTGTAATTATTAAATTATTGTTGTTACTTAGATAACGACTTTTCAGTAGTAAGGGGTGAGGTACCCCTGCAACAGCAGTATGCTAAGACCGCGTTGCCAAGTATTTTAAACTTTAACACCTAATATCTCAAGAACTAAGCCCAGAAGAAAATTTTGACATTCTTAATTTTAGCCTTAGATTTTACTGAAGAATCACGATACGTACTTATTATGCGCCATTAATAATTCATCCTGAATATAGATTTGGGTTACATTCATTTTTTACGCAACTACCTATATGGACAAGCAAAAAACTGACCAATAAATATATGCCAGAGTGCTTTAAAAGAAGGGTATCCCGGCACAAGGATTATTTTGGGTGGAACAGAACGTTTTATATAACAACCCTCAGACTATATAGTTCAAAGTGCATCTTGTTCTGTGTTTAAGTCCCATAATACTTTGAGAGGTATTTTGTTGGTTATAACACCTAATAGCTTTATAAGCTTTGAAGCTTGGGAAAGCTTTCTGAGAAAGAAGTCTTCTAAATAAATTACAACCAGGCGGATCAATTTTGGATGGCAGACGATTTAATATTGAAAATAAACTATAAGACAGTATTAATATAACACCTCTTTTGTCTGTATTTGCTCAGTTTAGTAAAGAAGGACAGATTGCAAGTGATATAGCAAGTTTGTAATCATAATCACAATTCACAAATTCTGTGCATGTTGATACCAATGTTGTAAAAATACTACACATATCGAAATTAATGAAATACAAATCGGTCATATTTCTAATGTTAGTGAACAGGATAGCCAACGTTTTTATTAATTGCC
Source organism: Vesta saturnalis (assembly GCA_036346205.1). Lineage (NCBI taxonomy): Eukaryota > Metazoa > Arthropoda > Insecta > Coleoptera > Lampyridae > Vesta > Vesta saturnalis. Next base: position 1,066,112 of record JARFJB010001349.1, on the reverse strand, counting down.
AATCCAGTTCGCCATTATACATATGGTTCGGAATATTTCGATAGTTAAGGTGGGTATGAATTGTTCAAATAATGACACAAAGGTGCTGTTTTAAGTTATATTAAATTTAAATTAATTTAATCTTGATGGTGTGTAATATGAATTACTGTTTTTATTGAAGATTCCGTCAATTTTAATTTATTCAAACTATATTATGCTATTCCGAGCTTTCGAAAATTATTTTCTTTATCAAGGCTAAATAGAATAACAGACAGACGAAACAATGGTTTTAAATGAGTTCAACCATTGAATTTTTATGCAATGGTTCAACTGAATTATTCAAATTCATTATTTAATAATCCAATTTCTTTTGTTTTATAAAGCGTCAAATTTCTTTACAAAGTTACATACAATAATAAAACTCATTTTTAAACAATCTTACTTATTACCAAGTTAGATTCTACATAACTCCGCTTAGTATTATCACAGATATACACGTGTGTATATCTGTGGTATTATGTAAAATTTCTGGCTTTAATACAGTATGAATTAGTCGACTAAAGAATCGATTTTGATTAAATTGTTTAATGTTTTATAACCTCATTGTAAAAAGCATCAGGTAGCAACTGTATTGGATGCTCTCCTGGAAGGTAGGCTCACTCTTAGAAGTTTATTTATTTACAATTTTGTTTTTACACTAAGTACTTATTTTTAATACCTTATAGTATGTAATCACCAAATACTTGATATAAATGTTCACTGTTTCTACAGGAATGATATTATGTGACATAATCTTTAATGTTGCGTTCAATGTTTCAGGTTATGTCAATAAGGAATACGTTTAACGTTTATAATACTATATTAAAAAACAAGTTTCATAAGACCAGTCTTGAAACACGAATTCAAGTTTAAAAAAACGAGTGACGTAGTTACGAGTTTCTTAAAGAATGAGTACTTCAAGGTCTTATAAAACACGTTTTTTGTATTATTTGTAATTTGGCTTTTTATGCCGTTTTTAAACAAAAATTTTTACTTCAGTTGATTTAGAGATTCTTGTGGCGGTTGGTAATGCCTTAATTTTAAAAGTGAAAATTTGATCTAGTCGCGTCTTGTTTTATCCAAATTCTGTCACAAAACACGAAAATGGAAGATAATCAGGATAATCTTGTACGCTCTCTGAAATACGTGAAATTGCCAAAAATACGGTCGCCAATTTGCTCACATCAGTTTTCCACTGTTTTTGACACATTTTGTAAGAGTGACATCCATGGCATAATTCCGGATCAGTCTTTGCCAACCTAACAATTTTCGTAACATGTACCGCGAATGAATGGCTATAATGACATAGGAGCTGATGACGTTGCGTTTCTTAACATGTGTATTAAAGAATCAAAAGGAAACAAACTACAAAAAATGTTATTAAATACGACAACCTGATAAACACAATATTTTACGAATTCTTTTGACATTTATGTGTAGAAATTTTTATATAATCATTTTTGTTCAAAACGACTTTCCTCCAAGTTATAGCCCCTTAAAATTAGAAGAAAAAATTGCTTTTATTTAATATCTTCATTATGGAAGAATTTAGAAGAATGAAATCTGGCAGATGTTAATAAAATGAAATTTTTAGTGGTTTTTCAATCCTCCAATGTTTATACCTGCAAGGGGGTGAAAAAATTAACCCTTATAATATTTTGCCTCAAAACTTTTTAATGCGTCTACATGTTCCTACTTAAAAAAAATGATTTAGAAAGACGGATTCAAGTTACAACTTTTTTATCTTGACTATTTCTCGTAAAATTTGATCCCAAGAAAATTAAATATTACTCATTTCCTTTTCACATAAATTCATAAGGGTTACTGTTTCTTTAAAAAAAGGACATAGGCCGGTGTCAAATGATGTTATAATGACAAATAGTTTTATTAGCCTGTTTTTTTGGGGACTTATGTAAATACTTAAAACAGTCTGCACAACTAAATAAAACTTTATTAAAAAAATGGCATTTTTGTTTAGTCCAAAGATATTATAAATTAGGAAATATCAAAATAATAATAATAATTGATTACAATTCTCCATAGTTTCAAAAATAACGCGGAAAAAACAAGGTCAATAAAACTATTTGTCCACGACTACTGTATAACATGATAATTATACATGTGTTTCCTTAATAGTAATAATATCCATTATACACTAGTGTATAATATCCATTATTCACTAGTGAATAATGAATTCATATCATTTTAATACGATTTTCTACGTACACTAAAAAACAGAGCATGCCGTAAACATCAAGTCGCAGCGCTTGTTGCTATGGCAACACCATGGCACTTTGTTTTTATCTGTTTTGACAATTGCTCTTCGGTTTTTAATTTTAATTTGAACCGTCAAAATGTTAGTTGTTCTACTTATAAAGTTTTAAGGCACTGAAAACAATGGATTTAGATAGTGAAAATGAGATGTGTACACCTTCAGAGATACAAGAAGCCGCAAGAATTGGAAGTTTAAACTCATTACCAGAAAAATCCAAACAACTCTATATGTCCGCATATAAATCATTTGTATAATGGAAGACTAAACAAGAAAACGGCGTCTTTTGCAGAGTCCGTTTTGTTAGTATATTTTACCGAGTTGTCCACAAAATATAAACCATCAACGTTGCGGATAAACTACTCTATTCTTAGAAGTACAATTAACTTAAATCATGGTATTGATATTGAAAAGTACGCCAAATTCAGAGCCCTTTTAAAACGCAAGTTTGAAGGTTTTAGGGCTAAAAAACCCAGTATTTTTTCTCTCCAGAGGATATAATTAATTATTCATTTGAATGATTTATGCTCGCCTACGGCTCGTGTCATAAACACAATCCGCGGGAATAACAGCCATCATTATATGCTGGTTGAATAATATACTATTATCATCTGTTTTATTAGCATCAATTATCACTTGTAATCTTCTAGTGCTTGTATAATTGCCGGTAATTAATTCAAGCACGTGGGGGATACAGTAATAAAATAACCCAAGATTATCCGTCGTTATTGACAACGGGACATTTTCTGTCAAATTTCATTCTTCTAAATTCTTCCATAGTGGAGATAAAAACAATTTTTCCTTATCTTTAAGGGGTTTAACTTGAAGGGAAAATGATTTTAAACAAAAATTCATGTGAAAGACCCCTTGATTTTTGCCAAAAAATCACCTTGTAAAATATTTTGCATTTTGATACTCCATTAGTTATTTCAAATTCTCAATCAGTGATTGTAGAGTTTTATTTAATATTATAAAAAAGGCAATATTACGGATATCGCCACGGTTTTTAAGTTCCCGTTCTGTAATGTCTCTCCGCCATGCTGATTTCAATAGACGATACGTGTTTATTCATTGGAAAATATGCAAGTTATAACTTGAATTGTATTTCATTAAAATTGCATTCCCAACAGAAATATAGATGTGTCTTTCTGATGGATGTATAGCATGCCTTGTCCTTCTTTCAACCAAAAACCATAAAACCAGAATCGTGAAATTTGTTCCACGTTGTCAAAGGAAACATTAGCACTATTGATAGTGTTTCATCATGCTTTTACATATTCAAATAACCTCATAACTTCTTATACCTTAAACTTCTCAACAATCCACACCCGAAATTTTATTAGAAAAATGAATGTATCATTCTTATAATCAACTTATCTTGAATACCACTTTAATGCATTATTTGTAAGAGGATAACACTAATTATCGGCGTACAGTATCTTTTAACCAATTTTCTCTTTCCCAGCAGTTTAAACATAGGTGATATTGCTAGTTGAGGCAACATAGTGGTCAACAGTTTGCTGAAATAAGTTTGCCTCGAGCATGGTTAAATCGAAATCAGATTAATGCATAAACTTTGACAAAAGGTAAACGTTAAACGCAATAAAGTTAATGAAAAGAAGAACAAAAGAAAGATAACGTTTTAAGCCATATTATTTATTTCTTCGAATGCTTTTCTTACGCTGTACACCGTTACCCATTTTCGACACTTTTACTGGTTATCTCTGTAAGTATTGAACTTATCAAAAAGCCGATGTAGGTGTCATAAGATGTATTTGGGAGAAACTAAAAATGGTAAAAGCAGAACTTAAAAATATTGGCTGGTTTAGAAGATACGGGGGTAACAAAAATTGTAGATTTTAAATTGATCCCCAGTATGTTTTATTACTAGTAATAGAAGAAAATGTTTCCTATGAAAGTTTCTTAGTTTGATAAGTAGAATATTATACCGTCCAAAAAATCGCATCTACCAGGTCGAGTCAAAATGTTATCGCAGCCAACTTTCTCATTTTAAATGGATCACCCTGTATATTTTTAGCCAAAATTGTAGCATTTTTAATCGTGTTTTCATACGTGTAACGTTTAAAATAGTTTATTATTTAAATAAGTGAACAATTTTAATTTTTATATTAAATCAGTAGTAGGTTATGCATATGATGAAAAAAAATGAAATAAAATGTGGTACATTTATCAGCGAAGGTACTCAAATGGCTCTCCATTGCAATCAATACATTTTTGGCAACGGTCAGGTGAGCGTGGCGTCCATATGTTCCAACCATCTATCTGGGAAGTTTATATTTAAATATTCCCTGACTCTTAAGGCGTTATGGCTGGGAGCACCATCTTGCAGAAAATATATATTAGTTCGTTCTTCCAAAGGTTCGTCATCAAGCAAATTTAAAAGGTTAGTTTCCAGAATATTTAGGTATCTTTCGGTATTCAGGTTTTCTTCACAAATTGAACAGAAAACTCGGAACACGTTGCGGTCTGTCAATAAATAAAATTACTCATCCTATTTTGTTTTCATGGCAACTAGATTTTATCCATAGCCTACTAACCTATTTATTAAGTAGGTATTCTTAGACATCATACCATTATGAAGAAAAATAAGAAGATGCTCTAAACTTGTAATTTGCATATTACTCTGAGGGGCAGTAGTCTTCAGTGAACAATGTAAACTTTCATTTCGTTTTCTTACCTCATAATGTATGGCCTACTACTGATTTAATATAAAAATTAGAATTGTTCACTTATTTAAATAATGAACTATATTACATGTTATACGTATGAAAAGACAATTAAAAATTCAACTTTTTTGGCTAAAAATATACAGTGTTCCATTTAAAATGAGAAAGTTGGATACGATAGGTTTTTGACTTGACCCGTTAGATGCGATTTTTGGACGGCATAATATTCTACTTAGCAAACTAAGAAACTTTCATAGAAAACATATAAACATAAAACGTACAGGGGACAAATTTGAAATCGACAATTTTTCGTTTTACTCCCGTATCTTCTAAACCAGCAAATATTTCAAAATTCTACTTTTACCATTATCCGCGAATATTTTTAGGTTCTGCTTTTACCATTTTTAGTTTCTCCCAAATATATCGTATGGCACCTATATCAGTTCAATAATTACCGAGATAAACAGTAAAAGTGTCGAAAATAGGTAACCCTGTACTGCAGTTCTTCATTTGTGTAAAATATATTTGCCATGGGACTGTGGACTCATTCCACTTGTCTTAAAAAGTGCTGGTTAACGTCTCGTAAACGTGGTTGGTGGTATATCACACGGAACTAATAATTTATTTCTGGTAATGTATCTAAAATGGTCTAATGGCATCTATTCTGCTAATAATACATTCCGTCCTAAATTCCCACGCTAAATATAATAATGCACCCTATCATTTATCATGTGACCGTGGATAGAGATTGTGTCCTGTAATATTATTAGGTATAAGTTAAAATGGACTATATTTATCTTACCTAAGGTTGGTAAGTATTTTTATAATTTTCCAGCTCTTGCAGTGTGCACTTTTAACCAAAAATACACGGGCTCTTATGGAAGGTGTGCATGAAATATATGCGATAAAAAAGATTTCAAGCACTGGTATGAGAAAAAATGTTATGTTGAATAATGCAGTAGAATATTTTAAAACTGGAACGCTATTCTGACATGTAACCTATTGGAAGGTTAGACTTTTAACTATTTAATCTCTAATCTTAACACGTTCTTCAACAATAATAAAATAATTTTGGATTCAGTTTTCTATATTGTGTAATCGTTTACTTGCCCTTCAAATTCCTCTCTTATAAAAATTATTGATCATTTAATAAGATACTATAACTGAAACTGAATTTTCAATCTTCCGATATTAACTTAAAGTGTGCTTAGTTTTTTATTTATTACTTGATCAGGTTTCTAATTATAAAATTCTTTTAACACCATCAGTTCACAGTTAGGTAGTTGCTTCTGAAAGTTATCATTTCTACACACGAAATATTAAGTAGTCATAAATTTCATAAAAAATTTGTTTTTGTTCTTGGTAATTTGAATAAAAATATAATCATTTAATTTAATCTCGAAATATAAATAAAGTTTTATTAATCTATGTTGATCCATCCATGTTGAAAAGAAAACTAATCCGAAAATATTAACTTGAATTTATGATAATCCTACGTTATTAAATAAACGTAGATTATGTGACGTGTATTGATTTATTTATTTAGAGATTTTTATTTAAATACTTTGTCTGTAGAGAATTTTAGTCTTTTTGATGCATGCACCACTGTGATTAACAAAGTGATAATAAATTAATTCGATAATCAATTTTTGACGATAAACTTACTTTTGCCTAATTTCTAATACGATTTTTTAGATTTTAGACGCATTATTAAAAGTAGATTAGTAATTAATATCATAACTGGTTGATCAAGCTTTTAGTTTATTTCACGCCTGATAATATTGTTATATTTCCTTTTGCTGTTGTACAAGTCTATATTAAAATCACTCAATTATTGCACATATCACTTTAAGATGTTACCCAAACTCTTTAGTCGGTAGATATTTTAGTACGCATCACAAATGATTTGGTGTTACGTTAAAATTAAAACAAAAAGTTTTCATGTTAAAGCAATGAATGCATTGTGTTTGAATTAGATCAAGGATATGCTGTGTAGTTAAAATGGGATAAAAATAAAAAGAAATCCTTTCTGATTTCCACAAACTAATTTATTGAATAACAATTGTTTCGACACCAGTGCCTTCTTCTTCTGCCGGTAACACTAATTGTATCATTAAGCAAGACATTCTCAATAGCTTTAATCACTTGTTTAAACCAAAATTATGTTTAATGCAATAATGAGATTTTTAGTGCCAATAATTTCTTAGTTCTAGGTAATCCGTTAAGCCCTATTTCAGCAGAAATTTTTATGGATAATTTAGAGCAAGTGATCCACAAACACCCATTAATTAAATTCTTAGTGTTTTGGTACAGACAATTACAAAACTATTTGAATTAATCAAACACATTACATACAGCTATTTCATTTACAGCAGAAGTTGAAAATAATACCCAAATTAACTTTATAACTAACAATAGCAAATCAGAATAATAAACTAGAATTTCCAATTTAACATAAACCTTCACATACTGACACAGTTATTCATAGCAACTCATGTCATCCTTATAATTACAAAATTAAACAAATTGCCGTAAATAATGGTTGCACAGAATCTGATGTCAGTAGAGTTTTAAAAAAGATAGACTACAAGATTGCATTAAAGTTAGTTTACCCTACTCAACCCAAACTTTTACAAGTTAAATTATATAGGTTTATAATATAATTATATAGGTAAACCTACATAAATAATATCTAATCAACTTAAAAAACTAGATTTGAATATATTGTACAAATAAATCCAAAAATCAAAAGGAAAACAATTCTGGAGTGTACAGACTAAATTGCGGGAGTTGTGATAAATACTACATAGGGCAAAGAGGTAAAAGTTTTAGTAAACGTATTTTCTAATATGTTAGTTCATATAAAAACAATACTGAAACTTCTAACTATGCGTCCAATTTGTTACATGCACAAAGAAACAGTTGTGCCAAAGAGGAAGGTGTGCCGTAACAAGAAATAGAGATTAGGACGGAAGCACCACTTGATTTATTTTGATTAGATCAAGAAAAGGACTACGACACAGGAACAGGTACGTTACAGTTAAAATAATGTTGGATACAGTCCAAGAAGGGAATGGGTCCGGCTAGGAATTTACTTCTAAACTGCAGTGATAAAGAAACAACTACTGATAGTTTAACACAACTCTATTTAGTTTGACCATAAATTAACACGCCAAATCGGTGCTTTCGTTAAAGCTATATACAATATCATTAATAACACAATGTTGGTACAGACCCAATAATATAGATAGTTATAGCAGTTTATAAACAATAATAAAAACTAACACAAACATTATAGTAAGTATGGATAGCTATACGGTTTGTGAACAAAATCTAGAAAATTTGTCGGAACTAATTATTTAACCAAACGTTGTAAGAGTAACACACTTACCTTTCTGGAAAGTGTTATACCTATAGTATAACCCAAAATAAAAATCAATAACTATACAACATTTAAAAGCCAAAAATATCATGCACTGTTCGACATCCAGCGTTGATCCTAGAAATCAAAGACACAACCAATAATCAAAATCCAATAAGCAATAAACTGTAGTTCCAGAAAGAGCTCTCCTTAAAACTGGCGTATCAGTTTTAATTCAAACGAATAGTAATTTTATACCCGATATAAATAACCAGAATATTTTATCCAGATGTCTACCATTGCGTTTTTCTTAAACCCACAAAGGTTTAAATTAACAGCACTAAAAAATAAATATGAAACATAAATTTTTTACACAGCAAACAGAAAGGGTTATTTTGCCACTATTTCTAAAGCTATATATATATATATATATATATATATATATATATATATATATATATATAAAGCGTAAGCTAGAACACTTACTTATAAACAAAAACTGTTAAAAAACATATATAACCCAGTGGCTGAGAGCCGAAACAGTCATATGAGAAAAAGTGTATCGCTTCCTTATTATGATAGCGTTTGTTGACACATATAGTTATAGCGTAGATAGTTATACTAATAAGTAAGACACAGAAACATGCATTAACCATTTATCATCAAGAATCTATAAAATGGTGATATCAGTCACCTTATACAAGCAGTTTCTTTCATAAAACTACAAAAATTAACATATCGTGAAGCACTCTGTATAGCAACCGTTGTATTACGTAAGTGTCAAAGTTCAGTTGTTTGCTTCCTAAAACAGTAGGTATAAAGAGATAACAGCTGTGCAAGTACACGACAATTTTGTTAAAATTCAAGGTTATTATACATAAAAATAGCAAAAGATTGAAGCTGGATTATCATCTGTAAGCAATGATCACTTGTATGAGTATAACTTAATAAATTTTCACTAAAGCTTGACTAAACATTTACGGTTAAAGGTACATAACCTCGTTAGATGTAATAACATTCTGTGTTCCAACGAAAAGTAGTCACATGTGCTAGCTGTAATTCGTTACAGTAACGAGCCGCTCTTCAAGTACTTCGCAGGTTAATTACAACAAATGTCTATGAAACGGGAGCTTCGTCATGAAGGAATAACAATAAATGAAACTCACCAGGATGTTGTTTGTGTATTATTACTTAACCGGGGGTATTACCAGACATAAACCTATTTGTTTTTAGCGAGAGAATGATCCGATGTGGAGACGCCGTCTTAGGAGAAAATACCTCGACCATAAAAGAGGCGTTTAGATTTATAAACATATCCCCAGGGGCTATGTTAGAGTGTGGTTAGGTCAATACTTCAGACATCCCCGAAGATGTCCGATTCTACCCGAACATTGACGAGCACGCTTGCGCACAAGACCAAAGGCTAGCTGCGTTCTGGCGTCTTAGGAGAAAATACCTCGACCATAAAAGAGGCGTTTAGATTTATAAACATGCCCCCAGGGGCTATGTTAGAGTGTGGTTAGGTTAATACTTCAGACATCCCCGAAGATGTCCGATTATACCCTAACATTGACGAGTACGCTTGCGCACAAGACCCAAGGCTAGCTGCGTTCTCGTTTCTCGTGTGTTTCGCTCTTTAAAGTGTAACTGTCATCGAGTGAGCATTACTATAATGTATTCTCCTGTTTATGAGCCAACTCAGCGGACATTAGAGATTTACTGACTTGTTAATAAACTATTACAACATAACCGTTCAAGATAATGATGAAAGCGATGACGTGGTTGAGCTGGGTGTATCTCACATCCAAGATGATGGTTCACAGAAGAGAAAGAAGAGCGATGAGGTAGGGGAAGGGCAAATCTCAAAATCATGATGATGATGATGAGGACGACTCACGGTTCAAGAAGAAGAAGAAACCGATAAAGCATGTTATTAAATAATAATGATGTATTGTTGTTTATAATAATAATAATATATATTTTCAAAACGTTAAGCTTTCCTTCGGTTTTGTTAATAAACCTGTTTTTTCTAGCGGTGCTCCACCGTCTTGATTCATGTTTGCAAGTTTACAAGTTTTTCGCTTTAGCGTGTTTTCGCCTCTCGTGTGTGTGATGTGTGTGTGTGTGTGTGTGTGTGTGTGTGTGTGTGTGTGTGGTGTGTGCTCATACGTGCCTGCGTGCGGGCGTACGTACGGGCGTGCGAACGCTCGTACGTGTGAGCGTGCGTACGTGCGAGCGTGCGTACGTTCGTGCGTACGTGCGAGCGTGCGTGCGTACGTACGAGCGTGCGTACGTGCGTGCGTACGTGCGAGCTTACGTGCGTGCGTGCGTGCGAACGTGTGTGCTTACGTGGGTGCGTGCGTACGTGTTTTTTCGTTTGATCCTCGTGCTAAAGCAGTGTTAGTCGATTGTATGTAATTGTAGGCCCTATTGTGTTGACTAAGAGCTATAATTGGAAGCGTTGCTTGCTATACCCTGGCTGTGGAGTTATGTTTAATTAGCTTTTTTTTGACAGATGTATTTATTTATGATAAGATCAGGCTTGCATGTAAAGTAATATAGAGGTGAAACTAACTAGCTAATGTGTTTTGCTGCTACACGTATCACAGTATTGAAGATTCAGTTTATGTATTAGAAAAACGTACTACAGCTTCGAAACAGAGTGCAGATAAAAATTGAAGAAAGTGAATACGGTACAACTTCGGCGAGCAGACTTAAAGGTTTTAAGTGTGTACAGCATTCCCAGAGCAGCGTTGAAACCATTTAATTTAGGACTAACCTCATGTCCATGTAATAATGTCTGATAAACTATTAGGGTTATTAGCTTGCTTTATCGGTTACAATATAATCGTTCAAGGTGAAGACGATGAGATGGTAGTATTTCAAAATCTCGATGATGGTGATGCTCTCTATGAAATTTCAAAATAAAATAGATTACGTCACTCTTATTTTCAGATTAGAAATTTTTTAAAACGTTTAGTTGACGTTGCTATTAATCCCATCTGATAAAAAATCCACAAAGATGTATGCGGCAGAAGTGTTGAGATGCTTGAAATCGACCCCCAGCCACAAGAAGAATGTGTTTTCGACTTGTATGTGCTTCTAATCAACTACCCAGACACGCACCTCGACCGTGTGCGATTATCGTAAACACGGATCCTGCAAACAAACCAGACCAGCATTGGACCTCTATCTACATTGACGAGAGTGGTAACAGGGAGTTGTTTGAGTTTCAAACCTACTTGTTTCTCAAGGTTAACAATTTTCTCAAGGTAGAATGAGTATGCTGTTGTGAAATAAAATTTCGTGTATAGATAAAGCATATAGTCTACAAATGGTAATTAATAGAAAACATTTTTAATAACATTTTTCTTAGAATAATAAAATATTCATAAACCAATATACGTCAACTTAAATTCAGGTGTACATTTTTATAAAAGTTGCTCAAGGCTAACTTCAAGGTAAACTTCAAAACCTATGACTAGCTAACTTCAAGGCTAACTTCAAGACCAGCTTGTTTCTCATGACTAACAATTTTCTCAATGTGGAATAACCACGTTTTTGTAAAACGTCTTATGTAATAGCATTGTCTGCCCTTACAGATAAATTCTTTGTGTTTAAAACTGTTTCCTTGTCTGGATGTAGATTTATAAACCTTCATGTTAATTATACTAGTATTTTGAAATATCATTCGTATATAAGAATAATACAAGGTTTGCTTTAAACGATCTTCATCGTATACTTTAACAGTAAACCTTTTAAGATAGTTGATCACCCTATTAAAATGGAGCGTTAATAGTTTATAGAAGTACGGGTGTAAATAAAAAACACGCTACATAGCGATTGTGTTATAAACTAGTGGAGGTCGTTATTAATTCGTGTATAAGTTGAAGTTATGTAAGTAGAAGGTTACAACCGGTAATTAAAAAGAAAGTGTAATAACGCATATTACAACAAATAATACAGGTCCACTTACACATTTTATATATATTGAAAACAATTACTTGAAATAAAACGGCATATCAACTCTAATAATATTTTTAGAAATTATATTAACCATTTATGTTGGTTTTTAGACTATTAAATTAAATAGTGTTATATAATTACACGGTAATTAGTTAAAAGTAAACGTGAACAGTGATTTCTTACAACATATTGTTATGTAATTTTAAACATTCCAAACACTTAATATGGTTTTTTATAAAACAATTTGTGTATCCGTATATGAATATTTTTCAAACCGATTTATTTTAAGAGAAAGGTAAATGTATGTTGCAACAAGTGCGATAAAGATGATAAGGTTGTATATTTTACACTCTAATTATAGGTGGTTTTTACACAACCTAGAAAGTTGTTCTTTAGTTTGACATGCAGCATAAAAACAGTATCTATCACTCGTAAATCAGTGCCTTAAAACGTTGTTTAAGTACAGAGCTGGTAAGTGTGGTGTTAACCCTTTACTTATTTACAGATTTTAATTACAGTTATAAACACAAGCATTAAGTTTCTTTAAAAATATTCAGGCGTACAACATTCTTAACGGACGGATGGATATTATTTCAATGCAGGTAAACTATGTTTTTAATACTCGCTTTTAGAAAACACAAACTGTTATGTAATTAATTAACTTAATAAAAAAATTGTTTCATTAGGAGTGTCAGTAATTTTTTATAGTTCACTGAGGATTTTTTTTTAATTATGACAATAAAAATAAGTGTTCTATAATTAAATTTTACTGTCATTCAAATTCCCCCACGTATGATTAATCCTAATACAGCTGTTATCTCATCTCCTCGTTAGAAACGTTTTCTCCAGTAGCATATGACCGTTTTAAAACAATAGGACCGATAATAATAATATCTTATTAATTATGCAATTATTGTATGCGTATGTGTCTGCTCAGCCTCCAGGGTTATAATCAAAAGGACCTTAATACCATCAGAAATAACCCTACCCCTAGACCAGCCCTAAGCTCCAAGACTAAACTCTAAGATTATCCCTAGACCAGCCCTAAGCTCCAACCCTAAATACAGTTCTAAGCCAAGACCAGCCCCACCCCCAGTCCTCACGTTAGAAAAAGTCCTAGCTGTCAAAAGGTCCTTAATACAGCCCTAAGGTTTAACCCCCAAAAGAAATCATAAAAATAAGGGTAATACGGTCCTTCATGTAAGCGAGTAAAAATAATTAGGGTTGAAAAAGAAAAGGGTAGAAAATGCGGTCTCACACGTGGATGTGCAAAAAATAGGGAGTGAAAAAATATATCCTACACGAGGGTATATAAAAATAATTAGGGTTGAAAAGGGCCTTCGAAAAGAAAGGATACGGTCTCACACGAGGATATATAAAAATAAGGGTTGAAAATGCGGTCTCACACGTGGATGTGCAAAAATAGGGGTGAAAAATACGCCCTACACGTAAGCGAGCGTGGGGAATCCCAAGGTCAAATGACGTCAAAAAGTGAAAGGTGAGGTGCCCCATTACTACTGTTCTACCATAGTATACTTTTTTTTTGCTAACTGTGGAGATTTTACAAAATCAGCACTACGCTGTAGGTAACTTTTATTAAATAAATGTTTTTATAAAAATCACAGAGAGAACTTTTCCAACATACCTAGTTTCTAACAATGCATTTTTTTCTGTATTATAAGTGTTTTGGTAACTGTGGTCTCATATTAGTCGGGTTGATCGGCTTATTTGCACAGTTTTTGTTTTTGAACGCGACGTTTCGGAAGCGGACTCTGCTTCCGTCATCACGCTTAGTACTGAGAAGGACTGTTTTCGCACTTGAGTCGAATTCATATGTTATATATAAATTTTTTCTCAAGCACTTGACTACTCTCACATTTGAACTTGGTACCTTTCACTTACTAGTCTGACACCTTTACCGCTGAGCCACTGAATAGTCTAATATATATTTTTTAGAACATACTTATATATGTATATATATATATATATATATATATATATATATATATATATATATATAACTTCTTGCGCCTAGTGTATTGGTTTCGTTTCCACACCAGCTTGGCTTATTGGATTTTCTGCTAGTGCGATGTATGTAGCTTCTTTGAGTTTTCGGCGAGCTGTGTTCTCGTCCTTTGCCACTATCTGTAGTTATCCCATTGGATGCGGTAGTCTTCGTTCCAGACATGTTCGGCGATTCTTGATTTTTCTGTTTCGCCCTGCGGACGCTGTTCTTATGTTCCTGCGTTCTCACTTTGAGTGGTCTTCTGCCGCATTCGCATGGTAGGTAGTAAGAATTGTGTATACAACATATGGATTCTAATAATGCGCAGAGCTTAAGCACAATACACCTGAATAAGAAGTTACGGCGTAACATGCGCAATAAACTTCTGCGCAACCACGAAAAAGTTTAATACATAAATATATATTGGATTACTCAGTGGCTCAGCGGTAAAGGTGTCAGACTAGTAAGTGAGAGGTACCAAGTTCGAATCTGAGAGTAGTCAAGTGCTTGGGGAAAAAATTATATATAACATACGAATTCGACTCAAGTGCGAAAACAGTCCTTCTCATGACTAAGCCTGATAACGGAAGCAGAGTCCGCTTCCGAAACGTTGCGCTGAAAAAGCAAAAACTGTGGAAATAGGTCGATCAACTCATCTAACGCAATTTTGCCTTCACAAAATGGCGTTCTTTTTCAGAACAGCTCAAATTAAAAGAAGTCACCTGACAATTTTAACCAACTAGAAATTTCCGAAATTATCACTTTTTTAAATTTATTTGAAATTCAATTTGTCACGAACCATGTTGCCAAATTTCTTATAATTGAAACCTCAGTGTGTTGTCTACACAACAGGCATAAACATTTTCAAACTCGCTCTAAAACCCAAAGTTTATTTAACACGTTACACATTTTAGATAAAATTGGTAATTTCACATATTGAAAATAGAGGTAAAAGATTAGACGTGTTAGAATCATTAGAAATTTTTTAAATAAAAGTACAGGTTTGTTAAAACGATCAAATTGATTTATACTGTTCACCATTGTACAGGTGATTATGTATACTGACTTCCATAAAAATTGCAACACCTAGAATTTTTTGAACGATTTTATTGAAATTTTCGTCAACGATGCCTTTCATTAGAACAAACAAACGATTAAAATTTGACTGAAATCGAACTAGTAGTTTTTTTCCTTTGCACTTAGTAACAATAAATTTGAAGAAATAAACCAATCAGTGTGTAATTAACTGTCACTTTTGCATATTGTTTGTTCACAATTTCGTTCTGAACTTGGGAACAATGCCAAGAGTACGTCAAGATCAACATTTTTCCCAATTGACTGATTTTGAACGTGGCCGTATTATTGGCATGAGAAGCCGGACTTTCGCTAAGAGAAATTGCTCGTCGTGTAAACCGAAATGTTACAACGGTATTGAGATGTTGGTCCAAATGGTCCGAGGAAGGGGTGCAACAGCGTCGCCCTGGATCTGGACGTCCCCAGGACTACAGATCGCGAAGAACGTCGCTTAAGACATTTGGCCACAAGAAACAGATTTTCAACAACTCGATCGATTGCGAATAATTGGATGAGAGGTGCAGGACCCCAGAATGATAATGTCATCTGTTTATCGCCGGATACTGTCTTATGGGCTACGTTCATATCGTCCATTTTTATGTCTTCCTCTTACACCACTTCACCGTCTACGCAGGCTAGAATGGAGCAACGAAGGAGCGAATTGGGCGCAAGAATGGCATCGAATTGTGTTTAGTGACGAGTCCCAATTTTGCTTGTGGGCCCACGATGGTCGTAGAAGGGTCAGACGGATGCGTGGAGAACGTAAGAATCCACATTTTTTGTGGAACGCAACACAGCCCTCATACAAGGAGTGATGATATGGGGTGCAATATGTTACGGTATCAGATCACCCTTGGTATTCATTGATGGCAACTTAAACGCCGCTGGTTATATTGCCAAATGTGCTAGAACCCGTTGCGCTTCCATATCTTCAGGGGCTGTAAAATCTCATTTTCCAACAGGATAATGCGCGCAAGGGCTACAACACATTTTTTGGAAGAAGCTTACATTTCCGCCCTCCCATGGCTTGCTCGGTCGCCTGATTTGTCGCCCATTGAACATGTGTGGGATGAGGTCGGTAGGCGACTGGGTAATTTACCACACCCTCCACATAACTTACAGGACTACGGATTCAAGAAGCTTGGGTAGCTATACCACAGGTATAGCTATAAATCACTTGATTGATAGCATACCACGCCGTCTAAATGAGTGCATTACAAATCGTGACGGAGCAACTCATTATTGAAAAAAACATTTTTAATTCTTATTTTTTATTTTCAAATTTTAATCGTTTGTTTGTTCTAATGAAAGACATCGTCGGCGAAAATTTCAACAAAATCGTTTAATAAATTCTAGGTGTTGCAATTTTTATGGATGTCAGTATATTTTGTAACATTAGTTAGTTTAACATTGAATCTGAAGAAGACACTGTGGGTCGGAACAATTCTTATTTAATAAATTAGTTAGTGAAAATTAGAAACTACTTCGTTTCATTTTGAGTGTGAATATGAATTTCCATCAAATAAAAGCCAACACAATTCAATGGGATAAAAATGTAAAACACATCGGCATATTATATTTCTTAATTTATTTTACTAATGGAACATTAAAGCAATAATTCATTGTATAGACCTTGTTAAACTACTTTCCGATTTCAAAACACTTTCTAGGGATTCATATATAAACCGTATCATTTTCAGTGGTGACTCTGACTTCTAGGGAAGGTGAAGCAGTTTTGGCAATTTACACGCCCACCGCCCTAAATTCTTCCAAATCACCATTTAACGACCAAAAAGTTATAAACACATATGCAGAAAAAATAAAGACAAAATAAATTAGCTACGAGATTTCTTTATTAAAGCAGGTACAATACAGTAAGTTTTTTTTTTATTCCGTAAATATCAAATCAATTTTACGGTCTTTCAAAGACGCAAAGATATTAATAATGCCGTCATAAAGTGGTTGTTCGTTTATCAATTGGTTAAGTAAGTCCTTCTCGATTTAAATTTTTGCGAAATTAGTCTGTTCTCAGTCATGGCATTTCTTAGGTAGGTTTTGAATCGCTTTAAACACCAAAAGCTGCGTCCTACATAAAGATTAGTGGATGATATTGTTACTATTAAACAAAACAGTTTATATGCTTCTTTTAAGACGTTTCTGTTTTCAACTAAAATATATAAATTAATTCCAATTCATTCTTCGATCTGGGCCAGTTTGTAAATGTAACACACTATTAAGTTACTAATCTGTCGGAAACTTTTCGGAATGCACTGAGAATTTAGACGAATCCATTATTGTCACAAACTGAAGCTTTTTAGGTCTTGAAAACGTGGTGTAATTTGTAATGAAAGAGTATCCAAGATTTCAAAATACTGAACTTTAAATATTTCAAACAATTGTTTTGATGTCTTTTTGTCCTTCATGATAATCACTTGGCAGTGTTGTTCACGAAGTAGCAAAATCGAACGTTTTCCTGAATGTAATGTTATTTATTTTGCCATTCAAGACCGTCTGCGTGTTATTAATTTGAGAAATACAAAGTTAATATCAAATGATTTCTTTTGTAGCACATTCAAGAGTACACCAGTAAGTCCACAAATTTCATTAAAAACAACAGACAAAAGCGCAAATTTAAAATTATTAAATTTATTTAGAAAGCCCTCGCTCTGTCTAATTGAAACCTCGTCAGAGGTAGGATCGTTAAAAATTCTTGTAAATACTTCCTTCACAAATGCCATTCATCATTCATAACACCTACAATTTTACTATTCCATATCCAACGTGTAACGACGGAAGAAGGTATTCGTTTTCCGATTCTACATTATTATCAGCTACATGAGTTGGCTTGGAGGAATGGTGAATAAACGAAGGTAAACCATTGACAGATGCAAAAAATGTGCGACATTTTGGTATACTATTACAATTTTGTTGTAGCACTAAATTTAGACGACGTGCTAAACAATGAACAAAAACTTCTTGTGTTGCAACTTGTTTGATTTTTACTAAAGACTGTTTAATTCTATGACCATTACACTTGCTGCATCATAGCATTGTCCAACAAGTTTAGATCTATAATTAAATTTTTTTAATCGCTCTGGTACAAGAGTGAACATGGTTTCAGTAGTTCGACTAGAACTGACATCATAAAATCAAAAAATTTTTCCACTAATTTCCCACTGGCGCTAACATATCTAATTGTAATGTTGATTTTTTTACAATATCAGTGGAATCATCAACCAGAATAGAAAAAAGCATTCCTTTACTTATTTTGCTACTTATTTGTCAATATATTCCGAAATACAACCAATTCATTTATTTTTATTGTCTTCGAATTTCTGGAATACACAGATGTGATTTTTTATAATGTTCTTGAATATCAAAAGCTTACCATCAAAAAAGGCTTCAAGCAGTTCTTTAAAACTTCCGCGATTACTAGAACGTGCATGTTCATGGTGATCGCGAATGCCAATTCTGGTTTAGCCAACTAAAGGACTGTAATAATAAGTAGTTGTATAAAAGGCCTGTTAAGTTGCCCATTATCATTAAATTGTTTAATATATAGTGGACAATTTTTTTTAATGCGTCCTCAATATTAGTTTAGTTTTTAATTAATCGTACATAACGTAGGGCCCAGCGCATATGTTCAGAAAATTCTGCAAGTTTATGAAGTGCGCGTGTCACATTGCCGTAGGCATTAAAACCACTCTTGTTCCAAATGCCTGATATCACACTAATCACAACGTACGATTGACAACAGTTTGTTTAAGTAGTAACTTCCACATAACCATTCGGGTTGAGTGTACGATGATGTTTGAAAGTTTCTATTGTAAGCTTTGTTTTTATATTCGTTACATGACGGACTCAAAGGACCGGTGTCGTAATTAAATTTTTTTTTGTCTTCATTCTTCCACCTTGAAAAATGTGTTCGCAATAATAGGCAAACGGGTTCATACATAGGAAACATCGTTAGGTAAATAGTTAAGCAAAGAAACAAAATCACGCGGCTTCGAACTACTCGAACTAGTATAATAATGCTCCTATTGGAACAGTGCATCTTACCGGTTGTGGCAAAACAGAGCCCATACGTGCGGTTGGCATAGCAACCATTTATGAAACGCCTACATAAGTCGGGTGGCGCATTAACGTAGGGCTTGCTACTCTGCATATCTAATGGATTTAAGCCTGACCTTACAGTACACGAAAGATAGCCAATGTTAAACCTTATGGCCAGTGTTGCCGGTTCTGTATAGAGAGAGGAGTGGCGTCTTAAGACCTGTACATAAAACCAGAAGTTCTCAACCAATCTTCCCCTAACTCTTGGATATTGCTGTATTATATACTGATTTTACTTTTTTAGCAGTTTGTATGTAATATTTTATTCTTACAGTGGTATATAATAGTAACTTCTTTGGTTATTAAATTGAACAAATAAGAGTGATATTGAGTACATGAGTAGTCTGCGGATTATTAAGTCAATGTTTATAATTGCTTATAAGCTTACTTATGTGTTATTTTGTAAAAAGTGCTTATTTATTTTACTTTTATGTACATATGTATGAATTTTTTTGTATGTATTTAAGCAATATTAAACCATATATTGAAATCACAATGCAAATAAGTTTAGATTGTTTGGTATTTAAGGAATGGAATTTTCTGTAGGTATTATAGTATGTTGAGGTACAAGGTTCGTGCGTTTAAGAGGATTAACTCAACAATAACAAGCTGCAGTGCTTATTAATTTTTGTATTGTGTTACTTACCTACGTCAACATACATACAGCAGTTTTAATTTGGAGGTACATCTTACAAATTATTTTCTAATTAGCCTGATTATGAGGGTAAGAAATGTGTATTAATTGAAATTTATGATGTTCTAACTTTTGCTACTTTCTAAACTAAACTTGTAAAAGTTATTCAAAGGTACATCATTGAATGTAACTGAATTTAACAATTACGGGTAAGTAATTATCGTACTAATATAAATAAGTATGGAGAATGTTCTTCAGAACGCATTGTAATTTAGTTGGTTTTTAGTGTTCAGTATTGTATTAATAGTGTAGTGCAGAAATTGTTAAATGGCAACAAGGATAATCCCTCCAAGTTTCAGAAAAGCAGTTGGTGATAAACATGATTTATATACTATATAATTTATGATGTAAATAAATAAATATATTACTTCACATAAAATGCAGCTTGAGAGGACCATCGAGTTGACAAACGGTAGCAGGTTAGGCCGGCAAGGTATTAATTTCCATGTCCTTTTCTATGAAATTGGGGCCTTCAGCTTTTTCCGTTTACATTGCAGATTTTCGGATGCATCCATCCTAAGCAAGTTATTATTTGCTTTCCACTGACTCACGATCGGATGTTTTCTGTTGAAAGCCTTTCCTGCCTCGCTAATATATTCATCTTCTGTTTCATAATACAAGGACATGCTTTTTTCTTTCTGTAACGCAATTAACTCAATTTCATTTCATTAGTTATCTGGTAGTGAACGTAAGTTTTTTCTTAATCGGAACGCTGAGCTAGGTGGCCAAAACAGATTACCATCAATCACCCATGTCGAAGGAGCCGTGCTTAAACATTTTTTTTTTAATGATTGTGGACCTGAACAGGCTAAATTAGGCATATCGTGCTAAAGCACTCAGGAACACTTAGGAGGATGGATAGAGGGATAATGAATTGCCAATAGATGCCTATGAACAGCTACCTTAAATTTTCTCATATCATAAGTGAGAGGAAAACAGGAACTAGGGAGATCATTCCAGAGTTTAGAAGCCGTGTAGAAAAATGTGGATTGCGCCCGTTTGGTACGACAAGTGGAGATTTGTACTGCATACTGATGATGTAAATGAGCGAACCAAGTGTTTCTCGCAAAGATAGCCCGAGATGGTATCAAAGAATATAATTCAGCAGCACAATAGCCGTTGTAATAACGATAATACAAAGAAAGAACTGAAACCATCCTTCTATGCTCAAGGGACTGTATGTGAGAAGTTAAGGACGGGTCATTTATAAGCCTAATCGCTCTCTTTTGAATACGATCAACGATATCGAGAGCGTATTGGAGAGCACTAACCCAGAGGTGAGAATTATATTCCAGATGAGGCCGAATTTGGGCCTTATACAGCAGAAGGAGTTGTCGAGAGGTAAAGTACTGCTTAGATCTGTACAAAAGCCTATTTTACGAGCAGCTGTTTTGGTAGCTGACAGAAGATGGTCAACCCATGAGAGATTTGAAGATACAGTCATACCCAACAGAGTAATAGAGTCTGAAAACTTAAGAACTGAGCCATTCATACTTACAACAGGAAATGATCGATCTTTTTGGCGGACACAAGGCAACACTGAGTTTTGTTAGCATTAAATTTAACTAGATTATTGCTTCCCCATTCGAGAATACGTTGAATGTCTTTGTTGATTGAATTTGTCATTTCAGCTTTAATTTCTTGATTTGACATAGAAGGTGGATTATCACTATGAGTAGACTCAGATGACCTACAGTGAAGAGTGATATCGTCAGCAAAGCAATGGATGGGGTTAGTTGTTGAAGAAATAAGGTCATTTATGTACAGCAGAAAAGTGTAGGCGCTATAACGGATCCCTGTGGTACGCCCGCGTTAATGCTAACTTCTTTTGAAAAAAGCCATCAACTACGACACGTATTCGTCTTTTATCAAGGAAACTAGAAATCCAGTTGATGAGCTATCATTTAACCCAAACGAGGTGAGTTTGGCAAGTAAACACTTATGCCAAACTTGGTCAAATGCCTTTGAGATATCTAAAGCGACTACAACTGTTTCACCGGACTGCTCTACTGTATTGTTCCAAACTTGGGTCACATATGAAAGAAGATCGCCTGTTGAACGACTTTGCCTAAACCCATATTGGTGGTCACTAAGGAGTTTGTTAGTTTCAAGGAACGTGAGCAGTTGCTGATTGATGGCTTTTTCCATGATTTTAGACAAAATGGAAGTGATGGCAATTGGTCGGTAATTTGAGGGATCGGTCTTATCCCCTTTTTTGGGAATAGGTTGAACATTTGCTAACTTCCATGGTGAAGGGAATTCCCCAGAAGACATAGAGATCGTATAGAGCTTAGATAGGACTGGGGGGAACATTTCTTTAAGACAATAGCTGGGATACCGTCTGGGCCAGTCGCCTTATTGAGATCAAGCCTGCTGATGATCGATTCCAAGAGCTTGTACCGAAAATGAATTGGTTTCATAGCGTATGAAGAAGAGTTGACTAGGGGCACATCTTTTCCAGAATCATTGAGACACGAGTTTGATGCAAACAAATCCACAAAAACGTTGGCTTTGTCTACAGAATCAGCAACTACCGATCCGTCAATAGATGTCAGGGGAAATGAAGATGTTCCAAAGTTTTTACTAATGGCTTTAGCTAAAGACCAAAATTTACGACTGCCTAAAGGAGATGTAGCTAGTTCATTGCATTTTCGTTGTTCGAACAACTTTTTAGTTTTAGTGATGACACTTTTGCAGATATTTCTAGCACCAACGTATTCTACATGACTGTCGACCGATTTATTAGATTTCCATTTAATGTAACATTTATTTTTAAAGATATTGCATCAGACAAGCCTTTATTGAACCAGGGTTGGGAACGTGAATGACCTATACGGTACTGTTTTTGGAATGTATAACTCCATTCCCATGAGGATGATTTCAGATACTGAAAGAGCGATGTCCGAAGAAGAGGACGACTTAAAACAATATTCACGCCATGGAAAGGTTGCAAAGAAATCCCGTAAATCACTCCATCGAGCTGACTTAAAGCACCACAAGGTTCTATCGGTTTTGC
This sequence comes from Vesta saturnalis, assembly GCA_036346205.1. Classification (NCBI taxonomy): domain Eukaryota; kingdom Metazoa; phylum Arthropoda; class Insecta; order Coleoptera; family Lampyridae; genus Vesta; species Vesta saturnalis. The sequence goes on along the minus strand of JARFJB010001349.1, from coordinate 1,042,906 downwards.
GAGCAACAGTGGAATTAGGTACACTAGAAATGATTTTTATTAGACAATAGTCGGAAACACCTAAAGGCGAAAGAACGGAAGTTTTATAAAGCAAGAAGATGTGGAGTATGGTTAGGGTTATCAGGGATTCTTGTGGGTTCAGAAATCATTTGTGTGAGATCACATGAAATAGCAAATGTTTCTGCACTATGACCAGCGGGATTTGTAGTAGATGAAAACTGAAGCCAATTAGAGTTATGAACATTGAAATCGCCTACAAATGAGATATCGCAAGAAGGAAACTGAGACAGGAGATAGTCAACTTTCATACTAAGGTAATCGAAGAAGTCTTGAAAGCTGCTGTCATTAGGAGACCTATAAATGCAACAGTAGAATTTCACAAAATTAGGACCAGAATGTTTAAACCAAATCACGTCAAAATTCTTATTTTCTAAGGAAGAAACCCTCTTGCAAGCAATTCTGTCCTTGATGTAGGCACATACACCTCCTTTATATCGAAAGTTAGAGTGAAGTGGTATTGAGGAAATTGCAAGTCCGGTGACTCGGAGTTTTCAGAGGAGACTTGTGTTTCAGATAGAAACAAAATATCAGGTTGTAATTGTTCAAGATGTTGGTGAATAGCATTAAGATTAGACCTGATACCGCGGATGTTGCAGTAGTGAATCAGAAAGTTGATACTTTCGATGACCGAGGTCGCTCGGGCCCTGCCCTCCCGGACATCCGAATGGGGCAGGATTTTACGTCCGGAATTTATAACCCTAGAAACCACAGCCATCTTATTTTTTAATTTGGGACTTTTAATCCGATAGAAAGACAGTGAGGGCGAGAAGGAAGAATTAAGGATGAGAATAGATTAAAGATGATGGAAAAGGTAACCGGCAGCCCTTACCGAGCTCAGAAAATCGGAGACCCAATATTACGGAGCCCATGGTAAGGGTGGTGGTACCTCCCCGGCTGGCATGGAGTATACATGCCTACCACAATTTCATTATTTTTTATATCTTACCTTTTTTAACTGTATTTAAAACTTTCCACCTCGATTTTTACTTGTCTGCTTTAGTTACTACAACTAAACAACGAACAATAGCGAGGCGGTTAAAGGGCAAAGTCGTCGGACTACCAACCCAACAGTCAGAAGTTCTAATCCCGAGGTGTCTACCATAGCGTATATAAAGTAATCAAAATGAAATCAGAATGACAATTAAAAATTGGTAAATTTAAAAATGTTTTAAGTAAAATACGGTCAGCGCACTTGAATGTATAAAAAATGGACGCAAAAATTAAAAATCTGTTGACAAAAATTTGAGCTGCCAATTCAGCATTTTTCTGTAATGGTCAATTTCTGTATCTGGCACTGTACTGTAACAGCACTTTGTGTTGTTGCTAACCGCTATATAAGGTTGTAAAGAAGCTGCGACAACAAAGTGGCAGCACAGGGATAAATAAGTTACCATGCTACTGCAGACATTTTGAAGCAGCAGTACAGTACAGACAGCAACTGAGACAGCAGTAGTATAGCCTCCACTTTAGGATATCAGCCGATTATCACCTGCTATGTGTTTGTTGCCTGAATAGCTAAAACGATGCCTCCATAACTGTAAGAGCATTCTACGGTGCTATGTTTCATAATTATGTTACGGTCAGTTTTATCTATGGTTTTAATAAATATAAAATAGAAATGCTTGTAATTATGATTATATTCAGTAGGTGTGTTGAATAAAATTATTTAAATTAATTCAAGCGCAACGCTGTTTATGCAGTATAACTTTTGCGCACGTAGAATGTAAAACCCAATTTAGGACCCGCTCTAATTTAACCTAAAAATATAAATTATATCAGCACGCAACCATTGTCTTGTCTCAAGAATATATAAAGAAACAAAATCTCTTACTTAATTGATAAAAGTAATCCAACGTTAGGTTTCTCTTCCTGAACACACCCACGTCACTACACTGATGGTATTATCACTAATGCATACATCCAAAACAAAGTGCTGCATAATATTGTTCCAATCTGTTTGAACTTGGATTAATTTTTGACAAATCAATCTCCTTGGTTTTCAGTAACAAACACATTTGAACTCTTTAATTATGAACTCTATACAGATGTGACCGATATCAGTCCTCCATTTATGTTAACTGAAGACTCTCATTATCCCTCTTAAAATTCTTTTATACAAATTACCCCCAAAAGCGTAGTAATATATTCAATCTCCAATAATATCAAAATAACCGTGTTATATGACTCAAAAGGTTGTAAATTTAGATGGTCTTGGTCGATTTTATTTTCATATTTTTTCATTTAATGAGTAAATTGCCATAAATTTCAGAATAATTTCCTAAATCGATTGTAAATTTCTGATTTAATAATTTTTATAAAACTTAGTTATCGTAATACAAATGAAGTAGGCTTTTAACCAATGAAAATCGATTATAATGTTAAGTTTTTAATTAATATAATATCCAATTTTGGATCCACCCTAAGAAGTAATCGCCGTTGAACACATTTTTGCAAATTTTTAAAATAGTACGCAAAAGTTGCGTGTAAGTTATATGTAGTTTTATTAAGCAAAACACGGCATTTCAAATCTGTTTAAATTCTTTGATTTCATAATAAACATCCCTTTTCATATCAATTTTATATGTGCCTCTTCCATACTAACGTAAATCAAGGTTCTAGCAGTGACGGTTTTCTACCATTTACATTTCAGAATTGGATTTAAATTTTATTACGGACGTAAATACTAATTTATACTTCGTTTAAAATATATAATAGTATGGATGTTAATCCATTTACTTATTCTGAACTTAGATATATGATTTTTGTTGTGTTTACACAAAATGTTTTAATACGTTTGCTATTTATTTTGAACTCTTTCCAGTGGCGTAGTTTCATTATTAAATATGTGAATTTCTGTTATAAGATTCATGTTCATATACAAATAATGTTTATTAACTGAATAAAAACACTAACTTAATAACAAAATAAACTTAAAACTTCTTCTTGTTCCAATTAAACTCAATACTAAAAAAAAAAAAAATTAACTCTAAATTTGTTTCGCTTCATTTGCATGTATAACCCAACTTTTTGTTGATACACTTATATTTATTCTATAGTTAAAATATTATATTATACCAAAGTAGAGAAGACAATGTTTTCTAAGCATTATTAATAAGAAAGCGAGGCAAAGAAAGCCTTCTCTACGGTGGTTTATAAATTAGTTTATTTTGACGTCACGTTTGCAATCTCGGCAACTAGCTATACTGTTTCAGTATTTGCCTTGGAAGGAAAATGTGGTTCACGCTTTAAAAACAAGTCTACTAATGGTGGAGGTGAATAATGGTATATTATATGCAAAGGTAGTTTCTAAGACGAACTGCATTATTATTAATATTATTATGATTATTAACATTTTTTGTATTTTTTTCCGGCATTTTGACATTAATAAACAAAAAAAAAACTTAGCATGTAAACAGACTTGATAAGGCAATATAGTATAATTGGGATTGTGGCAATTAAAGAAGTCGGCAACATGACACTACTGCGTCTAGTAGAAAAGTGTCCAACGCGCCTCTTGTCATTTTGACAAATCTGATGAATAATGTAATTCAAAACAGAATGGAGTGGAATATAGTTTTAGTTACATTTAAGCTTTTTTTAAACCCATATACTTATTGATTAAAAATTTCTTAATTAAACTTTAATTGGGTTTCACAAAATCATATTTTCATTCAAATAAAGAGTTGGATAACCATCACAAGGTATATAAACTGTCTTCCCGTATTTATACTAGTCGAAGACTCAAACATTATCATATCCAAGATTCTGTAGTAACATGTTATTGTTGCGATATGTAATTTAATTATGTTGCTCCATGTAAATCAGCATCATACGTTGTCTGTACTTACTCGACTACAAACACCCTACGCATTTGTTTATGCTGAGAAGTTTAGCGAATATTAGCAAAACTTATCTATAATTGAATTTATGTACTTCGTCAGTTGTGACACTTTCAGTAAGTTGCTATTAGTTAATTTTCACATTTATAAACAACCCTTATAATAATGTTACCAATGTTGATTAGATTACATTTAGAAGAATTTAAAATATTACAGTAACGTCCAACATTTTGTGTTAGCCCTGAAACAAACAGCCCTGTTCAAAATAAGCTCTGATTTAATTTTAATACGAACTAAATTTAAATAATTATGTACAATGTTATTTTAGAGATTATTTTTTGACGTTTCTAAGAACCAATAGAAACTTTCAATTTAAGTCATGTGCTTACGTTTTACCCAATCAAAACATTATTGTAGTGGAAATAATCTACCTACATTATTACCGCGAGAATAATTTTAAGTATTTTGTTTTTATTGAATGACAGCGTATTTTCGATTTGAGTTCTGTCATCAATTCGAAAGTTCAGAAACCTTAATTTGTTAAAATAAAAATATAATATTGAAAACGTGTTTCTTATTGTAACGTCAAAAATAATCCAACGAATACCACACGAGAGTTCGATAAATTAGAAAATAATTCTCCATATTTTCTGTACCCTGTTGCCGTTCGGCAATAGCCATTCGAGCCCTACGGCTCTCCTGGCTATTCCTGGCAACAGATTTTCGAAAATCTGTCAAATTATTTTCAATTTATTCTCACTCTCTTGTGATATTACTACTGAGAATTATACATTAATACATATATACATTAAACTTTTACGTTTATTTCTCAGTTATTACTTATGAAATATCTGGTGTGGAACACAACACAACCTTCCAACCTACAAAATGGAAATTAAAAGAAATGAAATAATTTTAATAAAACTTTTTTTAGGATAATTATGCAACCTGTTTTATAAGAAGTTCATTAGGAAAATGGGCAACATTGTAAACGCAAAAACAATAACCTATGTCAAACAGACATTTAAAACTGCACGACAGATAGAGTTTAATAGATATCTAGATGATAATTTAAATTAAAAGAAATGAAATAATTTTAATTTCAACGAGCTTTTCTCTGGCAAAATTTTGCAGTTAAAATTAAATGTACAACACTGTAGAAACAAAAACTATAATCTATGTCAGAATGACGTTTAAAACTTCATGTCAGATAGAGATTAATAGACATAAATATATGTTAACGTAAAATAAAATTCCAAAGCCGCCCGCTTCTATAAAAATATCGATAATATAGCATTTTCAATCATATTTATTTACTTTTTACACTCTGGCTCCCTTATTCCCTTCTACACAAAATTACCTTCGTATCAGAAAAAATGATCGAAATCCATCAAGTGGTTGTCGCGCAATCTGCGTAAACTAAATGCCCCGATTATTTTAATATATAAGATTTTTTTAGAATAACTATGCAACCTCTTTTTTATACATTCATAACGAAAACAGGCAACATTGTAAAAACAGAAACAATAATCTATGTCAGAATGACGTTTAAAACTTCATGTCAGATAGAGATTAATAGACATAAATACACGTTAACGTAAAAAAAAGTTCCAAAGCCGCCGGCTTCTATAAATAAAACTTATAAAGAAAATTTATGTAAAATTAAATTTTCTTTAAAAATTATGTCTACACTTTTTCTTATAAAATTAATCTTTATACAAATAATGAAAAAAATGCATAGAACATAATTAATCGATATGTTTAAGGTCTATGTCTCTGAAATATGCAGCTGTTTTAGAAATATTTGATAAACACCAAAAACTGTCCCAAGATCTAATCAGCTCTAAGCCAAATGAAAACAAGCTTAAGCACAAAATTTTAGGTACGTAGGTATTTTCTTTCTGGGGTTATCGTTGATACTAACATACATCCACACAGACAAACACACACCGAGACATCCAGACGGCCGATCTTGGCGAAACTTAGCTAAAAGTTGTAAAATAAGTCGATTTAGCGATAATGAAAAAAAGTCGACTGCATAACCTTCTACACCTACATATGTATATGTAGGTTGGAAGGTAATAAAGCCGGATGGAAATAACAAAAATTGGTATTGTAGTTTTCAGATTATATATATATATATATATATATATATATATATATATATATATATATATATATATATATATACAGGGTGCGCAATTAGTGCGTCGAAGTACGATGTATCCGTTATTAAAGGAGATATCAAAAAAAGTTATTTACAAATATTATAGGTAACTTCAGTCACAATATAAAATTATTTTCGTATCTACAGGGTGTTAAATATTACCAGGGTGAACCAAACATACTTTTTTTTAAATCGGACACCCTATATATTATTTCAAATTTAGATTAAGCTAGTCTCCCCCATACTTCCAATATAGGGTTTCAATACGTTATACAGGGTATTTCAAAGTTTTGGTCAATTGTACACGAAAATAATTCTCATTTCAACATCCTGTATATCCTAGACAGAACAACCTAACAATAATTTTTTCCAGGCATAACTTTTTGACATTGGTACAGTGTTACGAGAAAGTGCTATTTCTTTATTATTGCACCAATTGAATATAGAGCGAGCCAAAACTCGAACACACGATTTTGTCAATTTTTTCAAATGAATCACCCTGTATTTTATTTGATAAAGTCAAAATACACTTTATGTTCTTTCATTTTTATTATTCACTTCCTATAGATATTTTCAATTTAATAACAGACAGATTTTTTAAATTTCTATTATAACAACTTAGCTGTGAACAAATAAAAGTGTGACAAATTATTATAAAAAATTAAAAAAACATCGGTTATTAAGACAAAATTCTTATAAAATTAATTAATTTCATAATAAATGTTCAATATGTCCACCGAAAACATCAATACAGCATTGCAGTCGATCTTCAAATTCTCGACTGACATTTCTTAACATTTCTATAGTAATACTCTGGAATCCTTCTCGTGTTCTATTCTTCATATCATCTTGTGTGGGTGGAGGTATTTGATACACACGGTTTTTCACATAACCCCACTTGAAGAAATCAATTTGACTTAACTATGGTGAACGAGCTGGCCATGCAATGGGTCCTCCTCTTCCCACCCATCTTCCAGGAAAATCGGTATTAAGATGATTATGAATTAATGTAGTGTGATGTACCAGAGCTCCATCGTGTAATAACCACATTGCGTTTTCAAGAAAAACGCAACGCAACGTTTTAATGCACTAATTTAAAGCTTTTCACGAAATACGATTGTATCAAATTACCACTGTCACACTAATATTAATACATTTTCTAATAAGAATTAAATTGAATTACGTTGGTACTGGATTTTATTGGCTATTTACAAAAGATTCTCTAAATGGACGCCATTAGCTTTAATGCAATTTTGACGACAACATTTAGCTAAATTTTGTCTAACGTGAAAGAATCACTGATCATTATTTCCTCATTTCCAGCTTCTCGAATTTTTCTTAACAATTCCATTTTATTGCCGTTTGATTGTTTATAAACAATGAGTTTCATATGGCCCCATAAGAAGAAATCTAGCGGATAGAGATCTGGACTTCGCCGTGGCCAGGGATGATCACTCCCACCTCCAATCCATCGTCGTCGAAAGTGGTTATTTAAATAATTTTGCACATTTGGAACATAATGAGCAGGAGCACCATCGTGCATAAACCACATATTGTTTCTAATGATAAGCGGACCATCTTCAAGTAAGGTGGGAAAACTATTTTCCAAAAAGTTGAGATATGATTCGGCATTCAACCGAGTAGTTTACATGGTCCTATTAAAGAATCCCCGACAATTTCACACCATACGTTAATTGAAAATTCGTGCTGAAAATGCTTGCGGGTATTAATTAAACCTCGATGGGTAAAATGTCGGGTCATTATTTTTTTTAATACGCAACCACTAACAAAAATTCAATCTTAGTGAGAAATCAGTCGTCAACAACTCCGGTACACTTAAATTGTGATTCGGGCTTGAAGAACTCTATGTATGGGGTACAACTGTAATTGTAGATAACTGCCGAATATGATTTCGAGATTTTCTTCAACTCGCCGTAACATTCTTCTTCTTCCCCAACAGGTAGACAAGTTGTACGTCCAGCATGGTATCCCTTTAAAGCTCCCATGTTATTTTAATAGTTGGAATAAAGTTTGAAATAATTTTCTGTTGGGTTGGCGACGATTTGGGTACAATTCATTATATCTTCTTACTGCTTCTCTATGAAATTGTTCTTGGGAATAAGTCGCAACCATACAGGCCATCGCAGAGTTGGAAAATACATTGTAATGGGGCATTTTACAATAAAACAGGAAAAGGTATTCAGATCGGGAACAAGAAAAATTAACGGAAACTTTAAGAGCAACAACAAACTCGATAATAACTCAGTAGAACAACAATAAAATGGTTTAATATAAAATATAAATATAAAATGTAAAACTTGCAAATAATGTAACAAATGCATTAATATTAGTGTGACAATTGGTAACTTGATACAATCGTACTTCGTGCGAAGCTTTAAACTAGTGAATTAAAATGTTTAGGTACATTTTGTGGATATGAAACAAGCATGCCTTTTTTATGTAAAATTTGTTTCTCCATCGTAAACTTTACCCTCAGAAACGAAAGTGTTGATGATAGGATACGACAGAAACATACGAAAAAAAATTTGTCGATAGCGCCCTCTACAATATGCAGTATGGCCCATAAATTGAGAATATTCGGCTTCCTCTGAAGTGGACGTGTTCCAATATTAGTTTGATACATCATGTCATTTTTCAAATCTACCCATTGTTAACTTCTTCAGGAAGCACATTTGTACTAAGGAATGTTTGGTTTAATCGATTCCATTTGACCTAAGGAAGCTGTAGTTGAGCTGTGTCCCTATACTTATGGGGACATTCTGTATATACAGGATGAGTCATTAGTGTGCCGTCGGAAGATCCTGGCTTTATTATTAAACATAAAAAAAAATGTTATAGCGCCGATCTATATGAGACTTAGATGTGCATCGAATAAAAATAGTTTCATCCCTATAGGGTGTTCCATAATTGCAGGACCGGGCTCAGCTTTGTTTTGTTAAATGGAACCGTATATTTATTTCATTTATTATTATTTGACTTGTTGAATGCTAAAAAACGGTACTACATTTTTAAATTTATTTTGTGGCGTTGCCAAGTTAGAGCATTTTTTCTTTAAAAAAGTGAAAATTTATACCTTTACTTAAATTGTTCTGAAGACTTGAATATTAACAGTAGAACTGTAAGGTTTGGCAGACGGGTAAACAAGACCTTGCTCTAGCTTTTGACTTGCATACTTCCTGATTATATTATACTGAGTGTTTACAAAATATGGTGAATTTTTGCAAATTTGAAATGACCATAACTTTTGTGTTTTAAATGGAACACCCTGTATTTTATCATGTCATCGTGTTCTGTTTTTAATTGTCTTACTTTTTTATTAAGCATGTAATATACCTAACGTTACGCGTTCTCGAAATATTTAAAATCTGTTGCAAAATTAATGACAATTGTGACAAACTGGACGGTCTATACAAAATTAATAAAGCAAACAAAATATTTGTATTTGAAAAATCATAAATTATTGAGAAAATTATAATAAGCTATAACTATATCAAATGCTCGATGTGTCCACCATTTTCTTGCAAACAGGTATGAATTCTCCTCAAAAAAGAATCTTCAACTTTCGCAGCATGTTTTGGTTAATCATTTGAAATACATTCCGTATTCTAATTTTCATATCTTCTTTGGTGGTAGGAGATTCTTGGCATACTAAGCTTTTAATATAACCCCACAGGAAAAAATCTAATTTTGTCAGATCAGGAGTCCGAGCTGGCCATCCTACTGGCCCTCCTTTCCCAATCCATTTATTGGGAAACGTTCTGTCTAGATGTTCTCTAACAATGCGACTATAGTGGGGAGGTGCACCATCCTGCTGAAACCACATCCTTTGACGTATGTCTAACGGAAATTCTTCAAGGAGCGGAGGTAACTCATTTTGAAGAAATTCAAGATAGGTTTTACCATTAGTGTTTCTTTCAAATATGTAAAGTCCACTTATATAGTTCCCTACTATCCCACCCCACATATTCAAAGACCAGCGATGCTGATGATCTATTCTTCTAATAGCGTGGGGATTTGTATTGTCATAATAATGGAAATTATGCCTGTTCACAAAACCATTTTTGTGAAAGGTTGCTTCGTCGGTCATCAAAATGTGTTTAAACAAATCATTGTCCTGCCCTAATCGTTCCAGTGTCCACTGGGAGAATTCCAAGCGTCTTTGAAAATCATTTGCATTCAGCTATTGGACTAGTTGAAAATGGTATGGATGAAATGTATTTTTTGGAATAATCTTGGAAATACTAGTTTGACTAATACTTAAATCAGCACTGAGGTTTCTTGTGCTAACGTTTGGATTTTCCACTACACTGGTTAGTACCACAGACACGTTTTCTTCGTTTATAACCCTTTTTTCTCGTTCTTTTCTTTCATATTGTACATGTCCTGTTCTTTCAAATCTTTCTTTGAGTTTTTCAAATATCCTTGGCTCAGGATGCCTGCGCTAAGGAAATCGTCGAAAGCATTATAGGCACTGATATCTAAAATGTTGTAAAATAAGATTATCGGCCATCGATTTGTTTTTTGTTTGCATGGGTATGCACCGATTAGCTGATCTAATGTATCAACTGCTCCCTTTGTAGAATTACAATCAAGTATAATTTGTGGTTTTTTGTATTCTCTGTCGCTTATTTGTTTCTGGTTATGAAACCTACTCATTAGAATGACCTTCTTGTATTTTTTTGGTATATAAGATACAACTGCGGTATCTTTAGTAAAATAAAATTTGGAACTATGCACAACGTTATTTACTTCCATGATAGGTAGCTCAGGCTTGCTTTTCCTGACAGTCTCTAACATAGTAAGATTTCTTTTGAGAAGCAAGAAATGAATTTCTTTCACCTTCGACCAAAGCATAGACCATGTCAATATATTCATCTTGTGAAAATTTCATTTTTCACACTAAACTGAGGAACTAGTGAATGACGTTTAAGCCAAACGTCAGGAATTATAAATCCAGCCTACTGGATGCCCTTTTTACACTTATTGGCATATTATAAAATTATGATTTTAAAACTCGAATAAAGTAAACCTTTGTCCATTAATGTTTATTGGACCATATTGTCAACAAGACATTTACGATTTGTAAATATTCAAAGCAAAAGTCATGATTACTTTATTAATTTTGCAACAAATCTTAAATATTTCGAGAACGCGTAACCTTAGGTATATTACATGGTTAATAAAAAAGTAAGAGAATTAAAAACAGAACACGATGACATGATAAAATACAAGGTGTTCCATTCACTTTTTTAAAGAAAAAAACTTGGCAACGCCAGAAAATAAATTTAAAAACTAAGTACCGTTTTTTAGCATTCAACAAGGCAAATAATAATAAAATTAAATAAATATAGGGTTCCATTTAACAAAAGAAAGCTGAGTTCGGTCCTGCAATTATGGAACACCCTATAGGGATGAAACTATTTTTATTCGATGCACATCTAAGTCTGATATAGATCGGCGTTATAACATTTTTTTATTTTTGATAATAAAGCCAGGATATTCCGACGGCGCACTAATGACTCACCTGTATATATATATATATATATATATATATATATATATATATATATATATATATATATATATATATATATATACAGGTTTTCCATGTAGCGTTTGTTAGAAGTTTATGTGGTTAGAAACAATTTAGAAATCTGAATTTTTGGACTTAAGGGTTATTTAAGATTCTCTTTCATTCTAAAATATTTTCAAGGTCAAGTTACTTCCGGTTATACCGGAAGTCGCCACTAACTTCCTTATTTTAAATGGGACACCCTGTATATTATTTTATTTTTGGATTCTTGACAAAATTTTAGGATGTCTTATAAGGGTTTCCTATACCTTTTTTCAACTGTTTCTTAGATGAAAGATGTAACCCTATTTTCAACACTGCTTGTCTTACTTATTTTTGACTGATGGAAAGTGCTTCTGGAGTAGACAGAAGCATAAGAACTATAGTTTTGAAATACTCATTGACAAATTATTTATTGCATACATGGTGTTCAAAATTTGATGAACTATTAAACAATTTTCAAAGTTGAAAAACTTTGTTAATTCAAATGTGACCCCCTGTATATTATTGGATGAATAGATGCAGCATTTAATTATGCATCGTTTGGCTATAACATTACCTATACCTATTATCGACAATTTTCTTGTTAATCAATATCTTCTACTTTAATATGATTTTTGACAGAAACTGAAATATGAAAATGTAAACTTTCACTCAATAAAATACTTATCTTTTTTGGGATTTTTTAATGGTGTACTTTAAATTATACAATCTAACAATACAATTTTATAGTTGGCTTATACGTTTCTCAAACTGTTATATTAATAAGCTTATGTTTATGTTTGAATTTTCAAATTTGACAAAATTGTTTACTACATCTTTAACAATTTTTAACAAACATTACTACTGACGAAGATAACTGTAAGTGTTATCGAAACGTTTAGATTGTATAATTTAAAGTATACCATTAAAAAATCCCAAAAAAGATAAGTATTTTATTAGAAACTGAAATGTTTTTCAAAAATAAAATTAACTTAATTCAAACTACTCAAATTCTATTTTATTAAAACAGTGAAATAAAACAAGAAGATAACAAAATTGAGAGCATAATAACAAATGAAAAACATAAAACAATTATTTGACCATAACTAGAAGAAAAGTGATAAAAAAGATAAAATGAATCATTACAAATGTTCCATATGTCCGCCAACTTGATTTAAGCATTTTATAACTCGTATAACTCCGTATTTTTTATAAAAGCCGATAAAATTCAAAAACTGCAATCTAGTGCGCCTTGATTTTGACACGCATTAAAACATTGTTGATTTAATGTCAAATCAGTACAATTTATGTGATTTTGTAATTTTTTAAGTATTTTTTTTAAGTACCGTTTATAATGGAATGTATTCAAGAATATTCTAACAATGATTTATTACACTTTTACACGCATGGTGAATGTGGACGAATTGTTAGGCGAACATGCAGGTTGTTTAACGAACGGTATCCACACCTACCATTAAATGACACCTGGAAAATTTGCAAGATTTGAAGCTCGATTTATTGCAACTGGAAGTATAAGGGCAACTCGAACGCATTTAAAGCCAGTAATAGATAATGAAGTCAACGAGGTGAACGTGTTAGCTTATTTTCACGCTTATCCACGAATTTCAATTACAGCAGCTGCACTGGATTTGGATATTTCAAAAACATCAATCCACAGAATATTAAAGAAGTATAAAATGCATCCTTTTTCGGTAATAACTGTGCAAGGATTACATCTTGGTGATCAGGCACGACGAGTTAACTTGTGTGAATTTATTCTTGTACAAATGACCGAATATCCGAGATTTCTTCACAACATTATTTGGACCGATGAATCAAAATTCAGTATAGAAGGAATTTTCAATCGCCGAAATAATCACTACTGGGCACAAGATAATCCTCATGTAACAAGAGAACGCAATCACCAGTTCCAATTTAGTTTTAACGTTTTTTGTTTAGTTATGGATAATAGAGTGGCATATCAAGTGTACGATGAAAATTTGAATGGGGCGAGATATCTTGAAATTCTCCGTGGATTTGTTATGGATTTTCTAAATACTCTACCTGCATGTGACAGGGCAAACAGTTGGTATCAGCTGGATGGTGCTCCCGCACGTTTCACTATAGCTGTACACCAACAGTTGACATTGATGTTTGAAGATCGGTGGAATGGCCCACAAAGACCTTGGAACTGGCCACCGAGATCACCCGATTTGACGCCCTGGACTTTTACCTCTGGGGTCGTATAAAAGAATTAGTGTACTCTAGGCCAGTTCAAACTAGAGAGGAATTGCTAAATCGTGTTCACAATGCATTCAATTGTATGTGTCCACACGAAATTCGGCAATCTATTTCGCAAGGAGTATATGATAGAGTTATAAAATGCTTAAATCAAATTGGCGGTCATGTGGAACATTTGTAATGATTCATTTTATCATTTTCTTCTAGTTATGTTCAAATAATTGTTTTATGTTTTCATTTGTTATTATGCTCTCAATTTTGTTATCTTCTTGTTTTATTTCATTGTTTTAATAAAATAGAATTTGTGTAGTTTGAATTAAGTTCATTTTATTTTTGAAAACATTTCAGTTTCTGTAAAAATCACATTAAAGTAGAAAATATTAATTAACAAGAAAATTGTCGATAATAGGTATAGGTAATGTTATAGCCAAACGATGCATAACTAAATGCTGCATCTATTCATCCAATAATATACAGGATGTCACATTTGAATTAACAAAGTTTTCAACTTTGAAAATTGTTTAATAGTTCATCAAATTTTGAACACCATGTATGCAATAAATCAATTGTCAATGAGTATTTCAAAAGTATAGTTCTTATGCTTCTGTCTACTCCAGAAGACTTTCCATCAGTCAAAATAAGTAAGACAAGCAGTGTTGAAAATAGGGTTACATCTTCAACATTTTGAAAAAATCAAGATATCTAAGAAACAGTTGAAAAAGGTTAGGAAACCCTTATAAGACTTATCCTAAAATTTTGTCAAGAATCCAAAATAAAATAATATACAGGGTGTTCCATTTAAAATAAGGAAGTTAGTGGCGACTTATAACCGGAAGTAACATGACCTTGAAATATTTTAGAATGAAAGAGAATCTTAAATAACCCTTAAGTCCAAAAATTCAGATTTCTAAATTGTTTCTAACCACATAAACTTCTAACGAACGCCTATGAAAACCTATATATACATATATATATATATATATATATATATATATAATATTAATAATAATATGGTTTATTGATGTAGTACATGTTATAGAAAAAAACACTTTACAGAAGTCTTAAATTACAAGATTCAAATTCTTGAACACTATAAAAGGCTTTATTTAATAAAAGAACTTAATTTATATATTTATATATATATATATATATATATATATATATATATATATATATATATATATATATATATATATATATATATATATATATATATAATATATATATATATATATATATATATATATATATATATATAAATATAGTTACCTGTTATTACGTCAATACTGTTTGACTTTTAAACCTTGTAATTTTGTAATTGATTTCTATAAATTCTTTAGTTTATGTATTTTATATTTGTTTGGTCTATTATTAAGTTGCTGACGAAGCAAATATATTTTGCGAAAGCTCGGCAAAAAGATTGATTTGAAGATAAGGCTGTTTTACCCGAAACACTAACATAATTTATTAATATTATAGTCACAGTCGATACTAAAATAATTTATTTATAAAAGTATATATATATATATATATATATATATATATATATATATGATTTACTAGATTATGTTAGAAGTAAATTATTTAAAAGCTGATAAAGAGTGTAATTCATACCATGATATATAGAAATGTAACTTGGAACACCTTGTATTATTCGAGAATTGTCGGAAATCAGTTTCTGTAAATATGCTGATTGAGAGAATTCAATCTATTCCTTTCAAATTTAGATGTCAACAACCAGGCACCTTTTTCCAATTTGTGTTCATTATACATGTGGGAAGATATTTACCATACTTTTCATGAGAGAAGGGGAATAAATATTTTCAGAATACTGTATTTCATTATTACTCGGTATGTAGTTGTCTTAGTTTATACGATAGAAGTCGAATTTGTATCGTTTTTATTTATTTTGTAGTATGATTAACCTAAATTCTGAAAAATTACATTTAATACAAAAACGTGTCAAGTACTGAGTATAGAAATTTTATTTACGTTTATGATGCAATTATGTTCGTGGTAAAATATTACCTACGTTAAACATTTTTAAAAGCACAGGTAGAAGAACTGTATAATTAGATTTAATGCAGTACAAAACTAATTAGCAGGAAGGTAAACTCATATTTGCAAATGTATGTGTATTTGTTATTATACTGAAAGTACCTATTTAATTAAATCTTAAATATGAGCATAAAGGTTTTAAATTCAAATTAACAAGTAGATAAGAGAAGCCGTTTATATATTCATTCTCTAATCCAGTGTTTCCTTTTCAGTTTCCCCCATCGTTTTATCTTTGATGCTTGTGTAAGTGGTTAGTAGTAGTTCATTTCCCGAACAGCTATGTTTTATTTCCTTTGTTTGTTTCCACTACAAGGAACATAAACAGTACAACACAGTCATTGTTTCTGTAAGATATTTCTACTTAGTTACATGTAATAAAGAAATACATAAAAGGTTGGTGTACAGTTTTCTGGAGTACTTACATTCCTTCTTTCCGAAGTATTGGCTCACTATATATGGAAAACTTCAAGGAAATCGATCATTATACTTTAGTAAAAATATAATTTGCCCACTGAAGTAAATACATGAAATAAGTATTGAAAGATATATTTTATCAATAGAATAATACGTTACCTCTTTTTTTGCTACATTTGGTTATAAAAACCGTAGATAATTATGTCATAAAAAACCTTTTATAAAAATTCCTTTATTTACAAAAGTTTCCAGATAAGTAGCTGTTCACTGCTCTTTTTATCAGCAACTGTTGTAACTGACGGCGGTATGTCAAACAATATATAAAAGATTTAGAGATGCCAGAAACTTCTGAGTGGGATGAATACAGCATATGAAGTGTGTAACAGTTTGTTGTGCTGTTGAATTATTCTTTTTATGTGATATATGCTGGGGGATAAGAGAACTATAAGATTAGGTCTTGCTTTAGAATGCGAAGGATGTGGAATTTCCACTTAAAAAAGTGAAACAAAAAGGTCGTTTCATTACTTCTTGCACTAAAAACCTACAATGCAATTTTATTACCAACTAACAAATTAATCAATCTTCCGTTATTAAACCTGGTAACCCACTTAATTTTTTATGTACTCAAGGGCATTATATTGGTTTGTATACAGCTTTCGGGTAAGTATAACTACGAAACTTTACTCTCATCATGAATCTTAAAGTATACCTTATGTTTTCTTTGCGTATCACATAAATAATCTATTATTTGTACGCTATCAACTGTACGTTGAAAATAACAATGCAAAATAATTAACTTCCGCCCTACTCACTAAGTACTTCTAATTTCTCATAATTCCGAGAACTGCGGATTTTATTGTCTTTTTAACCATTTTACAATGAATGAAGTTTTTACAAATGCAGGAACATTTAGAACAATGTGAAATTATGTAACAAGTGCATTTGACATTGTTTATTAACAAGCTAATTTACAAAATTTAAAAGACTCCGACACAAAAAGAACCTCAAAAAAGAAAAAAATATTGAATCATAGCTAAGAACATTCTCTATTGAGTCGCCTTTTAAATTACAAAACCTTACCAAAATCGGTTCGTCTATTTGGGAGCTACGATGCCGCAGACAGATACACACGTTAAACTTATAACACCTCTTTTTTTCGTCAGGGGTTAAGAATAAATGTGGACTACTCATATTACAAAATTAATTAAATTCTAAATAAAACTATCGCAATTTGTATTACAACTCTTAATTATTTTGACTCTGTCTATATTTAAACAATAAAAGTTGACCGCTGATGATGATAGCGTAGCTAATGAAACGCGTTCGGTATTTTTTAATTTTGTGTGATACGTGGGTGTACTTTGTTTGTTAAACAATAAAATAAAATGAAATGAAAGATTATACGGTGCGACGTGCACAAAGATACAGATGCCCAAATTAAAAGGTGTGAGGAGGTGTTTTAAGATAGCTGGTAGTTCAGTGTCTATGGAAAGCACTTGGATGCGTAGGCGTGAGATTGGCTTAGAAAACACAATGTAAATTAAAAATGGCACCACTTGGTTTGCTCTTGTGTAACTCGTAGTTATTTCTCCAGTGACTAGAATTCAAAACTAAAATTCCAAGGACTGAAAATTGAGCATTTTATAGAACAATAGAATACTAAATTCATAAATTGTGACATAATAAAGGAATATTTGTGAGGTTATACAACACCTGCGCACCACAATTCAGTATGTATGATATAATTATGTACATTAAAACTGTAATGGTACATGTCAAGTACGAAAGGTAAACAGTTTAATCATTTAAGGCGAAACTTCATGGTATAAAAATTTATATTCAGTTGTAGTAAAAGTTATTGCTTTTAAGTGACAAAATTCTACAGATGTAGGATACAGTTACTCTTCAACGCATGTTATTTAAATTTTATTTCATAGGTGACCGCTTCTATAGTTGTGTTTGCTGGTAGAGTGTAAATCTGCAACGAAATTATTTTTATTTTTTTAATAGACGTACTAAATGTTTTTTTTTTTTTTAATGTCGTTGACCTTGAATAAGTTTATTCTTAAGGAGATTGCTTATTAAGTTTCTGCTTCAGTAATGCGAACCATGAATGTAAGATTACATTAGAGTTAATGATTAGCCTGAAATAAGTCAATTTTTGACAAGCTTCTTTCCTAAATTTATTTGAATACTTTTTTAACGTTCATCGCAGTCAATCATGACAGCTCACCCAAGCTAGTGGGCCAATGGTAACAAGATATGCTTAGCATTTGAGAGGTATGGTTTGATTCCCGTTACGGTCTATCCTGTATGAGATTTTAGGGGTTTTTCCTCATATACATATAGCGGCATGATCACTGCGTATACACATATCATGTGCGATTATTTTGAGTAGTAACTTTCCTCTCAGAATTCTAACCCCGTTCCTTCCGATCCTATACTAACGGCACCTATTCTTAATCCTACCATGCATACATACTTAATGTTTGTATGTATGTTGTGAATCCATCACTGTGGCTGATGGAACTTGGAACCCCCAAGCAGCCTTCCTTCCCCCTTGGGGAGGGAATGGACACGTTACCTTTTCCTTTTTTACGACAGCTGCATTAAGGTGTACTTACAATTCTTGCAACCAATGGTACCATTTTTTATTGATGGAGATGGTTTGTTTGAAAGTATTCTGTATAAATGAAAATGTTCACTGATAACTGATATACTGTTATGTTTAACCTTTGGTTATTGAAATCACTTAGCGGAGGTTATAAATATAACATTTTAACTACGGTCCATTACATATAATTTTCTAAGGAATCAATTAAATAAATTTATGAATGAATGAATAAAAACCATATTTTGTTTAAGAAGTCGGTGATTAAAAATTGGACTAAACAATTAGCTACTGTGTAACTATAATGCGTTCATAGAATTATAGAGTTGCTAATTTTGTTAAAATTTCATAACAAGATAACTGAGTAATGTTTGATTGGTTGTACCCTTGACCTATATTAAAATCAAAAATCATATCTAAGGGTGTTATGTATATTTTATGAAGTTATAAAAGAGCGTAAAAGTTACAGCTCTTTAAATAGCTTTAAGTAGTGTTGTTACTAGTTTTGAACTTTTGAGTTTGCTGAGTTTATTTGATTGTGATTTATTCATTTTAGTATTAATTAAAACTGTTAGGCTTAATTATACAAATTTTGTAGCACTTTATAAATTTAAAATGAATTTTAAGGGTTCATGTTTGAAATTTAAATACCAGTTGAACGATTGGGCAATATTCTTGTTTTCAGCGATCATTCAACATTTCAATATCCCTCTCAAGATATTTTAACCGAAAAATTCAAGTCGCGTGGCGCCTTGTGACATTTCTGGCATTTAGTTTTATTTTATGGTAAGTGTAAGTTTTGCAGCAATGTTTCAGATATTTTACAACTTAGTTATGACCTACAACCTACTCGATTGATTTCAGTTGAAAAAACCGTTTATTTTAATAAGCCTTGCGCGACGAATGTGGATGGTTCTGTAAAACAACAACCTATCAATACTGTGCAAATTTTGGCATTCTCATTCAAAAGGTTGAATGAGCTGAAAACTTAGAATTGAATAGAATTATCAGATTTGTAGGCCAAAAACCAGTTAATAATGGTCCGGCAAAGCATGAGATGGCAAATTGTATTTTTTATAAATTAAAGAATTTGAATTTTACATTTTGACAGGAGAGTAATGAGAATGTTTACCTTCTCGAATGAATTATACACTAAGTTCATTCAATTTCCAATTAATTAATAATAATAAATCAGTCATAAATAACCGTTCTGTACGTTAGTAAAAAAAAAAAAATAACTAATCAACATCTAAATGAATTTAGAGGGAAAGCTTGTCAAAGTTTTACTTATTTTAAACGGTCCATTGTTTGTTTAAAGCGTTATGTTGATCTGGAATTAAATTGCAAGCTCTACGAGAAGATTTTTTTTGGATTATTAGGTATATTTCGTACTATTTCGTACCGTATTGCCCAAAAATAACTTTTAAGTCGTATAAAAGTATTAGCACACACGAAATTTTTATATTTTATATTTCTAATGTCGTTAATATGATATTTGAATATAAAATACCTTCAAGAACTATGTTTAAATTGAATATAGGTAAGAATAATACTGGCGGCCCTGGCTTTTACGTGTGGGAAAGTATTTAATATTGATATTGTTATAACTTTCTAACTATTTTGGTTACAAACTTGGGATTTTGGACATAAACTTTGTTCATTTGCGCTAATGAAATGATATTATCTTGATGAAAACACTATTTTCGGTTCCGGAAATTGATAACATTCCTCGTATTGCTGGTATAACATACACATATTCTTACTTTATTTGAAAGGGAGCGAAATTTTCTTTTAAATGATGAAACAGTCCATATTACCTTGAAAGGTATTCGATATATCTATTTGTAACTTTCAACCTACATATACATATGTAGGTATAGAAAGTTATGCAGTCGGATTTTTTTTCAGTATCGCTAAATTGACTTAGTAACTCATTTTACAATGTTTAGCCTAGTTTCGTCAAGATCGGCCATGATGTCTGGATGTCTCGGAGAGGGGGGTTTATTAGGGTCAGTTTTTGGTTTTTATTAAATATTTCTAAAACAGCTGAATACTTCAAAGATATAAAAATACCCCATATATATTTTTTAGTATTTTGCAAGAAAGTCATGCAGTGCACTAGCATTCACCTAGTTTTATTATGCTACACTCAAAACCAATATTGTGTATACATCACGTATTGTTGATGGTTGTCACATTTACAATAAGTAATACTCGAATGTAGGTTTATTTACTTGTAACTTGACAATTATCAAGTTACTTAGTCTGATACACAATATTAAACCTTTTACTAATAATTGAATAATTTAAGCATTTCATTTTTAGTCAATTGATTCGCTTCTTTCACTTTAGAACGTTGTTTTTATTTTATATTGTTCTGTATTTGGAGTATTAGTACTCTTGGACAATAAATATTATTATTATTAGTATTCAATACTTAGAAAAGTTTATTATTGATCAATGCATGGGAAAAGGGTAAGAAGTCTTCGTGTTTAATGACGTTGATAATGTAGTATAAAAGGAAAATCAACGGTGGTGAGTTGTGTTGTTAACCAATCAAGTTACATGTAATTCCGAAAAGTGAACTAAAAATGCGGGGGGGGGGGTGATCAACTAAATAAAATATGATGCGGAATTCCAAATAGCCCAGTAATGCCGAAATTCTTTAAGAAATTTGATTAAAACATTTCAATTTTTATAAGATAGCGTCTTAGACAGTTTTAAATAAAGGCGGCCATGGCTGTAAAAGAACTTTCGTTTACGATAAAATAAATAACGTGTTAAAGGGTTCATTATATCGCGATCAAGAGGTAAACGGGGAGATTAAATTTTAATTGTTTATCTAGTTATAGGCGAAAGAACTACTTATGTAGTATAAAAAGTTTATGAAATAAACCGCACTGGAGATGTTTGTTGGTAGTACAGGTATATACGTGAAAAAATGTGGCTACTTAAAACCAAAGTATCGATCGGTGCTGGAAATCATATCAAATGACATTTCTATATGTTTAGTTTAGTTTAGTTTCACATACTCTTCGTATTTGAAAACCTGGTCACAACTGTCATTTAACGCACCAAGTGTGGGCTTTATTTTGCTTAAAAAGAAACCGTTACGATAAGTTTACTTTGTTTAATAACCACTTTAGTTAGCTTAATTGGGGCCATTAATGCATCAACTTCACACCTCGCTTCTTCACAAAACTAAATTGTCCATTAACACGGTCTATCAAATTTGCTAGCTATCTTATTTAATAAATTTTCAATTTTCAATATTATCTTGGTTGTTCTAATAAGGTTTAGTACATAGTAGCTTTAATTCATTTTGTCTCTTACGAATGTTCTTTTTAAATTCCAACTACTCGTATTGTAATTGTTTAATTTTATTTTATTCAATGTGAATTCTCATTTTCATCGTATATGAGAAGCTCATTTCGTAATAATTCGGCACCAATGTTGAAACTCTTTAAATGTGAGAAAGCGTTAACGTACTACGTTATAAATGAAAAGTGAAGAAGCTTTTCACGAAACATCAATTTAGATCGTTCTATTCATTCATCGTTATATTGGGACTGCGCCTAAACTTTCTACGTAGTTCCCGCCAAATTTTTAAATTTCAATTGTCAGTTGAACATTTTTGTGCAATATTCCACTACGAAAATAATCTAAGTTTTATGAAATAGTCTCGTTTAACAAATTGCTCTACGTTCTAACGTAACTGAATTTATTTATCGTGTCAAAGCGCTACCCATTAAATTCTTAACTACACTTAAAACAATTCTTTAAATACTCAAATACGTCCATGTGTTCAATCGAATTAATGGTATTATATGACACACTAAATATTGCCAGTGGCGTAAGATGAGTTACATTTCGTAAAATTTACTAAAAAAAAATCGCATACGCAAATACTCATCGTGATTAGAATGATCGTTTATACATATACGTACTATGCTATATACACTTAAAACAATTCTTTAAATACTCAAATACTTTCATTCGTTAATTGTATGAGTAGTTTTATATGACACTAAAGATTGTCAGTGGCGTAACATGAGTTACATTTTGTAAAATTTGGTACAAAAAATTTGCGTACGAAAATACCCATTGTGATTAGAATGATATGTTATACATATACAATATAGTACGAACTATGCTATATATAGACTTAAAACAATTCTCTAAATACTCAAATACCTTCATTAGTTAATCGTATTAATGATATTACATGACACACTAAAGATTGTCAGTGGCGTAACATGAGTTACATTTCGTAAAATTTACTGAAAAAAATTCGCGTTCGCAGATACTCATAGTGCTTAGAATGATATGTTATACATATACAATATAGTACGAACTATGATATACATACACTTAAAACAATTCTTTAAATACTAAAATTCTTTCATTCGTTAATCGTACTAATGGTATTACATGACACAGTAAATACTGTCAGGGGCGTACATCAGTTACATTTCGTAAAATTTACAAAAAAAATTCGTGGACGCAAATACTCATTGTGATTAGAATGATATGTTATACATATACAATATAGTACGAACTATGCTATATATACACTTCAAACAATTCTCTAAATACTCAAATACCTTCATTCATTAATCGTATTAATGGTATTATATGACACTAAAGATGGTCAGTGGGTAACATCATTTACATTTCGTAAAATTTACTAAGAAAAATTCGCGTACGCAAATACTCATCGTGATTAGAATGATATGTTATAATACATAGCACGAACTTTGCTATTAAAACAATTCTTTAAATACTCAAATACTTTCATTCGTTAATCGTATTAATGGTATTATATAACACTAAAGATTATCAGTGGCGTAACATGAGTTACATTTCGTAAAATGTACTGAAAAAAATTCGCGTACGCAAATACTCATCGTGTTAGTCACACAACGTATTAGAATGTATACTAGTGTATGAGTCGAACAGATGAAATGCATGGTTCTGACGTACTTTGGCGCCACCTGCTTTTAAATTTCTGTTGGGGTACGTTCTGAACACGGTCTAAAATTAATTACATAAAGCAGGAAGACAAACTATCTACTCAGAGGAATAATAATGTAAACCTGTAAAATTCCTTTCAAAATAGCTTAATTGAAGGCTCACTTAAACGCATAATATACTTTTAGTTATTAGTTGAACTAATCGGCCCATTTTCATCATCATCAGCCTTGCTCCTGATATGGACTGTTTTCGCGTTTATTGTTGTATTACATATTGTCTGCTATTTTTTTTAATTCTTATTACTGTATATCAAAATTCTCATCACGAAAATTTCTCAAATTTGTTTTCGGCGTCATTATTATACGTTTAAGGTGTTAATTAAAATTACTCTCTGAGAGAGAGAGAGAGAGAGAGAGAGAGAGAGAGAGAGAGAGAGAGAGATAAATAAAGTTGATGTTCGACCAACTGGTCTATTAGCAGGTATTATTTTGGTTAGGTGCAAATATTTTGAAGCTTTACAAGAAACGCCGGATCAAGGCTTTTAATTTACTGATTCACCTGATTTATGCAACGTAAGATAAGTACGTATTTTTGTTTGCTTTGAACTTAGCTGCGGAATAGTCGCAGGTATTTAGACCTCGATAATGTCGATTATAAACAAACTGGTGCTCATTTAATTTATGACTCTCCCCTATTGTGTCTTTTGTATTACGGCCTGTCCTGATTGAAAAATTAATAACACGCCCACGCTCTTTATTCCACTGAGATTCCGGCTCCTTTCTTACCTGTTACTTACGGTTATATTGCCATTTTCGCATGTAATACTACTCGTGCATTCGAACTTGGAACATTTATCGCGTATGTTGTGCAGTAACCTATAGCGCAGGTGTATTTCGCCTAAGCTCTTTGCGCATTATTGGCTTCATTTCTACACTGGCCTGGCTCATCGAATTTGTGCGCTATGTAAGTGGATTCTTTGAGCTCTGGACGAGTTGCATACTCGTCGTTCAAGATATGTTCGCTGATACCGGATCTTTCTGTTTTGCCTATGCGGTTGTTATTCGTATGTTTCTATGTTCTCACTTTGAGTGGTATATTGCTCTCTGTTATGAATGATCTGCCACATTCGCATGTTAGGTTGTATACACAGCTTTTGGAATTCTGGTCTTCATTGTCTGGTTTTGTTGCGTATTCTCCTTAGATTTAAAGGTGGTGCCTTTCTTGTATTTGCTGCCCATCTTTCGTATTTTGTCCGAGGTGCCTGCTATGTATGGTGTTACCGCGGGGTGTATTTAGGTTTTTCTGTTTCGGTTATCCTTTCCCTGTTTAGGTTAGGTGTTTGATCGGGGTACCCTTTTTTTAAGTCTCTTAGCGATATTTTGTTTTTTTTTTAGCTCTTCTTCTTTTGAGCATAGTCTTTCAGCTCTATCGTACGAGCATTTTGCCACGCTTAATTTCACACTTTGTGGTGATTGAAGTTCCTTCCTACCACAGCTTCATCAAGGTAAATTTTGTTTACAGTAACATAGCAGGACACGTTGAGCTACTTATGCCGTTCCTCTTCTTGGGAGTTATCGAAACAAAACGGCATAAAACCAAACTGGAATCTCCGAAAATCTACGTAAAGGTGGAAGTTCCATAACGGTAATTGTTACGTGTGGGCCATGAGAACCGCTAGTACGAATGCTAAGTATTTATCTTCTACATTTTTTCTTTTCCGACGAACAAGGAGACATCACAACCAACTCACACACACGTGGCGACACATGGCACTGCAGCCACTACTGACTTCCTCACACCACTATTAACTACACTTCCAACTGCAGAAGTAGCCACTGTTACTCCTGTCCTTTGATTTTCTTAATTCTATAATTACTTTGACAACTTGGAAAACCTCATTTTAATCGGCTGTCAAGTTCTGTAAAATATCATCCGAGAGCCAACAATAACTCGTATGAAATCTGATGCTGTTTTAATGACACTAAAAAGAACTACCGAAAGCCAAATATAAAGATATCAATAAACAAACACTTCGTTGCTAATATAAATTTAGTTATTACCTTTTGCATCATTTTTAGTGTAAAATTTATCAGTTAGTGTAATTGTACGCTACGCGTACCTACTATTTTAATTTAAAAGGTACAGGGTGTCCCAAATTTTTTTTATTTTAATAAATATCAAAAACATGTAGAGGGACTTTTGATAGACAAACCAAAAGAGAGTCCAGTGCAGTGCACTATATTTTTTTAAAGGGTCCAGGTAAGTAGATATGACATAAACTTATGTTTTTTTAATGGGACACCCTGTATATTTTGGGTCAGTTCATTTCCATTTTTAATCCTTTCCACCTAATATAACATATGATAGATATATTTCTTATAGTTTATGCTACAGGGTAAATTATGTGTTACATATATCAATAATGTCGTTTATATATAGAACACTCTGTAACTTTTATTATAATGTTGTTTATAATTTATTTTATTTAGTAAAAAAAATATTAATGAACGGTATTTTTGCACGGTGGTCAAAAGAATTGAAATGTATTATTTTGTCACACAATTCATAATAAGTAATAAGTAAGTATATATTTAATTATTTTTATTTACAATTTTTAAGTTAATAATGTTAGTTGCATAGGTCCATGTAATCATTTAATTATAATTATTGTTTTTGTTGAATCCCTAATATACGCATTCAATAAATAACCTAAAATAAGTATATTTAAGGTCTGCCATAAATAAATGTAATACGTATCAAGTAGCCCTGGATACTGTCACCATCAAATCTTAACAAAGAAGACAAATGAATAATTTTTAAGTGTCAAAATTTGATAATCGCAATAAGTCGCTATCTATAACATTAAATATGAATTTTGAGAATTTCGAAAAATACAACATGTTCGTAGCCTACATCGAGAGCGGAAAAAACGCAAATGCTACGTCTGAATTGTATTTCCAAAGATACCCTGAAAGAAGACAGCCGGAAGTAAGAACTTTTAAAAGGCTTAATGACAATCTACGAGAACATGTATGTTTCAATAAACCTCGGAATAGTTATAACAGAAACAACGAAGAGAAAGAGATAAATACTTTGGGGTACGTACATGCTAAACATAAGACGTCTTTAAGGGAAATTGAAAAGGAAATAGGTGTTGCAAGAACTACGGCAGGAAGGATTTTAAAAAAGCATAAGTTTAAACCTTATCGGACATCTGCCCGACAATTATTGCGTCCAACCGATAACCAACGAAGAATTCAGTTCGCTGAATGGTGTATTGGTAAATGCAACGTAAATCCCACTTTTTATTCCAACATAATATGGAGTGATGAAGCCCGCATTACTAGTGCGGGAATATTTAATAGACATAACGAATTATATTGGAACGATATAAATCCCCATTTAGTGCGGGGTATAAGGAGGCAAGGAAGATTTGGGTTTAATGTTAGTTGTTTTCTTAACCACAACAAACTGGTATATTGTATATTTGAAGACACACTTACGGCTGTTGGGTATGCGGATATTTTGAACACAAATTTAACTGAAATACTTGAGGACGAGGTGTTAGCTGAGAGGGACACGTTCTGGTTTCAACAAGATGGAGCTCCTAGCCACAATTCTTTAATTGTAAGAGATTATTTAAATGAGAAATTTCCTAATCAATGGATTGGAACCAATGGACCGGCAAGGTGGCCTCCACGTTCGCCAGAGGTCAACCCTCTTGATTTTTTCGTGTTGGGATTTTGAAAAAATAAAATTCATAAGAATGATTTTAATAACAAAGAAGATTTACTACATTGTGTTCAAGAGGCATTTAGAAAAATGAAACCTATTCAAATACTGAATACTGTAAGATCTGTACGTAAAAGATGCCAACTGATTATCCGAGAAAATGGAGGACATTTTGAACATTTATTGTAGTTTTTATATTTGGACAAGGAAATTTAATTTTTTATTTTGCAATTGTTGTTTTTAATGTATTTGTGTCTTTGTTTAACCGAGATTATGTATTTCCTTATTTACTTCAAAATTGTTACTAACTTCCTTTATGTTTATTATTTTAACATATACCTACCTATCTTTGAGAGATAAAATCATACAGTTATTCATATTTCATTTATTTACTATATAAAATAAATTATAAACAACATTATAATAAAACTTACAGAGTGTTCTATTTATAAACGACATTATTGATATATGCGACACATAATTTACCCTGTAGCATAGACTATAAGAAATATATCTGTCATATGTTATATTAGGTGAAAGAGGATTAAAAATGGAAACGAACTTACCCAAAATATACAGGGTGTCCCATTAAAAAAAACATAAGTTTATATCATATCTACTTACCTGGACCCTTTAAAAAAATATAGTGCACTGCACTGGACTCTCTTTTGGTTTGTCTCTCAAAAGTCCCTCTACATTTTTTTGATATTTATTAAAATAAAAAAGATATTTGAAGAGACAGTTTTTGGCAATTTTCAATAATCGCCCTGTCGCTTGAAAATACAACAACCTACTGAAGATCTGATTGAACCATTGTTATTTTAATCAAAAAATAAGTCATGACATCTTAACTACTTTTTTTCTAACTTTTCTAGTTTTCGAGATACCTTGCAAAACTATCCAATTTGGGACACCCTGTACAACGAAAAGTCAAACTATTGACAACAGAACTAAACTTCATAAAATGTTGGTTATTACGCTTTTGATTACATGTTTTATAGAAGTGTTATTTAAAAAGGCGAAACGTAATTAAGTCATTTTATAATTATTAAACCATTAGTGTTAAAATTCGAGCAATCAATTTTTTTACTTCATTTAAAATGTTTATAAAAAAAACTACACTTCCTTATATAGGAAGGTTATTTCATGCGCATTCTATCACTATATTTTAGTATTTTTTACCGGAAATCGGGTACGAATAACAACCGTGTTGGCCATTATTAGCCTGGTAAATAAGTTTTTACTGGCGAGAGGAGAAGTTTATTGGCGAGTCGTTGGGAGAGCCTGTAATCTCTTAGAGCCAGTAAAAACCTTTACCTTTTATACAGGGTGGTCCAGGAAGTTTCATACAGTCTATATCTCCGAAACGGTAAGAGATAAAAATTGAAACTCGGAGGATCCATAAAAGACAAGAAGGGCTGTATAGTCACGTTTTTGAGTTGATGACGTCATTTTGGTCAGGTGGTATCAACTTTCAAAGGTTAAATGACACACCCTGTATATTTTTAGATTCTATTCATAAAGCTGATTTCAGCAAACTAATTACTTTTGGTCTCAAGTGAACGAGAAGTGAGTTACAGGGCATTAAAGTTACCGATCTACGCAATTTCATAAATCGAAATTGATATACCGCGGCCAACACTCTTAGTTCAGTTACTTGACTATTAGTCTCCTTTTATTACTTTCTAAGTCTCAAATGGAATAGCCTGTATACTTTGAAATAAGGTAAATGAAATGTAATGCACTATAAAGATCTTATTTTGCCAAACGGTTAGAGATTTAAATAAGGAATAAACTAAACTTTAACATACGAATTTATTATGAATTCTAACAATAGTACCTTAAGAAGAAATCGGATACATTACATTAAATGTTCGAATTGTAACCCTCCAGCAATTATGCATTTCTCAAATCTGTCTGTAAGGGACCTAGTAAAAGCAGCTCTAATCGTATCTGGTGTTAGTGTTTGACAAGCTTTTCTAATTCCAATTTTTAGTTGTTCTATATATCAAATACAAATTTTTAGTCACGTGGTATCAACTTTTAAATTTTAAATGACACTTCTTTTATATTTTTTGAATTAATAAAAATAATCTTTATAGCAGCAACAATAATGGTTTCAGTTAAACACATGTCGCTAAAATTAAAAGCGAAAATGAAATTTTATTACAGAATTTTTCAATAACATGGTCACCTATGAAATTTCTATTTTGACATTAGTTGTCAATTATTCTTATTAGTTGCCGTATTCATTAAGTGCTAAAATATTACTAGTTGTCTAATTTATGAAGTGGTAAAATATTTAAAGTAAAATGGCAAACATATTCACAAACGATGAGTATATGGATATGATGCTTATTTATGATGGATGTCAAAAAAATAGCAGAAATGCACGAGAGCTTTATAGTCAACGTTATTCTAATCGTGTAATACCAAATCACAACACTTTTTCCTACGTCGAAAAAAAGTTAAGGAATACTCACTCGTTTCCAACTGGGAAGCAACAAACACCTCGTGAAAAAACAATTCAAAATGAAACAAATGTTATTAATGTGTTAGCTTACGTGCATGCTAATTGTCATGTATCCACGAGGTGTCTCGCTCAAGAATTAGGAATAAGTAAAACAAGCATTTTAAGAATACTGCATAGCAACAAATATCACCCATATAAAATGCACTTAGTGTAAGGGATACAACCAACAGATTTTGAAAGGCGGTTACATTTCATTTTTGAAGTGGCGGTGAAAATTGATTTTTAAGTAACATCCTGTGGAGTGATGAGAGTCGATTCCATAATAATGGTGTAGTAAATCGACATAATTGTCATTATTGGTCATCCGAAAATCCACGTTGGATGAAGGAAACAAATTTTCAGACTGTGTCTGTTCCGAAGATTCGGTATCTACATTTTTTAATAAATATCTTGCCTGAATTACTGGAACACATTCCACTACGAGTGAGATTGGATATGTGGTTTCAGCAAGATGGAGGCTCTCTTCACTTTACCCACCCCTTGAATGGCCTGCTCGTTCTTCGGATCTTACCCCGTTAGATTTTTTTATTTAGGGATATTTAAAAGATTTGATTTACCAAACCGAACCTAGAAATATAGAACAGCTAAAAATTCGGATTAGAGAAGCTTATCAAAAACTAACATCAGATATGATTAGAGCTGCTTTTACTAGGTCCCTTACAGAAAGATTTGCAGGAGGGTTACAGTTCGAAGATTCAATGTAATGTATTTGATCTCTTCTTAAGATAATATTATTAGAAACCATAATAAATTCGTATGTTGAAGTTTAGTTTGTTCCTTATTTAAATCTCTAACCGTTTAACAAAATAAGATCTTCATAGCTTATCGATATCGATTTATGAAATTGCGTGGATCGGTAACTTAAATGGCCTATAACTCAATTGTCGTTCACTTTTGACCAAAAGTAATTAGTTTCCTGAAATCCGCTTTTTAAATAGAACCTTAAAATCTCAAAATTTTCAAGGTGTCATTTAAGCTTGGAAAGTTGATACCACGTGGGTAAAAATGACGTCATCAACTCAAACGTATTGCCCGAGATTTTACAGCCCTTCTTGTTTTTTATGGATCCTCCAAGTTTCAATAATTTATCTCTTACCGTTTCGGAGATATACACTGTATGAAACTTCGTGAACCACAGTAACGTGAATCATTATTTATCGATTTTAACTAAATATAAAGTAAAACAGCTTGCTTCAATATTTTCTCTAATTAAGCATTCTTCTAGATACACATAATGTCTGAAGGAATTAATCGCACGTCATCCACGATTTTTAAATTACATATTTTGTAATCGTTTACATAAAATCGAAAAATATAATAAACCTGTAAATTTTTATAAATTTAATGACAAACGGCAATACTATATTAGTAAACACATAGGTTTAGTTGAATTCATTTTTCTATGTATGAAAATGTAGACTTTCACGATTATCACACATTATTGAAATAGTTAACTTGTGGGTATTTCATTTTGATAAGTACAGTTATCATCCTCAGTAAATAATAATAGATTTAAGAATTAATAAGAAATATTTGCGTTTTTATGTTTGATAAAACTATTACCATTTACTGTACTTGTTATCGAAACGTTTAAATTTATGTAAAAGATAAATAATTTAATACCAAAAAGATAAATATTTAAGTTTTCTATTTATCTATCAAATTTCCGATTTAAAGAAAAAAATATAATACGAGACTATGCAGTGAAATGCCGTTTTTCAAACTCATGTGGTTTATTCAATTTCACTGTCTAGGATCATAAATAACTATTATTTGTTATTCATTCGTAAATACGGTCCATTAGTGGTGACGATAGCGGCCATTTTGTTGTGGTAAGTCACCGCAGCTGTATCCAAACAAGGCGGTGTTTACATACGTATAAAACATAAGCTGTATTTTAAAGCTTTGGTTGCTAAATTTAATAGAAGCAAGAGTAAGTGCGATATTGAGTAAGTATTAAAAGTTTGAAATATATTTGCTAAATAGTGTATATTGCGAGTGTTAATTTAAAACTTGTAACTTAACCTCAACTTTCATTGAAGCCAAATTTGAATATGTTTATACATATTTTAGCAGAAGAATGACTTCCAAGCACGTTATTTCAATGAGTATCATAATTATGCATTTTCGTTTTGAACTGAATTTACATCCGGCTGCAATTAGGGGCAAAGTGCAAGCCAGCATGAATAAAAAAACATATGATGTAGACGTGAGTGTATTAATTCTTTTACTTCTATTGAAACCTAATTCCTATCCTAGGGAGCGATGGATTTAAACCAAGGAACAATAACTGATGCTAAATGCCATTTGCCGCCACATGGTCGCATTGTGCATATATGCATACCATACTGTCAGTAGTACAGATACGCCTTGTGTCTGGAAAATACAAGGGCCACCAGCAACAGAGACGATCGTAAAGTTGCCTAAACCAACTGCTGATGTATTCAATATACCCCAAATTGAAGAAATACTTCTGTCACCAGACTTTTACGGAGCAGAAGATAGAGAAGTATATATAACACAGAAATGTAGGCTTGATGGGGCAGTAAGAGCTTCTATTGTTGCTAGATAGATATTCTGACTCTTTTTATAAGAATTTATTAGAGGGATATAGCTTGGCAGGAATAAAGGCTATGCAGTGGGAAGCACAACACGAAAATGCGGTATTGGAAGCTTTCACCCTAACAACAGGTTTTTGGCTGCATATCTGTGGCTATTTAGAAGCTTCTCCAAACGGGTCTGGTTCAAGATAATAAGTTGATTGAAGTGAATTGCCCATTTAAATATAGGAATGCACAATCAAGTGATTTTAAGGAACGACAAAACTTACATCATTCACAAAAACCAAAATAATGAAACCGTCATAAATAAAAAAACATGATTATTATCATCAAATTCAGGGACATTGCTTTCGACGTGATTCCTTGCTCGTCCTATTACTTCTGTCTAACGAACTTACTCGGGTGTAAACTGAGGGGTTATTAAAAAAGGAGGAATATTTATATATACTCCATTAGACAAAATATCTTTAAGTAAAAACCCTTTATCTGCTAAAATTAAATCACCCGGCTGTAAATGTTTTAAAATATCACAGTCTTGCACAATTTTTTTGTCAGATGTCGACCCTTGATTGTAATTACACCGTTTGGTGCAACACCTATTAGTGCCTTCCATGTATTATTATGTTTATAACTGCTGTATGTAATTTTTTGTGTTTTCATTGATGACCTAATAGATACAGTTAACATTTCTGTACAATCTAATGTTATGCGACAACTTGTAAATGTACTAAAACATGTCGGCAAACAAATCTTATTCTTGTTTCTGCTTGGAATATTACCCATCAACTGTTTATAAATAAAAGTATGTAAAACATGTATCTAAGTAATTACTATGTTGCTTACTGTAGCTGTGGAAATATTAAATGTTATTTGCGTAATATCACTGTGGAGAAAATTCTGTCTAAGCTTCATTAAGCAAAGAAGCAGCTGATCTATCATATCAACTATGTCCACTTTCCAATTGAAATAATAATTAATTTTTATATCTCCGACTAAATTGAACAGAGCCATAAATATTGTTGAATTGGGCAGCCGTGTACAGAAAAATCTAGTCATCTTTTTCTTGAATATATTGAAAAGAAAATCTTTCTTTTCAATTTTCCAATTTAACTTTAAGTCTTGACACTCCTTTTTTAGAAAGTAATTTCTATCATCCAACATAGTGGAACTCGTTTCTCCCAAATTTGAGGGTTGCGCAGTTGATTCAACTTCCACTTCCATTGAAGACATTGATGTACTGGGTTGTTCCAATATACTGCTTGAAATTCTACTACTGTAAAAACAATTACATTAATTCGGAAAAATAAAATAAAGGGATATAGTTTCTTATACAACAGCTGATGACGATGATGCTTCATCACTTAAATTCAACTACATGATTGGTTTTGGTGATGTGATTTGTTTACGGATTCGTTTTTCAGGGCTGTTCCAGGTGACTGTTTTTCTAAATTATGTAAAAATACCTCTAGTCCATTTTCCTTTTTACCCTCTCGAAAATGGCAACTGCACAAAAATGCTCCAGATCCAGGTTCCGTATCGCGTCTAGTTAACAATAATAATTAAAAATGCTTGTTGTATCTTTTATAAACTATTAAACACACTTCTTTCATTCTTTCTCATTCTTTGGAAATCTAAAATATTTACAGGTTGTAATGATTGCAGCCTGGCACCCAACACATTACCATTGTTTAAACAGATGTAGAATTACTAATGCGAAAATTTAATTTCTGTAATCAAAGTAATTTAGTTATTGCAATATTAACAGAAACTATAAAAACTTTTAAATCGTTTCGAAAAAATGAGGTTAAAAATGAATGAAACTGATAAATATTGGCACCTTGCTAATTGAAATACATGTATATATTAATATGTAAATGAGCCATTTACTTACTTTTAATAGTAAAGTTTTCACTATAAGCACAAATTCGATTTAAAAACAATTGCTAATTGTCAACATACACTAGATACACCGTTTGTTTGGATACAGCTGCGCTAACCTACCCTAACAAGTGGCGGCTCTTACGTCACACTAATTGACCGTATTACATTAAAAATGTGAATATATGATTTATTTAGAATGACATTTATAAATTTCTCGTCAGCCGTGGCTTAAAGTATTATTACGACAACGTGTAATTAACTATAAAATTACATTTACACATGCACATGCTATTAATTAAAGTTGACTTGTAAAATTTTTAGCTTGTAACGGTAATTTTACATGCAAAATGAGAACACAGTAACGATCAAGACTTTTTTTATGCTCGACCAGAAATGAGCGTAATGACAACTGAAGCAGGTTTAAATTTAATATCCAGCAAATCACGCTAACAATAATAATCAGAGTTACGAACTGTCAAATCGCATTCACACATGCACAAGTTATTAATTATAGTTGACTTGTAAAATTTTTACAAGTTATTAGCTTGTAAATGTGATTTTACGTGTAAAATGAGAAATATTATTGAACATAGGAATGACAGTAACGATAAAGGCTTTTTTGATACCCCACCAGAAATCAGTGTACTGGCAACTGAAGCAGGTTTAAATTTAATATCCAGCAAATTACGGTAAGAATAAAATCAGCCATAATTAATTATTAAATATTATGTTATTATAATTTTTTTACCGACACTTATGGCCACTTAGTAAAGCCGTTTTCTCTTTAATGAACGTAGAATAAATATTGTATGCAACTCGTGCAAAAAGTGTCCATTGCACTCGACCAGAGTTCCAAAACCTCTTAAAAGCCTGGTTGGACAAATACACGTCGCATGCAATATGCACTCACTTTTTGCACTTGTTACATAAATAACTATTAACAAGTACATATATTTGTACATAAATAACTATAAACACGTATATTTATATTACACTTTTTCCAGGCAGAATCGCATGTTAGCCACGGTTTGTATTTTGGGTATTATATATTTAGGATAATTTGATGAATCATTGCTTTTTGCAATGTAATTAAATGTTTTATGGAGAATTTACCTAAGAATGTTTTTAAAATTTTATTAAAAAATAGTATATTTATATAGGCACTCATATTTTTCATAAGATTAATTAATCTTGCGTTCACACTTTTTTCCTACTAAACAATGATAAATTTGATTAACTGTCAAGTCATTTAGTTCGTATCATCAACATGCCTTTATTAATGTCTGTGTGGAACAGCTGAAAAATTATATTCGTTTCATTTCCTATCCAGACATAATTATACTTTTTGCCATTCTTATTAATTTCTTGATCTTTATTGTTGCCTCGTTCGAATTATGTTTTCACCTGGAATGTGGAAGTAAGTTGTAAATCGAAGGATTGTTTCCAAATACGTATTTGATTTAAATTAAATTATAAGCAAAAACAACAAAGTCAAAGAATAAATAATAAATGAAACCCAAATAAAAATGTGCTTAAGTTACGTACAATGTTGCCTTTAACATATAAATATGTGTAAGTTCAGGAGGCCTAGCTGTCCAAGGTACGCTGTTTTTCGAAACAAACTAAAGTAAACGTTATAAATAGTTATATGTGTTCTCCCAATAGTGTCAATAATAGAATATGTTTCAAGTATAATTAATATTCCGTTGTGCCAAGGTAATTACACTAGTGTATTCTGTTTTACGGGAAACATCATGCACTAATGAAAAATCTGGTAAATCAACTACGGTGGAATATCCAAAATTAAAGGCTAGGTTTATTCTTAGTGTATTTCTTAAATGCCCTAATTGTCTTTGAAAATACCAATATAAGAAGGATGGGTAGGAATGAAAAATTCGAAAAATATACAAATACGACATTAGGTACATTAATACGTTACCTTGATTACGATCTAGATATATTAGAAAAATTCGCTATTCATGGACAGATATTCAATATTCCTAAAATTGAGTCGCATAATACAGAAACGGTGGTGAATAATAGTTTTAAAAATTGCAAGAAATGATGCATCGTGACGCACCACTCTCCAGTATGCACCAAAATTCGTCCACACAGATACATTGTAATATAAGGAGTACGAAAACATGAAATGTAAGTTTTGACGATTTAGGACTCCTCATTTTGGATTTTAAGTCATGTATTCATAGTACCAACTCTACACATTTCGATAGAAATTGCTGCTATCGTCGTCAGTAAATGGTGAAACGTATAGATTCATATAAAATATAAAAAGAAAAGTATGCCATTTAAAAACTTAAAAGTTAAGTATTTTAATTATGTATAATAATAGTGAAAGTTTACATTTTTAAATTTACGTGATATTGTATAAATATATTAAAATATGCCGATACATCTGGAATGAAATTTACGTATACAATTTACCGTTTTGTATGATAACCTCCAATTAAAAAAGGAAACTTTAGAGTACTTCACTAAAACAATACAGGGTGGCCGGGGGGGAACTACGAAGAATTCGTATATGTATTCTATGAACAATTTTAAGTAAAAACGATTATGTGCAATTTTTCCCAATTCCTAACCCCTACGGAGATATGGACGGTTGAAGAAAAATGTAAAAGTAAGTAAAGAGAATACAACTCTTGAGGATGGGTTAATCCACCCGTAGACTAAAGACTTAACATGTCCCCACAGATAAAAGTCGAAAGGTGTGAGATCTGGTGATCTGGGCCGGAGCAGGACGTTTGGGCGCCGGCGGTTGGGCGCCGGCGACTGGGCGACGGCGTTTGGGCGCCAGGCGTTTGGGCGCCAGGCGTTTGGGCGCCGGGCGTTTGGGCGCCAGGCGTTTGGGCGCCGGGCGTTTGGGCGCCAGGCGTTTCGGCACCGTAATTATGTTATGCAAGAAAATTTTACCAACGCACTTTCAAAACGCTACTTTACATTACCCTTTATGTTATTGAATATTTAAAGTAAATTTTGCAATATCGGTATTTTCTTAATTGTTGTACATTTAATCTGAAAAATATTTTAATTATTGTCTTGTCCTGTGATCAGAAAGCAATTAAGAATATTAGTGTAAATCCTGATAATTGGAATCATTAGGTACCCATTATTTATTATTTGCAAAGCTCTTGCCGTGTGCTCAGAAAGCAATTAAGAAGATTAGTGTAATTAGAAAATTTTAGTATTTAAACTTACTCTTCCACATCAGTCTCTTCAGTTGTCTGCAGATATTTGTTGCCATAATTTTGTGAGCGTAATAGTGTCCAAGTCTACATTTAATTATGGAAGATACTCAAAGTAAGCGGAACAAAAAAAAGGTGTCCTATAATGGTTACATGTACGTTTTTGACAAGGCAAGCAAAGATGGAACAAAAAAATTTTGGGGATGTGAGCGAAAAGCAGACAAGTGCCTAGGTCGTGTCCATACAACAGTGGATGACGGATATTTGTGCTCCTCGGGTAACCACAATCATGGTAGTGATGCGGCATGCGTAAGTGTTTCTAAAATAAAAGTTTATATTAAAAGACGTGCCGAACAAACCATGGAGACTCCTGCCCAAATACTTAACCATGCCCTGGAGGGCACTGAGCCTGCAGTTCAAGGGCAGTTGCCCAACAAGGATGCTATTAGAAGATTGTGTCAGCGGACGCGAAACCGTATCGCTACTGCACCCCCAACTCCGATAGATTTGGAAACGTTAGTAATTCCGGAAGCGTACAGACTATACGAATGTGCTCCTGGACAATCCGAGATGTTCTTATTGAAGGATACCGGATCAGAGCAGCCGGACCCATTTAGAATATTAATATTTGGGAGGGAAGATAACGCACGATGGAGCCAGCACATGAAACAAATTTTTATGGATGGGACATTTCGGCAAGCGCCTCTGTTATTCCACCCAATTTACGTTATTTTGGCAAACAGGGGTGGATTCGTATTTCCAGTTTTGTACGCGTTACTGCCAAACAAGCAACGGCAAACGTACGATCGGCTGTTTTCAATTATGAAAGAAATGTGGCCGCAATTTCAACCTGAAACTGTTTCGTTGGATTACGAAATAGCCGTAATTGGATCAGTTGCTGAAGCATTTCAAACGGCACGATTACTAGGCTGCCTGTTTCATCTTGTTCAAAATTTTAAGAAACAAGTAGCCAGTCATGGGCTGACGGTACAATATAATACCGATCCCGAATTTGGTCTTTCTGCACGGATGATAGTTGCATTAACCTGATATTTGTAGATTTTTTTTACGTAGAATCCAGTGACGTAGTCAGATTTTCTTTAGAGGTCACAGTTTTTGAGATATTGACTTAACCTACTTTTTTTATGGGACATCCTATATATTTGTTTAAAATCTTTTTCCCCTTGCCAAGAGCTTTTCAAAAATATAGCATAGTCTATATTTATTTATATAAATAACGTGACAAAATGATTTTTTCTATAATTTACATTGATAAAAAACAAAATAATTAATTAATCACAAATATTGTTCAAATTGCAGACCATTATGTCTCCTACAAGTTTCACAAAGTTTATTAATTCTTTTAATAGCATTTTCCAAAATAAATGATTGTCTTCCTAATTCTGCAAAAGCATTTTCCGTTGCAATTTTTAATTGTTGCATGTTGGCATATTGCCTTGAATAAATTTTATTCTTTAAATACCCCCACAAAAAAAAATCCAAAACCGAGAGATCCGGTGATCGTGGTGGCCATCGAACAGGTCTATTTGTTCCAATCTTGGGAAAACGTTCATTTAGCCAGTTTTGTGTTATTCTAGCATTTTGGGCTGGAGCCCCATCCTGCTGGAAGATTATATTGTTCAGTAGAGCCAGTGGAATATCTAAAATGTTCATAGTTTTTTCTTGTAGAATTTGTAAGTACCCATTAGAGTTTAGGGTTTCTTCATAAATCTTGTAAACTATTTCTCGGTTAAAAATAAATCAGGAGACATTAAATCCGAACCTGCCTTGACGCTCTCTAGGAAAAATCACGTGGGTGTTTTCTTGACTCCAAAACCGCGAGTTGTGTCTATTAAGAATTCCCGAACTTGTGAAATGTGCCTCGTCTGGCCAAATTTTTTTTTTCAAAATTATTGTCCTGAGTTTTCATATTTATAAACCAATTGCAGAACTCCAATCTACGTTCAGCATCACCAGGGTGCAGATGATGAACAAGTTTATACTTGTAGGGTTTGAATTTATGTTTTTTTAAATCCTTTGCACTGTTGTTTTAGACACACCGGTCTCTTCATCTATTTTCCTGCGCGAGGTTTCAGGAGTGGCTTGAACAACTGCTAAAACGTTGATCTCTGATTCCTCGTTCTCTTTGTTGTAAACTCGGGGTCGAGGTTTGTCAAAACATCCATATTGGCAAAGATTAAATTTTAATTTTTGAAATATTCTTCTGTCGGGTTGTCTTCTTTCGGGACATCTATATGACAAAATAGGTATATAAAATAAATACAATTTCTAAGGTAAAGATTAACTGACCTGTTCAGATAGAGTTCTAAGGCCTGGTCTGCGTTTTCATTAGATAATATGAAGCATGTATTCATATCATATTTCTCAAAGTTTTCAAATTTTGGTTTCGAGCCATATTAAAAATAATTAAACAACAACAAGAACAAGAACAATAACAATAAACAAAAACAACGAATAACAATAAATATCAGCACTAAATTTGGGAAAATGTAACCAGGAATAATCTGAGAAGCAGAAACTTCAAAAATCAAATACCTAAGTAATGGCAGAACGTTAATTATTTTGTTTTTTGCGTTACCATGGTTACCCACGGCTATCCACTATTATCAATGTAAATTATAGAAAAAAATCATTTTGTCACGTTATTTATAAAAATAAATATAGACTATGCTATATTTTTGAAAAGCTCTTGGTAAGGGAAAAAAGATTTTAAAAAAACATATAGGGTGTCCCATAAAAAAAAGTAAGTTATGTCAATATCTCAAAAACTGTGACCTTTAAAGAAAATCTGAGTACGTAAAAAAATCTACATATATCAGTTTTTACTTTTTTAATATGTCTGACAATATCAGAGTTACAGGGGATGACTGAAAATGCAATTTTCTCTAAACTAAGATGGCTATGGCAAATTTGATTAGTGCATCTTTGGTTTCATTAAAAAGTAGCACGGTGTCGCGAAAACCGCAAGGTTCTAACCTAAAAAATAAGCGAGGTACCCCGTAAAACATACGAAAATGGGACAACCTGTACAGGTCCGTTTCTATCAATCCACCGGTTGGGAAATTTTCTGTGCAAAAATTCCGTTACAATACGCCCGTAATGTTCAGGAGACCCATCTTGCAAATACCACATGTTTTGACGTACAATTAAGGGAACATCTTCAAGCAATGCTGGTAGACCTCCTTCCACGAATTGTTTGTACCTTTCGGAGTTTAATTGCCAATTAAAAATGTGGGGTCCAATGAGACTGTCTCCGATAATCCCGGCCCAAACATTTACCGTGAAGCGATGTCCGGTAATTGTAATTTCATGAGGATTTTCATCTGACCAAACGTGCTCATTGTGACTATTGTTCACTCCATCCCGAGAAAAAGTTGCCTCATCACAAAAGAGTGTCACAGGAATGTTATCGTCATGTGTGATCATCCATTCAGAACTCTTGGATCCATATCACCGGGAAGAAGGTGCTGAACGGGTTCAAGATAATACGGGTGCATTCCATTTTCGCGAAGAATTTTCGAAATCGCGGTCCTGCTTCTACCAGTGGCTGCTTTTATTCGTCTAATGCTCGTTCGGCTATCGATTTCAACTTCTCTCAGCACCTCTTCTGCAAACGCATGCCGTGGAGACTCTCGATCACTTCTATGTGTAAGAAAACTTCCTATTTCTCGAAGGCCGTGAAAAGTCCGGGCTATCGTTTTGTCAGTAGGAGCACGACGATTTGGAAAACGATTTTTGTACTCTGCTACTGCTACACAACAATTACCGCTAAACAAGCCGTACAGGAATACGATATCACTGTATTCCTCATTTGAAAATTGACAAGGCATGATTTAATTGTAATTAAATTAATTCTAATTGTTACAAAGCAGATGATAAATTGCATTTACATTCAAATAATATTTGATGCAAATGACACGAAACATCAAACAAGACACATTTTCTCAGTTTATTGTGGTAATACTTGCTAGGCAACCAAAATTGCTCTTACGATTTTTACAGTGTGGATTTCATTTTGAACAACTGTAACCATTTTTGTGTGTCACCTCGTTATTTTATGTGCATTTTTGTGCTATTTTGTGTTTTTGTTAATTTGTTTATGAAAATTGTTATTGAAAGTTTTGTTTTATGATAATTTTAAGACTTAAGCAGTTGTGAAGAGTATTCTCTTTACTTATTTTTACATTTTCTTCAACCGTCCATATCTCCTTAGGGGTTAGGAATTGGGAATAATTGCACATAATCATTTTTGCTTAAAATTGTTCAAAGATACGTACACGAATTCTTCGTAGTTCCCCACGGACACCCTGTATAATGGATTAATATCTAAAGTTTGTCAGTACGCAATCAACTTGTGGACTTAAATCGGATAAACTAAAATAAACTAAGAAACTAAAATAAAATTATCAAACATATTGGTCCGGTTACAATCTGTCTCAAAGGGAAACCATAATGTACAACACCCGAAACATTTTGGATAGGTTTACTACAGCTATTTAATAAAACAATAAAGAATCAATCACTAAACATCAGCTTACTGCTCAATCACAATGCATTAGTTTGTAAATGCATGTGTAGTGTTTATAAACCCAAAAGTCCATTAAATTAAAAAAAGGTTTACCTCTTACTAGATTCGAACCTTTGTTTTACGGCTTATTACACGCACCATTCGCCCCAAGTCAGTTGGCTACGGGGATAATTGGAGAAAGTTCTGTAATGGTTTGTATTAAAAGACGATTAAAGTTTGTTTTCATTTATGCGTATTATGAATATAATTTGTTACACTGAATTAATATGTATTCTAAATAAATAACTTATACACTCTCATATCGGCTGACCCGTTTTTTCTGCGATAAATCTAGATGGAAATCGAGTTTTTACCCACTACACGCTTAATAGTTATTTCTATTCTTAAATATTCGAAATTCGCGCCATTTGAACAAAGAAATCTAAATCATACTGTCGCCTAGATTATTTGATTCGCTATACTAAATTGAGCAAATAAATTTAAATTTTTAAACGAGGAAACGAGGAAATATCAATTTAAAATAAATTTTATCCAAAGATACTCTATCCTTCAAATCGAATGTATTTATATCGTATGCTCTATGGAATAAAGTTTAGAAGAAATTAATCTAAAAAAAATTGCACTGTATAATGCTCGATGACCTATTTTAAAATACAAATGTTTTTAATTTCTACCCAAAGCGATAGTTGAGATGTTCGACTACAGCCCTAGTTAGCTACACTTATGCACTTCCAATTCTGGAAGAAGTTTAGACCGTTCAGCAGACGAACCAATTACCGATTGGAATAGTCATATAGGTGCCTTAATCGATAACCAGTGTGCAAGGCGGTCGTTGCTTTAGAAATTTCAACCTTAAAGCTAATTATTTAAACCATTTAAACAAAGTACGCAAACCAAAAACCTGTAATGTTTTACTAACGTGCTACGTAAATTATCAGAAAAATCAAGTTCATTTGATGGTTATGTTTTAGCCTCGCCTCAAACACATCGAGTATGTTTGGGATCACTTCGACAGACTAATAAACCAAATACTCAGCTCCTTGTATTCAGTCATTTCCAATGCTGTTTAAAAAAAAATCGTATATACATTTATTTTTTTTCTCAAAGCACGACAATTATGAGAATATTTTGGTACCGTTTCAATGTAATGTGTGCATATGACGACCTAAATTGCAATATGGAGAATTCAGTATTTAATAACGAAGCACTTTGATGCTTTAATATTTTAAAGCTTTAATCAACAGTATCGAGTTCTAAATTATTAGGAATCAAGCCTTTAAAGTGTGGGGAATGCGATGAAATTTTCAGTTACGATGTAAGCCATGGTACAATTTGAGATTGTATAGTAAAATCGGTTATTCAAATTTGATGCCCTTGGAAGTATCGATTTTTGCTTCATCTACAAAAGGATGAAGCCGATTGCTAACTTTCGGATTTAAATAATTTCGGCCATTTTTCGAACCGATAACTTTATGTATAAATTAAGAAATTGAGTAAAAGGGTTGTATTATGATTTTAACGCGAACATGTTTTAAAGAGTATCGTCGATCCTAACTTAAGCTTAATAAATGAGTGAAAATTAAATGCAAGTACTTGTTATTTGGAAGAAGGTTAATAAATACATGGGTGTAAAATAGTTGATTGTTGAATGGATAGCTACAATTACAAATGAAAACAACACTAACTAGTGACAATTTAGTTTTATGGGAAAGGCACTGTGCAGGTGTATGCAATACATTCAAAATTTAGAAAAATGATAAGATTTTATTGTAGGTATCAAATGATTCTTCTTCTATAACGCCATTTTCGACAAAAAAATGCGTCGTTAGAAACTATGCATATTTGAGAATATTTCTTTGTGTAATATTTATAAAATTTATTTGATAAAGTTACATACAGCTTGACGCTGGTTTTTACAATCTCAGAATTTGGCTACTAAATAATTTAGTTTTTGTTTTATACGGTTGTACAGTTTTTAACAAAGATATGCTTCTTGTGTTGACAGGAGTCTAGTAAAAAATTTTTTTTTCTTAACAGTAGTATCCCTTTTCCGGTGAATATTTAATGAGTTACACTTGCTATTCTTAGCACTATGCTCGTATCTGAAACATTTATCTAGGTTCTTCTTTTGGTTTTGGTCATTTCGTCGCTCCTTCATGTTAGTGCTGTAACGGATGGTTCACCTGTACATAAATACTCCCTTACACCCGGAATTATGAATACATGATTAGCAGTTCTTCATAACTATCGAATGCTGAACAGGGATTTACTACAGTTCGCTGGAAGATAACTCGAGGGGTCACTTCAAAATCGTTTCGATTATCTTTAAAAGAACATTTAGTTTAAGTCAAATAAGACACTCTAGTACTCCTATATATCAACAACTCATTGGTGAGTCATTAATTTTTGATTAATTTATGACGGAGCCCTGGATATAATTATAGACAATCGTTTATTTTATATGCAGAGTGAACAAAGGCTTCATATACGAGAGGTAATTTAATAGAATTATAGGGCATTTCAGAATTCCGTGCTATAGTCTGTTCATGA
The DNA here is from genome assembly GCA_036346205.1 of Vesta saturnalis. Lineage (NCBI taxonomy): Eukaryota > Metazoa > Arthropoda > Insecta > Coleoptera > Lampyridae > Vesta > Vesta saturnalis. The sequence goes on along the minus strand of JARFJB010001349.1, from coordinate 997,958 downwards.
AGTTATTTGCTCCTGATGTAAACATTAAGAAATGTTGCAGCTATTTCTGAACTTTTATATTCAAAATTTATTTTTAAGAGTGTTTATTCATTATTCGGGATAAAAATAAATTTAATGCGCTTATTTGACCAATCTTAACGTACATGTTAAAATTTAACTGAATATTACGAATTTTGTGTTTGAAAGTGCGTTAGTAGTTTTAATGGTATTTATACCGTTTTGAGGATTACTTAAATTTAGTAATAAAAAGAAACAATAAGATACATTTAATTTAATACTTTCCTTTTTCTAGAAATCCCTTTGTTCGCTATATTCCTAAATTATACGTACATAACCTTTTTTTCAAGTTTAGTTCAAATAAAAAGAATCTCAGATCAAAAATTCATACCTATCATGAATAATAAACTGGTTGTGAAATTTGCAATAGTATATTGTTTTCGTGAGTAGAAAGTAAATATAAAATGTATTTCAGCAAGATTGTAACTTGAAGCAGCACTAAAAAAGAGAAGATCTTCAAACTCAAGTTCATCCTAAGGACTGAATACTAACGCACGTATCTCACTTGTGAATTTTCAAGCTAATTTTAATTTTACCTTTACATTGATTTTGCATCAAAAGTTAACAAAAACTTTTTCAATCTAATCATTTTAAAGTTTTGTGAATAACTATAAAATGTATTCGTTACCTCCTTTGTTGCATCAAACGCAGGCATTTCCCTAGTTTTTTATGCAATTACTTCCAAACAATTACCGTTATATTTTGTTTTGTGTTGTAGAAAGTTTATGGCGGTAATTCTAACGTCATTGTGAATTTTGTTCGTTTAAGTATTCTTGAGTATCACCAAATTTCCTTTTCTTGACTTTTTATTTTAGTCACGTGTATAACACAACACCGTAATTAAGCAGTTAAATACAAATTTTGTTCATTAGAGAAACTGAAAAAGTAACTTCTCTAGCTTTTCATTATATAATCACATTACAAAATAAATTATGAAACTGTATTCATAAATCTTATTTAAAAATTGTAATGTTTTTAAATCTGTTTAGAAGTATGCAGTACTCAGGATTGTTTTAAATTCTGTATATCTTTCATGCGTTCCACAAAAGTAATTTTATTTTAAGTTTTAACGTAAATGTGGAAATGTAGTTACTAAGAAAACAGAATTCTGTGAAACAATTTGATGTAGTAACTAAATGGAGAAAAAACAGGAGCCTGCAGCATTCACAAAATTTGGTTTCGTAGTATTTTCGTAAACTGAAACTCGTTCCCCTTCTACAAACAAATCTTTCTCCCTTGCATTTGACCACAAGGTAAATAATCTATTTTATATGCACCCCCTTTTGCAATTGTATCATCATTATTGGGTTACTGAATGCGCATTAAGGGTGGTGTATTTGTAAATTGTGTTGACAAAGACGAGTGCTCTTAATAACTCCTTTGTGTGCTTTAAAATATTAAACGAACGTTAAATTGTAATGTGATTCTGTATTTTTATTATTCATAAATTCTTTTCAGAAAAATGAGTCTATTTAAAAAAGCGCTTATTCTTAAAATGTAAATTTCTTTTCTTTTTATCGTAGAGAATTATTCGCTTTTACAGAAACAAAAACAAACTGTAATGATAAAACAGCAATTAAGGCGCTTTTGCTTATGGAAGGTTGTAACAGTTAGACAATAAAGCAGTAAACTTAAAAACTTTGAAGTATATCCCACAGGAAAAATCCGGATAGATTATTTTTTTAATACTAGTTTTATTTTTATTGTAATAAGTCTATACTATAGGATTGTAATTATTTTCAGGTCCTCCAGGTCCTCCCGGACCGGTAGGGCCTCCAGGAAAACGAGGACGAAAAGGAAAAAAAGGCGATCCCGGTGAATCAGGACCTTCGGTAAGTTGTAATTTAAAATTAGAGAATGTACTCATCATACCCCACACAAGAATTCTGATTTTGTTTTCTTCGTTCCCTTAGGGATCTCCTGGTGCGCCGGGCAAGAACGGCTTTCCGGTATTATATTTTATTTTATATTTATCATCTCATTTTTTAAACTTTCTTTAAATGCTAATATCAATTGGCATATAAGATCATCCACAAAGCAAATTTTGTGCTCTTATTTATAGTGTGATCAATTTCAGGGCGAAAAAGGGATGAAAGGCGCAATTGGTTACATGGTAAGATTAAGTTAGATTTGTTCTTGCAATACTTGTTATTAGATTTCGGTATTCTAACCAAATCGGCTGATTAACGAAACTGACCTTTTCAAGTAACGATAGCAATAATACTACATCTACATATATTAGCATGCTAACACTTCGTGTCACCCATCTAAACGTAAAACTACTTAGAACGTTAACACGAGCACAAATTACAACTTACTATTCATGAGTTTACATACAAGCATTCCCAAATGGTTAAGAATGAACGTAATTGTAAAGGACTACACCATACTCTTATGAAATTTATTTAGGTTACATTAACTAAATCATATTTAGAGTCAAATGGACATAAATTAGTTTTTAGTACTTTAATTAATATTTAGTACTTCTGACATTTATGAACGTTCATGTATAATATTATGTACAATTTTATTATTCATTTTGTTTGCTTTTCATTACTTAAGAAGTAAATTACCGCGAAATAGGCACTTTTGAGTGAAATCGCATTCGTCTTAGTCAAACGTTAAACAATATTTACAATTTCACTTCTTTTCGGATCTTGATCAAAGCAATTCACGGTTTATATTTAGTTTTATCAATTTTCTGGTGGTTAAAATGTGGCAAGACTTATTAAATTTAATGTAAGGAAGGATAGGGAAATAAACATTAATACCTTTACTTAATTCGCACAATATAACCAAAACTTTCCAAATCCTAGACCTCATTTAATAAATTTATATCACTTGAAACTCAATCAAAACACTACCAGGTGTGTCACCACCATGGCGTATTAGAAGTATCTCAATAACTAATCAGAATAGAATAATGAAACTTGGTACATAGAGATTTTCGAACATGATGGTTTTAACTATCATATTTTCAAACATTTCTAACTTTCGGTTATACCGGAAGTCGCCATCACTTCGTTATTTTTAATAGAACACCCTGTCATTTATGGCATTTTTAGAATCCTCTCTAAAATCTAGACGAAATTTAATAATATTGTCCTATACCTACTGTTAACCGTTAGTAGAAGGGGACCAACCTAGAGACGTGAATCAATTAAAAGTGGTGGGGGGTGGAGTGGGGCCTGAGTGGGGGTGTGGGGTGGGGCTGTTTTTCAACCCCTGGTCGGAGTTTAGTCCATAATTAAGGTCCTTTGGCAATATTAAGAGCCGTTTTGGCAGTCTAACCCCTTGGTTAAGGGTGTTGGATGCTCCTAGGATATGGTATAGCGGCCATTTTGTCTGCGTTAAGGTGGGTGTTTAAAGCCCTTATGGCTTCATTAAGACGTGGCCACACCCTCTCTTTTTACCTGCTTGGTTGTATTAAGGTGGGGCTAAGGCTAGTCCAAACCCGTCCTTACACATGATTGGGCGTAGATCCCACCCCTCTGGTTTCTGATTGGTCCTTAGCCCCACTACTCACCAGCTGTGCTCTGATTGGAGGATTAAGTCTCTGTATTCTAATTGGTTATGACGGGAAATTTGAATCTAATAAGGGGGCCTAATGCTAACTTGTAAGACAGGTGTAGGGCTTCGCAACTTGTTCTCGGGTCTTCGCCCCTTGTCATGATCGGAACTAATTCGGGGCCCTTCGTGCATTGTCGTAACCCCATTGGCTCAAAATTTGAATTTATAATATAAGGGGCCTAATACTAACCTGCTCTCGGGGCTTTACCCCCTTGTCGAGGCCCCATTGGCGGAAAATTTTTATTTGTATTTAAGTCTCTGCAGGTTATGGCTGGAAATATGAACTTTGTATTCTAGTAATGGTAATTTGTAAGACAGGTGGGGCTGCGCAACTTACTTTCAGGCCTTCGCCCCTTGACCAAAAATTTAAATTTGTTTGTGGTGCCATCCCGCGGTATATTTTTAAGTAAGTTTTAAGGTATGACGTGTACATCTGGGTCTCAACCCTCGGTTACGCACGATATATTTTGGCTTTAATTATGAGTCACAATGTATAGCAAGCGTTTTGTTTTAATTATGAGTCATAATTAAATCTCGCTGTCGTTCAAGTCAATCAGCATCGAGGGAAATTTGAATCTAATAAGCGGGCCTAATGCTAACTTATAAGACAGGTATAGGGCTTCGCAACTTGCTTCCTGGGCTTCGCTCCCCTGATTTAAAATTGTGTTTAAGTCTTTGTAGATTATGGAGGGAAATTTGAATTTGTATTCTAATAAGGGGGGTCTTAATGCTAACGTGTAAGACAACTGTAGGGCTTCGCAACTTGCTTTAGGGCCTTCGCCCCCTACCCTTTCACTCTTTACATTCTGATTGTTTATTGCGAGAAACTTGAACTTGTATTCTAATAATGGGCCTAATGCTAATTTATGACATAGGGCTTAGGAACTTGCTTTCGGGTCTTAGACCCCTGGTCCCTTGGCGGGAAATTTTAATTTGTATTTAAGTCTACATTCTGATCGTTTATTGCGAGAAATTTGAACTTGTAATCTAATAAAAGGGCCTAAAGCTAACTTATAAGACAGGTATAAGGCTTCGTAATTTGTAAGACCCGTATAGGGTTTCGCAAATTACTCTCGGGCCTTCGTCTCTTGTCGTGCCCCACGAGCTCAAATTCTGAATTTGTTAATTACGCCATCTACTTGTGTATAGACTAATGAATGTTTTCTGTAATATAGCTGGCGCCACGCAGCGGTATATTTTAATAGTACATACAAGTCCCTGTTATGGTTACGATGGGAAATTTGAAATAAGAGATCTAACACTAACTTTTAAGATGAGACGTATGCATCTGAACCTCGACCCACCGATCAACCTCGATCAAATGAAACAACGGGACTTCGTCCCTTGTCCTAGCCCCTTGGCGATAAATTTATTATAGAGTTTCACAACTTGATCTCGGTTCTGCACCCCCTCTCTCATGGTCCCGGAGCTCAAAATTTAAATTTGTTAGTATAAAACTCATGAATGTTAGTGCTGACGTTATTGGAAATGGAAAACTCGAACAATCAGGTCAATCACAATCAATCAAAGCAATTAACCAAATCAGTCAAATCAATCAACCTCAATCAAATTCGGTTTTAGTTTAAAAACGCTTGTGTATTATCAAAATTGTAAATGAAAGTCAGTTTGCTTAATTTATCCCTAGGTGTATTTTCCCCGTTTTAAAAACGAAATAGTACGTTTAATTTTGTTTATAAATCTAGGGCCCTTTTTGTCAGAGGTATTTCCGAATTTAGGTGATAGTATTGTTATGGCTGTCTAATGATAATGATTAGCGTTGTGTAAAATAAAACCCAGCCTCCTATAACTACCTTACAAAACGAAATCGATCTATTAGCAAAATTGAAAATGAAAGTCAGCTTGTTTATGTAAAACGTATTTTTAACAATGTATGCAAAAAACCGGTACTAGTGTTACAAGCTAATTTGATGTTCGTATATTGACAGTAATGCCGAAGGCTATCTCATGCATTTTTGAATTGTTCGTTAGCCTTAGCAAGTTGTAAGTTAAGTCAAACCAGTATCTAGAATTGTAATCTGTTTTTGGAGGCTGGAAGTTATCCTTGATTGATTGAGATTAATTTACGGATGATCGACTGTTTTCCCACGTTGGTACCCTCACGTTTATGAAGAGTATCAGCTCAGAGTATCGGTTAGCCTTATCTATAAAGTAAGCAGTCGTACATTGGAGCTAGGTATATAGAGTGGGAGAATCGTTACATGAAGGTTATGAAAAATTGTTAGCTCAGCTTCTTGTTTGATTTGATTGAGGTTGATTAATTAGACTGATTTGGTTAATTGCTTTGATTGATTGTGATTGATCTGATTATTTGATTTTTCCATTTCCAATTACGCCAGCCCCTATTACAGAAACCATTCATGAGTTTTATACTAACAAATTCAAAATTTGAGCCGGGATCATGAGAAAGGGGTTGAACGCCCGAGAGCAAGTTGTGAAGCCCTATAATTGTCTTATAAGTTAGCGTTAGGCCCCTTTATTAGAATAGTCGTAGGTTTAAATCCTACTCGCGACAAACTTTATTTATGTAGTGTCACCAGTTAGTATTAGCACCCTTACTAGAATACAAATTTAAATTTACCGCCAATGGGCTAGTACAAGGCACAAAGTCCCGTTGCTTGATTTGATCGAAGCTGATCGGTGGGTCGAGGCCCAGATGGATACGTCTTACCTTCAAAGGTGGTGTTAGACCCCTTATTTCAAATTTCCCACCATAACCATTACAGGGACTTGTATGTACTTTTAAAATATACCGCTAGGTGGCGCCAGGTATATTATAGAAAAAATTCATTAGTCTATACACAAGTAGATGGCGCAATTAACAAATTCAGAATTTGAGCTCGTGGGACCCGAAAGCAAGTTGCGAAGCCTATACCTGTCTTACAAGTTAGCATTAGGCCCCCTTATTAGATTACAAGTTCAAATTTCTCGCAATAACCAATCAGAATGTAAAGACTTAAATACAAAACAAACAAACTTTTGGGGTAAGGGTGCGAAGGCCCTAGAGCAAGTTGCGAAGCCCTACAGTTGTCTTACACGTTAGCATTAAGGCCCCCCTTATTAGAGTACAGATTCAAATTTCCCTCCATAATCTACAAAGACTTAAATACAATTTTAAATCAGGGGGGCGAAGCCCCGAAAGTAAGTTGCGAAGCCCTATACTTGTCTTATAAGTTAACATTAGGCCCCCTTATTAGATTCAAATTTCCTCGATGGTGATTGACTTGAACGACAGCGAGATTTAATTATGACAAAACGCTTGCTATACATTGTGATTGTAATTAAATCCAAAATATATTGTGCGTAACAGAGGGTTGAGACCCAGACGCATACGTCATACCTTTAAACTTAGTGTTAGACTCCTTACTTAAAATTTCCCGCCATAACCATTACAGGTCCCTGTATGTACTTTTAAAAATATACCGCGAGATGGCGCCACAAACAAATTAAATTTTTGGTCAAGCAGCAAGGGCCTGAGAGTAAGTTGCGCAGCCCCACACCTGTCTTACAAGTTAGCATTAGGTCCCCTTATTAGAATACAAATTCATATTTCCCGCCATAACCTGCAGAGACTAAAATACAAACTCAAACAAAATTATCCAATGGGGCCTCAACAAGGGGACAAAGCCCCAAGAGCAAGTTGCGGAGCCCTACACCTGTTTTACAGGTTAGTATTAGGCCCCTTATAATAAAAATTCAAATTTTCACCCAATTGGATTACGACAATGCACGAAGACCCCCGGACTAGTTCCGATCACAAGGGGCTAAGACCCGAGAACAAGTAGCGAAGCCCTATACCTGTCTTACAAGTTAACATTAGGCCCCCTTATTAGATTCAAATTTCCCGCCATAATCAATCAGAATACCGAGACTTAATTCTCCAATCAGAGCACAGCTGCTGAGTAGTGAGGCTAAGGGCCAATCAGAAGCCAGAGGGGTGGGCCTTACGCGAGCCAATTAGGTGTAAGGATGGGTTTGTATTATCCTTAGCAACACGTGCTACCAATCAGGTAAAACAAGTGGGTGTGGGCACGCCTTAATGAAGCCATAAGAGCCTTATACCCCCACCTTAACGCAGACAAAATGGCCGCGAGACCATACCTTAGGGGCATCCAACAACCTTAACCAAGGGATTAGACCGCCAAAAAGGCTCTTAATCTTGCCAAAATGGCCTTAATTAGAGGCTAAACCTCACCCAGTGGTTGAAAACGCCCCCGAAAAGAAGCCGACTCCACCCAAACCCCACTCAGGCCCCACTCCACCCTCACCACTTTTAATAGATTATGACGTCATGCCCCTAGGCTGGTCCCCTTCTATTACCGTTTTCGAGTTATGTACAAGAGAGTAATATTAAATGATGGTTTTACCCACGTTACAAGCAAATGATCATCTCTGCATGCAAGCAAGCTAAATTTTAAATTATTATACTGGGTGTTCATAACAGCCTTACCACCTAACCTATTTAAAAATCAATATATCTCATTTTTTTTAATGAAATTTCCTATATATTTTGTATTCCACATAATTTTTAAGGGTAGGTTTATTAAGGATTCCCTATATCTAAGTCTAACAGATTTTAAGTTATAAGACCTAACATTAAAAACATGGAAACTAAGTAAAATTCCACTAACTGTTAAAGTAGCTTTTCGAAAAAATGATTAAAACCAAATAAATCCAAATGTCAAATTATTTTGTAGCTTTAGCTTTTCCAATGAAGATTACCTGAATTCAGTTTTGTTTATGGAGAGTGTAACAAAATTTGAGAACGTACGTGCCGAACTATCGCAGAACGGTATCCAAACAGTTCAAGACCTAATCCTAAAATTGAAGAATTTATTGAAGAAATAATATGCAGTGACGAGACTAAGTTTTCTAAAAATGGGTTGTACAACCGACACAATATTCATTTTTGGGCAGCATTTACGATGAAAATTTAAACTCTGAAGGTTGTAACAACATTTTAAGAAACGTTGTGCAAATTTCTTAAAATAATCTGCCAGTTCAAGAAGCGGGACAAGTCTGGTACCAGCATAATGGAGCCTCAGCACACAAGTCCTGTATTGTTGGAAACATGCTGCATCAAATGTTCGTGGACCCTTGGATTGCAAATAATGGTCCTTTCCATCGGCCGCCTCGTTCACCAGATCTAACTCCTTTAGATTTTTTTATTTGGGGTTATGTTTATGCCGATCCTCCTACTACCAAAGAAAATATGGTTGAAAGAGTACTACAAGCGTTCAATAGCTTGGAAGAGGGCCAAACACAACGTAACACCAATGAAAATGTGTTAAAACGAGTCAACAAATGTCTGCAAACCAATGGAAGTGTTTTTGAGCACCTGTTATAATAGTATACATATTTTATGTTTTATAATAAATATTTAACGCTTTACAATGTTTTTTGTTTAAAATAATTTGAAATTTGGATTTATTACGTTTTAAACATTTTTCGAAAGGCTTCTTTAAAAGTTAGTGGAATTTTATTTACTTTCCATGTTTTTAATGTTTGGTCTATAACTTAAAACCTATTAGACTTAGATATAAGGAATCCTTAATAAACTTATACTTAAAAATTATGTAGAATTCAAAAATAAAAAAATATATGTGGCATTCCATTTAAAAAAAAAAGATATATACTAATTTTAAATAGGTTGGGCTGGTAAGGCTGTTATGAACACAAAATTTAGATTGCTTGCATGCAGAGATGATCATTTGCTTATAAACGTGGCAAAAACTTCAGAATAAAATTGTATAACGTAACAAAATTTTAAGCAGTTTTATGAGAAGTTACAACCATCATTTTGTACATAACTCGAAAACGGTTAACACTAGGTATAGGACAATAATATTGTCCTATACCTGAAAATAATATTAAATTTCGTGTAGATTTTAGAGAGGATTCTAAAAATGCCATAAAATACAGGGTGATAACGAATTTGATGGCGACTTCCGGTATAACCGGACGTTAGAAATGTTTGAAAATATTTTTAAAACCGTCATATCTTAAAATCCCTATGTACCAAGTTTCATTGTTCTATTTTGATTAGTTATTGAGATGCGTCTAATAGGCCATGATCGTAACACACCTTGTATATTAAAAACATGCGAAAGATGCTCCCTCGAAATGCAAAATTTGTATACAATAACATTTATAAATTCATAAAAATAACATCAAAATCCAAATTATAAATTTTACTTGAATAATCTGGAACACTGGATCTGTGGCAAGATCTGTAACAAACAAAATACACGTACTACACAATATTAGCATAGCAATAACTTTATGACCAATGACCACGCGCCCAAATGACGAAAAAAGAAATCCATCTAATTCATTAACATTTAATTCTGTTACCAGTTTTAAATGTAAGCCATAAGCCTCTAACAATTTCTTCTTGGCAGTGTCAAGCGACTTTTACCTGCATATGAATTAGAATTATTAGCAACATTGACAAGATTTGAAAAAACATCTAACCTACAATCTACAAGCAATCTTTTACAAATTTAATCAGTATTAATTAAAAATATCTTACTCTTCTTTTTGAAAAACCCGATTCCTCTACCTTGACCGGGACGTCGATATCGATTGAAAAATCTTGAACACTGGATCTGTGACAGGTCTTATAACAAACAGCTTACACACAAAATTAAAAACGTCGTGTTTTTAAATTTTGTGAGGTACGTGTGATTTTAAGTTTTAAAAAGGGACATTTGCGGTCTTCTTTGTGCGACTTATTCTCTAACACTCTAACAATTCGTCGTTGAATTGAAAAAATCCTTGTGGCTGAAGGCGCAGAGCATAGGAGAATATACTGTTGAATTGCCCATAGTATGATGTTTTTAGGGTGTCTAAAGATACCTTACTTTTCAAACTTCTGATTATATAACCAACTTTATTTAGTTTTTTTGCCAGTTTTTGTGTGTATATTCCATTGTAAAGTAGAATCAATGTAGATATACCAAGAAGTTTTACATAGTCACAATTATCATTTATCTCTATATTTCTAAGGCTGTGCCAAATAGTTTGTGTCTGGTTAACTTTAAGTAAATTTGTTTCATGTCAGTTATGCATTTCATGTGTAATTTGAACTTCTTGCGTTAGAGTAGTTGGATCGTCTGCATACAAAATAAGATTTTCAGCTTGTACGTTATTGAAAATATAATTCATAAAGCTAATAAATAAAATTGGACCTAATATTGATCCTTGTGGAAGACCCGTGTCGATAGCTAGTTTATTTGAATAAGTATTATTGTGCTTTGCGACCTCAATACTGTTCGTGAGGTATCATTCAACTAGTCTTAAAGCAGTTTTATTAAATTTAGTTTTACGTTTAGAAGGTCCGAATCTACACAATCAAAGGTAAGGTCTCACAGAGCATTTTTGCAGTAGGTGTAGTTTATTTTTGAAGCAGTTAAGTATTGAGTTCACGTAGTGTATGTTAGAGCTAAGATTGTCGAATGATTTCTTTGGAAGCCGTATTGATTTTTATGGAAAATATCATTGGATTCAAAGTGTTTTCTGAGCAAAGCTTCAAATATTTTTGATATCACTGCTGTAATAGAAATAGGTCAATAATTTGATAGATCAGTTTCTATTCCTGACTTATAAATTGGAATGACTACCGTAATCTTCAAACATTCCTGATCTTATAAAATTAGTAATAGGTATCACAATCTCGTTTGCCACAGATTTTATTGTTTTTGAGTTTAATGACTAAGTTACTGCTCGATAAGACTCTAATGACGTCTCTGACTTCATTTATCGTTACTTAGAAACTGTGCTATTAATTAAACTTTTTTTTTAATTTATGATATTTATCCATAACAGAAGTCTTTGGCTACATTAACGAAAAATGTGTTAAATTCCTCAGCTGTAAGGTTCGATTTTTTGTGAGCATTAGTAAAAAAATTAGAATTATGTTTAATGATTCCGGCATGCTTTAATGGGATTTGCGGTTTTTTAATAATTTAATTATCGTTAGCTTCAATCTTAGCTTTATTAATTGCACTTCTTTACTGCATTTTGTGGAACCGTACAGTATTTTGTAGATTTAGAGCAGGTTAAGAGTTGTTGAGGTCACATAAAAATTTTAATTTCTCGCGCATCATTTTTAAGCGCATTAAACTAGTTTTTACTGTTTAATGATTTTTGTATCCTTGTTTTGATTTTTTTTATTGGGAATGATTTATTACGAGCTTCGCTTACTAAGTAATAATGTAAACGCATAATTTGGATTAGTTTTGGAAACAGTTTCCCAGCTTGTATTTGTAATTATATTGTGGAATTTGTAAATACCGTATTCAGTTATTTTACATACATTGATACTACTTTCGATGGGCGAGTTAGAGCGAGTGTGTGAGTTTGTTTTTATTTCTCATGAAGCTGATTAGATTTTGGGAGAAATGCAGCAGGGGAGGTTTATTAGAGCAGTTTTTAGTTATCAAATATTTCTGAAACAGCTGTATATTTCAAAGAAATAAAAATGTCAAAATATAGACAACATATCTATGCAATTGATACGACGAGTAATTTAGCGGCCAAAAATTCAAAGGTAGAATTTAAGTGTCCGTTGAAATTTGTTCAATATCTGAATAAGGATCAATTTTATAAGAAAATATGTAGATATTTAAAGAAAATTTAATTTTACATAACTTTTCATTATAAAGTTTCTTAATACAGAGCCCAAATAATTCTAAAAGCGGGCGGATTTGGTTTTTGTTTAAGTTAGCATCTTGATGTTTAATAATCATCTCCTGACATGTGGCTTTGAACGTCCATCTAACATAGATGATTGCTTTTGTTTTTGCAATGTTGCCTATTTTGAACGTATTAAAAAGAGGTTGCATAATTATCCTAAACAAATTATTTTGAAATTATTTCATATCTTTTATATGCTGTTCCACACCAGATAATTATAAATGCATGCTTATTATTAAAACTTTATATTTTAAGGCGTTTATTGTTTCATGCGTTTTTAAATTTTTGCATCTTGTATTTAATTTTCTACAATTTTACAAATCGTGTTTTAAAAAAAGAAGCGAAGGAGGCAGTGAGAAAAATAAAGAGAAAGTGGTAGCTGTGGAAGGAGAGAAAATGCAGAATGATTTTGAGGGACACAAAAAAATCTTCTGGAAATGGGCCAAAAATACAAAACGTGTCCCAAAACAAAACGCTGTAGGACTGATGAATATGAGCAACGAAATAGTATGGGACGATTGTGTGTGATGAAATGCTGGCAAGAATATTTCGGAAAGCTGTACTACAGTGGGGAAAATAAGACTGAAGGTTTAAATAGGGAGAATGTAGAAGGGATAGTGAATGGAGCTGAGAAGGATATTGAGATAGAGAAAACGGCAGGAAAGTTGATAAACGGTGATCGGAAGAGCGCGATCATTGTACCACTGTATAAGGGTAAGGGGATCAAAGTGATTGCAAAAACTACAGAGCAATAAGTTTACTCAGTGTACCTGGAAAGTATCTGGAAGAGTATTAATTGAGAGAATGCGTGAAACTACCCAAACTAAGATCTGGGACGTGCAGAGTAGCTTCATGCCAGGGAGAGGATATGTTGATCCGATGGTTACTCTCCAGCGGCTGATCGAAAAGTGTTTAAGTGTAAAGAGGAAGGTGTACTGTGCGTTTGTAGATCTGGAGAAGACATATGACCGAGTGAATAGGAGAAGCTATGGGAAATATTAAATGAGTATGGCGTAAGTAAACGTTTAATAATATAAAATGTAAATTTTCACCATTATCACACATAATAAAATACTTTTTTTTTCATTGTTAGCTTTCGCCGTTAGAGACTGTTCTGATTTGTCATCTTTAAGACAGTTTAACAATATTTAATTTTTAATGACCTAGTTATTCTTTACTAAAATTTAATTCTATAGTTGGCTTATACGTTTCTCAAACTGTTATGTTGATAGCAGGCTGATGTTTATGTTTTAATTTTTCAACTTTGGCAAAATTGTTTACAACCTCTTTAACAATTTTGACAGATATTACTACTGACCAAGGTAACTGTAAGTGTTATCGAAACGTTTAGATTGTACAATTTAAAATACACCATTAAAAAACCCAAAAAAGATAAGTATTTTATTAAAGGTCTAATAAGCCGAATAAGGGCACAGTATAACGGTAGCCGGGCATGTGTTGGGGTGAGACGAGCTCTCAGTGAATACTTTGTCACCGTGGTTATTCAATATATACATGGATAAATGTGTTAAGCAAGTATGTACCGATACAAATGGTGTAATGGTTGGTGACGTAAATGGACAAGCTTCTTGTGTATGCAGGTGACATATCTTATTAAGTGACAGTGCGGATGAGCTACACTTAGGAAGTTTGCTACAGTCCGTGAGAGCTTGGACCTAAAGGTAAACGCTGAAGGTTGTGGTGTTCAATCGTTAAGGTGGAAAGGAGAGTAGTATTTACTATGCAAGATGAAATGGTGGAAGAAGTGGATGAGTTGGTATGTCTGGGTTGAATGTTTACTGCAGATGATACAATGGATGGCGAGATTGGACGAAGGGTCAATGCTGGAGGGAAGTAATTGGAAGTATATGGACGATAATTAAACAAAAGCATGAGCGTAGCTGCGAAACAAGCAATCTATAATAGCGTGTTTTTCCCATCAGCACTGCATGGAAGTGAGACATGGGCATGACAAAAAAAGCACGAAAGTAAAATAAATGCTGCGGACATGAAATTATTGAAAAGTGCATGCGGTTAAACGAGAAGGAAGAATGAGTGTATAATGAAGGAGGTCGCGAAGAAAAGACAATGATAGATAGGTATGAAAGTAGTACACTACGTTGATTTGGTCATATCGAAAGAATGAACAAAGAAAGGTTAACAAAGTACATTTATGTGGGTGAATTTAGAGGCAACGCCGGTCCTGGTAGCCACGTAAAACTTGGCGGAATGCAGTAGAATGTATGATAAAAGAAAGAAAGGTAAGGAGTTTTAAAAATAAAAGGGCATGTCAGAAATAATGTATGAATCTTGCGGAATCTAGGGAGGTATTTAGGGATAGGAAAGCATGGAGAAAGATTTCAAAATAAACGAGGCAGAAATTGTTTTATGTAGCTCATAAGGGAATGTCGTGAATGTTATGTTGTGTTTTAAAGAATTCTGCTAATACATAATGTACACAAATTTAAATGTATGTATTATTAAGAATTAACATTTGCTTCAATCTCTAAATGACCTCCCATGCTGTGCAAGTAAATTAGCCAACTTGAGGATTATCTTACATTCTACTTACATTTAGAATTTTTTTTAGAAGAGTATACTTAGCGGTGCAGTGTAATTTAGTTATAATTAGGGATAGGGTCCTTAGTTTGTGTTTTTATTCAATACTGCATACATGGTGAAGAAAAACGGTCAGTTGTAGTTTCTCTCAGAAATTGAGTGTACATTTACTAATGACGATAAGGTGTTGTTTTGTACCGCATACGAAGACAAATCCAACGTGGCTAAATATTTCCAAGTTACGCAACACTTGCAACTACGCATCAAAAGTGTGTAAATTTAAAGTAAAAAGAGGATACTCTGTTACCGATACATGCGAGCAAAATGTTCATTAGAGGCAACAAAACTACCGAATTCAATAAAAAATTGTGCAGTGCGCTAGCTGCAACAGATATTCATTCCACTTAGTAAAGTTAATCATTTTTGGAGGAACTTGGAACAATGTCATTGTCAGATGAGCCTACATTACACAAAAAATTATATACCTCAATTATTATTATTCTCTCTCTCTCTCAACACTGAAACACTAACATAAGTCTGCTATTAATATAACAGTGTGATAATCGTATAAAGTCAACTATGGTATATAATTTTAGTGAAGAATAACTCGATCTTTAATAAATTAAAGATTATTAAACTGCCTTGAAGATGACAAATCAGCGCACCCTCTAATGGTCGAAGACTAACAGTGAAAAATGTCATAATCAAATGGCAAAATTTAATCCAAGTATGATGTAAGTGTAAAATTGTGAGAAACCTTTAATTTAAGATTTAGTGAAATCTAACAAAGAAATAGTTTTTCGTTAATAATTTTAATTGCCATTTTATAGTGAAAACACATTTATTAGCAAAAAACTATTTCTTTGTTAGATTTGACTAGATGTTTAATTGGTATGTTAAGTTTGTATTTGTGAATGCTTTTATCAATTTCAAATCAAAGTTTTGTACAGCGTTACACTTACATCATAATTTCATTAAATGTTAAATTTGCTCTTTGATTATGAGTTATGACATTTTCCACTGTTAGCCTTCGGCCGTTAGAGAGTGTTGTGATTTGTGATCTTCAAGGCAGTTTAATAACATTTAATTTATTAAGAATATAGTTGTTCTTTACGAAAATTATATTCCCTAGTTGTCTTTATACGCTTATCAACCGTTATATTAATAAAAGCTTATGTTTGTGTTTTCATATTTCCTAAATTTGTTCTAAAAATTTGAACAACTCTTAAATATTTTACCATTACTGAAGACGATAACTGTAATGGTTATCGCAACGTATAGATTAATAACAGTATAAATATAAAAATACACCTTTTAAAATCAAAAGCTAAGTATCTTAAAGCCGACTTTTGTTTAAACTGGTAAATTTTAGTTGTACAAAAATGGATTTTCTACGAATTTGTATGGTCTTTTTCAAATTAGCATAAAAGTTGTGAATCAAGGTTCTCAAAACATGCATTTGTTCTTTAAATTTAACTATAAATAACCAAAATATAAAATCCATAGTTACTGAGTTTATATCCAATTTTAAAATTAGAAAGTTCATCGCTATCGAGGCTGATTCAAAACTGTTTTCAGATATATGGTTAACATTTTTCTTGATGTCTTAAATTCCAAAGAGAACAACAAAACATACCTTTAGGAACAGAAGGTTTTTAAAATACCAATCATTCTGCCGTTGTAAAATTATTTAATGATTTAATGGCGCTTTTATGACCACATGGGATTAAATACAATATAGCACCATACATGCACAAAGCTGGAACAGGGTTTAAAGTTTGGCATGAAAAGATGGTCAATGTAATGTGCATAGCTCATGGATTATATAGAGAGTGGCAGAAAAACTGCGGGAAATATATATTAATGTTAATAATTTAATTTAAAATGTTAACAAAATTTTGTGTAAAGCCAATCCAGATATTACGAAAACTACCACAATTACTGCTTCCCACAGAACCTATTATAACAAGATGGGACACTTGGCTTTCTACAGCTGAATATCACGTAAAGAACTTAACTATCACAGAAATCGTACATAAATTTAATAAGGACGACGTTTTATGCCCAAAAGCTATTGATGTTAAAGAAATTCTCAAATAATTATTGTGAGTTTTTTCCAATCCAGTGTGCAGAAACTCAGGTTTCAATTTAATTAAAGTTATTAACGAATCAGTAACTGGTTCTAATAGTGATTTAGAAATGTATAGCGTAGAAAAACTGAATAATTTTGTAATTGCTCTTCTTACTTTTTGCGACGTTGAAAGTTTATCGCGACATAAAACAATTCTTCACGATAACCGATCCCGTTTTACTATTGAAAATTTAAAGCTGTAGGTATATCATTTAATAAAATATCAACATATGAAACTACCATTAGTTTTCTTGTTAAAAATGAATTTCTTTTGAAAATTACCATCATATATTTTCGGCTTATATTTAAGTGCATACAAATCCAAGCCCTACGTGATGTCACTATTATGTTGTGTGTCTATCTTTTAAAATTTTACTAGTTTGAATAATATATTCCTAATTACGGTTTTGGCAAGGGATATTGTACACAACTCCAGACATTTTAAACAAGGATTAATACCTAAGCACACCAACAATGGTAATCTTTTTAGCTCATAAAAGGGTAAAACAGGAAACGCTATTTAAATTTTCATAGAGAGTTAGTCAATAAAATGTTACATTTAGAACTTGCATTTGATAACGTTTGTATTTAAACAAACTCATTTTAAATTTAAAAAACAACATTCAAAAAATTTTACCTAATAACATTTTCCAGACTATTCTTAGACTAGAAGTAATTTATAGAAACAAATTTAAAGGTAATAAAACAATATTATGAAAAAATTGATAACTTAGAAGTAAGCAATTAGAAATTATACTAACGTAATGTAGTGTCCCAAGTTTTGAAATTACTCTGAAAATTAGAAGAGTAATAAAATCTTTAAGAGCGTAATATTGAATAATACAAATTTAAGAAAAAAAAATCCTTAAGGGACGTATCTTGACTTTACTGACAATAATTCTACTCTTACTCAAATTAATTGCTTGCCTTACATTGACTTTCCTGGCAATAATTAAAACATTAGAATATATTTACAAGTCTGATATTTAATTACTGATGAGGTTACGTGTTGTATTGTGTGGGGCAGGTAAACAATGAAACTACTCAAGTTAGAATTAACGAACTTTGCACAATGATGGGAAAGTTGGGAAAGAACCACCAAGAAAACCCACTTTATTCATAAATAAGTAATTGCACAAGTACATTAATAAATCAAAAAAAAAAAAAAACAAAGAAAAGGTTCAATATGCCAATATAACGAGATAACATTGAATCCGGTTAAAGTGCGTACAAAATTATAAAAATAAGTAACAGAAAAAAAAGAAAAGCAATTTAACTACACATAAACGCAAAAAAAAACAAACGGTGAAAGCACACCCGCAATTGTGTCATAAATAAATCAGAATATAAAAATTGTAATACCAAACATGTGGCCCTCATACAACCATTCATCCCGAAAGTTTGAGTGACTACGTTACAAACTACAGTAACCCTTCCTCAGCTTACATGTTCAGCTATACATCTCACTGCATTTAAAAACAATAAGGACGAGCTAGTTTAACACCACCAAATTAACTGAGTTTTATCGTGTCACGTTTGTCCACCCATATATTCTCTACACGGGTGAAAATACTAGTAAACAGTCAACAATGCCAAGTCATACAAGCAATGAGGGAGGGCACGCGGAGTCCTTTCACTGTAACAGATTCCAAATTAATGAGCGTACTTGCGAGATGGCGTATTGGTAACTAAATTACTACCCTTTGTTATCAAATGATAATTCTGTGCAATTCAGTATCTCCTGGTAATTAAATAGTAACTTCTTGCAAGGCAACAATGGAGTTTAATTTACATACGCGAGCTTTAATCTACATTCAAATATCTACTTATACTTGAATATAACCCTGTAGTTAACCACTTAATCACAAACACGACGGATTAAGATACGCCGTTTAAACACGACGCGGAGGCAATTATTTAGAGATATGTTGTTTAATCATCCGCTTCGCAGATTAAAACCTCGAACCATACGATTATTTAGCAATACTTTTGTTTACCTGACCATTTTAATTTTGTGAAAAACTTACATTCAGGCCAACAAAAAAAAAGAGAAAGACAAATTTTCACCAAAATAGACACGATAAGATATTTATAGTCACAGCGCGCAGCTGTTTACAATGCTGGTTTGTATTGAAACAATCAGAACGGTCCGACTGAATTTAAACTGCAACTAACTATTTTCTGTAAAACCCAACATTGTAAAAAAATAAACAAGAAACATTACGAGGGAATTTTTTTATATTTATTATTAACAGAAGTATTCATTTCTAAAATATGCATTCGTCCGTAGCAAACCCTATGTATACGTCTCGAATGCAAAGTAACAAACAAAGACGCCTTTTGATATGCGGTATGTTCCAATGCAATTAATTACTAACTGTCGACGTTTTTACCCAAAAATGTGTCTATAGAAATTTTCAACAATTCGTCAAGGTCTTTCGGTAAAGGCAGCTTCGAGACAACACCTGTTTTCTACCCCAACATATGTTTTTCTTTTTCTTATCAACCCTTGACTATGATTACATAAATTCAAATATTCGTTACATTAAATACTTTACATAAAACATCCCGAAAAAACTATCAAATTATGACTGATTAACCCCTTAATTATCTTTTCTTTCGCGATAACAATTGCGATTTAGCTTTTAGTTTAAAAATATTTCTGATGCTGAAATTCTTAATCATATTAAACAATTTTAGCTTTAGGTAATAAATTTAATTTGTCGCCATTACATATATATTTAGACCTTTTAAATGAGGTACTTCTTAACAGTTTATGTTATACAAAACTAAATAGATATCCTACTTCAACAATTCAACAGAGTTCGAATTAAATTATTGCAATTTGTAAAGGAATACATTTATTTCAGGTGATTTAACTATATAAATACTGATCAAATCAATAACACTTTCTTTGGGAAAATGGTGTGAAATTATTTATTTATTTTGCATGTAGACCTTGGAATTGGTTTGGAGTTGGGATTGGGGCAGGATGTTAGCTTCTTTTCGGGGGCTTTTGCAACCTTGGTCGGAGTTTAACCCTTAATTAAGATCATTTTGGTTGTATTATGTGCTTTTTCGGCAGTTCAGCCTGGAGGTTTGGCAATTGTGCGCATACTTTTACTTCCTATCTACAGATTGTAACTTTACGAAATTTTATTTATACATTGGGTTGTATTCTAATAAGGGGCCATAATGCTAACTTGTAAGACAGGTGTAGGCCTTCCCCCCCATTGCAGTGTCTTCTTGGTGTATGTGAGCTCTAACCTAACCTTATAAGACAGGTGTATGCCTTCGCCCCCTGTCGCGGTCTTTTTGGTGTAATTGTATGTGAGCCCTAACCGAATCTTATAAGACAAGTGTAGACCCTCCCAACTTGTTGTACCCCCTGGTTGGAAATGGTATGGGAATTCTAACCTTATAAGACAAGTGTAGACCTTCGCCCCCTGTCGTGGCCCCTGGTTGGAAATTGTATTTGTCTTTGTAGGTTATGACTGGTAATTTGAAGTTGTATTCTAATAAGGAGGCCTAATGCTACCTTGTAAGAGAGAGATATAGGGCTTCGCAACTTACTGTTGGGACTTCGCCTCGTGACCCCTTGAAGTAAAATTTGAATTTGTATTCTAATAAGGAGGCCCTATTGCTATCTTGTGAGACAGGTGTATGAACTTGTGTTAGGGTTTGATCTTGCGTGGGGAATTTGAATGACAGTAAAATTTAATTATAGAACACTTATTTTTTATACCTGTTGGTCCCATTGTATTGAAATAAGTTTAATATTCATCCGTTCGTTAAATTGTTGTATATTGTACACCTTAAAATTTTTAAAGAAACTTGTTGATACGTATAGATTAGATGCGTTTTATAGCTGTAATTAAAAACCTGTACAAGTAAATAAAATAAATAAAAGGTTAAAAGCACACTTGCCAGCTCTGTACAGAAGGGAACGTTTTGGAGAATTGGTTTACGAGTGATAGTCACTGCTCTGTGTCACTCGTCTAATCAAACTAAATCACTTTCTACGTTTTTACTTCTGCATAGTTGATATATAACTTGTTTTCTGCCAGTAAAAGTAATTTTTTTCAAAGCTATTTGAAAAATATTCATATTGTACATACGGACACACATTGTTTATTGAAACGCATTCATTAACAGTTATAAAAACCGCATTAAAAGTTTGGAATGTAATAATTACGTGTGCAACATGTAGTTAAAATTGAACATGTATTTCCCCATATTATTTTTATTAGAGTTTTTAAATTTTGATTACCATGATTGTTATTAAAATTATCACATTTCTATTAATGATCATTTTGATATAAAAGGGATGCCTAAAATTTACCATTGCATTTTCAATTTTGGTAAAACATAATTTCGTTTTGAGGAAACAACCTTCAAAACAATCAATCAAGCCAGATACGCAAGCATGTTTTAATTATATCCATTTAAATGGCGAAATAAATAAATTCAAGATGTATCTGAAAATGACTTCTATAAAAAAAGGTTGTGTCTTTTTAAAAAACCTTAGATTTTTATAAAACAAGATCGAACGTCCTAGTCGTTATTGAAAATGCTCAACCACCTATGTACAGTATACAGTGCAATAACAAATATAATTCAACTCATTACTTTAAAAATAAATGTGTAATTAAGAGCTAGTTGGTATACATGGAATTTAAACACGCGTTGAATAAGCGGTCTTGCCTGCTTATATGTTTTATTTACACAGACCTTTTGAGAATTTTATGTCAAGGGTCCGCGACAAGGGGCGAAGACCCGAGCGCAAGTTCCTAGGAACTGTATGTAGTTTTGAAAATATACAGCTACGTGGAGCCATGATCAATGTCTATTACAGAAAAACGTTTGCTAGCCCATACACCACTAGATGGCGCCACAAATAAGCTCAAACTTCCAGCCAAGCGCACACGACAGACGTTAGAGCCGAAAGGGACAAGAGAAACGCGGGGAATGGGAGAGACGAAAGCCACGTTTAATTTCCAACGCTTTTGTTTTTTGTATTAAATCCAATAAGATTGATAGAAACTGGCTTCTTAAATATACAAATTATATACAAACCCGAAAGTCCATTCCAAAAACAAGATTATTAATAAAAAATTGAAAGGACATTAGAGATTTTAGGGATTTGTTAGTAAACTACTACAATATAACTGCCCAAGTGATGATGAAAACGATGAAGTGGATGAGATGAATGTATCTCACACTCATGATGATGATGATTCACAGAAGAAGACCGATGAGTTAAAGGGAAAGGACGAATCTCAAGACCATGATGTTAGTGACCAATTACAGTCGAAACAAAAAGAAGACTGATAACAATGTAATTAAATTAAATAAATAAATGATGTATTGTTTTAAATATATTTTTTAAACGCTAAGTTTTCTTTCAATTTTTTATTAATAATCTTGTTTTCGGAATGAACTTTCGGGTTTATTTATAATTTGTATATTTAAGAAGCCAGTTTCTATCAACCTTATTGGATTTAATACAAAAAACAAAAGCGATTGGAAATTAAACGTGGCTTTCGTCTCTCCCATCCCCCGAGTTTCTCTTGTCCCTTTCGGCTCTAACGTCTGTCGTGTCCGCTTGGTTGGAAGTTTGAGCTTGTTTGTGGCGTCATCTAGTGGTGTATGAGCTAACAAACGTTTTTCTGTAATAGAGATTGATCATGGCTCCACGTAGCTGTACATTTCAAACTACATGCAGTTTCTAGGAACTTGCGCTCGGGTCTTCGCCCCTTGTCGCGGACCCTTGGCATAACATTCTCAAAAGGTCTGTGTAAATAAAACATATAAGCAAGCAAGACCGCTTATTCAACGCGTGTTTGAATTCCATGTTAACAAATAACATTTTGATGGATACCAACCAGCTCTTAATTACACATTTATTTTTAAAGTAATGAGTTGAATTATATTTTTTATTGCACTTTATACTGTACATAGGTGGTTGAGCATTTTCAATAACGACTAGGACGTTCGATCCCGTTTTATAAAAATCTAAGGTTTTTTAAAAAGACAACCTTTTTTTTTGATAGAAATCATTTTCAGATACATCTTGAATTTATTTATTTCGCTAGTTAAATGGATATAATTAAAACATTCTGATGTATTTGGCTTGATTGATTGTTTTGAAGGTTGTTTCCTCAAAACGAAATTATGTTTTGCCATAATTGAAAATGCAATGGTAAATTTTAGGCATCCCTTTTTATATCAAAATGATTATCAATAGAAATGTGATAATTTTAATAACAATCATGGTAATAAAAATTTAAAAACTCTAATAAAAATAATATGGGGAAATACATGTTCAATTTTAACTGTATGTTGCACACGTAATTATTACATTCCAAACTTTTAATGAGGTTTTTATAACTGTTAATGAATGCGTTTCAATTTGTGTGTCCGTATGAATATTTTTCAAATCGCTCTGAAAAAAATTACTTTTACTGGCAGAGAACAAGTTATATATCAACTATGCACAAGTAAAAACGTAGAAAGTGATTTAGTTTGATTAGGCGAGTAACACTAGGGCAGTGACTATCACTCGTAAACCAATTCTCCAAAACGTTCTTTCTGTACTGAGCTGGTAAGTGTGCTTTTAACCTTTTATTTATTTTATTTACTTGTACAGGTTTTTAATTACAGCTATAAAACGCATCTAATCTATACGTATCAACAACTTTCTTTAAAAATTTTAAGGTGTACAATATACAACAATTTAACGAACGGATGAATATTAAACTTATTTCAATACATTGGGACCAACAGGTAAAACTATCAGTTTTAATATTCATTTAGAAAACAATATTGTAATAACTATGTTATGTAATTAATTAACTTAATAAAAAATGTTTGTTTCATTGGAGAAAAATCTGAATGCCAGTAATTGTTTTTTATAGCTCACTGAGGATTTTTTAATTATGATATTTGCAATAAAAAATAAGTGTTCTATAATTAAATTTTACTGTTATTCAAATTCCCCACGCAAGATCAAACCCTAACACAAGTTCATACACCTGTCTTACAAAATAGCAATAGGGCCTCCTTATTAGAATACAAATTCAAATTTTACTTCAAGGGGTCACGGGGCGAAGTCCCAACAGTAAGTTACGAAGAATTACCAGTCATAACCTACAAAGACAAATAAAATTTCCAACCAGGGGATACGACAGGGGGGAGGGTCTACACTTGTGTTATAAGATTAGGTTAGGGCTCACATACAATTACACCAAAAAGATCGCGACAGGGGGCGAAGGCATACACCTGCCTTATAAGGTTAGGTTAGAGCTCACATACACCAAGGAGACACAGCAATGGGGGGGAAGGCCTACACCTGTCTTACAAGTTAGCATTAGGGCCCATTATTAGAATACAACCCTAATGTATAAATAAAATTTCGTTAGGTCACAATCTGTAATTAGGAAGTAAAAGTATGCGCACAATTGCCAAACCTCCAGGCTGAACTTCCGAAAAGGCTCTTAATACAACCAAAATGATCTTAATTAAGGGTTAAACTCCGACCAAGGGTTGCAAGAGGCCCCCGAAAAGACGCCAACATCCTGCCCCAATCCCAACTCCGAACCAATCCCAAGGCCTACATCTGCCCCTCACGTGAGCAAGTACAAAAAGGGCATGGCTGTCAAAAAAGGCTCTTAATACAACCAAAAATGGTTGAAAATTCTATCAAGAGTTGAAAAAGGCCTCCGAAAAAGGCCATAGGGGTGGAAACTACGGTCTCACACGTGGGCGACCGTGGGGAATCCCAAGGTCAAATGACGTCACAAAAGTGAAAGGTGCCTTATTCTACTTCTATAGATGACCTTCGCTTCTTCCTCTGTAGCCGAAATCCCTCGGACGGTGACGACTCTTCTGCTGCTTCGTCGGTCGGTGGGGCTGCCAGTGGCGGTGCAGAAGCAATCTGTTCCTCCATCTTCGTATCTTCTCTCTTCGGGTTCTTCTTGCTCTACTTAGGGGTATCCTGGCTGGAGAGGGGTATCAGCTTAACGGGATCTTCTAACGGCGCAAACGTGTCACTTCGAAAAGTGCACGTATCGTCGCTCTGACGGCAGCTTTCAACCCGACGTCGTGGAAACGACGATGGTAGAGCAACGTAAGGCAAAGTTGCTTTAAGCCTACGCGTAAGTGGTCTAGAGTTGATGTTCACTGCACTGATCGCATAGAGTGAAGGAAAATACGTAAAAGTTCCACAATTTTTTTATCTTTCTTGGCTTCATTTACACTTTTGGTCCAATAAAAATCTCCATGAACAGCGTACGAGGTCTTCCCAATATGCGTTCAACGTTAATGTGTTGTTTATTAATGTAGTATTGCATCAAATGTTTAAAAGTTACATTAAAAAAATTCAATAAACAATGATATATTTCGAATGTAATTACTTGAAATAAACACAACCATAATGACGTTAATTTCGTGATCTAAAAAAAAACAAACACTACAAAGACCCGTCATACGATGCCGTACAACAAATGGGTTTACACTTAAAGAAACACAATTAGTACGTTACCCTAAAGATACACACAGTGTGTCCAAATTTGGTCTGTGCAGTAATGCTATCTTGGAAACTGTAAGATATCGAAAGACGGTTAAATGGAAAAAGTTTTAGACAATTTTGAGCCCACTAAAATGCCATTCCGAAATCAAGGCTGTCTCAAGTATTTTTCAAATTATTCGAAAAAAACTGAAAATCGACAATTATTTTTATTTTTAGCTTTTATTTGAACAGATATAAAAAATAAATTACACTTTGCCATTGCCACTTTTTATCCTCTATTGATTGGTGGCAGAAAAAAAATTAATCCGACGTTTCGTCGATTAGAGACCATCATCAACTTTATTTTTTCATATGGGGCGAAAATCAGCTAATGCTATAAAATGGTTCCTTTTTTTATTCTAAATCCAACGATGTATAACACTTAATGATAATTCGACGTTTCGACCCTCATTCTTGACATTTTCAAATATTTCTTTTTTTTATGAAACATTTTTGAAAAAAAAACTACCAAAGCCATTTATTCTGCAAATGTACATTTATTTCAACTCATAATTCATAATAGCACGTTTCGGTTCATCAAAAGCTTCATCAAGTAATTTCTTAAGGACAGTAGCTACCTATTCGTAGATAACTTATCATTACATTACGATATCGAAAAAGCCTTTCCAAACCTTGTCTTAAACAATGACAGATAAGTAACTTTTTTATTAAGTTTAAATTTAAGTAAACACCTAACAATACATTTACTTCAAATGAAAATATTTAGAAAAATGTGAAAAATCCAATTAAAACACTTACAAATTAACTACAGCTAAATAATGAATTCGATTATTGCAAATTTCTGGTAGTAGGCTTTGATGAGTTTAAAACAATTATTGTATAACAATTATGTTATCTGTGAAAAGACTACAATAGTTTCTCACATGAACATTGTTTGAAAATGCGAAATCTTCAGTACGAAATTGTGGCACGGAGTTTCATATTCCAAAATCCACTGTACAGAATGTTTTGAAAGTTGTTAAATATCATCCTTACAAGCCACAAATTGTACAAGGCCTGCCTTGTGGTTGTATTAAAAAGTACATTAATTTAAGAATCGTTCATTTATTTGGCGTGATATTAGAAAAGTTTTAATTATTAATATGTAGAATTGAGAATGGCAATTTAATTGGCATTTCCTAGAACAAATCTTTTGGGTGTAGTATTTCATAAATAGTTATAGTTCCCTTTCTTAAAAAATTGGATTTATATTATGGTATCCGCGCAACGCGAGAAGACTTTTAGGGGGAATACACTTGAGTTATTCTGAAATCTTTTTTTTAATTCACTTAATGCTCAATTTTACAGCAGTAAGCATGATTTTTACTTAATTTTTTATATTTTGGTGCCATCAGATTTTGGTGGTAAGTTATTTTTTTCTCATTATATTTAAAACTAAAGCCTTTTTAAGTACGCACTTTTTTTTAAGTATTCACTTAATGCATACTTTTATATGGCATTTTTATAATAATACTTATTTTTAATGGCACGTATAAGTCAGTAATTTTACTATTCTATTATTTTAAATGGCAAGTTTTACTTGAATTACATTTTACAACGCAAGTTCTACATACTTTTATAAATAAATTTGGCGAATTAAACTTCAAGGAAATTCAACAAAGTTAAGGATAAATAAACAAGTCTTTGACCTCACCAAATGAACCATTCTGCTTCATAGTTACTAGATACAGTGTATGTACATAACCGTTAGAAGGTAATGTTTTTTATATAATTTAGAATAGTATATGACTTCTGATTTTTTACGTTATCAATCATATATTGAATAAATTTATGTATAACATGTTATTTTATTTTCATTTTTATAAATTGTTTATTATTATTCATTAACTAGGTTTTGTTGTTCCTATATAGATATATATATATATAAAAAAAAGACAACATGGCGCCCGAGATTTTATCATTTTTTCATAATTTTTAGATAACATTTTTTTATGAAGTAAGGGTAAGTGAAAATAGTTAAGCTTATGAGAAGCAGGCAGTATTTCAGGTATGTTAATTAAACTCTAAATTAGAACCCACCCTATCTCAATCTACCGATGAGCCGACGGCAGTAGCGATTGATATTTGATATTATTTTTATTAATTAAAATTATTCGATCAATTACAATCAAGTTATTACATCATCGCTTTTGTTTTAACATTATAAGTTGGCCCAGTTTTAGTACATATACACTTTATAATAATTGTTGTTATACTTTGGCGACGTTTAATTTAATGTTATACATCGAATTATTAATATTATTGAAAATATTAATCGCAATACAGTACGTCGAGTAACCAGAACTATCGCAAAAAAATGTGAAAAGTGCATTGAAAAAATTGGTCGACATTTTGAATAAAAGTATGTAAAACTAATGTCGGTTTTATAATTATCCTGTAAAATACATTTAATATTAATATAAAACACTATAAAAATTATTTGCTATTGTAGCGTTGTAAAATGTATGATTCATTGCTAAAAATGTTTTTTAATTACTTTTTAGTCATAATTTTATGGTTTAAATGAGTAACATTGTTTAAATGAGTAACATTTAACATAACACCCTAATAACTACTATGTGTTTTTTGAATATTCACCATTATTTTCACTCCTTTGCTTGAGCAATTTATTAATGAATACCAAGTAAACATTTGAATATTTTTAAGACAATTTTTGGAAAGGCTCTTTCGATATCGTAATAAATAGTTATCTAGTAGTTACTGTTCATAAGAGATTACTTGATGATGCAATAATTGTTTTAAACTCATCAAAGCGTACTACCAGAAATTTACAATAATCGAATTAATTATTTAACTGTAGTTAATTTTTAAGTGTTTTAATAGGATATTTCATATTTTTTAAATATTTTCACTTGAAGTAAATGTACTGTTAGGTGTTTACTTAAATTTAAACTTAATAAAAGAATTATTTATCTGTCATTGTTCAAGACAAGGTTTTGGAAAGGCTTTTTCGATATCGTAATAAATAGTTATCTACGAATAGGTAGTTACTGTTCATAAGAGATCACTTGATGATGCTTTTAATCAGTCGAAACGTCTTATTCACAAATTCCTTTTATACAATCAACGAATACATAATTATAACTTTAAATAACTAGGAGCTAATTGATATTTAGTTAGTAACAAGAGTATGATTATTGTCATAACTTGTGCTTGTTTATGTGTACATATAGACTTAAGATTGTAACGAGTATATGTAATGTGTGATGTTATATTTTATCTACCTCTAGTCGTTACCTATTTTTATTGTTAGTGTTAAATTCTACACCAAATGGTAACGAATAAATATTATCATTATTATTATTATTATTATGAATTATGAGTTGAAATAAATGTACATTTGCAGAATAAATGGCTTTGGTAGTTTTTTTTTCAAAAATGTTTCATAAAAAAAGAAATATTTGATAATGTCAAGAATGAGGGTCGAAACGTCGAATTATCATTAAGTGTTATACATCGTTGGATTTAGAATAAAAAAAGGAATCGTTTTATACCTTTAGCTAATTTCCGCCCCATTTGAAAAAACAAAGTTGATGATGGTCTCTAATCGACGTAACGTCGGATTAATTTTTTTTGTCGTCAATCAATAGAGGATAAAAAGTGGCAATGTCAAAGTGTAATTTATTTTTTTATGTCTGTTCAAATAAAAGAGATATAGCTAAAAATAAAAATTGTCCATTTTCAATTATTTTCGAATAGTTTGAAAAATATTTGAGATAGCCTTGATTTCAGAATGGCATTTTAGTGGGATCAAAATTCTCTAAAACTTTCTGCATTTAACCGTCTTTCGATTTCTTATAGTTTCCAAAATTGCAATACTGCACAGACCAATTTTGGACAAGCTGTATATTGAATAATAATTAAAACAACACCACCATCGAAATGTTACACAATTGTTATATAAATCAAATCCTTTATATAAATGAAATCTAGTTTACTTGAAAGTCTGCGAAGCTAGCTAGTGTCAATATGGACCTTACTAAAATTATTGTAAATTTGAAATAAAAAACCAAAATAACATAGATTATAATTTATAACCAATAAGCTGCGTTCTCTTGTAACGCATAACCACATTTAATTTTGATATAAATCGTCAGGATCATAATAAAAAAATCATAAAACGAATGGGTACGCTTGTATTACAAATTAAACGATACCAAAAAAAACAAACTTGAATTGCAAAAGCAGTGTATTGAAACGTTAGCATGTACAACACAAAAAAATAAAATTCACACAAGAATTTTTTATAATTCGTCAACCACTGCAAACAAGATACACAAAAAAGTTTACCTTATAATTGGAACAGACCCATTGTTCTACAGACACCTAGAATATCTAGAGACGGCCTCGGTGGCAGAAATGTGATCGTGGTTGATAATACACTAGGTTCTTCCAGCATGACTATTTCTCCTTTCCATACATTTGATTATAATTACAATTGGTTGTAATTGCACTAATACTTAAACTTCCAAAAAAACTTGATTACTCTACTATGTAAAAGTAATCACTTATTAATTTAAAATCACGAAAGAACGAAAAGCTTTTTATTTACAGCAGTTTGTATTATTTGTTCGAAGTCGGCAGTATCCACAAAAGTTGTCATTTAATTCAGGAACTGGCTTTAATCCGGAATAAAAACCAAATTGCGAAACACCAGGTCCATAGAACATGGCTAAGCACTTTAAAAAAACACGAAAACCACATATTTATACGTCCAAATATGTCAGTATAACAAAAAGAAACGATAAAATAACCAGAGGGTGTGGTGAATCTAAATATAATCCCAAGTGGAATCGGAGATCTTCTACTCCAACGATAGTTCGATACACCCCAACAACCCCTATACTACCCCTTTTGCGGATATTGCGTTGACCGCAAACAAACAAAACATGAGGCTATCCCAGCATTTTGGTCTAGACTAATTACCCTTCTTCAGAATTCGCCATATGTTACTCTTAAATATTCAGTAGCCAATAACAAAAAAAAATACTTAAAATTCTGAATTGCGCCAAAAACGAAAGCCATCGAAAAGAAAAATTACATCACCCATCTAAAACGTGTTCCCAAAGGGTACCTCAAGTAATTTGATATACCTATGATAACGAAAGGCAAACTGTTTAAAACCAAGACCTATCAATAGCAACGGCGCCCGTCTGTCGGCTTACAATTTAACACACAAAAGATGTACTATATACCATACCAAATTTTACACTTAATTTAATTTTATAAAACGTAATTCTCATTCATTTACCAAAATACACCAATATTAAAAATAACGAGAACATTTACGTGCACAAAAACCGCTCTTTCACACTGATCTAGTAAAAAGTGAATTCCACTATCCATTGAAACCAATAAATAAAGCAAATTTTAATTTAAAAACTCCAATCCAAACTTGCTAAATAAGCCAAAAGTTATTTCATTATGAAAATGGGGATTCTAAATGCGACTACGGTTGATAAAACAATTTCACTTATTCCTCAAATACGAAAAGACAAAATAAAACGTTAAAATTACAAAACCTTCCAAACTTCATGCATTATTACTTTTACTGCGCGAATCTGAACCACATTCAAGATGTGCGGTACTAACAAATAATTGACAATATTGAAATTTATCGGCAAATTTACCCGCAGGGTGACACACGAAACATTTGCAAGCCTAGAGGCACAAGAAATTCAAAGAGCTAGAGCCAAACCAGTCTTTAAAAGAATAAATATGTGCCTTAGAGTTAATGGAGACCATTTTGAACAAGTACTTTAGACGATAAATTTGTTTTAAATATTTTCAATCACCTTGTTTGTATTTGTTACATTGTTATTATTTATTATTGTTGTTGTGTATCATTATAAATTAAGTATTGTTAATTAGCGGCTTAATGCTCTGCTTACTATTTTGTTGCACTGTCTATAAGTCGCAAATAAATTTATTATGTCAGAATTTGAGTAAATATTTTTTATCTTCTTTATACCAGCTTAATAACCAAGACAACGATTTACCACTATCCAATGTTATAACACAACTTAAGTAGTAAATTGACAAACAGGCATAACTCAATATTTTAATTGTTTGGTTAAACAAGTACGTTGGGTTTTAATACTAAAACTATCTACTTTACATTTTAATATCAAAAATGCAACAAAATTTCCAATTATTTAGAAAACGCTTAACTTTAGGTTCAGGAAACCTAAATAGCAATTGAAAGACAATTTAAATCTACATGGACTGCATTAATAACATACAGGGTGTTCTATTTAAAAACATTGACCTATTTACGTTTAAAGTTGTATAAGATGGAGACTTGTTTACAAAAACCGTGTGCATAAAAAATAATAATTAATCGTACTATAGCAAAATTTACTTACCTATGCAAAATTTCAAAATATAATTTTAATAAATACCAAAGATATTTGGACTTTAATATCAAGCGGTTACTGTCAAATATTTCATTAAATATCTTTGAAAGATAAATTTTAGGTATATGGTACTTTGAACAAATTAAACGTAAAATTTTATATATAATCTAAAAAAAAAAATTAAAAATGTATTTAAAATAAGAAAGACGACGTCTACGTCCGGTATAACCAAAAGTGCCATTTTTTTACAAATATTTTTATTTAGTAGGTCGTTTGACACCATGTCGATCCCAAGTTTTCAGAATCGTATATTTTTCTTTCTCCGTAAACTTCTGATACACGGTCAAAACAATCACTATATATATATATATATATATATATATATATATATATATATATATATATATATATATTATTTTTATTTTCCTTTTTTGGTTTTATTAGATCAGCTGGATGTTTAATGAATGCTCTTTATTATGGCCTAAATTTTCGCAAATTTATTCTTTGCTTTTTCAAAAGCTACAACTAGAAAACGTTGAACAACAAATATTATAACATACAGATCTTACTTACTATGAGGTTTACAAATTGTTGCGTTTTTACATTTTTTTTATATTTTTTTATCATATAATAATAAAATATTAGCTTCAAAATACAAAAAACGTTTCTTATTTTAAAAAACTTTATTTTTGTTTTGTTTATTAATTCTATATTATACAATGCTAAATTTTTTTTTTAATTATTATTATTATTAAATAATTAAATAACCAAGGTGGGTTATAATATTGGACATTTTTTTTTATTATACTATCAATATATATACATATATATATATATATATATATATATATATATATATATAATTTATGAATTATCTTTTTTTATATTTAATAAATATGAGTATATAACACTTAGATTCTCAATATCACTTTTTTTGTTTAAACATAAAGAATTTTGATAAATATAACACATTTCTATAAAGGTTCTTTTTGTTTTATTTGCTTCTAAATTTAAAATTTTTCCGTTTTCAAAGTTAAAGTTATGCCCTTTATTTAATATATGTTGTGTTAAAGTACATGCTAGAGGTTTAACTCTCACATCGCTTTTGTGTTGGGCAATTCTTTGTGTAAGGTACTCTGATGTTTGTCCTATGTACGTATTATCACAGTCTATGCATTTAAGTTGATAAACTAAATTCCTTTGTAATAAGGTTGGTGTTTGATCTTTAACTTTGGAATGTAAATTGTTTATCTTAACTAGACTGTTTTTTGCTATGTTGACATTAATATTTTTAAATAGTTTTATTAATTTTGAGATTAAAGGTTGAATGTAAGGTAACGACGAATATAAAAATTTTGAGTTGTCTAAATTTCTTTTTTATTTAAAATCATTGTTGTTATTGTATAAAAGTTTTTTAAGAAGTTTTGTTGGATAATTGTTGTTTTTTAATATTTATTTTAGTTTCTTTAAATTATTATTGTATAATAAATGCTGTGAAAGTAATTTTATTCTATTTTTAAAGCCTAAAATAAAATTTATTTTTATGTTGAAAGAGTGATAAGATAAATAGTTTAAATATCGCCCAGAATTTATAGGTTTATGGTACCAATCTGTAATAATTTTGTCTTCATTTCTTATCACTAATGTATCCAGAAAGGGTATACTGTAATTTTCTTCAACTTCAATAATTTAATAATAATAATTAAAAAAAAAAATCTAGCCATTGTATAATATAGAATTAATAAACAAAACAAAAATAAAGTTTTTTAAAATAAGAAACGTTTTTTGTATTTTGAAGCTAATATTTTATAATTATTATATAATAAAAAATATAAAAAAATGTAAAACGAACAATTTGTAAACCTCATAGTAAGTAAGATCTGTATGTTATAATATTTGTTGTTCAACGTTTTTAGTTGTAGCCTTTGAAAAGCAAAGAATAAATTTGCGAAAATTTAGGCCATAATCAAGAGCATTCATTAAACATCCAGCTGATCTAATAAAACCAAAAAGAAAAATAAAAATAAAATATCATTTTGCAAGATTCATTCAATTATATATATGTGTATATATATATATATATATATATATATATATATATATATATATGTATATATATATATATATATATATAATATCATATATATATATATATATATATATATATATATGTGCGTGTGTGTGTGATATATATATATATTTAAATAAGACATTTTTCTTGAAACTTGTGTAAATAAACGTACAAATTAATTCAACGTTTCGGGAACGTCCTTTGTTCCCTTTGTCAAGAATTTATTTTGACAATTACAGAAATTGAAATAAGATAACTATTTTAAGTATATAATATGAAACAAGGTAACTAATTTAAATTTAATTTGGACGAGTGTGTTTGACTTCTGGTAGTTGGGATTTAAATTGAAACCAAGACCAGGCATTAATGGTTCTTATAAGATTTTATTCAAAACAAGCCTTGCCCTTTTAAGAAAAGCGATTGCCAATGAAAGGGGTAAACTTAATTATCTCAACCGTACCCTTTATAACACCTTCCAAACTTTACATGCCATCAAAATTAATTCCTTGGTATTCGATACGGTGGATCGGCTCATTGAAAATACTGTAAAATCGTCTTGGATGATAAAACCTAACCGAAAAAAACAAAAATTTGAACGTCTGTCTCATACGTCGCAGGCAGATAATGTAGAACCGTTAAGGACAGTACACAATTTTAGTGATCAATTCTCTGATTAGATAGATTGAGTAGTTGGGGTTTAATGTGAGGGGTACGCCGTCACTCGTACCAATTGTAGACTAGACCTCACAACCCTGTTGAGTAATTGAATAAAAGATGAGATTCATTCAAAGACTGATTTATTTGATACTATTTACACTTTATATACAACTTTTTACATGACGTATTTTATTGTTTGACCTAGTTAGTAGGTCATGTTTTATTCATTTAAGCGCCTTTTTGTGCTTACTAGTTATAATGCACATAGTATATGTGTAATTTCAACCTTACACGCTTTTGTATCAGCACAATTGTCGCAATAATTAACCTGCTCTATATTCAGTTTTGCTTACGATTCGTTTTACGTA
The DNA here is from genome assembly GCA_036346205.1 of Vesta saturnalis. Taxonomy (NCBI): domain Eukaryota; kingdom Metazoa; phylum Arthropoda; class Insecta; order Coleoptera; family Lampyridae; genus Vesta; species Vesta saturnalis. The sequence continues at coordinate 962,884 of JARFJB010001349.1, read as the reverse complement.
TTTCTTAATTGTTAATTCTACTTATATTTCTCAACTTATTACTAAATATAAAATTACTAAAATTATTAATATTATTAAATCCCTGTTTAATCTGCAAGATTAAACATCCTGGGCCGAGGTTCATGTTCATTTGCAGATTGAACATTCTGCCGCGACGAGGTGGTTGGGATGGCGTAAAGTTGTTCCATCTGGAATCTTTCTTCTTCCGTTTCCCTGGGTTTTTTCTTTCGACGTGTTCTTGTCCATGCCTTGTTTTCAGCCACTCCGGTCCATTCCACCATATGGATTTGGTCTTTATTTTGGATGCTGGGTATCCCCTTGACAGGATGTCTGCTGGGTTTTCTTCTGTACTGACATAATTCCATTGTTGATGTGGTACGAGTTTATTGATTTCCATAACCCTATTGGCTACGAACGTTTTCCATCTGGATGGCTCCCCTTTGATCCATGCTATTGTTATCATAGAGTCGCTCCATGCAAGCAGAGTTATGTTTGAAATTTCTAATGCTTCTGCTGTTCTCCTCAATAGTTTTGCTAATAGTACTGCTGCGCATAATTCTAACTTGGGTATGGTTGCTTTTGTCTTGACAGGTGCTACTCTTGATTTTGCTGTGAGTAACGTTACTTCTCCTTGACTGGTTCTCGCATATATTACTGCACCGTATGCTTTTTCTGATGCATCGCAGAACCCGTGTAATTGTAACTCGTCTTGAGTGTGGTGGATCCATCTTGGTATCTTTAGTTCTTCTATAGCTTTTAATTCATCCCGGAACTTTACCCATTTTGATGCTATGTTGTCAGGTACTTTTTGGTCCCATTTGATCGCGCTTATCCATAATTCTTGTATTATTTGTTTGGCTGTTATGGTTATTGGACTGGCCCACCCTAGCGGGTCGAAGATTTTCGCTGTTTCTGAAAGTATGCTTCTTTTTGTTAATATTTTGTTGTTGACTGCTACCTTGAATTGAAAGCTGTCTTGATCTGGTAGCCATCTCACTCCTAGGGATTTTCTTGATTCGTTTTGGTTGATATCCAGTGGTTCCGACGTTTCTTTTTCTTCTTTCCATAGTTCTGTGTGATTTCCTGCCCATTTTCTTAACGTAAACCCTCCTTTCGCTGATAATGTGATTAATTCTTCCTGTAACGTTTTTGCGACTTCTATTGTGGTGGTTCCAGTTAACAGGTCGTCCACGTAATAATCTTTCAGTGTTACTGCTGATGCTTGCGGGTAATTGTTTTCTTCATCTTGGGCTAGTTGCTGTAATGTCCTTACCGCTAGGTAAGGTGCGGAAGCTGTTCCATATGTAACGGTTGTAAGTTGATACTCTTTGATTGGTTCCCTTGGTGTGGTTTGTTGGTGGTGTTCGTCACACTCTTCATCTTGTTGGGACATTTTCACTGCCCTTGGAATTTCCTCGAGTTCCCAAAACTTTTCTAATTGCGTTTCTTCTTCCCGTGATACCATACTGACTATCGTCACTTCTTTTTTATTTTCGGAGCTGCATGCCTCCTTAACTTCTCTGGTTGATGCGTGCGCTGCCGATTTTGTTTGCTGGTGTGTTGCAGGTTTTTTGTATTCCTGGTGTAGTAATGTGTGGTGCGGGTACTGACACGTTGTGCACCGCCTTATTGCGTGGCATCTGATGTTGGAACTGTGGTCCATGCAATTGAAACATAGATGTTTTTCTCTCACGAATGTGATCCTGGCTTGTGTTGACAACCCTTTGAACTCGATGCAGTCACCCAACTTATGATATTGGTTGCAGTAGACGCATGCTTGCCGTTTATTCTGCCACTGGGGGTTCCATTGGGGCTGTCCTCGTGTGGTAGTATAGTGTGATTTTCTTGCCTGGGACATCGCTTCCATTGACTGGAATCTTAGTTTGAGGAACTCCATTACTTCCTCCATTAGTGGTATTTCATTTGGTGCTTTCAGCGATTGTTCGAATAGTTTGTTTGTCTCTGCGTCCCATTTTCTTGCTACTATGTGGACAATAAGAGGACCCCAGGAGGCTGTTTCTACTCCTAGGTTCTTTATTGCTTCCAGACACTCATGAGTGGTGTCATGCAGACGCCTTATTGCACCTGCATCTTGCTCTTGGATAGTGGGAAAGTCTAGAATTTTGTCTATTAAAACTTTTACCATTAACCGTTTGTTGTTGTATCTGCTCGAGAATTTCCCATGCTGTTTTGTAATTGCATTCTGCTATTTGAAGGTGTTGGATTAGTTTTGATGCTTCTCCTGTGACGTTGCTTTTAAGGTACTGCATTTTTTCTATTGTTGTCACCGTTTTGTTGGAGTGTATTATTTTTTCAAACAGGTCTTGGAATGTCATCCAATTTTCATAGCCACCGCTGAACATAGGTAGCTTTATTTCTGGCATCTTGATGCTGCATGTCTTATCTCCAACCATTTGTATTTTGTTTCCGAGTTCGATGCTTATTTGGTCACACCATTGTTCGGTTTTCTCGAACTCGCTGTTTGAAAAACAGTTGTCCTGATGTTTTGTTTCATGTACCTTGATGTGTTCGTGCAGGTCTTCAATTGCAGTCCATTGGCGCTGAATCTTGTCTTGCCATAACTTAAGTTGGACCGTGTTTTCTTCTTTCTTCAATCTTTCCTCTACTTGTTGTAATAGAGCACCTAGTTGTTGTATCTTGATCTCTTGTCGTTTCAATCGCTGTTCTTGTTCTTTATCGACCCCATCGTCTTCTTGCAAGATGGTTGTTAGCTTCTTTTCCAGTTCTGTCAGATAGTTCTTAATGTGATTATATAGTTTACCCAATTTTTCAAAGTATTCTGACGTGTGGTAGTCATGATCATCTATCTGCAGTTTGGATATTTCATTATGTGTGCTGTTCGCTTCTTCCCACCATGTTTCCAATGCATTGCTACGTTCATTAATGTACACCTTGTTCTTCCGTGCCGCCGCATCTTTCTTCATATTTGTAAACATCTTCTCCATAGCCTTGCCAATTTCATTTTGGGTGTTGGCCAATTTTTCGCTTTGAGTCTTGTGTTGTTTCTTATTTTATAAAGCTTGATTTTCTTACCCACTGTCGATATATTTCTTCTGTCCTGTAAGGGGCGTAAATCCTTATAGTTGACAGAGGTCGACTTGCTGCTGTAACTTCTTTTGGCGGTGGTGGTGGTGAATTGAATGTAGCTGGTGGTGTTGATGTCTTCAATAGGCTGATGTTCAATAACTGCTGCTGTTGGTGGTGGATGATGTCTTCAATAGTAATTAATTTTACTGGCTGCCGATGCTGGTGGCTCGAAGGACCATGATCAATTTTACTGGTTGCCGATGTTGGTAGCTCGAAAGACCATGTTCAATTCTCTGATTAGAGAGATTGAGTGTTTGGGGTTTTAATGTGAGGGATACGCCGTCACTCGTATCAATTGTAGACTAGACCTCACAACCCTGTTGAATAATTGAACAAAATGAGATTCATTCAAAGACTGATTTATTTGATACTATTTACACTTTATATACAACTTTTTACATGACGTATTTTATTGTTTGACCTAGTTAGTAGGTCATGTTTTATTCATTTAAGCGCCTTTTGTGCTTACTAGTTATAATGCACATAGTATATGTGTAATTTCAACCTTACACACTTTTGTATCAGCACAATTGTCGCAATAATTAACCTGCTCTATATTCAGTTTTGCTTACAATTCGTTTTACGTATTTCTTAATTGTTAATTCTACTTATATTTCTCAACTTATTACTAAATATAAAATTACTAAAATTATTAACATTATTAAAATACCCTGTTTAATCTACAAGATTAAACAGAATTTAATAATAATATCCGCAAGAGTGGAAAGTTGCAATTATAGTGCCTTTATTAAAGGAAGGGAAAAATCAGCTAGAATGTAATAGTTATCGGCCACTCAGCCTAACCTGTTGTTTGGGAAAGCTTTTTGAAAGAATGATAAATCAAAGGCTTATCTACCTGACAGATCCGCAATTTATAACGGAGGTTCAGGCGGGATTCCGTAGAGGATACTCCACCACAGATCAACTGGTCTTCTTATTTACAAGAAGGATATAAAATCGACATCACACTGTGGGGGTATTCTTTGATATTGAAAAGGCTTTTGACATGACATGGCGCGGTGGTATTCTGCAACAGTTGCAAAAATGGGAGTTTAAAGGCAGTTTACCCAAAGTCATTTCGTCGTTTCTGTCTAATCGCACTTTTCGCGTTAAAATCAATGGCAGCTTGTCTCAATCCTACATCCTTGAGAATGGGATCCCGCAGGGATCAACACTAAGCTGTACTCTGTTCAACATAGCTATTAATAGCTTAGTTAGTAACATAGACACAGAAATAAAATGTTGCCTATATGTTGATGACTTGTGCGTGTTTGGTAGTGGCATAACTGTTGGTGAAATCTCCAGAAAAATGCAACCTACCATTAATCAAGTCCTGAAAAATGCGGAAGAAGTAGGTTTTACTTTTTCTATCACCAAGACTAAATGTGTCCACTTCTGTAGGCTACGTAGACCACATTACGACCCCCTCCTGTTCATTAACCAAAGTGAAATTCCATGTGTGGATTCCACTAGGTTTTTGGGCATGAGATTGGACAGTAAACTGACTTGGGAACCGCACATTAGCGATTTGGTGTTGAAATGTGATAGAGCCTTAAATCTGATCAAGTGTCTGTGCTCTACAAAATGGGGTGCAGATGCAGCCGCGTTGATCACAATATATAAATCCCTTATATTGTCGAAAATTGATTATGGTTGTTTTGTCTATGGCTCTGCTAGATCTTCTTGCTTGTCAAAGCTCGACAAAATTCAAAATCGTGCATTGAGGCTTTGCTTAGGTGCTTTCCCAACATCGCCAAGTACCAGCCTTCACATAGAGGCTAATGTTATGCCGCTGCACTACAGAAGAGAAAAATTATTGAATAACTATATTTGTAACAGAGCATCGCGTGATTGTCACCGTAATTACAAAATCCTCTTCAGGAATGTTAGTGAATACAGTGACAGAGCCACGATCACCCGTCCACTATCTGTAAGAGCACAGGAAATTCATACGCGTTTGTTGATAGATATATCAAATATAATACATCACACTAAACCAGAAATTCCCCTTGGAGGTTCTCCAATAAAGGTTGACACTGATTTGCTGCAATATGACAAATATGGTACTAACCCAAATGTAATAGATTTACATTTTAATAATATCATCTCCGGAATGAGTGATCACGTCATATATACGGATGGTTCTAAAACTGAACAGGAGTGGGATGCGCATTTATTGCTCAGGGCGTCTTCCTGATATATCATCCGTCTTTTATGCGGAACAATACGCAATGTGGCAAGCGTTAAAGTACTGTGATATGTCGCTTGGATATCAACACTTTTGCATTGTATCTGACTCCCTATCCGTTATACAATCAATAACAAACTGTGATAGTGACCCTGTAACACAATGGTGCTGGTCATCCATCAAGTATCTAGAAAGTGAAGACAAACATGTCACTTTGCTATGGGTTCCCAGTCATGTTGGCATACGGGTAACGAGGATGCTGATAAGGGGGCCCAAGGTGCAACCAAGCAGGCAGTGGTTGACTTCTCCAAAGTAAAACACGACGACCTAAAAAATGAATACAATCTTGAAATTCTGTCAAAATGGCAAAACGATTGGGATAGGTGTGATACTCACCTCAAACACATTAAACCTAGCATAGGTAAGTGGATTAATCCTGGTCTCACAAGAACAGAAACAACAAAATTAACTAGATTAAGAGTAGGTCATACTGCGCTGACGCATGCTTACCTACTAAAGGGAGAAGCAATACCTACCTGTGCTAGATGTGGGCAGGTGGTAACGGTAGTACACATCATTTCAGGATGCGATCAATTGGAAGATATAAGGCAAACTTATAACATCTGTGATAACTACAAAGATAATTTTATCAGTAGGACGCGTATAAATAACCTATTGTTGTATCTAAAGGCAATAAATATTTATGCCAAAATATGAATGAGCGACAAAGAGCTAATGACCATAGACGTCGAAGCTCACCAAAAAAAAAAAAAAAAATAATAATAATAATAATATTCTGAATGTTTTAGGTGAAGGGTTTAATTTTGCCATCACTCCTAAACGGATTTTCTGTAGAAAACATTATTACTAACGTAGACTACACCGTAAAGGATGCAGAATCTGCAGTCGCTAACTAAATTAGGCTCAACCTAGGACACATTCTTAAGAACTGCAGACTTCCCAAACAGAATATCACCAAACAAGACCTCCAAATGTTAAACTAGATCAAAAACGACGACCAAATATTCTTCAGAATATAAGAAAAATCAGTACAATCCTACCACCTACATAGAAAAAACAACAAAATCTATCATTAATTCTACAAAGTTAGACAAAGAAACAAAACAGAAACTGATTCCAAGGCAGAACAGTTCAAGAATCCCCAAAACATACGGACTTCCAAAAATACATAAGGAAAATTGGCCATTACGCCTTATCGTCAGTGCATTCAATTCTACGACTCATGACCTTGCTCGTTATCTAGCAAAAATTATTCAACCGATTTGTGAAAATGTTGCATCCTACGTCAAAAACTTATGATTTTCTGCACAAACTCAAAAATGTACCCTTGGCTCCAAATGACATGTTAGTTAGTTTCGACATAACGTCCCTTTTCCCCAAAATACCTATTGAAGACAATTCTACAAGCAAATTCAAGGAGCACCTATCGGTTCGCCACTCTCTCCAGCTTTTGCAAATGTATGTATGGAACATTTTGAAACCACTGGTTTCGTTATATTAACGACACATTTGGAGTTTGACCCCATGGAAAAGGAAACTTGAACAGTTTTCTAGGACAAGATTCACTACAACATCAAATTTACTAGAAAATAATTCACTCCGTTTTTTGGACTCCCTGATAACAAGACTTCCTAATGGTAAATTTACACACAAAGTTTATCGTAAACCAACTCATACGAATTGATACTGGAATTCTCTTTCGCATCACCATCCTGGTCAATTGCGTAGCGTTATGAAATCCTTGATATACCGCTCTTACCACTTATCTGACGAAAATTCTAAAACGGAAGGGATGAAGACTATTAATAAAGTATTACTTCAAAATGGATACAAAGATCAAGAAATATTGAAAATTACCAACGAAGTAAGAAGACCAAGAAATAATAACTTATCAAACAATGAACGGCCGATCTTGGCAAAACTTTGACAAACGTTATAAAATGAGCTAATAGGTCGATTTAGCGTTAGTCAATTACATAACCTATACTTACATATGTACGAAGGATGTGCGGTTACGGAGACATATTTGCGCGGCACACCGCCTACGTTGCTCCGATCAGGTTAAAACTTGCACGCATTTTAAACGTGCATATTTACTGCGTAGGAGGCTATTGTTATTGTTTTAGGTTATGTACAACGTACTCAGTGACAGTTGCAAAATGTCAGTTCCAATCGAAACTTACTCTAAATTTGAAGTACGAGCGGTCATTCGTTTTTTGCTTGCAAATAATGAAACACATACCGAAATTCATAAAAATATATTGAACACATACGGAGAAGGCATTATGAGTGGAAAACAAGTTCATCTTTGGTATCAGCAGTTCAAAGTGGACGCCAAAATCTGAACGTTGATCCCGAAGGTTTCCGACGAAAACCATCAACAAAAAAACGGATGAGAATCACTTAGAGGTCGATACACTGATTCTAGAAGATCGTCGGTTGAAAATACGGGAAATTGTTCTACTGACCGGCAATCCTAAAAGTTCTGTTCAAGAAATCGTATCCCAATTGGACTATTGAAAAGTTTCCGCGAGATGGGTACCCAAAACTGTTGACCGACCAACACAAAATGCAACGAATGGCGGCGGCAATGGAACTTTTAACGCGTTACCGTCAAAAAAACGGATTTCTATAGTTCTATAGTTACAAGAGACGAAACCTGGGTGCACCACCATAATCCCGAATCAAAAAAAGACTCGATGACGTGGAAGCATGCGAGTTCACCAACACCGAAATAATTTAAAGTTCAGCGGTCTGCAAAAGAAATCAATGGCAACTATGTTCTGGGATATGCAAGGCATTTTGTTCATAGAGATTTTACTACCGAAAACGACAATAAACAGAGATATTTATTAAAACTCTCGAAAAACTACACCAAGCTATTCGACAGAAACGAAGACGAAGGTTGACAAGAGGAATCAGGTTGTTGCATGACAATGCAAGACCGCACACGGCACATGAGACGAAAGCCCTCTGCCGCTCGATTTCAACTGACTGACGAAAAACAAAACACCCCTTTCCCCACAAGATCTTCCATACGCAAATTGCATAGTAGACAGTCCCTATGAAAAGAAACAGATTTGATATCTAGAAACAAGACGCACACGTCCTATTTTTAATCAGAGACTCAGTCACTCAAATAAATTTTCTGGACTTTCCAACAAACAACTCAAGGTATAAACCAACTGGTAAAATTAAAAAGATGTAGAAATATTTAATTGCGGATGAACGTTTCGTTTTCAACCACGATAGCACAAACAAACATATTATGTTACTTGAAAACTCTTTTCAACCATCATATTTAATTCCTTTCGAAACCGATAATAATTTTAAAATAATAATTTCCGGTAACAACGTTTTAATTTAGAAGTCTACATACAACATTTTAAATATATTCGAAAAAAAGAATCTACGGCAAATCTCAACCACACAACGTCATTACAATCAACACCATCAGTAATATTATAAATTTATAATATTAATGTTAAAATCAGTAATATAATAATAAAAGCATACCACACAAATAACACAACAAAATTGGAACATAAGCAATACATTAAAACTGCAATAACACCAAATTGAATCACCCAGAGTTGCAGATGAAGCAATTAGTAACTCATAAGCATAAATACAAACCTAATAAGTTAATAAATGTTTTAAAAAAATTAATAAATAAAAAATAAGCCAGGCTGAATACGATTTTGCGTCTCCTTTTTACATATATGTATTTGGTGTTCGGATATTTTAAACTTGAATGATTATAATTTATAAATATAAAATTGTACAATTATTGGATCCACAAACATACAGTGAATTGAGGAAATAAGCAATTTTAATATATTATTAACCGGCATTCAGTGTAGGCCTTTACGTTGTAAAGACTGCCGGTTTTCAAAAATTACATGTAAACTTACGCTTACACGTACAACCTGTCATCCGCATCCGTACCCTGGTATTGCTATTTTGCCTCATAACTGTTATGGATATTCCATGCGTATACAACTGGTGAGATGTACACTGTTACACCGCATTTACAAAGATGGCGTTACTCAATGCTTTGTTATACAGTGCGTATACAAGAGAGTGTTGACATATGATATGAATGATATGATCTAGAACCTAGCACTTCTTTTTAATTACTTATAAATGAAAATATTTAATAAAAAATCCTGTACCTATCTAAAGTTTTTTTGTTGGTATAAATAAATGTTTTACAATATACTTATTAGAACTAACGTATTACAAGTAAAGATAACAATTTATATAAATATCTAAATCAGACCTTTTAATAATTTTTTCTTGTAATTTGTGCGAGTTTGCACTCCCTGATAACAAGACTTCCTAATGGTAAATTTACACACAAAGTTTATCGTAAACCAACTCATACGAATTGATACTGGAATTCTCTTTCGCATCACCATCCTGGTCAATTGCGTAGCGTTATGAAATCCTTGATATACCGCTCTTATCACTTATCTGACGAAAATTCTAAAACGGAAGGGATGAAGACTATTAATAAAGTATTACTTCAAAATGGATACAAAGATCAAGAAATATTGAAAATTACCAACGAAGTGAGAAGACCAAGAAATAATAACTTATCAAACAATGAACGCAAGATTCCTGATATTCTACCTTATATAAAAGGAATTATAGACAGAATAGCAAAGATATTTCCCAAAAACTACTTTAGACCGGCATTCAAACCACATTCAACTTTGTCCCAACTTTTAAGAAACCCCAAAGACAAAATTCTCAATGAAAATCAAGGAGTGTATGAGATACCGTGCAACAACTGTCGAACTAGAACGGACAAACTAATAGAATATTATATGCGAGAGCCGATGAACACCTACAAGTAATTAAACAGCACAATCCATCATTCTTCCAAGCTGCACATCATTTAGACACAGTACACCAAACTAGCACCAAGAATATCCGTTTAATTGCATTTCTACATACCATACAAGAAAGAATTATTAGAGAAGCAGTTGAAATTGAAAGAAGACCGAACGTCCTCAATAAACGAGATGACACTTCTAGAATGTCACAAATTTGGAAGAATATCATTAACCAAGTTGATTCGAGATTTCGACCAACTCCAAATCCTCCAGAAATTTCAAATACCTATGCTGCAACTATTCCTGGCGTCCTCACTTCTATACCTTCTACATCATGTACTAGAACCAACTACCCAAAGTCAAACACACTCGTCCAGATTAAATTTAAATTAGTGTTTCATATTCTGTAGTTGTCAAAACAAATATCTTGACAAAGGGAACAAAGGACGTTCCCGAAACGTTGAATTAACTTGTATGTTTATTTACACAAGTTTCCAAGGAAAAATGTCTTATTTAAACATTAATACTTGGGAAATCTAAATAATATATATATATATATATATATATATATATATATATATATATATATATATATATATATATATATATATATATATATATATATATATATATAATTATTATACTGACCAACTTATTAATTTATGTTAAATTATTTTCTCTTGGGGCCATCATAAAAACCTTACTGGGTTAAGTAAATAAGCTTTTAGTTGATTAAAATGACAATTAAATTTAAATTCATCCGTACATCGTTAGTTATATAGGATTACTTTAAATTGTAACGTTTTAAACGATTTTTCTCCATTATTAAAATAGCAATTGCATCCATTAAACAAAACTTCTTTTTTATGACTATCATTCCATTTATGTAATCTACAAATTAGTCAAAACGTCAATTTTATTACTTTGTAATGAAGTGTGAAATTATCTCTTCCAATTTAGTAAAGCGACCCTTCAGTTTATAACGAATTTCATGTCAAATTTGTATAGTAAAAGGGATATGACAGGGTGCATATTAGAGAAAGAGTAAAAGGACAACGGATTGATCCTCCCCTAAACTTTCAAATATGTATGCATTATTGCAAGTACGTTCCTTAACTTTATGAGCAGGGATGAATTTTAGTAGGGATAAAAACAGACCACCATTTGCATTTAACGCTTTAGAACTTCGCACCTAAAATTTATGTACAACTGTGAATTTTATGACATCTTGAGATTTAGAAAGGGAAAATAATATAAAATGTAATACTTTTCGCATTATGCAAATAATGTGATACAAAGGAAAATTAAAGCTTCCACGCGAAAAACGCTTCTTTTAATGTAAATACAGTAAACATGTTAACACTAAACGACTTATGAAGGAATGACTATGATAAAACCTTTCAGGTAAATAATTCTTTGAGTTACTCTAAACCTAAAGCGAGAAATTCTTCGTAAGTAATTATTCTAAGGTTACTATAGTCAGTTAGCATTTGCTGTGTTCTTGTTATTTACTTTTTGCGGCCCAATTATGTAAAGGTATGTACAAAGAAGATTCTTTTACTCTCTTATTATAAGGCTATTGAGACCTTCTGAACACGTAAAGTTAGATTCGAATAGACGTCTCTGTATGTGGCAGAACTTTGGTGAAAAACATTGGTGCAATATTGTAATTTCGGTTTGAATGAAATATAGCGTTTGGGCAATAGACGACCTAGCGCAATTTTCAATAATAGGTCTAGCAATTTTTTGATTTTGACAATGTCTCAAGAACCAAATTTTTTGACAAACATGGTTCAGAATAAATAACATGCGAGTATTAAAAAAATTCTTTCAACATTTCTTATAAAGTTTTCTGTTTATTCTCAGTTTGAAACTGAAAGAAAAAAATACTAAAAATGTAGTCAAAAAGTCGTACTGTGGACACAGGTACTAGAAATTTTCAACAGTATACTGAATGAGGTAAATTCAAATTCATTTTTATTTCGACCGTTTTCTGCTTGTACACGTTTTTAATTATTATTTAACATTGAGAAAAAGTTAAAAATTATATTATCTTTCGCACTTTACTTATAAAGATATTCAGAGGCGTTACGCAATAACTTCAAAATAATTAAAATATAATAAAGCAAATATGTAAATGTATACCTTCACTATTTATACTTTATCTAAATTTCTACATTTCGAGTTATCGTCTTTAGTAAGTCTTAATATCTCTAAGAATTATGTGAGATGTTAAAAAACATTTATGTCGTATGAAAAAGATGAAAACGCAAACATAAGCCTGCTATTGTCACAGTTTGCTAAACACATAAAGCCAACTATAGAATCTAAATTTAGTACAGCATAGCTAGATCCTTAATACAATAAATATTACTAATGTATAATGTAACTAAGACTAACAATGAAAAATGTCATAATTAAAGAGCACATTTAACAAAATTTAATCAAATTGTGATGTAAGTGTAAAGTTTTGAAAAACTTTAATATCAAATTGATGAAAGCATTGACAAACTTAACATATCATTCAAGATGTAGTCAAATCTAACAAAGAAATAGTTTTTTGATAATAATTGTAATTGTTATTATACAGTGAAAACACAACGTACCTACGTATGATTTTCAATTTTAACTACACATGTCAAGCTATTATGGTGCTGTGGTAATTTAATATATAATTGGTGAAGCCGTTACTTCAAAGTCTAGTAAAAGCACAGCAAAAAACCTAGACATACCAAAAGCTAAAATTAAAATTCTGCCTTTTGTTTGTAACAAGTTATTTAAAAATTTTATACCAAATAAAACACATTCAATAATTTATATAATAGTTTACAAAATTACATTGTGACAATTTGAGTTGCCTATCCTACAGGTGCTTGATATTCAATCTATATTTAACAAATTCAAAAATATCATAAAGGTTACCCTTCAGGTCAACCTCAAAAAGACCTGGTTCAAATTTTCACTATTTAATGCCATTTTGTTGTTAAGAGTTAAAAGAGAAAGTTGCTAAAGGCTTTAGAGTGGTTTTTTAATTAATTATATATTAATCCATTGCTACTAAGTTTAAGAGTAATTTGTTGTTTAGCATTCTTCTGTTAATTTAAGAATTCTTTTATTTCTTCATTTGTCACAATCTAAAACCAATCACATTGTTTTATCTGTTAAAAAAAAGACCTAATTTAATAACGTCCCTTACCGTAGCTTCACCATTTCCATCATTCAACAGTCTGTCATTTTAATGTTAGTTTGGCCAATATATTTGTATAAAGTAATGGTAATTGGCGTAACAAATAGTTTGGAGTACACATCGTCCGTACAATCTGAATATCAGTACATTGTAGAACCTGTCATTTAAGTACGGCTTTTAATCGTTCAACCCATTGTACTCTGCTTATTGATATCGTGCAGGTTCTGATAGGGAAACCGTCAACCAAAGGTTTGAGATATATGTTATTTATATTAACCTGGTATGCTCTTGGAGTTTATTAATCCATCAGGGACGTCAATTACAATCGTAATTAGTAGTATGTCTTGCCTATCTGTAAATAATATTAATCTTTAGATAACAATTAGTTTTGAGGTTAGCTATTCACAATTGAACCACTTTACATATCACATTGATTACTGTAAAGGGATATTCGTAATCTATAATTATTATTGGGTTTTATTAATAGTGTAATTTAACATAAATAATCAATTTACTTACCCTAACCGCCTTTATTCACTGTGACGAATTTATAGTTGTGTATGAGTTAACTCTACTGTCACAGGGTCTACTGCTGTTTGGTTCAATCGTAGAGTAAAATCAAAATCGGAAGACACCAGCGCAGAAACGCATTTTTAAACTAGATAAAGATGCAGTAATGATTGGAAAATGACACAGATATTAGTACTGTGCGCTCTAAAAACGTTCCTTTCCAGCTGATCGTTTGCCAACTTTTGTTAATAACCTCTTTGTTTTTCCGGCGTATCAAATTTGTTTATTACTTATTCTACAAAACAGTTTTTTTTTAAATTATCCGCTGCATGTATTGAATTTATAAGTAAGTTACTTGAATTATTAATTTCATGTTATATTAATGTAATCAAATCTAGTTCTTTATATAATGTGCGACGCAAGTAGGTACATCTCATAATGCTCAAGTACCTCAAGCAAGAAAACGCCATGTGTTATCTGAAGACGCTCGCAAGATTGTGTGGAACAATTACAAAAACTTTAAAAGTATCAATTCAGGTAAAAAGCAGTTGGATAAACGTTTTATTTTGTAATATTCCAAGGAATTTATAACCTCATTAAAGATGACGAAACAGTTGGATATTCGGGAAAGAAAACGTCATTTAGAAGTTTACTTTTAAAAATGAGCTTCAGGTAAGTTTACTGATTAATTTTTAATCATATCTTATCTTGGGTTTTGTGTAGGTGGAAAAAACATCCGATCGTCGTAAGATTATAATAGAACGACATGAAATACGTTCTTTGCATTGTGCATATATACGTTCGATCACTAATTATCGGAAAGCAGGACGACCAGTTATATACACATGTTTATTTAATTTTATAACGTAAATATGTTGCTATTTATCATTATTTTAGGTGGTGAAATGGGCTTTATAAATAATGCTCTGCTAATGTTTAAATCTGGCTAAAAATCAGGAGATTAATTGTTATTGGCAAATGTATTTTAAAAAAACTAGATTTTGTAACTATGACAATAAAATATTATTTTACTTTATGATTATTTCAAAAATTTTACTTCTAAAATTGTATTCTTGAACAACAAACGCGAAGTAACATAACCTAAACTTTTATTTTTTCAAACGTATATTTTTTTGTTGAGCTTTACACTCTGACGTCACTTTTTTTGCGCAGCTTGGTGTCTTCCGATGTTGATTTTACTCTAAGATCTATCGCTTTGCGAGATTGTAGGTACAGGGTGCGTCGCAAGCGCTTGCAACAGAATCAGTACGAAGTAATCGGATTAGTTTAAGTACATGGCTTCCGGTTAGGTTACGTAGCGATTACGTATTGTACTTAATTAATATTTACGATAACGCGAATACCCCTAGCTATATTCATTTTTCAGATTTTCTCTTTATTTTGCATTATTAATTATATTGAAATGAATTTATGATTCTTTCTTTCGACTCGTTAGAATTAGATTCCTGGTTTGGCCTTTTCCAGGGAAAGATAATCTTACGGCTCCAAAGGGCCTGGCGCCTACTAAATAAATACGATTGAGCCTTATATCGTCTCTTACATGTAGCCACTTAGAATATTGTCCACGCCCGGACTTAATTGACTGGACGATTTTATACTACTATCCCACCGCGGAGCTGAGTTATAATTTAGTTTATTTGTTTAATAGTATTATGCATTAGTGTTGGTAGCATGTTAATTATAAGATGCCTAAACCTATTTAAACGGAGTTCGTTGTAAACGAACATAACAATGAGTCGTTTATCGTGACGATACTTCCATATTATCAAACTCAATATCACGATATGAACTATTTAAAGCATGCTCAACTACCGCAGATTTCTCTGATCGATTGAATCCAAAAAATCTCATATGTTCTTTACGTCTTGTATCAAAGCTACGTTTTGTGGTTCCAATGTGTACTTTTTCACAAGTACTAGATAACCCATAAATATCTTTAGGTGTTAGGATTTTTTCTGTAGATAACATTAGTTATAAAAGGAACAAAAGCAGTACTAATGTTAAGCACTAGCTTTTCTTTGTGGTTATATTTAGCGGATGTAATAACATTGTTAACTTTATGTAAATATCCATTAGCTCCTAGTGATTTCGTTAAATATTTATATTCATCTTTCAAAAGTCAGAAATTCATTTAGCGCCATCCACAAATAACTTATGAAAGTATCTATCCATGTATGTCTGCTTTCGGTAAACTTTCAAACATAGTAAATTATTAGCTTTAGATGTCAATATGTCAAGAAAATGGTAAACTTCCATTAGTTGACTTCTCCTGGTGAAAGTTGACATTTTTATATTTCAGTCCTTTATGTGGACGAGATTTATCGTTTTATTAGACAATTTGAAAAATTAAGAAAACTCAAAGCACAATTACTATCATCACCTACTTTTTTTTCTAAGATGCCGAGGCTAAAAGGTTATCTCAAAATTTTAAGAAAAGAAATTTTAATATTAAACAAGCTGATCATATTTATAAAAGAACTGAAAATGCTCTTCTGTGTAATTAATACATATTACTAGAAGTTATTGGTAAAAACCGATATGATATTTATATTTAGAAGTTTCATGTAAATACAGGGGATTGGGATTCATTAACCTTTAAATGTACGAAATTAAATGTTGACATTTCACCTAAACGTGAAAAAGCTAAGTTTGCTAAATTATTCGAGCTACAATATAATAGACAATCTTTTGATAATTAAAAAAAACGATATAAACCACTCTGATCATATTTTTTCAGTTGAGGTTATTGAAGGTAGGGAATTCTGCTACAACACCAACAGTAATACCGTTTGAAGATTTCCACTGTTGAGAATTCTATTAAATCTTTATCTTTTGATACAGCGAATTAAGTTAGATATAAACCGTTAACGTACTACATACAGTAAAACCTCCAAAGAGCAAGTCATCCTTTCATCAGTGCCGTGCTTTATTTGATGTTAAACGTAATGAAAATATAATAATAATGCAATGATAATAATGCAATGATGCAAAGGTAATACAGTTGTTATATTAAATATGAACGACTACAACGTTAAAGTAGAACACCTGTTGGAACCACAGACTTATCGTGAAGTACCAAAAGATCCTACAAAAAGGTTTTTTTTTAGAACTGCAGAACTTATTAAATTATTATCTATTACTGAAGAAATAAAAATAAAGCTCTTCCACCAAAACTAAATGGGCCATCAAAAATCCATAAATCTATGTTCCTTTAAGGCCTATTTTTAGTCTCTTATATTCAATCTTGCAAAACATCTTATTACAACCTCATATAGGTAAAACACCCCATTATATTCAATATTGTCTACTTCATTGAAAAAATACATAGTTTCAGAATTTCAAAATTGTATGCACCTAAAAACCCTTTAGTTTGGTATAGATAGGTGGATGACACATTTGTTATTTGGTGACTAGGAGAAAAAGCACTACATGCATTTTTAATTTCTATAAATGGTTATTATCCAAGCATTCAGTTTACCATGGAGAAAACTAATGAAAGTTTACCATTTCTTAACATAGTAATATTTAAAACTACTAATTCACTATCTGTTTAAGGTTTACAAAAACCCGACACACAACGATAGGTATCTTCATAAATTCTCAAATCACCATCCACGTCAACAAATTGGTGTAATTAAATATTTAGTGGATCGAACTAAACGAATTTGTTATTCTGGATTTTTAAAAGATGAATATAAATATTTAAAATATCACTACAAGCTAATGAATATTCAGTTAAAGATATTAATAATGTTATTACACCTGCTAGACATAACCATAAAAAAAGTTAATGCTTCATGTTGGTACTGATTTTCCTTCTTTTACCACTAATGTTATAGATAGAATTGAACAAATCCTAATTAATCATGGCACTAGAACTGTTTTTAAACCTACAAGAGAAATTAAAGAACAATTAAGGTCACCTAAAGATGTTTCAAACTCATTGTCATTTTCTTGAGTGTATGAGTTATCTTGTGCTTCTGTAAATCGGTACCACAAAATGTAGCTTTGATGGAAGGAGTAAAGAACATATGAGATTTTGTAGATTAGATCAACCAGAGAAATCTGCTGTAGCTAAGCATGCTTTAAATAACTTAAATCATGACATTCTATTTGACAATACGGAAATATGATCAAGAAGAACTTGTTTGACATATTATAATTTAAAAAAAAAGGCAAAATGGTATATCATAAGTTTAATTTTAGCTTTTGGTATGTCTAGGTTTTTTGTTGTGTTTTAATGTAAATGCTTTGTCAATTATATATGAATTATAATTTAACGTGTAAAAATTAGAAATCATATTAACAGTACTACATTGTGTTTTCACTGTTCAATAACAATCATAATATTAACAAAAAGCTGTTTCGTTTTTAGATGTGACTATTGATGTGTCTTGTTTCTATTTGTAAATGGTTTTATCACTTTCAAATTAAAGTTTTTCACAACTTTACAGTTACATCATAATTTGATCAAAGTTTATTTGATATATAAGAATGTTGCTTTCGCTAATGGTGACCGTCCGATTCTAAGTAAGCAAATTACTGGTCCGAAGATCGATAGTTAGAAAGTTTTGGTAATTACACCATGTAAAGCTCTCTAAAATCTTAAGAGCTTATTGGCCTTGGATTTATCTCTCTTCTTCGTCTTTTGGGTTTCGTTTGTCTGTAATTATCCTTACGTTGTGGTGACTATATATTTTTCTCCTGGATTGTTGTGTGGATGGTAGTTATTGCGATAAAGCTTTAATGTAATACCTGTCGTTTGTAGTTTCGTCGGATGCTCTAATATCATTTCGCAAATCACTCTCAGTGCACTTACTACTTTGAAATGTATGTAAATTAGGAATAACGTTAATTTTTTGTGTGGATATGGAATTACCGAACTTGAATTTACTGACCGATTTACTCCATCAACCACAAATAATATTATGTTAACGTTATATGTCCATTATCTTGGTTTGGTTATTTACCAACTACATGCGCTCCTGTGGTGACATTTTCGCGCAATAGCATTTTACGTCATACTACTATACTATATTGGTAAGAGTGTTCAGTGGATAATCCACGTAATTTTAATGGTCTGGGTTATTTGCGTGTAAATTTTATTAAGGTCGATTGGTGCGCTGAAGAAATCATTGCCGAATATTTTATGCATGTTTAATTATTGTGGGTATGCTGTAAAACAACGACTATCGAATTTTAAATTGATCATTATCCCGTTGAATGAAAATTTTACTTTTCGGATAACCTTAAAAGATCTTTCAACAACCCGATAAGTTGAAAAAAATCAGGAAAGTTAATCTTTGTCTGTCGGGAGGATTATATTTGGCAGCTTGCTTTCGTCCAATAATAACTAAAGATATGTGATACTTAATTGTGGTCGATACCTATATATTTATATGAAAGTTGGTGATTGTTTCAGTGGAAGTTTTTTATAACACAGTATAATCACTACTCGCATGTGATAATTTGGGTCATTTTGGGAAAATTAAATTAGCTTAAGACGATAAATATCTGACTGTGATAAGTGTTTGGGATCGTATATATTTATGCCAACTTGTTTGGATTTTTTGTTGTTTGGGGAAATTTAAATAAAACGAGATTATTCTGGGAATTGGTGTTTGCTGTTTATTTCTGTCTCTTCTCCTGGTTCAAGCTTTACACAGCCTCTTATTAAACAATAAGTCACTGTTTTTAAAGCTTGTGGCGCTGAATTCTGTTTTGCTCTCCTTATTACTTTTACTACAATTTTCTTTTTGCTCTCTAACCTAACCATATATCTACTATTCATCAACATTTCAAAACCCCCACGCCAACAAAGTGCTCTCAGTTCTCAGTCGAACTGCCTCACACATTATTTCCCTTTTATGTTACGTGGTAGGTTAGACACGTAGCAAATTTGTGCTATCATCTCAAGGAATTCTTACAGATATTACCATTTACTGAGGATGATAACTGTAATTGTTATCGAAATGTATAAATTTATATAAAATATAAATAAAAATACACCATTTAAAAACCCAAAAGATAAGTATTTTAAAAAGTAAATCAAAACTTATAACTCATTAATCATTCATACATTTGTAAGAATACTGGAAACAACTCGAAGGAGCTTTAGTTATAAATTTTGGTTTTCATTTATGACATGATATTAACCCGCCATCCGTCTCGGTGTTAAAAATCTATTGTAATTCCACTACAGAAAACTTTAATTTTTCTGTAAATACCTTGAGATTCTAGGAATGCCTTCTACTGGTTACATGGTGTTATCAACCCAAGGACGGTTGAGTGGGCCTAAAAATTTTAGATGTTAGTATTAATCTAGGGCGCGACCCGCCGAGTCGCTTCGCTGCTACGTGCGCCGTTAGAAAGAAACCATGGTCGCTTCCAGTGCAAAGATGCGAAAATAGTTATAATGAATAACCTTTCACTTTTAATCATAAAGATAATATAGGTAATATTTTCATCCTGTTAAATCTGTTTGGTTAGGTTGTAAGATAAAAATAATATGTTCTGTTATTAGAGGGTAATTAATTTACTTTAAATATTTCTACTTTTATAATAAATAATTTTTCAATGAGATTTCAGGATAATGCAAACATATTAGGGTTAGATAAAATTTAATCCCGCGACCTGGCGTTCGAAAAGATCTAATCGTGTGACTTCGCGTTAGAAAAATTCTTTATGCGCGACCGATCTCCAAAACAAAAGGCACGCGACTAATTACGGGTTTCCGACTATACCTCACGGAAACTGTTGCAGGTCCTAGTAAGTCTTAAAATATCCGGAATATGGCTTCAAACACTCGTCTAGCGACGCCAAACATTTATTTCCCGAAATAAAACTGGATAAGGTGTTGTTTCCATACTATTATAGAACGAGAAATATAGCCCACTCGGCATATTTGATATTCAATGATATGAAATAATACTACAGTAGTGAACGAATAACCATTAAACACATTTAAAACGTAAAAGTTAAATTTTGTCGCAAGGATACTAGCTTGCATAATGTAAAATATGTTCTAAAGCTTTTTCGTATAAGTACATTAAATATTCCCAGGTATTCGTAAATGTTTACTGATTATAATGTAGGTCAAAATTAATAACCAAGCCAATCAATTGTAAAAAGTTTTGTTATAAATTGCAAATAACATAATTTTGTTAACGCACTACAGCGAACACAGTTACTCATATATTTGATCAAATTCTTCTTATTTAATGAGCTTCATTTCAACCTGCATAAGACCGTAATAACCTACATTTTGGTCATAACATTAATTACCGTTAAGTCAAGCTTTCAAATCCCATAGTATTTACAAAATTGCTCTGAAACAATTTGTGATATATGTGGTCCTCAGGGTTTCAGGTGATAACTACTTTAAGTTGACGTGAATAGTTAGATATTCGAATTGGTATACATATTTATTGTTACTACATGATGTGAGTATTCTTACATATTCTAACCCTACACTTCACTCGTACTCTAACACTACGAGTATCATAATAACTATTGATTGGTGATTGATGAACTGATTAACTTATCACTTATCACTAACTTTATTACTGTATGGAGCTACATTTATAACCTATTATCTATGTCATGTTACAATTTAAAAGAGCTGACTTTTCTTGCAATAATAACTTATTCTATTCAGCATGATTGTAATTTGTAAGATTGACCTAGTTGTGACATAAATATGCTTTAGAAATAATACATAATTAACTATTGTAAAAATAGATAAATGTTTCTTAATACTAGATATACACTACACCTTCCCGTGGAAAAAAACAAATTGAAAATCTAAAATTTTACAATTTTTTCCCATTTAAAATAAACAACTTACCATTAAATACCTAAAATCTGAAAATAAGAAAAATTTTATAATCTAGAAAGTTGCAAAATTTATAATACTAATTGTAATAAGGCTTAATTCTGTTTTTGTGTACTGTAATCAACTTATCATTTACCTTAATAACTATATTCGGGCTATTATCTGCCACCACTTCATACGGTCCTTTAAACAAAGCGTCTAGATTAGAAGTGACAGTAGCTTTCACTAACACCTTATCTCCTATTTTATACGTATGTGAATGTATCTTTGCATCCAGGACACTTTTCCTGTGATGTTTAGATTGAATTAAATCGTTTCGCGCGTCTTTAACTGCACTTTGTAATCGGTACTTTAATTCAGTGGATAATTCTCAAAGTTATATATTGGATCAATGTGGTCAATAGCACTGTTAGATGGTAATCTACAAAGTTTTCCAAAAACAAGTTCATACGGCGTATAGCGTGTTTCAGAATGTACGGTAGTATTAAAAGCGAAACACCAAAAGGTACCCAAGTACTCCAAGAGCCTGGATACTTGGCCATTTGGATGCGCAGGTAAGCACCCAATGTTTTATGTGAATTTTCTAATGCGCTTAAAGTTTCATGGTGGTACGCAGTTGAATTTAGTTGTCAAATGTGCAATAATTTACAAATTTCTTTAACAGTACTTGCCATAAATTCAGTTCCCTGGTCCGTGACCAATTCGTACGGGACACCATACCTAAGAATATAATTAGTAACAAAGGCAGAAGCGACCGTATGCGCTTCTTTGTTTGGTAAAGGATATGCTTCAACAAATTTACTTAATTCGCATTGTAATGTTAAAATATATTTATTATTTTGATTATCTGGTGGGAGTGGTCCTACCAAGTCGACAAGCACTTTCCGTAATGCGGAAGTAGCAGTGGTTGTAATACTCATTGGTTCTTTACACGGTATCGAATGCTTGTATCGCTGACAATCGTCACAACGTCGAAGGTAAGTTTCTACATCTTGTCTAAGTTTTGGTCAATAATAAGTTCGTTTAATATTGTGATACATACGATTCATACCGCATGACCTCCGGTAGGTAACGTGTGATAATCATTAAATATTAATTTTGATCCTGTGGATCCGTAATAAGAGTTAAATTTGGTACTATAGATATTTGTATACCCATCGCTATAATTTCCTCTTTATTTTTAATTATTTCTTCAATAATTCTTTTTCTTGACTAACTACACAGTTTAAATCTTTTCATTATACATATCATTTGCATGCCATTTATTTTACAACACTTGACTAAATCTCTCAACGTTGCACCGTATGCAGACGCTAATGGAGAAGTGTCACTAATATAAATGTGTGTGTCGGTATATACACCACATTTTAAACAATTTATTATTATCTTGATTCTTCATTTTAAAGTCGTCGTCTTTTAGGGTTGTACTGGTACAGAATTATTTGGGTATGTAAGCAATTCTACGATGCCAGGGTGATCAATCCTATTATCCGTAAAATCGTCAGTTTCGTCCTCTAAAGTACGTTGCTGCTTAAGTTGAGCACGTGTCATAATGTTAATGTGGTGAATCACCTTACTAGAAAGTTGTTTAAGTTGGCGAGACTCAAGACAAATTCGAGAAAGGGCATCAGCTGGAGCATTTTCTTTTCCTTTAACATAATGTACAGTAAAGTCATATTCTTCTAATGTAAGTCGAAATTTTGTAAGTCGGCTAGAAGGATTTGTCATTCCAAACAAGTATACTAAGGACGGTGATCAGTATAAATGTCAAACTGTCTACCGTATAGATATGGCCTAAAATGTTTAACAGCCCATACAATTGCTAAGAGTTCCTTTTCAATGATTGGGTAATTACGTTCGGCAAGATTCAAAGTTCTGCTGGCATAAGCAACAGGATTATCATTCCCATTTGACAATAAGGCTCCCAGAGAATGGCCTGAAGCATCAGTACGAAGAACAAAACGGTTTGATACGTGTAAAACTCGGTTGATGAATTTATGGTCTTTAATTTGCGACTCGTGTATATTGTTGGAAAACGGCAACATTGTCACTAATAACCGCGACATTTAAAACATTTCAAACACGTGATTACTTAAAAATTTGGATTGGTGAAAATAATCAGGCTATGTTTTTTGGTTTTCTGGTACTTCGAGATAAGAAGTAAAACGCCATTTTGGGTAAAAGGCGTAGTGTGAAGCACATGGAAAATTTGGAAAAGGTGTTCCTAAAATTTGATTGAATTTTTTTCAAGAAAATTTTAACAGCTTGATGCTGGTTCTAAGCTTTTTTCCATATAAATAAATCCTGTTGGGGATTTCGAATTTAGTTCGGCTTTAATTTTTTGGGGTTGCTTCTACTACACATTGGCTTCGATCAAGAGGTAAGCTACTCATTTTCGTTACTTATTTAAAGACATAGTTTTTGAAATGCATGCGTACATGTTTTGAAATTGTTACTACAGCTAAAGATCATATTTTATATAAACCGGGATCAACTTAAATTCTAACACATTTATCTTATATAGGTTCTTCTTTTTGGTTCTTTACACATTCACTCAAGATTAACATATTTCGTGCTTCCATAAGGAATAAT
This sequence comes from Vesta saturnalis, assembly GCA_036346205.1. Classification (NCBI taxonomy): domain Eukaryota; kingdom Metazoa; phylum Arthropoda; class Insecta; order Coleoptera; family Lampyridae; genus Vesta; species Vesta saturnalis. The sequence goes on along the minus strand of JARFJB010001349.1, from coordinate 938,582 downwards.
TAAACCGTTCCTGACAACACATTTGGATATCACTCATCCGAGGGATGAAATATTAATTAGCGGTCTTCAAGCCTGAATGGAAACCATCTACGATTACTCCTTCTCCTAATATCTTCCGAATTAACAGAGGAAATATACATTACACCTACGTTTAGTTTCTGATAAGTATTATTGTTACACGCAGCACAATTTTACCTATGGTGAGTGACTTTTAATCGCTTTTCTATATAACGAGGCTCTCGTTATCTGTACTTTACTGAAGGTTTATAACCATTACATTACTGTGCTACTACTTGTATTAGTGTGTTTCTGCAATTTTCTTAATCTTGAAATTAATGCTTATGCTTTATTGCTAAACAATTTTTTTTTCTGAATAATCGATAGTAATACTATACAATTGTACCTGTAAAAGATAAATTGGGTTATTCAAAGTTTCGCTTATACTTACATTTAACTTTGCAATAGAATTTATATATCATCTATTTACTTTTCTTGTAAACTGGCATTGTTCTGCTGAACAGCCATAATTGTAAAACGGTTAGAATTAACTGTGTTTACTGTACATGCAATCAGCTGTTTTTTGTTCACTGAATGCTGCTAGTCGAGTTTAAATATACCATATATGTCATAAAATTTATGCAAACTGCTGGGGGTTTCAATTACTGTGTAAAGCAAATTGCTTATTTAACTGTTATGATTGGTGTGTATAACTATTGTTATTTTATTTATTTCTGAGTACAAGTTTAATTATTGTTTGTATAAAACTGTTTGTAATAGGATTTACTAAGTTGATTTTTTTGTTGGTTGGTAGCTATGCTTACCAATAACTGTATCAATTTGTGCTGCGCCTTTGCTAACTTCTTGTATTGCAATTGCAATCGGTAATGAGCTTCTCTTTCACATATTTTAAACGCTTCATGCTTTATTTTGTTTATAATGCTCATGTTAACTAAATTTAATAATATTTTGTGCTTGCATAAGTAAACAACTGGGTAGACATCTAGTGCTAATTTTCGCTTTATATTCGGGGTTTAATTGCGTCCGGTTGATTGGAAACCGATAAACTAATCCGACGTAGGCTCTTCGTGGAATATCGGGTTAAAAGATTTAAATTTCGGATAAATAATATATATATGTTTGGGTATTCTTTTCTTTTAGGGTCAACGCTAGATGCCGAACCGTATGGGGTCTGTGTAGGTACATTTTTAAGTAATTAATAGTTTGCTGAAAGGTAAGTTGATTACTGCGGATTCATGTTGTAGTTATATTATTAAGTATAGTATTATTTATTGTATGGGTAATATTTCCTTACGAAGTGGTATTTATGTCAGCGAGTTGTCGCTTCATCAAGTTTTGTTTTGGGTAAAGGTTTACGGATTTAAATTATTATTTATACCAGTTGTACTATTTCATTTGGGGTATATTAAAAGTGGTGTTAAACAATTGTAAGCTCTTTCATTAATCCTGTGATCTACGATCAAATTCCTAACCAGTTCCTCCTCAGTGTGGACTTAGTTCACCATTTTCTTTTAGCTGTCTCTTTTGTCCTAGGTGGCCGTAGCCCTTTTCTTGATAGAGGGGCGATAAAGAAGTCAATCAAGTGGTGCCCTTTTTTAAACTTTATGTATTTCCTTTCTCCTGCCAAAACGCCCATGCATCCAAGTGCTGAACCGACCGACTGAGCTTCCGGCTAATTCCTCTTTTCCTTGTTACTGCACCTTGGTCACCAATTTCTACCAATATCCTTTTGTGCACGTAACAAAGAAAGATTGGCACCCAACTTTGGGGGCGATTTGTTTTGGTGAATATTCTTTATGTGTACCAGTACACATACTTTTAATCAGTACCTTATACTTTAAGATTTTGTCCTTATACTTTAATATTTTGTATCCTTTACTCCTTTTCTACAATAGTTTAACACAACTTAGTTTAAAATTTAATTGATCAATTTAACGCTGTAGCTTTAATTGGTATTTTACTTTAATAAATTTAGACTTACGTTCATATAAGTTAGACTTTAATATGGCTATTATTTGGAAAATAGATGTTAATCGATTACTAAAAGCGGAGCTTCAATACGAATTATCTTCAAGGGGGTTTTCATGCGACGTTTCTGTAGAACAGTTACGTAAATCAGTTCGTAGTGCATTAGTACTAGACGGGGATCAAACTCTTTCGACTGTAGATTATACTATTGCGTGTGATGTTGATCTATCGGCTATACGAAAAGCTAATGAAGAGCTTTCTACTATTCTAACCTCTTTTCGGGTGACATTTCTACACCGGTTGCTAAACGTTTGATTACACTTTGGGTACATACTCATCGTCGTTGTACTCTGACGAAAGTGGATACTCCGGATGAAGTAACTGTAAAAAATGAATTTCTTCTCTCACTTCAAAATTATCGCGCTGAAGTAGAGGCTATGTATCGCAGGTGGAAACATCCTGCTACGGTTAGTTTCACACAAGTACCTTCTTCTAGTCCAAAGGTTACACCAATTAGTAGTTCGGAAGGTGAACCTGATTTTATTTCTTCTGATTCGGATGACTTGGATGCGTTACCTATTCCAGGTGTTAATACGTCTACACCAGTAGCTTCGCGGAAATACTATGCGGTTGCGAAATTAAACTTAACTTTTCTGGGAAACTTCTTCGTCACTTCTTGAATTTTTGACACGGGTGGAGAACTCGCTTCTGCTAGGGGACTTACTAATTCATACCTTTACGCTGCTTGTCCAGAACTTTTGACGGGCAAGGCCTTATTACTATACAGGGCACATAAGGAATCCTTAACCTCTTGGGAAGATGTGGTAGCACTTTTAAAATCAGAATTTATTCCAATTAACTATGATGAACGACTGTTGGAAGAAATTAAAGCTCGTACTATGGGTCCTTTAGAATCGATTGGGATATATGTAGCTACTATGCAAAGTTTATTTCAACGCTTACTTCTACCTCTTTCTCCGGAACGACAACTTGAGATTGTCCGACGTAATATTTCTCCGTTCTATCAAACTTCTTTAGCTTTAACCGATATAACCTCTTTGGCACAACTTATCACTTTGGGCAAAAGCTCGAACATAATAAATATTCTATTGAAACATTTAAACCTCCTCCTTCTCGTCGTACTTCCAAATTATTAGAACCTAATTTAGCATATGTAGATTCTGCTAGTGATGCATCAACTTCGTCTAATATTCGTAAACCTACTCCTTACGTTGTCCATACCTTATCTACTCCTTCATCTCCTAATTTACGTTGCTGGAATTGTCAAAAACGAGGACATACTTCTCCTAAATGTTCAGAACCACAGAATAAGCATTGTTATGGTTGCGGTAAACCAGGGGTTACCAGACCAAATTGTCCTAAATGTAATTCTCGTCAGGGGAAACTAATATTAGAGGCTTCTGACCGAGTAGAAGACTCTCTTGTACCTACCATCTCGGATACTCCTTTTTCGGGTCTTACTGACCAACAACGTTTTCTTCTTGACTTTATATTCTCTAGTGTTCGTAATGACGAACGATCTTACCTTAATGTCTCCATTCTTGGACAAATGTTTAAAGGTCTTCTGGATAGTGGATCCTCACGGACCATACTTGGCATGGATGGATGGAATTCTTTACGACGTTTACATATTTCACTTTTGACAGACAAATCTCCTTTATTTTGTTCAGTGGCTAATGGTGGCAAATGTCAGATTCTTGGTCATGTTCCTCTTCCGATCACGGTGGAAGATAAAACTGTAGTTATTGATGTGTTAGTAGTACCAGAAGTTTCTCAACCACTTATTTTGGGTATAGATTTTTGGAGGGCGATTGATTTCGTCCCAGATTTCCGAAAGGGTCATTGGTCTTTTGGACCTACTCCATTACTTGACGCTATAAATACCGAACATTTAAACTCTTTCTCCGAATTATCTTCTTTTGAACAAAACTCACTACAAAAGCTTCTGAACACAGCTTTTCCTTTGGCTTCCGATACACTTGGCTGCACTTCTCTGATAGAGCACAAAATTATTACAGAAGCAGAACCTATTAAGCAAAGATATTATCCGTTATCTCCTACTTTACAAATTATTGTGGATAAAGAGCTTGATGACATGTTGGCTATGGGTGTTGTAGAACCTTCAAATAGTCCATGGTCTAGTCCAGTAGTTATGGTACGGAAAAAAGACAACTCCTACAGATTTTGTATCGATTTTCGCAAAGTCAACGCTGTGACACAAAAGGATGCTTACCCTTTGCCTTATATAACTTCGATTTTGGATCGGTTACGTGACGCTCGCTTCTTATCCAGTTTGGATATTCGTTCTGCTTATTGGCAAATACCTCTTTCTCAAAATTCTAAACCGCTCACTGCTTTTACTGTACCTCATAGAGGCTTATTTCAATTTACTAGAATGCCTTTCGGATTACATAATTCTCCTGCTACTTTTCAACGATTAATTGATCGTGTTCTCGGTGCTGATCTCGAACCATACTGTTTCGCTTATCTGGATGATATTGTTATTGCTACTCCTACTTTCGAGAAACATTTAGAGGTGCTGACGCAAATTTTCAATCGTTTACGGGAAGCAGGGTTAACTTTAAGACGCGACAAATGTCAATTTTGTCGTCCCGAATTGAAATATCTCGGTTATGTGGTCAACAAAGATGGCTTATTGGTTGATCCGGATAAGATCGCTGCAATTACTTCTATACCTGTTCCTACCTCAGTAACGGAAATTCGTAGATTACTCGGAATGTGTAGTTGGTATCGACGTTTTGTTCCAAATTTTGCTACGCTTACTGCTCCTTTGAGTGCGCTTACTCGGAAAAACACTCCTTTCGTTTGGTCAACTCTATGTCAAGATTCTTTTAACGCTCTAAAAAAATGTCTCGTATCTGCTCCTATTCTTTCATGTCCTGATTTTTCTTGTCCTCTTACTATACAAACAGATGCTTCAGATTTTGGCTTAGGTGCTGTTTTAAGTCAGACTACTACGGCTGGTGAACAAGTCATTAGTTACATCAGTCGCTCCTTAACTAAAACGGAACGTCATTACTCAACGACCGAGAAAGAATGTTTAGCGGTCTTATGGGCCATTGAAAAATTTCGTCCTTATGTCGAGGCTGCACACTTTTCGGTAATTACTGATCATCATTCTTTAGTATGGCTAAATAAACTTCAAAATCCTTCGGGAAGATTAGCTCGTTGGGCTATTAGGCTTCAACAATACGACTTCGACATCATACACCGAAAAGGTAAAGAACATGTAGTACCTGATGCTCTTTCTCGTTCTGTACCAAAACTTGATACTCTCGTCACTGAACCAACTACTTCACGTATCTCACTACCTATTACTGATCAATGGTATATTTCTATGCGCGAACGCGTAAATTCTTCTCAAGGAAATTTCCTTCCTGGTTTGTTAAAATGAATTGCTCTTCAAGCGTACTAAAGCTACTTCAACTTCTGATGACTTAGGATTGGAAAATGGTGGTTCCAAAGAACCAACGTTCGGAAATTCTTCGCGAATTACATGATTCTCCTACTGCAGGACATTGTGGGGTAACTAAAACTGTAGCTCGTATCTCACTTCATTATTATTGGCCAGCCTTACGGGCCGACGTCTCGCGTTACATTCGACGCTGCAATATCTGTGCTGCTCATAAGGTGGAACAACAGACACCGCCAGGATTCTTTGCTCCTGCTATTGTGCCTACCAGGCCATGGCAAGTACTTTGCGCAGATCTCGTAGGACCTCTGCCACGATCCTCAAAAGGTCATTGTTTTATACTTGTGGTAGCAGATTATTTCACTAAATTTCCATGCTTCTTTCCTTTACGTACTGCAACAGCTACTATGGTTACTCGAATTCTAGAAGAACAAATCTTTTAATGTTTGGTACTCCACAATACATAATCACTGATAATGGGGTACAATTTCGCAGCAAGGAATTTACAAACCTGTGTTCTCGCTATCGTACAAATATTCTATATACTCCAAAATATCACCCTAGATCGAATCCGGCTGAACGAATTAACAGAGTTCTAAAAACAATGCTCTCTTCTTATATTAGCTCTAATCAGCGTACCTGGGATGTAAATTTACCCAAGATCGGATGCGCTATTCGCTCAGCTAAACATGAAATTACCGGTTACTCTCCGTATTTTGCTTTCTGTGGACGCGAACACGTACTTTATGGTGATCTTTTTCCTGAACCTCTTGACTCTGACTCTCCTATCCTGAACCCTAGTGAAAATACTCCTCCGATACGATCCGACCAGTTCTACAACTCACTTCGCTTGGACATTCTTCAACGTATGAAACGTTCTACTAAACGAGTCCAACAGCGGTATAACTTTCGTCGCCGTCACGTTCGCTACAAAATAGGCGATCTGGTTTGGAAAAGAAATTTCGTTCTCTCCGATGCGTCTCGGTATTTCAATGCCAAGCTCGCACCGAAATTCGTGGGTCCGTGCCGTATATCACGGGTAGTTTCTCCGTGGACGTACGCGTTAGACGATGCAACGGGGAAGTCTTTGGGCGTCTATCACGCTAAAGATCTTAAACCGCACACACCTTTGCTCGCTGCGCCTTCTATTACGTCATCGGACGAGGATGCGATTGATACTGTGGGTTCGAGGACCAAAGGTACTCTTGTAGGGAGTCCTAAACGCCGCAAGCGGCACAAGTAGTCGCTACGCTACTTCTTTCGGGTGGTTGGTTGGGTTATCTTCATAGGGGTGGCTATATTTAGGGTTACACTCACCTCTGTCCTTTCCATTCTTCGAGTGTATCCCTGCTCGAACATCAGAGCCCTTCACTTCCTTCTTTTATTTCTTTCGGGTGGGTTTCTTAGCACGTCTGTCTCTGTGTGCAAGGGTTGGGATTGGGATTTGGTTTTGGGTTGGGGGTTTTTAGGTTGGCGACCCTATAGTTCTGCCGGGGGTTGGGATCGGGGGCGTAATTGCCAAGTATGTTTAGATGAATAAATGAATGTGAGATGATGGCACCCAAATGCCTACCCAAACTCATAATCCTTATCCGCTTTGAGATCCCAACAACTTAGTTTACACCTTTTTATTTTATTCCCAGTTCATTTATGTTTTAGTTTTGAGGGCTGTATCGCCTCACGGTATACCTTCTGTTACGCTGCGCGTTTAAAGACTGTACTTAGAGTTTGCTGAGCATAAAGCTGAGCCAATCTTTGGTAGACCGTTCTGGCTTCTACTCTTCTTGCTTCCTTTCATTTCCCCTCTTTGGGAGAATTCTGGGCCTCTCGGGGTATAAGACGCCACACTGCCGTGCCCGCCTGTCCGAGTCCCCCTTCTTAGTGGATGAGGGGGGGGAGCGGTAAGAGGTGCAACAATCTGTTCTAGAGCTACTTTCGCCTCTTCTCTTTAGGTAAACTCTTGTGATGCCACTGAGGGTCGCTCTGCCTTTATGAGCACCGAACGACGAGTACGGTTGGAGAACGTAGTAGGTTTGGTTTTATTTTTATTTTTATTTTTATTTAGTTATGACCTAGTACCGGCCGACTGCCGAAGGGCTCAGGTGGGAGTTGGAGCCAGGGTGTCCGCTCGTCTAGTATGAATGATTCTTAGGTAGTGACTGTGGGTGACTCTGAGGTAATTACGTCCGCCACGTGGATTGCTGCGTGGTGTCGTTTTTGGTCTGCTTTGTACGGGGTTTCGAAATTCTGGGTGGGGTTTTTAATTTTGCTAGGGGGGGATTTGATACGTGTAAAACTCGGTTGATGAATTTATGGTCTTTAATTTGCGACTCCTCGTGTATATTGTTGGAAAACGGCAACATTGTCACTAATAACCGCGACATTTAAAACATTTCAAACACGTGATTACTTAAAAATTTGGGGATTGGTGAAAATAATCAGGCTATGTTTTTTTGGTTTTCTGGTACTTCGAGATAAGAAGTAAAACGCCATTTTGGGTAAAAGGCGTAGTGTGAAGCACATGGAAAATTTGGAAAAGGTGTTCCTAAAATTTGATTGAATTTTTTTTCAAGAAAACTTTTAACAGCTTGATGCTGGTTCTAAGCTTTTTCCATATAAATAAATCCTGTTGGGGATTTCGAATTTAGTTTCGGCTTTAATTTTTTGGGGTTGCTTCTACTACACATTGGCTTCGATCAAGAGGTAAGCTACTCATTTTCGTTACTTATTTAAAGACATAGTTTTTGAAATGCATGCGTACATGTTTTGAAATTGTTACTACAGCTAAAGATCATATTTTATATAAACCGGGGATCAACTTAAATTCTAACACATTTATCTTATATAGGTTCTTCTTTTTGGTTCTTTACACATTCACTCAAGATTAACATATTTCGTGCTTCCATAAGGAATAATTAAACCGTTCCTGACAACACATTTGGATATCACTCATCCGAGGGATGAAATATTAATTAGCGGTCTTCAAGCCTGAATGGAAACCATCTACGATTACTCCTTCTCCTAATATCTTCCGAATTAACAGAGGAAATATACATTACACCTACGTTTAGTTTCTGATAAGTATTATTGTTACACGCAGGCACAATTTTACCTATGGTGAGTGACTTTTAATCGCTTTTCTATATAACGAGGCTCTCGTTATCTGTACTTTACTGAAGGTTTATAACCATTACATTACTGTGCTACTACTTGTATTAGTGTGTTTCTGCAATTTTCTTAATCTTGAAATTAATGCTTATGCTTTATTGCTAAACAATTTTTTTTTCTGAATAATCGATAGTAATACTATACAATTGTACCTGTGAAAAAGATAAATTGGGTTATTCAAAAGTTTCGCTTATACTTACATTTAACTTTGCAATAGAATTTATATATCATCTATTTACTTTTCTTGTATACTGGCTTTGTTCTGCTGAACAGCCATAATTGTAAAACGGTTAGAATTAACTGTGTTTACTGTACATGCAATCAGCTGTTTTTTTGTTCACTGAATGCTGCTAGTCGAGTTTAAATATACCATATATGTCATAAAATTTATGCAAACTGCTGGGGTTTCAATTACTGTGTAAAGCAAATTGCTTATTTAACTGTTATCATTGGGGTGTATAACACTTGTTATTTTATTTATTTCTGAGTACAAGTTTAATAATTGTTAGTATAAAACTGTTTGAAATAGGATTTACTAAGTTGATTTTTTTTGTTGGTTGGTAGCCCTATGCTTACCAATAACTGTATCAATTTGTGCTGCGCCTTTGCTAACTTCTTGTATTGCAATTGCCGAATCGGTAATGAGCTTCGTCTTTCACATATTTTTAAACGCTTCATGCTTACGATTTTGTTTATAATGCTCATGTTAACTAAATTTAATAATATTTTGTGCTTGCATAAGTAAACAACTGGGTAGACATCTAGTGCTAATTTTCGCTTTATATTCGGGGTTTAATTGCGTCCGGTTGATTGGAAACCGATAAACTAATCCGACGTAGAGCTCTTCGTGGAATATCGGGTTAAAAGATTTAAATTTCGGATAAATAATATATATATGTTTGGGTATTCTTTTCTTTTAGGGTCAACGCTAGATGCCTAACCGTATGGGGTCTGTGTAGGTACATTTTTAAGTAATTAATAGTTTGCTGAAAGGTAAGTTGATTACTGCGGATTCATGTTGTAGTTATATTATTAAGTATAGTATTATTTATTGTATGGGTAATATTTCCTTACGAAGTGGTATTTATGTCAGCGAGTTGTCGCTTCATCAAGTTTTGTTTTGGGTAAAGGTTTACGGATTTAAATTATTATTTATACCAGTTGTACTATTTCATTTGGGGTATATTAAAAGTGGTGTTAAACAATTGTAAGCTCTTTCATTAATCCTGTGATCTACGATCAAATTCCTAACCAGTTCCTCCTCAGTGTGGACTTAGTTCACCATTTTCTTTTAGCTGTCTCTTTTGTCCTAGGTGGCCGTAGCCCTTTTCTTGATAGAGGGGCGATAAAGAAGTCAATCAAGTGGTGCCCTTTTTTTAAATTTTATGTATTTCCTTTCTCCTGCCAAAACGCCCATGCATCCAAGTGCTGAACCGACCGACTGAGCTTCCGGCTAATTCCTCTTTTCCTTGTTACTGCACCTTGGTCACCAATTTCTACCAATATCCTTTTGTGCACGTAACAGGTTATCGCTCCCGAAATTTGGATACTGTAAAATGAGTGGGTGCTCAATAAGTTTTTTGAAGCGTCGAACGAGTTTTGACATTCTGAAGTCCAATTAAAAATAGAATTTTTGCGCGTTAGACGATTTAAAGGCTCTACTAAATCAGCAAAGTTGTTTACGAATTTCCGATAATAGTTGGCAAACGCGATAAAAGGTTTAGTAGCATTGGCGTCTGTTGGCACTGGATAGTTTTTATAGCGGCTAGTTTGTCTGGCTCGGGCAAAAGACCCGCCGTTGAAATGACATTGCCTAAATACAAAAGTTCCTTCTGAAGAAAGGTACACTTGCTTGAGTTTAATTTAAAATTTACATTACGTAGTCGTTGCAATACTTTTACTAAATTTTGATTATGATGCAATAGATTTCGTCCAAAAACTATAATATCATGCAAATAAATAAAAGATCACTCATAATTTAATCCTGACATGGCAAATGTCATTACTCTTGAAAATGCACTAGGACTAATTTTTAATCCCATTGGTAACCTCGTCATTTGATATTGACCAGTAGCTGTGTAAATGCTGTGTACAGTCTACTGTCGGGGTGCAAAGATACTTGATGATAACCTTGCGCTAAATCCAAATGTGAAAATAAACTGCACCGGATAATGAATCTAAAATTTCGGTAATACAGGGTAAAGGAAATTTATCGTTTTCAATACGTCTATTTAATAATCGATAGTCTATAACCATTCGCCATTTTTCTCACCTAACCTATCTGATTTTTAGGAATGATTAGTAACGGAGATGACCAATCCGATCTGGTTTCTTCAATTATTCCGTCTTTAAGTAATTTGTCTATCTGTCTGCTGATTTCGTCTTTTGTGTATGAGGTAAGCGGTAGGGCTTAACATGTTTCAAACGAATCTTTTGTGTTGACATATTTGTTATCCTGAATGTGTCGTTATCTAATTGGAATATGTCCGCGTATTTAGTACAATTTTTTGTATAGAGTCGTGCTCTTCTTGATTTAATGACTCGAAGTCTATCAATTTTAAAACTCTGTGTACTCGATTACCCGTTGTCGTTTTATGTTGGTAAGTACATACATGAAATTTATCTAATGCCTCGATTTTTGGTTTATAGTTTTTATTCTAATTTCCTTTTCATTCGTATTGAGTATCCTAACGGGGATAAAACTATCTATTGGTTTAGCTATAGTAGAAGCTACATACACCTTCACACACTTCATCATTCATAACAATGCAATCATCTACACATTTAACCGAAAATACCTACTTCGCAACGAGGCGGTATTAAAGTGCAGCAATCGTGCATGGATTGCATACTTAAAGAAATATAATTAGACTGCACATAAAATGAAAACAAAAATTTTCGTAATCTAAGTGAGCTGAAAATTTTGTGAAAAATTACTTCCCAGAATTCCATGAATATTGTCTGCAAACTGATCTAATATATAAAATTCGTGTTGTAAGCAAAAGTTTTGAATGTTTAAATTTAAATTTACGGCACCATGAGCTTTGATGGAACCTGCAATATCATTAATTGTTATATTTTGATTTGAATTTATGTATTCGTCCTTCTGAACGTAATTTTTAAATAAAACGCTAATTGTTGCGCCTGTGTCGATAAGAAAATTTAAGTCATATTCTCGATATTTCAGTTGTACGTAATTTATTCCATTCATACTTATAATTGCAGCGTCGGTACTACATTTCGCTGACTCGAAAAACTGGTTTCTAATGGCTTCCGGATTATGATTTATTTTACTGTCACGGTCTTCGTTATTGTTATCATGAGTATTTGCGAAATAAGCGTTCTGATAGTTATTTTGTCTGCGTGTAATACGCGACATTTGTCCTCGTCCGCGTTCAAATATACGACTACTTTGACTGTCTCCTCTGTAGTTTCAAAAATCTTGACGATTACCGGTATTATGATTATTCTGCGAATTATGTGCTATTAGAAACATTGTTTTGTGGATGTCGGTAACCCCTATAGAATCTACTTTGAAATCGTTGTGTTTGGAATCGACCGCGAAAATTTTGATAACGACCGCGAGAATTTTGATAATTAGTACGCCCCTTTGTGTGGAAAATTAGAGACGGAGAATTTGGTACTTCCTTGCTTTCTATTATCGCTGTATTTATGACATCTGCTAAGTTATTTTGACCCCTAGCTCGTACGATTGTCCGCAATTCATTACTTTGTAGACCCCTAATAAAAGCACTAATGGCTAACCTTTCGTTGACTTCTTTAAGAATTGTCCGTTTTTCATTGTTACCTGCGGCTTCAGTAATGGTCAAATCCAACATTAGTTGGCAAACAACCTTACCAAAGTCCTCTATAGATTTCTCGTTTTGTTTAACATTATGTAATTCTACTGAAAGTGCTGTTACAGATTTCGGTGTGAACAATTTACTTTGCATATCTTTAATCAAATCATCTGTTGACTCATAGTTAGCGAGTAGCTTAGCTTGCGCGTTTTCTGATAGGCATATTGCCAGTACATATTTGATTACTAATTGCTTATCGGTTTCTTTTAATAGGTCAACACATAATTTGATCGCGTTTTTAATTTCTTAGTGGTACCATCAGTATCGTCCATTTCAGGCAGTAATACGGCTGTCGCTCTTAAATTAAAACTTTCTGTACCCATTTTAACAATTTTTTATTACTAACTAACCTATCTTCTAAAATATTTCGCTTATAACACTGTGACTTTCCCTACAATGTTGGTTGTCCTTTATTAGGTTAGTTTTAAATAACTTAATTTCTACGTGCAATTGTTGACATTTTTGGAGCATTGCATATTTAAAAACTTACACTTATCGCGCTGGCCATGGATTGTTGACTGCTTACACTGTATTGAGGGCATCTGTGCTGCGGATTCGCTTGTCCACTTGCTTGAGCATCTGTTGTTTACATTTGTTGTACTGGATGTATCCTACAGCTAGAATACAGATTAGGGTTATTACTATGGAATAAGCGAATAAGGGTGATGACGTTTGTTGTAGCACTGAGTTTGTTTGACCTCCACTATTACCCGCTTGGTTAATGAATATTTCTTCTTTGCCCATTTTAACTAATATATATATATATATATATATATATATATATATATATATATATATTCTTTTCTTCCATCTTTTCTACTAGTAGGGACTGGCCGGGATCGCCATGTGATATATGTGGTCCTCAGGGTTTCCAGGTGATAATTACTTTAAGTTGACGTGAATAGTTACATATTCGAATTGGTATACATTTATTGTTACTACATGATGTGAGTATTCTTACATATTCTAACCCTACACTTCACTCGCACTCTAACACTACGAGTATCATAATAACTATTGATTGGTGATTGATGAACTGATTAACTTATAACTTATCACTAACTTTATTACTGTATGGAGCTATATTTATAACCTATTATCTATGTCATGTTACAATGTAAAATGAGCTGACTTTTCTTGCGATAATAACTTATTCTATTCAGCAGGATTGTAATTTGTAATATTGACCTAGTTGTGACATAAATCTGCTTTAGAAATAATACATAATTAATTATTGTAAAAATAGATAAATGTTTCTTAATACTAGATATACACTGCAAATTACTCACATGTACAGCCGCAAGAGATGACATGGAGTTTCAACGAAACATCTGGATTAAAAAGGAGCGATTTAGACTCAATGAAAACATTTAACCAAATGTGCCTTAATCTGTACGGATTCAAGTCGTAATCCTCAGGTATATACAGCTGTTATAACTCGGGCCAAGAAAACTTATGAATTATAATTATGAAAGAGGTGTTTGGAACAAGCCATTTCTTTAATGATTCTAGAGGTCGTCTACCTTATAGAGCTTTTATACAGGAAGAATGAAAATAAAAATAAAAACAAATAGGCAGCAGTGACTGAATACATAATACCCATGAAAATTTTTTGTATTACGTAAAATGTTCCAATAAAACACTTATGGGATTCTGCATTAACTCACGAAAACGCAACAACACTTCTTAAAATTAGCTGTTTTACTTCTAGTTCTAGGCAATCTAAATAAACTCCGTATCTTTTATTGGTTTGGCCTTCCACTGGAATCGTGAAAACTGCTGTAACTCTCCATAACAAAAGGAAAATAACTGTATAATCGTGAACTCTCTGTTAGTTCTTTACTCTTAACTATCAAAATTCACTTCCACGTTAAACATACTATACAATTAATACCAGGTTAATAGCGCTTCGCTGATTGTATACAGGGTGTTTCGGCGAGACCTAACCATTAGAAGTATCTGGAGAACCATGCCATATAAAATTCTGCAAAAAATTACCGACCCCATCTACTTTGGAAAATTTTTTTCTTTGTGGCACTTCAGGTTATACCGAAAGTAGCTAGAACTTTGTTATTTTAAATGTAACCCCCATTTATTTGCCATTTTGGAATTCCTGGTTTAATTTTAAGCGTGTTTCCCTCAAATTTACCTTTTCCTCCCACGGATATTGATGCTACGCCCTTACTACTACGGGATCGAGCTTTAGGGTTCCAAGGGCGTTAATAATCTACGTTGTGATTTATTTGATTTCTAAAACTCTTTCACTACCCCAAAATGTGTTTTATGATTTCAAACGTCCATAACTTGCTTATTTCAAATGGAATGCCCAATTTTCTCAACTTCATCGCGTTCAGAATTAAAAATCTACAACTATTGTTATCATGACCCTACACCTAAATGCATCCAAAAATTGATCGCTTTTTGGGTCTAGCCTAATTATTTCGCCACTTGTACCGGTGACCTAACGTTTGTCTAACACTGATGTTTTCTTTTCAAAATTTTTGACAGATCCAAGCTTTTACTTATTTGGATTTCATTTGGTCGTTGATGTATCAGTAGTTTAAAACAATGAATCAATACAACAACAAAGATGTATTCTCAAAAACAAGCAAATTAATAAAAAGTGAGATATAAACAATTCACAATAAGTGCTCAAACTGCTAATGTGGCGCAATCTCTGCAAACGACTAGTTAATCTAGTTTTCAAGTTATTTGATGGTATTGATAGCTTCTCCTCCATATTTTTTTTATTGTACTTTAAGTAGAAAAACACAAGCTAAATTTAAAAGACCTTTTCTTTTATTACTTAGTAGATAATTTATTAAAATTTAAAACAGACTGAGTTGTTGATTTTGCAAATGTTTCTTAGTTACATAGTAATGAACTACGATTTGAATTGTACAATTTGATTTTGAATTTAGCAATAGACTAATGTTACGTCGCTGGTGCGACTAGCGAAAATTTAGGTTTGACCCAGAAAACGACCAATTTTTAACTTAGAAACGGCTACGTTTATGGATAGGTCATATTAACAAAAGTTGTAGATTTTTAAATCCTTAGCACGATGCCGTTGGGGCATTTGAAATAAAGTTATAGATGGTTGAAATCATGCAACTTCAGAGACATATTTTGGGAGTTGTGAAATACTTTTTAGAATGCAAATAAAGCACAACGTAGCTTATTAGAGCCCTTGGAATCTTAAAAGTCCGATTCTTCCGAAAGTCATAGCCGTGAGGACGCAGTACTAATTTCCGTAGAAGTCTGTAGCTGTCAAAATTACCCAATTTTTGCAATAACTACTAAATGGTACATTCTGGACATAAGACAGTTTAGAGACAATGGCCTTAAAATTTAACGTGGAATTCGAAAATGGCAAAAATATGGAGTTACGTTTAAAATAACGAAGTTGGTAGCTACTTCTGTACAACCGAAGGTACCACACAGATATTTCTAATGATTAGGTTTCGCTGAGATACCCTGTATGTATATGACCGCAAGCAAAATGATCTGTGTGTTCCTACCTAATTAAAGTTGGTCGTTCACTGTTTTCTCCTTTTTTTGTAAAATTTTTCCAAGTAACTTTTAATACATTTAGTTAAATTTTCTACGGTTCGTTTTGTCGGAGCTTTTCTTATCTCTTTGCTTTTGTACGACCATTTGTTTATTTATTTATTTATTCGTTACTGCATTAGTATTAAAACTGTAACAATCCATAATATTTCATTATTGTAAATGAAAATTATAAATTGTTATTATATAAGTTAAATGGCTATATTAAGTTTAAAGAACTAAAATCAATATTAAAACACTCGATACAAAAGCTTTTGCACTAATATTTATTTAGCATTAGTTTAAAATGTTGAAAATATAAATTTTGAATATTTTCCTGCTATCTACTGAAAATCCCTTTCAAAATCTTAATCGTAAGAGTTATCGAGTGATAGGTCATTTGAACGGTTCTTTTGATTCCTTTATTTTGGCGTTTATTATTTTGTCGGTTCATTCGTTCGAGAAAAGCAAGGAAAACTTTTTTTTGCTCTGTGGAAGTTATTCCTCAAGTCCCAAACTTTTAATGTACGTATCATTACCAAGAAGAAAACTGTCATAGAAACAATAATAATTGCTCCAACAATGGATTCCTACTATTTTGATCATAATTTATGTCCCGACATACGTGTAGGCAACCAGTCAATACCGTATTCAGTAATGTGTAAAGGTAGCGTGCCAACTGGAAATATTTATGTTTTTATTGTGGTAAAAACTACAATAACCACACTTGGAATTCTTACTATTATGTCTACATTTTCTTTGACTTAGGTGTTTAAAGTTCAGTTTAATTTCTTGAACCTAAACCTTAACTTATGTTGTGTATTCTTTACAATGTTTCAACGCTTATTTCTATTTCCAAACATCTGTATGCGAATCTTGATTTCACATTAGTGAGTAAAATCACTAACGCATTAATTCATTAATATCTCGATTAACTTCCTGAATTGTTAATATTCTAATAGAGATTTATATGACATTAATTGAATAAGTAGTCCTTTTATCTTTAAATACCTAATTGAGTGTCACATAAATATATTACTTTCACCGGATATTAAAATATGTAACTGTGATAATAACGATATTATTTGTAGTTTTTCTCTAATGAATTAAAATACCTTATATGATGCTTAGAAGCTATTTTGTTTGGTAAAATTTTGGGGAATCATCGGCTAAGTGAGATGTTGGTTGCCTACATGTATGCCGGGACATTACTTATGACCAAAATAGTACCAAGGAATTAATTTAGACCAAATATCATTTAAATTTATTTTACTATTTATTATATCTGATAAATCAGAAACGGTCTTTGTCTTGCCTGAAGTGTTCTTGTTTGTTGAATAAATATTTGTCTTTTGCTGTAAAATTTATTTTCATAAAACAAGATTCGAACTATTCGTATCAAGGGATTTAGTAATAATTAGAAAATGAAGAGATTCAATTTGCTTTCAGTTGCTATAGTAGCGATAAATATTGGGACAGTGACAAGTGATTTAACTAGATTAACTAAAATGCTTTACATTCTAGGCGAAAGGGTTAATAATAATACCTTACGAATTTGGGACTTAGGAATAACATCGATAGAGCAATAGTTTTTCTTACTTTTCTCGCAAACGAATAGACCGATTAAAAAGAAATAATCGCTAAAATAAAGGAATCGGAAGACCCTCTCGATACCTCTTACCATTTAAGATTTTAAAGAGGATAACTCCTGGGAGCGGGGTAAAAGAGGCGAAACAATGTTTGGTTAAATAGTTGTCTCCGTGAATAATCCTCCTTTTACGTATTTCAGCGAGTTTTAAAAAATCTTCACATTTTGAGAAATCCGTGTTGCAGTCCAAATACTAATTAGAGCATCAAGCCTGTAAATTGCGCGGATATCTCAGTAATATGGACGGAGTTTTCACTTAATCCTGCAAAAGAGCACTCGCGACAACCCCAAAAACGTCAAAATCCGGTAAAAGGTCAAAACGCGCCACCTGTTAAATACATTTATAGCGGGAAAACGTCATCAACTAGATATTACAATGGTATTACAGGAAACCATACCGTTCACTCAAAATAAATCCTCATCTCCACTAAAATTCTAATCCAAAAATATTTTCGCAAAGTTCACCAAAATTTCAATAAAATCTTAAGCTTCATACAGCAGCCGCAAAATTTCGAAAATAAAACTCAAACTCGTTAAATAATTCGATAAACTTCAACGCAAAATTATTGTCTCAACCCACCAAAATATCTGATCGATACGGTAATTAATTATTAAATTTCCAATGAAAATACGTCACAACAAAACTAAACAAACACGATCAGAAAATTCATAGAATCCTAAAATTTACTAAACGTCGATATCGGGATATAGTACCTAAATTGAAAATACACAGCTTCGCCATAACCAAAATCAAATTCGCTTACCTGTGTAGCAAAATCAGGCAAATCAATAATGTCTATAATTGGGTTGTTGATTCATACAAAATAAAAAATTTCGGCTACTGGTAAAATATCACTGGCATGCAAATAAGCCAGCTGTTCGATCAACGACCTATTTACTTCACAATTACGTTACGGTATGTATATTAAAACGTATCTTCAACTTCAATTTTATCAACCGCTTGAAATTAAATCAATCAATCCGCAATAAATTTTCCCAAATTCAAGAAAATAATATAATGCATTAACTGATCAAACTTTAAAATTTACTTTATAATTCAAAATCAATGATATCTTTCGAGTGTAATTACTTTATTTTAAAACAAAACAAAAACTTTAAATGTGCGTAAATGGGTTTACATTTAAAGAAAACACAATAAATACATTAACCTGAAGATATGTATTATGAATAAAAAACACCATCGAGATGTCAACACAATTGTTACATTAACCATATAGTTCTATTCAAATTAAATCACCTAGTTTACTTATAGGGGTGGTACTAGCTAGTTTCAACGTCGTAATTTACTAAAACTACTGTAATATTATTCTTATACCAGCATAACAAATGGTTATAAGAAATCAATTGCGTTCTCCTTGTGACGCGTTCGACACATAATTTCGATACAAATTCGTCAGTATAACATATAACAAAAACACTCAAATAAATTTGGATTATAACACGAATGAATACGCGTGTAATAAAATTTAAATGGTAAATTAATAAAGAGTTAATCTCAAAAGACAGCGTATTCCACCCGTTAGTGCATGCAAAAAGAATAATAAAAATAATAAAATTTGTCAGCCACAGCCAAAAAAGTGCACAGAAATGGTTACCTTAACTTGTTTCAGCCCCTTTGTTACACAGACACCTGGTAGAAAACCAGAGGGTGACCATTGCGGCGGCCTCAGCAATAGAATCGAAATTGAAACTAAAACCTGAACTATATTACTAATAATCCGCACACAAGATGTGATGGAACTCCAAGAAGGATTAATGACTGGCACTTATTCAATACCGAATCCAATTCCTGGACAAGAAAATGTCGCTGTGCGATAACGTTAACGGTAAACTAATAAGGAGGAACGAAGCCACTAAAATATCCCCCAACTTAAGGGTAAGGGAAAGACGTTCAACGATATACTTCTCTAAGCCTCCCGAAATGGGCGTAAATAGTTCATTACTTCCAAACAAACAAATCTTCGTGTGTGCGGCAGAGCCGCAAACAACGATGAGCCCTGAACTACATCTCTAGCAAACCTCCTTTAGGCTACATTCATTTCCCGCCA
Organism: Vesta saturnalis; assembly: GCA_036346205.1. Lineage (NCBI taxonomy): Eukaryota > Metazoa > Arthropoda > Insecta > Coleoptera > Lampyridae > Vesta > Vesta saturnalis. The sequence continues at coordinate 918,848 of JARFJB010001349.1, read as the reverse complement.
TTTTCAATATTACCTTCCTTCTATGTTTGTTAACCAATCACAAAACACATTCAGTCAAATTATAAATACGATAGAAACGATATGCCGTTTCCGTAAACGCTCGAGAGAAATTACGTCATAAGAAAGCATTCCGCTTACTACCCCACGCCATATTATCAAGTAACCCAATATTCGCGCCAAAGAAAATCTCATCGAAAATCAACTTTAAATTAACGTATATAAAATCGAAACTCTTGGTTCTTAAGCCCAAAATATGATCAACTGAACCGCGACAGTTCGTCGCCTATAAATTAAATTTGCAAACGATCCAAAGTAATAATTTCATACTCAATTTAATTTTGTAAAACGCAATTTCCCCTTCAACAAACGAAAATTTCTAATTCCTAAATAAGGAAAATAACCATTATTTATACAGAACTATTATATTCTCAAACAAATTATTAAAAAAGGATTTCACTACCTATCTTAATTTGATAAACAACAAAACTTATATTTGGGTTTTTAGAAAAGAACTCTAAGTGCGATCACTATTTGTAAACATTTCGAATACCTTCCAAATACGTAAATAAAAAAAAACATAAAACGTTACAGTCGAATGCTTTCCAAAAATTTATGCGTTATCAAATTCAATTGCATGAATTTATACTACATTTCAGATGTAGGGTACTAAGGAATAATGTATAATTTCGTAATTAACGGCAAATATTTGACAAAAACACGGTCCCGTGACAGTGGGAAGTTTTAAAATAGACGCCCTGTACATTGTTTCGTATTATTATTTGTGGTTAGTTTGCGATGTACAAGTTTGGCAGGGACTGACAAAGAAAACCACACGGAAATAAAAATAGTAGCAATAACTAAGGAGGGACACAAGCCTTGAAAACGTAGAAGGAATACGCTTTATCACTTTTGTTTTTACACGCTGACAGCGAAAGGCACACAACACAAAATATCAAAAAAATTAAATATCTACAGCATATAATTAGACTTAGAATTTGTCATTCAATAGCATAATTATTAATATATATCTGTGCCACATAAATTACATGTGTAAGATTTGAAATCGCAAAGGTTGTCGATCTAATAGAAAATAAAATTAGGTTTAATCCTTATCAAACAGTACAAGTTTTTGTTCATCGATATTCATTATTGGTTTGTTTATTTTGTAATTAACCCCACAGGAAAAACCGTTTTGTGAAAGGACGAGCCCGAGGAAGTATAAACCAACCAAATCAACGCCTGGCAAAATGTTGGTTACGGCAATTTTTAACCGGTACGGTAGAATATATACAACAGCTCCATCGTAATGAAATCACGCTTTATGTGTTTAGTACCTTGAATAACATTG